>JASSKH010000020.1:2269413-3469413 GCA_031763025.1 Macrocystis pyrifera | reverse complement strand
TGATACCTCTTGGGAAATTGTAGTCAAATATGCTGCGGGGGGCGGAATTACGTTCCAGTGACGGGTATTACTGCAGCACTCGTGAAGTATTGGGCCTCAAAATGTACGAAAAAGGACTCTAAAAGCTCAGGATTCTCGTATATTTGAATCGACCATTCTACAACCACGAAATGCGGATCACGGTTGATTGCAAATCCCTCGCTCGAATTCCAAGCGCGGTACGTTTATGTTGTCGAAACGCCTACGCGCGGGTACTTGATGCGTTGCTGGGCGTGCTTCTACAGTCGTCTACAGCAGTACTTGATTGGTAGCGTCCCCTTGACAATCAAGAAGTCTGTGGTCACACGAAGATGCTGGAGACCTATCAATACGGAAGGAATCCGAAAAAAACATAAAAAAACACAAATCGGCTGGAAAGCACGATGCTTCATACCAAAAAATGCAAACACGAAGAGGGCGCACACCAACTGAAATCAATCGCGGGTATCCACTCAATTGACACCTACTCGTCTACAGCGTAGAGTTTCCCCCGTTCCCACTTTTGTCCAACTCGTGGCTACTGGCTACAGCGGTGGTTGATGGCTGTCTAGAGTGCTTCCATATCCGTACGAAACACACGGTAGTCGTGAACACAGAGAGGAACACGCCAGCTCTCTGGGTTACTGTCAGAGACGCGACCCGTGAACATGCAGTGAAAAACAACAATCGAACCAAAAACCACCATACTAATATCAACGATCGCCATGTCTTCCCGGGCTCTCTGACCAAGGGTGCAGCACAGTTAACACCGGGGGCGCCGCCGGATTGAGTACTTATGAAGCGCCTGCCGGGGCGAACCAAACGAAGCCTGGTTACCCTCTCTCAGTCCTAGAGAAGCGCGTGGTACCAAAACCCTCAAGAAGCAAAGCAATTCTCTTACAGCTGGTGATTTTTTTTTTTTTTTTATGTTTTCAGGCCGCTAAATATTCAGGCGCAAGAAACAAAACCTGTTTAACATGGCTTTAGCTCAAAAGAAAACAGTAAAATCATGCTCAATGAAGCAGAGCAACAAAACAAATGCTTCCCGCATCCTAATGATCAAGGGCGTACGGAAATCCCGGCGGAAAAAAAAAAAGCGACATTACTGCCAAGCGGTACATGAGATATGAGGCGTGTTTGAGCAAAGAGAGCAAAAACACTGGAATCAGATTCCATGATTTGACAAGAAATATATTTTGCCATCCCGGCGCACGTTAAAACACCTGGCACGATATGATAACCAATTTGTTCAACGTTTATTCCACACAGAAATTTGACAAGGAGGTACGCGAACGTCAAAAACCATACTTTTCGGTCGATTTTCATGGGTTATGTGGACCGAAAACCGACGTTTGATTTGAGTTGATTTTTCGATTGCCCCCAAGAAATACATTTATTACGATCGTTATTGTTTCTTCCCCTATGCCTTACGTCCATACCGCCTACGTAGACCTTTAACACAAAGATGACTATATCAAACTCTTTTGATGTTCGTTACACGGTAAGTAGGATGACAGTTTTGTCACACTCCAGTACAGATACTGCGATCGGCATTCACTTGTAGGACCAATTTTGAGACGTTAAGCTTGAACTAACCTGGGGTTGTCATTGCATACCCCGGGCGGATTCCGCGCTAAATATTTACTACTTCCGACGCATAAGCAAAGTCGGTCACGTTTACACCGGCCCTTAGCCGTGTGCGATGCCTTTGGCGACGATAATTTTTTTTTATTTGTCATTGTTTTAGTTGTTTTTCTTTTTTGCGCAGCCTCCTACATGCGCCAGCGGCCGAAAATAAATCAGTCGGCTGAAAAACGTCCGTACTTTGCCCCTTACTCAGGGGCAAAAAACACCGGAAAAAACAATATATCGTCCTCCTTGACACTGAATGCTAGGTAGTCCCACGCGGCGCTGAAGGTTGCCGCTGCCTATTTTATCACCCTTTCAACGACCCGGCCCTCTGCCGTTCCGATACCCCGGTATGCTCCACACGGAAGTCGTCATCGCTCAACTTTCGAAGTGTTTGATTGTAAACCTTGAAATATTCAAAAAAAATATGAATGGCCAAGATAGGGGTATTTTGGCCCGCATATTGTCAATAATAGCAGTAACTTCGATTTTTTGCCCTTTTTTTCACGAGCATCTCTGTGACTGTATCTTTGCGAAGAACATAACTATAGCATTGTGCACATTTCCGTTCAAAAGCTATGGCCTGTGCCCCATAACCGTCTTTACTTCGGATGTGTCCGAGGAAGTATATATATAATATAGAATATATATTATGGCGCCGAGGGGGGGGGAGGGGGTTGGTGTACTCGATAGGAGATATGTACTCGATCTCATGCGTGGCCGTAGTCGTATGACCATAGACCATCGCATCCCTACAATGCCGGGACGGAGCATGTCGGGTTTTCACCGACCAGGCAGACATTGCTTGCACCAAGCGCGAAGCGCCGTGAGGTGTCCGGCGAGTCGCATGAAGGGTGAGCTGCATCCTACTAAGAACCGCTCGTGAGTCGGACTTGCATTTGGATGACAGCTTCAATGAGTTAGTTTAATTTCCGGTGAAGCCACTTCCAGAGACAGCAATGAGAGTACTATGAAACTGCCTCTTGAGTGGCTTACCTTGAACACTACCTGTACGTGATACGATCAATTCCCTTGTGCAGAGTAAAGGTTATTTACCTCGTACAAATGGTCTAACTCGACAACCAGCTGTGGGCTACCGCCAAAACAAAAACAAAAAAAAAAAAAACGGTACCCTGGATGTCTAGCTCACGTAGTGAGCGGCATATTTTAGAGTGTCGTTGCCAACCGACGCTAACCCAACCCATATATAATATGATAGGGGGGGGGGGGGAGGGGCGGGGGGGGGGGGCAGTTTCGTACCATCCTCTCTCCAACCCTCGGTTTTTGTTCACGTCGCATCATGTCATAGCTGAGGAACTACGTACGTGATGCCCGGTTTTCTTTGCGTTTACATATTTCTACGAGGCGAATTCGAAAAACCTCCAAAAGCGGGGATGGTGAGGAAAAATACCCGGTCAGTCTGAGACGTTCTACGTTAGAGGTTCAACCTATTTTTTTCCAGGCTCCTCATTCGAGGAGCTCCACAACTCACCCGAAAGCTGACTTTAGCAAAACTCGAAGCCCATCCCGATGAATAATCCCATGGCCCAAGTACACAAGTACGTGATTTTTCGAAACAAGATTGGCATGCCGACGATTTTGGGTTAGGAAACCCCGTCATTCAGAAATCAATCTAGCCGAATGTGCTACCTCTATCGGAGAACGCGTCGCCTGAAAAAATAGTAGGGCGTGGCAGTTTTAGGGGGTGGGTTTATAATCAGGTTTCAGAATTCACTCAACTGTATTGGGCTGGTTCCTGTGAAGTTCGATTTCGAGCTTCAGATTTGTATTTTTCGATTTCGAAAATGAATAGCCCTGCTTATGCAGTCCAAATACGAAAATTCCGAGAGACATGTTTTCGATTTGAGAATCCGATGACGCAAGGCGTCGGGTCCTACGACTTGGGTCATGAGATTTTCAAATCGAAAAATGTCATGCTCTCTAAATTCAAGATCTTATCCACGACAGCAAACAGCAGCAGAACATTCGACGAGATGGGTGGTGACACAGCTGTGTAGCGACGTTGCTTGGCGCCCGACGCGCGGGCGGCGTCTCCCTCCGTGGCCAGCCTACAATCGGATGGCGCGGGCTTGGGCCTAGAGACCAAGAGAAGCGCCCTCGGCACGCACGTTTCCGTGGGTACATACTCTTGGTCTATACCCTGCTGTACAGCAGCAACAGTAAGTCACAACATGATACACAAAAAGCCCAGACAGGTTGAATCCAGCCCACTCGCCATGTCTCTTCGACGCCAGACCAAAGGCAGTCAGCGTGGGCTCGGACGCTTGGGTCCTACGCGGAGGGCAGCGCACCCACCGCTCTCTGTTCGCGGCACCAGACCATAGAAACAGCAGATGGTGTCGGCGTTTGCTCGCATCTCTGCAGGCACAATGAATCTGATTTTTCCGCGAAGGCAGACTCTTTCGATTTGCTAAGTTCACATATGAAAATGCGATCGGGTCAAAATCTGAACGTCAATACTCGAACCGCATAGGAAACGGCCCGAGTGTCAAGTAACAGCGATGCACACCCGTACAAATTGTTTCCCACAGGCGGCTTCCCTTATCAAGCGTTGTTTGCTGGGGAGACGCTGACCACTATTACGGGGGTCCATAGTTAACGGGACCAAATTTTGTCAGTAAAAATAGGTAAATATACATACTTTTATGTATACCATATGTCCTATTTACTATGTACCCCCGTAATAGCAAGAAAGAAAAAAAAATGTATATGCGGGGAAACGATGGGAAGCGTCATTCTAACATATTAAAAACGTGCGCAAAATGAAATTGCCGACTTCAAATATTTTTAAACACTTTTTTACCAAAAGCAAAGTCTACAAACAAAGGAGATGATTTTGTTATCTTGGCGTACCCGCTTCTTCGACAATACGCTTCACCACCTTGGGGGGGTAAAGCTTTTGAGATTGTCGATCCGAGCGATACTCGGGCCTCCGGAGGCCTGGGAGTTCATGCATGAAATCAGTACATTTTCAGAAAGGTTGGGATTTCGAGGAATAGTACCGCAAGTGTGCCTGATAAACAAACTGGTACGGGACGAAAAACTGGTCTGTGTCAGGTACGAGCTGGACAGTCATGCTTAACGTCTTTATATTTTTCATCCGACCATTTTGAGGTCGTGCTTCAGTGGGCGCGGTGCTGCAAAACAACTTGACGCCAAAAAGAATGCGCCAACTGCTCAGCGTTCCAAACGTTTTTATTAATAGTATGACATTGAAACGATGTTGTTTGACTTCCAAAGTTCTGACTTCGGATCCGCTATCTCCAACCCAAACTGAGCCCTCCCTCAAATTTTCAGGCAGATTGAAACGGAAGGAGATTTTCTGTAAAATCCCCGCTCTCTTGCGTTTTTGGGATTTTACCGCAGCGGCCCCAAAGCAGAATCATTTTATTTCTGGAAGCCCTATACCGAAGGGGGAACTATGAGCTCACCATAATGAATTCACTTCTTACTAGCGGACTTTTCCGTCCCCCCGCCTTGACGAATTCGATTGCACTTGTTTGAGGAGGTGCCCACAGCCCTTTGAAAAAAACGTAAAAAAGGATTTGAAGTTGAAACTTCACAAGCGCAACACGCTTGTACGTACACTAAAAACAAATGAATCCAAGCACGTTGAAACAAAACAGCATGAAAGCACACTAAAGCACACCACACCTCGTCCACTTTACGTTACATTACGTGCTGTTGCAGAAGGACGACCCGACGTGTGCACCAGTAACACGTTCCATCACACAGACATTCTGCATGTCGCCGAGCAGGGTTTGCGGCGCTGCTGTATCTATAAGGGGTCGGCCGGAGGAACCACACCCGCCTGAGGATCGATCGCATCCGTAAACATGATAACCTTCTCCTTAACTCCAACTAGTCGGAGCTTCAGGACGAGGGCCGGGTACTCGCCGTAGGCACAGCACAAAGTTTAGTCACACACCCGGCAGGCTGAGCAAACAGAAGACGCCACAAAGGTGTACGGCCTATGACCTACATAAATCGTCTGTAAACGGACCACCTCCTTTCCTGACACCGGACCCTTGCTACACTAATTCTCCTCCTATTCCTCCTACTCTGTCTCCTCTTCCTCCTCGCTCCTTTCACTATTTCTGGATGCTCTGATTCCTTCTCGTCCGAACGCCATCTCGTGAGTGGTTCCCGCACGCTGCCGTCGCGCCTATATCTTCCTCCCCCTCGTCGCCAACGTAGCCCTTTATGCCTCAGAAGTCCCATATTTGTATTCGGTTTCTGCCGCAGCGCCTGGGGTAATCAGACCGCCCTCTTCTCCTCTTCACCGTGGCCCTGTCTATCCACCCTCTTGGCCTCCCCTGCTCTGAGGTCGATGGAACGTACGTCCTCGGCGTTAGGACGGCGTGCTCCGTCCTACACCTTCCCCTCGTCCGTTCCATTCGCCGCTAACCACTCTTCGTACATCGGCAACGCCCGAGTTTCTCCTGAGCCTTGTGGTGGTCCAGGCATCGGGGCTAGCGATGCTGACGCCGGCTAAAAGGAACGTGTCCCGTGTACAGTGCCGGCTTCGGCCAGGTTACATCCATAGGTCCATTTGGCGGAAAGTGCACACGTCGCAAAGTCGTCGACGATGTCCTTTCTCTCGACCTTATCGAAGAACTCTTTCAAGAACGACACCACGCCTGCCGCGCCTTTGATGACATTGCCACGAGCCTCGAAGTGCTTCATGGCATCCTTCGGCTCCTCACTGGTGCGGTCGTGGCAACCTTTGAAGTGTGAAGTTGACGCAAAGGTGTGGTTTACGGTACAGCCGACCAGCCGCACTCTGCTGGACCGAGATCAAAAGTTGCGCCTGCCTTGTACTGCTCCATCGGGGCAACTGTCCGGGACAATTCGCGTCTGGGGCGTCCGGTTGTCCTCCTGAGCGGTGGCGTTTGCTGCACATCCGGGTCCATTCAACCTTGTAGCGGTCCGTGATCCGAGATATGGAAATGGAAGCCGAAGTCGTGCACAGAGTCCTCGGAAGCAATCTGCTACGTCTCGGTCAGGTGTGTAACCTTCCACCGCCCCCCCAAGGCTGCGGGCTAAGAAGACACGATCGCCATCATGAGGGTAGTCTGAGGGTGTCTCGCACAGGTCAGGACGCTCGAGAGTGTGTGTATTTCTCGATGAAGTCCGATGTCGTCGTTATTGAAGGCTATCATCCAGACCACGTGGCATTCTCTCTTGCAGTTGTGGCCTTCGAGTGGTAGGCCATGTTCATCTTGGTGTGCTAATGATATGTCGTCCAAAGGTCGCACAGCTTGCCCTTCCCCCTCCCTACCCGATGATTGAGCAGGGGCTTCTTCCCGGACCTCTCTACGTCTTTATGATTGGACGTCTCTAGCGCTTTGCAGGTCGGTATGCCTCCTTCTCGCCCAAACCC
This sequence comes from Macrocystis pyrifera, assembly GCA_031763025.1. NCBI lineage: Eukaryota > Phaeophyceae > Laminariales > Laminariaceae > Macrocystis > Macrocystis pyrifera. The sequence goes on along the minus strand of JASSKH010000020.1, from coordinate 3,462,362 downwards.
ACAACCCACATAATTCACCGTCGAAGGAGCTGCACTCCGGCTTCCGCCCCATGAAGTCATGCTGATCGCGCGGATCCCCTTCCTGTAAGTCCACCGTTGGGCGCGCAATAGCGTCGCAGAAGAAATCCAAGTGCGTTCACAGGTGGTCCAAATTCCGGTCTCCGTCCTTGTCAATTCATCTCTGACACTTGCATACCTCACGGCCTTGCACGGTCACCTCACGCAGCGCCTGCAGGTACAAGTCTTGCTGCATGTTGACCTTGCACACGCACTGGTCTAGGTTCGGCGCAGTCAGGCACTTGCACCGCGTGCACCTTCGCCCTGGTCGATAACCGCTGGAGCTTCGTCGCGCGTCATGATGAAATACATTTTTCACCTCGAGGTTTTGTCTGATCAACGTTCTGAGAAGCTCAGCCCCCCCTAAAGCGGCCAAGAGGAAACGATTGCCCAACTCGTCATGGTAAAAGGTCGGGAATGCGGCGAAAAAAGCACACCTCTCGAAGATTTATTTTATTTGACAAAGTTTTTATTACCTCCTTTTTGGAGTTTCAAAGCGAACCACACTGTCGATTGTTTTCCATTTTGATTTTTTCATGGCGGGAAGAGCAACTAATCTTATTCGCGGAATCCGTCCCCGAACTCCTTTCAAATATGCCGCTGTCGAGCCAGCTTAGATGTGTATAGACGTTGTATACAAGGGTGATGTGTTGTCGTACCTCACTGTGTACTGCGGTACTACTCTACTTTGTGAAGCGATGTCCGCGTAAGTCATTGTTTCGATCTGTTTTTTTTCGCCTATACCAAGACCGATATTATTGTTATTCAGTCGTTTGTTCTAGTTCGAAGAAACAAGAGTGAAAAATACCCACTCGGCTTGCTGTCGTTCTTCGTTCTTTATGTCAACAAGCCTACGCTATGATGCAAAAAGCAGTACCAGAGCCGAACGTTGAACCATGTCTCGCCTCCAAACGCGCTTGTGTACGTGCGGTAAGTATTTACCGACTTGCGGCGACTCTTTCAATGTCGCTGCCACTTCCCTCTTACTTGCACCGCGCGCTCTTGAACAACAGGCGGATGACTCACCTGGGGGCAAGACGGAGCTGGCACGCTCCTCTTCAGGAGGAGAAACTTGCCGAGGGCGCATTGGACTAGAATGCGGAAGATGCTGGTCGACGAGCGCTGCAGGGTGGCGGGATCATACGGAGTAGAAACACGTACCCTCTTGTGGCCGTCGGAAAGAGTCCTCCTGTTATTTATAAGGATGCATCCCCAGGTAGTGTATTGGTCCTTCTTCACTGCCGGTAGGCGCCATCCAACAATACCGGCACTACCTCGCACACTGCCGCGCTCTGTTGAACAATTAATACGCCAAGTGTTCAACAGGCTCTATTCGTAATAGGCAGCCGTTCCTACTTAGGCCGCACTAGAGAGCGACTACTGCAGTGCACCGATCCTTAGAGTATAGCCGCTGCAGATTGGGGGTATCCATGGAACTGACGCGGTGCTGGGGAAGTACAGTGAGAGAGGGAGCTGTTTTGCCGACCATGGGCCTTGGTGTGTGTTGGTTCTACGTTTCGAAAAACGTTGGCCTCGTGAATGGAGTTCGTTCAGTGATTCCCGGTTTAAAGGCTGTGCGGACCGCGATAGCATAATTTCGGTCTCGATATTTGTGTGTCTACTAATGTTCGTTCCGGTTGTTGCGCTAAAGGCACTGGCTGGTGTGCCGTTGTCGTATTTCATGTTGGATTTGGTTTCGGTATTCGTGTATGGCAGCAATGGCGGGGTTTGTGACATCGCTTCTGTGGTCAGTTTTGTGATGGAGAGAGGGAGTTTTCTGCGTGTTGCGCTGCTGTTTGCCAGTGACGTCTTGTTTTTGTTGCGGCACACTCGAGTGCCTTTGCGTCACTAAAGTTGTGTAGTGTAACGCTTACGAGGCGAATTGTCGTGCGATCACCCTGCCCGTGCCGGCAAGAGCCCTGAACCTCCGAAACGAAACGTAGTGTCCACTGGCTCCAGTGAGCTCGGTTGTATCTTGTGTTTTTTTATATGCTTTGACAGCCGTCTCGCTAACACCGTCAAAAGCAGGTATGAGGAGAATTTTCACGTTGCACACGAACGGAAGAACCCTTCTACTCTTGTAATCTGTTTAGGGACAGAGTGCTATGTTGGACAGGGTTCGAGGATAGTCTGAAGTGTATTAGCGATGTCAACTTGTATGGCAGCCCAGGACCAAGTCTTCGTTGTCTATAGGCTATGTCTGCGATGCAAGCTTTCGAACGAGGGTGCCTGAATTTGCCCGAATTGTGCACGCGATTATATTTGAAGAGGCGACTTGGTTCGGTGTGTGGGATTTGCTCGTACCAAAGTCTGATTAAGCTGGATGCATAATTGGTTAAACGGCAAATTTGACCGACGGAAATATGCGGCAAGGGTTATGTTTCCCCGAATGGGTTGCGTAATAGTAATAGGGATAATTTTCGAGAGTAACGGAGAAAAGGGATGATAGGCCCCAACTGTCCCCTGTAACGCCTCGACAACGTTCTAGTAACGTTATAGCAACGTCCACAGCATCGATTCTTACGGTGTTGTATTGGATATACAATATACCGCACTCTGATTAACACAAGAATCGTAATCTATCCGCATATTGCATCTACGCGAAGCATTTAAACAAGGATACGCGTATGCTCGTATCAGTGCATAGTGTCTGTACATAACCAAATATTCTTGCGGAAGAGGTGTGGTTCTAAACACAGCTATCAAGACCGCAGTGCACGTGCCGTTCTACAGTCGCATCCCCGCCATCATGTTGCTCTGAAACCGTTCTTCTAAGCAGTATTTATGTCAATTATATCATCGATTTTCGCTGGTGACACTCGGATGCCTATAGGGAGACGAGCTATTCCTCCGGCCGTCAGTTATTTCTGACATGTTTGGGCCGTGACGAGCTCGTCTTGAATGAAGTAGACGTGTCAACCCTCTCGTCAACGAGATATATCTCCTTGACTTTATGCCATTAATATACAGTACATACTATTAACAACGATTTCCGAAGCAACTTCGCCGGTTGTCGCATGCAGAGTCGTGTTCACTGAGCCCGCAGGACTCTTTGGAAGCCACCCCCGTGGTCAATGGGTAGGCATGTCTGTCTGCACTTGATACGACTGTTCTGTGTATGCCATACTCAAGCACCAGTGGAAGCCTTATTTTTTAACCCTCAACCACGAGTCATCAGGAGGGACGACGCACGTGTTTCTGTCCCTGATCGTTTCACAGTTGTGGGTATTGGCCCATCCAACAATACAGAGATGCCCAGTAAAGGTGGCCCGGGGCTCCGGCGGAATAGTGGAGTGCTAACCACAGACATCGACTTCCTTCATTGATCCTTCCCTCGGCGATATTGATGTCGGTGCCTTTACCACGCCTCATGTCTAGCAGGGAGGATATTCGCTCCCCCTTGACTAAGGAGTGCACTCGTGCGTAGTTTACTTCTTCGCAACAACACGCAGCGATAGACGCCTTCTACAATAGAGGTAGTACTTTTTACTCTAAATATTTCTGACTCGCGAGGCTCCTTAAGGGGATGCTAGCACCCTCAGAAATGCGTCGTCATGTACCTCCGCGTAGGCGTTTCGGCAACATACACGTGCAACTTTGAAATAGAATAAGGGACTTGCAACCAAGATCCGTATTTCGTAGTTGTAGAATGGTTGATGGAATTGTTTCAAGAATGCTGAGCTCCTTGGCTCTTTCTCGCTCATTGTTGGGCCCAATAACCTACTACCCGGAATGGCACCGAAGTTTTTTTTTTCTAGCGGCCCGGAGAGCGAGAGGGAACCCCTGTCCACACTTATTTCTCAAGTTTTCGTCTACCGGTTCGAACCCGGTTCGTTTTTTCCAACTTAGTCAGGCCTGTCTCTGACCGTGCCGTCATTAGAGTGTGGTTTACTCCGAAGATGTAAGCACCTGAGTGTAGATTTTGTCTCTCCCGATTCAGGTAGCGTAGGAGAAGCAACGAAGTTCTTCCTCTCGCAGCATCTTCGACGACGACTCCTGGATAGAAATGTTATCTGCCCTGAGAACAGCAGTCGTCTACGTAGTGGAGGCCCTTTCTTCATCGGTGATGCAGCCATTGTGCTATGCTCATTTTGCGCGAAATAAATCATTTTGGCGTTTTGCGATCTTTTGTGCAACACGCTCGCAACTTCGAGTGCACGAAAACACACCGTTAGTCGTTTCTGGGTGCCTACGACTGCCGTCTGGCGCACCCGACACCGTCACACATCTGATCAGCAGCATCCATCGATCATTATCGTGGGCTGCGGTTTCCTGTTAGAAGCTGTAGCTGTCCGCAAGGAGGTGCAAACGTTCAGTGGGTTTTTTTTTTTTAATATATAATTGTTTATGAAGACCATTCTTCGACCAATATCGACCACTACAGCGTCTCTAAGTTTAGGTGTGGGTCTCTGTTGGGAACGGACGGGGGGTTAATTTCGAGAGAAACACAAACTGCTGTGATGAGCCTCGTTCAAGTCACGATCGCTCTCTGGTTTGCACGAACGAGCACGAATGAACCTAAGTTCTAAACACGGCGCGTCGTTAGACCTGCGACGAGTTTTCTGTTCCAATAAAACATCCAGATATTTGAACGACCGGAAAGCCGGGGACCCCGAGACGCTTGGGTACCAGCGTCACCTCAAGAACACCGAGGAGCTACCCGGTAAGGCACGCCATATCGCTGGAAAACCATTCATTTGTTGTTTTGTGATTATTTAGGTTATGCGTCATCCACGGTAGGAGTCGCACATTTCGGCTGATAGGTTGAGCTTCTGAAACGGACAACCACCTTGGAGTATGATACTGTTGCAATTATATTTGTAGCGCATGGAGATGTGGGTCGGGTTGCGAGAACACATTTGTTCGAAGTCACGTTTCGAGTGAGAAGTCGAGCTCCTCAGGTGAGGACATCAGAAAATAAGGGACCACCCCGACACAACATTTCTCCCATCAGATTGCTCATACGGCAACACTTTGATTTTTGTCGGGGTCAGCGTTTGGGTGAAGCATTTAGACAGAGGTGTTCAAGGATGTACCTGCATGGAGCTTCGGAAACAGTGGGTGCACGTGTATTGCACCACCTCAGGATAATTCGGTCGAGTGGGGTTGCTTCTGGTGAAGCGGTATTATCCGCATGACTTGGCTCGAAGGTAGACGATTGTACATCCAACCACGTTCGGCAGACTGAGCCCCTTAGATGTTGATTCCAGAGTACTCGACCAATGTATGGATTATGACCATATCACGTACCCCATAGACCCGACTCTTGGGGTACGACTATGCCTCGTACACGAAGCCGTGGAATCCCAATGCGAGTAACACAATGGGCCTGGCCATTGGGGGAATACGTAACGTGGCGTTCTGACACAAAGAATGCTGAACAGACCAAGCTCAGCAGAACTACAAACATCTAAACTGGTACGGCGGTAGGGTAGGTTTGTGTGTGATTTCGCCACAGCACGCGTCATAAGGGCGACGGCGGCTGGTCGCAAGCTTATCGCGTTCGTGAGCTCGACTGCGCGGGTGCATAATCGCGCGAACCGCGCCCAACAGAGAACCCTACTACGGGGGACCATGCTAAATAAGACCTACGGTACCCACAAAACTATCTATTTCGCTGTTTTTGCTGTCAATATTTGGTCCTATTCACTGTATTGATTCTATTTCGAAACAAAAGACTTGGATGGAAGGCTGTGATATATAGAAAACGACAATTAGTGAGCAGAGATACTTATGTTCGTTAAGAGTGAACAGCTATACAGCGCACCCTTTGTTCTTTCCCCCTCGATTCCGAAATTAAGTGGCGGTCTGACTGTTAGTAGTTTATACTATTACGGGGGTCCATAGTTAACGGGACCAAATTTTGTTTGTAAAAATAGGCTTAATGTAAAGGTTTTTATGTACACCAAAGGTCCTGTTAACTATGGACCCCCGTAATAGCGAGTCTTATATAACTCGGGACAAAGTGGTAAAGGATACAGCTAAAACCTATAGGACGACGGACAACTGATAAGGCGCCTCAACAACAGTATGCTTGTAAATTTTCTCCTCATTTCTCTACATAACGGGGGTCAGATACAACGGCCACACCATTCGTCGATCAGCCAATCACGGCATCTCCGGCGGAGGAGCGATCGGGTCGGGATCGTTGACGGGAGACACAGGTATTTACCACTTTAACCCAATCGTGGATATGTCCGAAACCTACTACCTGCTTCGCGGCTCAATGTCAAGGGGCGCCGATCTACTGCATCAGTGCACTGCACATCACGATTGTGCTTGGATAAATCATTAAACGGGTGGGTACACACGGTAGCGTTGACAACGGAAATAGTAGCCGCCAGTTTGTAGGAAATACACGCGCCGCGGTCCTGTATTGCTTTCAAATATGTTCGTGGCGGAACAACGACGCATACACACCAGACATGTAACTTCCCTGTTGGGAGGTGGAGTATTTTGAGGCGTTTTGGAATTCGAAAAAGTTGGGCAGAATCGTGAGATGAGGCGAGATCAGTCGAAAGCGTCTAGCCACCAGAGCTGCTTGGTCTTAGACGGTCGCTGCGGCAACGAGAGTTCGTAGCAGTAGTGGGCCCAGACAATTGATCGACTTTTTCTTCGTCATGGCAGACCAGCCCTCCCTCCCAGCAGGAAGCGAGGACCCCCCGCTAGATGTGGTGGGAGTCCCGTACGCCCCGCTCCACGTGGGTGATGAGCAAGGGGAAGGAGCTGGCATGTCTGGCCCCGGAGCACTCGCTGGAAGCATCGGCCAAGGCGGAGATGTGGGCATCGGGGCCTTCCCGCCGCAGCAGCCGATCCAGCCATGATGACGTTGCTGCAACAGTTGTTGGCGAGCAACCACGAAGATCGCGGCTCGGCTCGGTTAACATGCCTAGAAACCATCTAGGCTCGCCCGCAGCAGCAGGAGAAACAGCAGCAGCAGCCACAAGAAATTTAATCACTACAGCAGGTGGTCGAACTCCCGGGCGGCGCTATCGCTGGCGGCCTGTTGGCCCCTTGGGCCGGCGGGAGCGTGGTCAGCTGCTGCCAGCTTCGCATGGCGCAAACCAGCAGACTGCGATATCCACAGGCGTCAAAGCGACCGCAAAGCGGGCAGCTGACCTATGGCACGCACTGGAAGGCCCTAAGCTTCTCATAGCCCGCGGGGGTTCAACGAGCAACAGGGGGTAACTCATCCACTTCTTCTAATGGTGCTCAACGAGGTGGCCTACGTCTCCGACGCCGTCACACAGCAGCTTCGATCCCTATCGGAATTCGCGGTTGAGGAGTTTTTCCCTCCACGGCCAGCCGGGCAGGAGCCGATGGACATGCCTGCGGAAGTGCACTTCGCCATTCGTTGCGGCATTCATGGCGAACCTGGAGTATAGCATGGAGGGAGCGCAGGCGGTATGCAGGAACAGGATGCGCACAGTACGGGAGAAGCTCGAGGTGTTACAGAAATCAGTGGAAGCCTACCTGCGTCGACACTATGAAACACGCCTAGATCACATTCGACAAGGTCCGTGGGGTGATTATCACGGCCATGAACGTCGGTCTTCAGGTGGGGATGATCGACCTCGCGAAGCAGGGTGGCATCCTGCACCGGGAGCACAAATACGCATCTCCCACGGCTGGCACAGGCGTCTCCATGGCCCCTCTGGCTTTCACGCGGCTGAGAGATCTGTTAGAGGAAGGCCTGGGATCCAGTCTCACGGAGCGTCAGAGGTTCTGGACGCAGGCGCCCGGAACCTCAGGCTGCAAGAGGAAGGGAGCCCCCCAACGCGGGAGACCAGCGGAGTGCCCAAACGCAAGCCCGGGCCGGCGCCGGAGGAGGAGGCGGGTTCATTTTCAAGGCTCGCATGCTGGAGCAGAGGACCCCTGCTGGCATGTGTGATTTTGCATGGCGCAGCGATACGTGCCGGCGTGTAAGCTGCACGTGTTCCCACCTCCTACACGCCGGAAAAGGTCCGTCTGTCGCCGGGCCGCAGCTGCAGCTCCAAGCACTGCCGCGCCGCCCCCACCGCCGCCGCCGCCCCCGGCGCTGCTGCACCAGCCGCCGCAGTAGTAGGGCCCCCCTGCAACCGATGAGGGGGCGGCAGGAGGAGGGGGGGGAAGCGTCACGGCAGCCCAGCGTCGCACGGTTTTGCAGACGCCTCGTGGTCCGCGGCCAGGCTGGTGCGTCCGCCGTGGGTGGAGCGGGCCGAGGAACGGCAGCAACGTACAGTACGAGCTCTGCCATACGGCAGGACCGACCGAAGGGGGGGCAGGGGCGACCGGAGAATGGACAGTTTTTGGAGACGCCAGGAGGGCCATGATAATTCTCCATGCACCCACTCCCCGGTCGGTGTCGCCGGCCCTGCTTCACGGTGAGTGTCAAGTACCGACAAACAGAATCAGTGAATAAAGCAGAAGATCATTTGAGACAGCGCCTCGGCAAGAGACCGTACGGCAAGGGGGAAAATAGATTCAAGCAGGAGCTCAGGGCTGCCGCAAGCCAGCCCACTCGTCCCATCCACCCTCGCATGCCCGATACACGCCCCCTTCCGCCCCCCGCCGCAGTGCGCACGCACACGGACCATTGTATTCGACAGCCAAGCAGTTTCACTCAGCTTTGCATATACCTCACGCCCCACCCCCCTCAAAAAAACACCGAGACATATCAGACGCGCAGGCATGAGTATATAACCAGAATAGGGGAGTACGTCATAAAGGGGACATTCAGCCAAACCAGGGGCCCAGATTACCCCACTTAATCGGGACAGTACCGAGGTTGCGGAAGGTTCAGTACAGCAGGCATGGTGTGGGCAGAGGGCCAGATTGCCCCCTTCCGACGGAAACCAAGACAGTATCGGCTACGCGGACGACTCACACCACAGCACAGAACAGCTCGAGCAGAGGGCCATATTACCCCACCTTCACGCGAATCGATACAGTGTCGATCCCGCAGTAGGCTTTAATCAGACGGGCCGTCCACCCGTTCAGTACAGCGAAATCCCCATAGCAGCACACTCGACGCACAAAGCTTGGTAGAAGGAGCAAGGGCAAACCCAGCCACCCTTGCAGCAGTTAGATGGATCAACGCTCGTCTCGGTCGACGCGCGGTAGAGTAGTGGGTCAGCACACTCACGGCTTCCTAGTGGGAATCGCTCAGTCGAATAGGTTAAGAATGCCTGATACGACAACGGCACGCAGAAAAAGAAAACTCGGAAATGATGATCTTGATGCACGTTGAAAGCGAAGAACTTCTTTATACGTTCGTTACCACTAGCACAACCATGATGCCCGATAGGCAAGGAGTCGTTGGGCCCGTAGCCTGAGCACTAGGAGGATCTCTGGTCGCCGCCGACAGACCCCGCACACATAAAACGACACTTCCTGAATCTGAACGGTTTCGGGGCGGTGGACGAGCTCGTCACGATCGTCGCGGCGGGGTTGGTTACCGATGAACGCAACAGCGACGGGTGTAGAGTTAGAGCACGCGTCACCGCACTGAAACTACCCCAGTGTCAACAAGCCTTTGCCAGCAATCTGGAGGAAAATTGGCGAAGATGTAACATGTCGAAAATGCTTAGTAATACCAAACTCAACTGCGCACAAAATTTCCATCTACGGGTGTCCCCCTTGGCGATCGTTGCGAGACACAAATTTAGAATAATAAATTATTATAGTTCGATGTACAGAGTTGAGGAAAGAAAGGTGGACACAACGGCGACACCGACCCTGACACTGTCCCGCAATGCTCGTGCGCACACGCGCTGCACAAATTCATGGATGAAGTCGTGACACAGAGAAAAACGTTCCCAGGAGAGAGGATACTGATGAGTAAGGCCGACATATCGGGTGGCTACTGGAACATGCAGGTATACCTGGACCAAGCTCCCATCTTTTGCTACACAGCAGGACATCTATTTGTAATTGATTCTCGTCCAACGTTCGGATGGTCTGGATCGCCGGGTTTCTAGGGTGTCATATCGGCCGCGGCCGAACACTCGCACTGCAACATCATACTCAAGTCGAGCCAGCTACCAGAAGAAGAAATTAAACATTATGGCCTACGTTAAGGTGGTAGATCAATAGTAAGAAGGCACACCCACGCGGATTCTTTCAGGCGCCAAAAGCAGAGCGCACAGTGGGGGAGAGATTTTTAACCCATTTGTGAGAACCGTGTATGTAAACGACTGTCTGCCAATCAGGGTTCAACGTTCAAACGGCGACAAGTCTGCCCTTATCGCGTCAGCCTCTCTAGCCTCAGATCACGTGCGTTTGTTTCGTCCGGGGAGGAAGGAGTATCGCCCATCTAAGCCCCGAAAACAAGTACGGACTGGGACTCCACGATTGACGCGCGTTAGGTTTCACAATCAACTCGCAAACAATGAGAACTTCGCTGCCGCGCGAAAACGACGAAGCTATCAAAACGTTTCTGCTGGAATAGTGGCCCTTGAGCAGAAAGCGAGCGACCGCGAGGGACGTTCCCAGCATGGCCGGGAAGCTGTCCAACCTCACGTACGTGGTGCGAGCGGGCAGGTATTTGGTATGGAGGCCGGATTACACGATTCATGCGTTTGCAAAAATTACAACCGCATGGTAGATCTTGGCAGAGAAGTTAACGCTGATCTCTTGTTTTGGAAGTAGGCGATAGATCACGAACTTCTACTAGAAATAGAGACGCATACCGCACCCAGTTATACGACGAACAAACGACCCGCGAACAAGCCCTATATGTCGGACGCGAGTTACGAGGAATTGGGAGGTTTCTGTGCTGAGAAGAAGGTTGTTTGGAGATATGACTTTCCGATAGAGTTGACTGCCGAACTTCAAAAGAAAGCTGATCTACAGGTGGCCTTTACCATCACTATCAACCACTTAGAATTACTGGGAATGGTTGTGACTGCGTGGGTCATGCTCGAATTGGTAGGAGAGCGGCCGGACGTGGCAGGGGACCCGACCTTGATTCCAGGGGACACCATGGCTGCCGTATGATGGGTGTGTCGAAGCGGTGGGGCGACAGACAAAATGGCGTGCTTACTCATGAGGATGCTGGGGCGCTTTGAACTCGCGGGAGGTTGGAACCATACCGCGAAACACATTCCGGGCGTGCATATCACTTTAGCTGATGGGAGTTTGAGGTGGTCTACAAAGACACTGGCAGACAAGATCGTGGAGCTAACCTGTGCCTGCGAGAGGTACGAACAACCCATTGGTCGGCGGGCTTCGGGGATTTTTGATGTTGTGCTCCAGGCACAGAATATCCTTACCAACCACGATGACATTCTTTGGAACCTCATGATGAACGACGCAGAAGAACTCGGTAGACTCGCGCGCTTTTTATGATGCATGTCTCCTTCAACGCATGATATGCGTACCGCACGCGCACGCCCCTCACAAGAACAGGGGACAACAACGGAGGAAAACAGTAAGAGGTGGCGAGATTGGTCGAAACGGCCGCGCTTGGTTCAGTAACTAGGAGTACTCAAGAATAGTACTTTGTGAAGTGGAACATCCGAGTGTAAGAGAGACAAGCACAGGGTAAAGAGCCGTGGTTGCATACTATTGACCATCCCAATGGAACGCTGACGGAACAGCTCGAATTCATGACGTCCCGCTGTTTCGTGCATAATAACCAGCAATCGACCGTCAGAGGGTACTTATCGGCCATTAAATATTTCCACGAGATGTTCGCAGGCTGGGAGCTACCCTTGTATCGTTGCATGATAATCGCAGAGGGAAAGGGGATAGACAGGGCGCACGGTATGTCTCGAATAAAGAAAGAAGTGAGATTGTTTTTGACGCGGGCAATGCTTGCGGAAGGGCAACAGACTGTCGTGAGCATTGCAGCCGGGGATTACGTGAAGTGGTTAGCACTCGCCGTGTTGTATTTCCTTTTGTGCCGAGCGTTAGATTTATGGGTGTACGCAAACGGGCGGGTTCATCGCGAGTTTTGTCTGTCGCGGAATTGCATTTCTTTCTTTTTCAAGGGAGTGTAAGTGGCGCTTATGAACAGAACGATCGCTACAGCAGTATAGGTAAAGTGTTTGGAGTCGAAGTGCGACCAGCAAAGGGCAGGGTGCACCATGACGCTCACACGTCCCGTTTAAGAGAAGATGTCGGCGGGGGCGTCGATAGGGGCGCTCGAACTTTGCTCGAACTGCTTGCCGTATACCCCTTGCCACCAGCGGAAGCGTCGTTGATTGTGAGGAGCACCCCTGTCGGGTGGAAAGTGTTTACTAGGACGGAAGCGGTCTCGGCGCTGAAACTCGTGGTAGGTAGTAGCGGTAGAGTCCCCATGCAGTTCGCGCTGAACTCAGAACGAATCGGGGGGGGGGGCACCCAGCTTGCGTCCCAATGAATCTCGGAGTTGCAGATCCAGCGCACAGGAAGGTGGAAGTCTCGGGCGTTTATGACGTACGTGACGGAAGCAGGGGGAGGGGCAAACTCCGTTTATGTTGCACTCACGAAAACGTAGAAAAACAATGATAGCATGGAAAGACGTTTGGAGTGGTCAGGCTGGCCATATGGAGTGAGTGTTAGATAGTTTCGCAGAGATTGCAGCGGGGCCATCCGAGTTCGGGTGAGCCTGATCCATGAAACATGGGAAGGTTTCCATCAAAAAGAGGAGGGGGGATAATAACGGGGCTTCTGACGGAGTGAGTGGTCGTTCGTATCATATTTAGGTTTTGACTAAATTTGTACGACAAAGGTTGTATTGTGAAAAATTAATCCAGAACTTTTGAGCCGTAACACAATGCAAATTCCCGTAGGGAGGTGGAGTTTGTGGAGGGGTTGGAATTCAAAGAAGTTTCGGGCAGAATCGTGAAATAAGGCGAGATCGGACGTTTGTCGCAAGCGTCTAGCCACCAGAGCTGCTTGGTTTAAGACGGCCTCTGCAGCAACGAGCAGAGTTCGTAGCAGTAGTGGGCCCTGACAAATGATCGACGTTCCCACCCGCCCGCCCTGTAGCTCGAGAGGAGTGGGAATCAGGTTACAAATAGTCGGTGTGAATGTTTGGGTGTCAACTGTGTGTGTTAGATAGTTTCGCAGACATTGGATCGGGACCATAAGAGTTCGGGTTAGCCTGATCCATGAAACGTAGGAGTGTTTATATAAAATGAACGGGGCTTCTGATGGAGTGAGTGGTCGATCGTATCATATTTGGGTTTTCACATAGTGGTCGATCGTATCATATTTGGGTTTTCACATATTTTGAACGGTAAGGGTAGTCTTCACGTGGAAAATTAATCCAGAATTCTTGAGCCATAACAAAACATGTACTCGTTCATAACTTGTTCAATTCATGGCAGTTACATAATAATTCAAAACGCCTTCACAACACAACCAAACCTCCACGATGCATGTGACGCACTGTCCGGCAGTGCTTCTGTGCGTATAAAAAAGTTGTAGACACCGTTTGTACCTCCACCACCGTTGCCTCTTCCGATTCGGTCGACACCAAAGATTCCGTTCACTCTGTCTTCCGGCGTCTGGTCGCCCGGCGTGCGCAGCAGCGGAAGAGGCTCGTGACGTTTGTTCCGCGACCATATGCTAGCCTACGAATCTCAACATCTGTGCGCTAAACTCGTATTTTCACACGTAAGATAGCCCGAATCGGAATTTCGACACTCGTTTCTGGAACGCCCACCCGTCAATGCACAAGCAACGGCGGGGCATGACATCGGCCACCCCAGCCCATATTCCCCACCTTCTTGCCGCCACGAGCTGTTGAAAGCCGCGGAATATTCGGCCTTTCCCGTACCGGGCAAAGGAGAAGAGGTCCAAACTGTGTGCTGGCATCGTGAACATCGTTTGTTTACCGTCACGAGCGAGCATAGAGTTCGGCTGAGGGCACATTTGCCCCTTTACGGACAGCCGTCAACAACACATCGATGCTCAAATTATTTTGTTTCAGAAAGGCTTAACGGGCAAAATGTAGGCCTGACGGGGCAAAGGTAGGTCATCAACCAAACTCTTTGGCCAGGAGACTGTGATAAATCAAGTATCGGCCACTCTACTGCCTGCAGCGAGGGCACGGAGACTGTTATAAATCAAGTATCGACCACTCAACTGGTCCAACCAACAGCCGACGTCCTAACACTCGGCCACCCGGCAACCAGAGCACGGCGCAAGCACGCCCGTCGAGGTCAGGGATCACGATGAGCCAGTTTCGTCACTTTGGGTGAACCTCATCCTGCGCTAGCATGGACAACGCAAAATAATAGGTTAAGGCAGCGTTGAGGAGCGCCGAGAGCGGAGGTTCAACAATATGCTATATATAGTAGTTGTGGTTGTCGCACATACAAGGCTCTTCGCTTCGCGGGCGTCCTACGCCGCCCACTACGCTCGCTCAGGAAGGACAACTACATCAAACTACGCGACGCGGACAGAAGGTTACGGATTGAATATATATTTTTAATGAATGTTATAGTTGCAAAATGGCGACTTGATAATGCCATGAGTCATATTACATGCCGTACGTACGTACAATCCCCAGGTAGGGTGCTTACTTTCTTCTTTTGATATGCTGGATGTGCCTGGTATGTATGAAACAGAAAGCACAGCACGGCACAGCAGCAGCACCGCAAAACCAATGAAAATGAAACCGAAATTTTCGGGAAAAAAAAAAACATCCCCGTCCCCTCTCATGTAATACTTTTCTGACTGATGGGAACAATCTACACCAGTCAGAACTCAAAACAATGAACAGCAGAACTTCTCTCTCAGCCTCGCACGCCGCCCGCTCCTCTCGCAACCACCCCGTTATCGATTCGGTCAGGTTGAAGCTTTCCACCCTATCCATCACAGTGAACCCCGTCGCCCGCCCCGTGTGAAGCCCGGTGCTCACCGTGACCCTCGTTGTCAAGCTCGACAATGTTGGTGCTCAGACTGCGTACGTCTCTCTGTATAGTTCAGCTTGGTTCGCAAAAATACGTACCGCTTGAAGGATATCTTGCAATCCCGAACGACCGTTATGCACTCGTGCATACTCAGTCTAATTTTTCAGATGGAGCCCAGACAGAGCCTATTCATGCTTCCCTCGTGTCTCGAGGCACGAACGACGCCTAGCCACGAAAACGGCGACCGCGCTCCTTGCAACCCACCCTCTATCCGCCAGCATCCGCCGCCATCCGCAACGGTGCCGGGCTCAACCGCGGCGCCGTGCTCCGAGCACACGCAAGCACACGAAACGAAAGAAGAAAAAATGAAAAAAGTAACTGAAAGTGCAAAACAAATTTCGACGAGCCGGTGAAAAAAAGCGAAAGAGAGCCTGCCAAACCGCTGAAAAACACAATCGACCGTGTCTTTTTCCGTGATTATTTTCCTGGAAAAAAATGTGGCACGAGAAGATAGCATAAAGAAAGCAAAGATCGTAGAAGCGACAAAATGTCGTGGTAGACTTGGTTAGCGCGAAGCAGGTTCTTATAATGTAAGATAGCTTGAGTTACTATTAATAGTAGCCCATGGTACCGAGTGCATGCTGAGTCTATTAATGCCTGTCCAACAGCAGTAGTAGTACCTGTACTATAAGTAATAGCAATAGTCCTAGTCGTTATCGTGTCCGATGTTGTTGCTGCTGCCGTCTGCATGCTGCTCCTCTCTGGCCAATAGCGGTATTAGATATCCTCAAACGTCTTTAATACGTAGCCTGTACATTCACATAATCTCAAGAGTAGTAGTAGTAAATTTCCGGGATGTTGTAGCGTGCATGCTGCTTCCACATTGAATACGGCACATCTATCTGCGTAGCAGTGGTAGCGGTGTATATCAAGAGTAAATGTAGAGTAGTCATGTCCCCAATCCATCGTACCGCTTGTATGCGACGTTGCCGTTGTATGATAGTTAGTACCATAGGAGCAGTAGTAGTACTCAAAGTAGGTATTATAGTAGTGTCGTTTGTATCTATGGTGCTTCTGTACTGCATCTACGTATTGCTGGCAATGTATAGTGTAACAGTATAGTAGTCGTGCTCCAGGCCGTGGTACCGCGTGGTCATTTGACCTCTCTGTTTACCGTGAGGTTGTCTGTATTGTATGAGCGATTGGTCATGAGTAAATAGTAGTGTAGTTATTAGTTAATAGTCGTATTATTGTCGTAGTGTACCAGGTAGGTTTTAGTAGTCTATTAGAGTGCATGCTCCTTCTACCTGTACTACATCTGCGTAGTCGTGACATTTAATAGTGGGTTATAGATAGATACAGTATACTAGTCAACTCATGGTACCGCGTGCATGTAGTAGTATAGTATACGTATTCACCACAGAAAGGGTTGTACTCAGTTCCTGCTGACTACCATTATATTATGTTTCCTTCGAGCAATATACCAACCCGTGGCTCACATTTCCGCCAAGAACAGCTAGACGTCTGTTAACTACTGTGACTCCCTTTTCGCCTCGCGACTCTCCCGAAGTTTAACGTTTCTACATCCCGAAGGGAAACCTCGTATGGTTGCACGACACGATACACAAAAAATGCTCGACGGCAACATCTGACACAGGTACTATTTTTGCAGTAGTTCCAGGTACCGCCACCAGGTGCACCACACAGGGACAACGACAGCTCATCAACTGGGTATTAAATCATGTGATCACTACGATGTGGTTATAACTATGATGTGAGTCCACGCTCCCTGCGAGCAATCCTCCACGGCTGTACGTACGCAAGGACTACCGTTACTACTGCTGCTGTAGCCGTAGCTGCATTGCTGCTGTACAACAAAAGATACAAGCAACCAACCCAACCCGCACGTTTGTCCCCGTTATCATGTTGTCATCTTTTTCAGGCGTCTATACTCAAACTGACCTGAAAAAGATGAGGTATGTACATTATTGTCCTTTTTCGCAATAATGCCGTGGCATGCCGTGGCACCACCTGCGGCAAAACCTTCCACGGCATCTTCCACGGCATACCACGGAACCTTCCACGGACCTCCACGGCATATCATGGGACCCTAACCCTAACCCTAACCCTAACCCTAACCCCAACCCCAACCCTAACCTAGGTGCCGAGGACATTGGGGTGCCGTGGGGGTTGCCACGACATTCCGTGGGGTTGCCATGGAGCGCCGTGGCGGTAGCTGCGGGGGTTGCCATGGTACTACCCATGGCATGTCATGGCAACCCCCACGGCGTGCCATGGAATCTATTGCCACACCATGGTATGCCGTGGTGATGCCATGGTATGCCATGGGCGGCACCATGGCAATGCCACGGCATGCCCACGACAAGGTCAAATAGTGTAGAACCCTGCACTGCAGTCTCCAAGCATGCACGTGTCAGGAAGGCAAACCACGAAAAATGGACAGGGGAACACACACACCTGAATACGAAAGATGTTGTAGGTGGGAGGGACGCCCTTGCCCTCGTCGGTCGCTGCTTCGCCATTAAAGGAGACGCCCGCAACCACCGCCGACAGAATAACCCCGCGCAGACCACGATGAGCGATTGGCAGCCGCCCTTCGCTGGTTCGGAGACAAGCCACTAGGAAAGCAGGAGGGTGCTCCTGATCCTCACTTTTAGGTTCGGGACCTGCTTGCTGTAGGGGCGTCGAAAGCAAAAACTTCCTCGTTCTTGGAAAATGGTGCTCAGCGACCCGCTTCAGCTGGTAGTGAATTGCGAATACCTTGCCGTTGTCGAACGCTTCGAGGGCGATTTCTTCCGGGTATGGCGGCTGGCCCATGGTGGTGTCTGGTACGTGGTGCCACAGGTTCAAGACGTGCCATCGTTTGCCCCCTTCTCTATATTAGAGAGGGGTAAGTCTTGGACCCATGCTTGGCACCCAACCTCATATTTCTTTTTTGAATACTTATGAAATACACTATCAATAGCGCATCTTGTTATCCACAACTTTGGTTACTGTACAAACGTACTCAGACACCAACCCATGCCGTTGTCCACAACTGTTACTGCAATAACAGTCACCTAGATATGCACAGAGTTGCGGTGCCGGTGCCTGTGCAGTCATGTTTTCTTGACAACCTGCACGTTCTACAAAGTCTATAAAGTCATAACAAACGAAAAATTCAGTGTTTCGCATGATACAACTTTGTGTTCGTGACCGCCAAGACAAGACCAGTCGATGCCGCACATATGGAATACAAACCATTGTTTTCACAAGCCAAACTTAAGTCGTTGGACGACTAAACCCGGTACGCGACAACGAAAAAACATTGGATTTTTATTGGTGGGTCGGGATTTCGCTACAGAGTGTTGTACGGGCGGGTTGTCCTCACACACAGCCTAAAGCTGTACGGTTGAATTGCTGGGGGTGTGGGTTACCTTGACTATGGGAGACCAGGGTACCGCTTTTCGACGACTCTTGCAAGACACGCAACGGATGGGCAGTCGGGCGGAAACCATCAGAACCTTATGAGGGCCTATAAATAGATACTGTTACATAGACAGTATATGCTGGTCCAAGTCCAAATCGGAACGTCGGTGGATTCGTGGTCGGAATAGGTTTAAAGCCGCACTAATGGGGTTGTGGGTTGTACCAGGGGTCACACTACAGGAGTGAGCATAGGAATTCGGTGGGTTAGTCGGCAGAGTAGTTTAAAAGAACAATCTTTTCAGTAGCTGCTGAAGTACTGCTGTACTGCTGCACTGCTGGGGGTGTGGGTAGTTTGGTTGAATAGGTGTGTTGGGACTCCGCAAAGATAACAAGCCAGGAGACGGGCAGACGAGCAGACCCATCATAACCCTAGGAGGGTCTATGAATATATATATTGTTACATAGATGGTATAGGCTGGTCCAAGCCAACCTCGGAACGTCGGTGGATTAGTAGATAGATTTAAAGCTGCACTACTGGAGGCGTGGGTTGTAGCAGGGGTCAAAGACTAGTACAGCAGGGAGCATGGCAACATCGGGGGGGTTTTCGGCGGTTTAGTTAAAAACAAAATGCACAAAAGTAGCTGTTGTACTGCACTAATACGGCACACCTTAAATGCACAGCAGTAGCTGCTGTACTTAAGTAGAAAACGTTTATATTGCGGCACACCTTGCGTGAGCAGCAATCCTCTCCCCAGCCGTTGTGCGTGCCGCGGTATCCTTGTTCGGAATAGGAATATATGGCTGTGAATTATGTTCTGGGATCTTGCACGACCTCAAGAACTGCTGCTGTTTTGGTATGTTCAAGAACTGCTGCTGGTTTGCTGCTGTTGATGTATGATTGATAAATCCTTCTGTTTACTGTAGATCAAGAAGCGACCCTGCCATAGAACGCCACATAATACACCACAAACCCCATGAGGTCAAGACCACTTATAGCCAGAAGCGGCCTTGCACGGCCGTTTGAAAGCGGCGAACAACGACCTCGTTAACGTCGTTAGCCAATCCCGCTGAGCGACCAATGCTTCTACAAGGGGATCTAACTTTAGTTACGATCGATGGGCTATAGACAATTTGCGAAAGCTTCCGCTGCTCGTACCGACTCTGGGACAAGCGATTGTCTACAAACGCTTGTCCTGGCGGTGGGGCTGGGACGCCTAGCTCAAAACAGAGGGCTCCGTTGAATCCCAAAGCCAGACCAGGCTGCTTTTATGTGTGTCCGCTATCGATTCGCACAGCAAACACGTCAACGTCGGGGGTGGTTTGGGACAAGATTTTGCGAGGATTGGAGCTGCCTCTTGAGGGGAGACGGACAGAAAGACGAGTTTTGAATTTCGGCTTTTAAACCCATAGATAAGCCTAGGGATTTTCGAAACGCGGCAACCGAAGCCCTAAGATGGACAACTTTATGAGGTGCTCCGTAGTTTATGGAAGCCACTCGTAGCTGAGTATACTACTAAAGGGTTACATTTCTTTACTCTGTAATATTTCATGTAAGTATTCGATTCGGTGACGCCTTCTGCGCCGGCAAGGGGTGCTCACCTGGTATGCGACCTCGCACGGTGAGGACGCTTCGCTAGCGTCTTACGTACTCACGGGGGAGTTAGCTCCAGTAAAGGATCTGGGTACACAACCCTATGAATATTGCTGCCGGTTGAGAGTGATGGTCTATAGAATTTAGTGCCCAAGTTTGCTCGTGAGTTAAGAAAACAAAATAAGGACTGCCCATATCTGCGATACAAATTCTATCATAGTTCGATAGAAAGCACGGATACGTTGTCTGTACCACATTATAGCCCCCCGGATGACATCGGAATTTTACTACTGTGTTCTATCTCTCAAACCCGAACCATCCAATGTATATAATGGAATGAGGCCTCCTGTGCCAGCCTGTCGTCCCACCTATACTTCAGTGCACCGTTCGATTGTCTTTTTACTTGACCACTGGTCAGGCGCAGAGTTGTGTCACCCAAACTTCCTAAACTCATTGCATATTTTTCGCAAAGCCTGCGAAACGGATCTCAACGTCAGCTTAGCGTCGGCGTGACACTTTCGGTATTTCCTCTTGCAACCGTGGGCTTTTCGACAACAGGTGACCCCGACATAGCGCCTGGCCATTGACTCCGTCATCCAGCCACTACGTTCGAGTTTGCTGTCCCCGTCGTCTCGGCTAGGTGGTTACTCAAGGAGCCTCCCACGCGAAAGAGATGCATCGTGCATTGGCTTGACAGCTCTGCTGCCAAAATAGGCCTTTCGGAGTCGTCATCATACCGGCTGCGGAGAGCAGCAGCCTCCCCCCGACACGTTTAACCGCATATACATGTCCACGTGGAACGTGTCCGGCAGTTGCGTCCCACCGCATCTGCAATGCAATACGGATGTACGCCGTAACCGCTCATAATGCGCAGGTCGCCCGGAAATCCATGTTTTCTAACTCTACCGCCGCCAGGCTAGAAATCGGAAGCTTCGTTGGAACTGGTGGCTGAAGTTCAGACCGTGGAAGAATCTGCGAGATACGAATCAAGCGTGACCTACACGTACGTGAGAGATGGTCACCATTAGCTCACCCGAGACATCGCAACCTCAGCTCCCGCCGGGGCAACCTTTTGAATGCACCATCTTAGTGCCTTTCCGTAAGAATAAAAAAACATTGACGACCGAAGACAATGTCCACAGTAGCGGTCTCCCGACCGTGGCCTACGCAACCTTTTTTTATCTTGGTCGGGCGTCCCTCCATCGCCGTCAACTATTTGTTAGGACATGCCTGCCGACACACAACTGTTGTGGATACCGCAGGGTCGACAAAGCCCAAACCAGCTGGATAAAGCGTCAAGCCTACTGGTCACGGTCCTTTGCGACATTGCAGAGGGATACGGTGGCTCTAGGCGGGGTACCGCTGGCATCGTTCTGTTCACTGTATACCCCAAACGAATTGCATCGTGAAGGTCCGTGATATTTCGAAACGGGGTAAGTGTGCCTGCCTTTGCGCTCCGTCTAAAGTCAAAAGGCAAGACAAATTAGCAGCAACCGATGCCGCCGTGAACGAAATCCAAACCCCGGCGCAGAACTTTGGGGGGGAAGAGGGAGACGTCATACAGCGAACAACGTTAGGCAACCGTTCCAGCGTTTTCCATCGAAACGTAACCCCCTTGTACCTGGCTCCACCGCGCCAGACGTCGGAGCCAAATACTCGGCAAAAACGATGAGCACGAAGTGAGGGATGTTAATAGACCTCGTGTATACTCATGGTTATACGGAATACCGCGATCGACCAAACCCCTGTCGTGTATACGAAGGATTTCGCAAAGACAAGTGTATCGAGGCCGTGTCAGATCCGACAACATCGTACGACGTTTCACCAGCAATGGATGAAGAGAGATCGTCCCCTGCCGTATCAAGCACAGCAAGCGTAAAAAATCCCCCCGCGAGTACATAACGCGAGCGCACGCAAATAGCAGGGAGGGCGGACACGGTCATACCAGGCACGACAGCCTTGTACTCGTCAAAACAGCTGGTATTTTATACCCAAGTGGATTCTACCGTATCCAGCAACTCCAGCAAAAACCACCGCACAGCGCATGCAGAATGGCGAGTGGGCATGAAGAGCAACGAGAGAGGGCACAGCCGTGCCAGACACCGCAGTACCGCACATATATAAACCTCAACGAAATAGAACGGATATAATATATGTATTAAGCAACTCGACTCCAGCACACACTGAGGTGTAAACGTAACAGAGAGAGGGAGCACATCAGTACTACAGTAGACACGACAAATTCGCGCAACCCCAGACAAGAACCAGGCATAACACTTCAGCATGGCACTACTCAAATCAGCCCCAACATGGAGAACGTCGGTACCGCCGTACCCCGCGACTCAATCGGACGTCACTGGACATCGAATACACGACGGTGTGCGCCCACAAATAGCAGAAAGAGCGGGCACGGCCGCCTCGTTGCCCAAATGAGCAACCAAATTGAACGAAAGACCACCAACTCAAGTACACGACGGCGTGTGCAATTAGCTGGGAGAGAGCGGGCTCGGCTGTGCGAAACACCGTAATATCTTCTAACTCAAACTCGCAGCGAAGAAGAGCATATACAGTCGGAGCTAGCAATCCAAGGTCAAAACGGTGTGTGCACGCAAACAAGCAGGGAGAGGGCGGGCGCCACAGTGCCGGACATCGCCGCATATACAAGTCAAAGCTGCAACAAACGAGAGATCGCACGTACAGCCGTAATCCCCAAAGCGACTGACCACAACAGCTCGCGCACGCTAACATCACAAAGTGAACGGGCATGTAAGGGGCATCCTACCAATCATATCATACGCAAATACGAGAGATAGCGGACTCAGCCGCATCGAGAAATTCATTTGCAAAATAGCCTGATACGAAATCAGAAGAGAAAAGACGGGAAGATAGAGAGCATCTTACCACTCATATAATACCCAACGCAAAGATAGATAAGAGACAGTAGTACGGGGGTCCATAGTTAACGGGACCAAATTTTGTTATTAAAAATAGGTAAATATATATTTTTTTATGTATACCATAGTTCCTATTAACTATGCACCCCCGTAATAGCATCCATCCACTCATGAACACAACGGGATATGCACAGATATCGCAGATGACGAGAGCGGGTGCAGTCGTGCCGGACGTCGTCGCCTCGCACACGGTACGACAGCAAAAAAAAGATAACGAATACACCGCCGTAACCTGCAACTAGACTTCAGAACACAACCGCGTGTGCACGCAGTGAGTAGTAAGAATATGATCGGGTTCGGCCGTGCCAGACATCGCTGCATCGTACAACGAAAGCTGGAACAACGAGATAATGCAATGTACTTCCGCATCCAAGAAACGGAGTGAGACATGGCGGACGCAGCCGGGGATGGTGCCAAATCATCGTACGGTTTACAATGCAGTATACGTGGAGGAGATACCGCCGCGAAACATTCGCGAGTGTAGTACCGGACAGATGGAGTGGACATCACCGTGTCAGGAAATATTATGTCGAACAACTCCTAAAAACAAATATGAAGAAAGCAGATACAGTCACATCCCACAACTCAACCGGAAGCCACCTTACACAAAATAAGCCATGGCGTGTCAACACAGCGAGAGCGGGCACCGCCGTGCAAGACACCGCTGCCTCGTACAACTCGAATCATCAGTTCAGAAGAGAGAGAGGAGCGCGGATTCAACCGTATCCAGCCAGGCAACAACACAACGGCATGCGCACGCAATTACCAGAAAGAGACAATGCGCAGCCGTGCCAGAAACCGCATCACCGCACGACTTCGGAACTGCAATAACGTAGAGACAGAGCCGATACAGCCGTATCCAGCAACTCAAGTACATACCGGCGTGTACCCGCAATGGTCACGGGGAGACCTAGCGGTGCCTTGGCAGACAACGCACCATTCTACAACTCAAGACCGCAATATCAGAGAGACATAGGAGATAGAGGTTCAGCAACTCAAGAACCCAACAGCAGGGACCGCCGTGAGAAACACCGGTTCATCGTAGTACTCCAAGCAACAATATAGCGACGTTATGTTCGGCAGTATCCATAGTACTCGAATCAGTACACTCAGGCGTGTGCCTGTAACGTGTAAGGAAAGAGCGAACGCCGCCGTGCAAGACTCCGAAGCATCGTACAAATCACATCGCACAATACAAACGGGTCCGATACCTTTTTGGGGCACCGCAAAACGCATTCGCGAGTGTACCACCAAGCAGATAGAGCAGACGCCACCGTGCCAGACACCACGGCATCAAACAACGCGGTGGAACAAACGAGACAGAACAGATCCAGCCGCATCCGATAACTCAAGCCAAACCCATTGCACAGCGAATGCACCACGGCGTGTCCATGCAATATCAGAGAAACCGGACCCAGCTGTGAGAGTCACATCATATTTGTAGCCCTAGTACCGTCTTCCACAGGCAAAAAGAGGACTGCGAGTCCAATAATGTCCAGCAATCCAAGTTCACAACGGCGTCTGTGCCCAACTAGTGGAGAGAAAGCAGGTACAGCTGTGCCAGACAACACGGTATGGTATTGGTTCAAACAAGCAATAAAAGAAAGAGCGAAAAATACCACGGTATCAAGCAACTCAAATGGTGAAAAGAGAGGAAACGGACACAACCACATGGAGAAACTCAAGCGGAAACCCACCATACATTGAAAGCACCACGGCGTGTACACAAATTAAAGGCGAGACAGGTCTGCCCGTGCGAGGCACGGAAGCTTTGTGCCCCTCAAACTAGCACGAAAGCTTCAACGAGAGAGTATCGCGGATGCTGATGTCCTCTGCAACCCAACTACACAACAACGTGTGCATACAATGAGCAGAGAGAGAGCGGGCGGGCACGGCCGTTCCAGACGCCGTAGTATCGTACAAATGCGACCACAATCGGACTTGAAGAAGATACGCAGCCGTATCTATCCAGTAACTCAAGCATGCAACGGCGTGCGCATGCAATTAGGGCAGAGCTGGTACCGCTGCGCAAGACACCGCGCAATCGTACAACTCGAACAGCAAACGACGAGAGAAGGAAGAGCGCGGGTTCAATCTTACCCAGCAACTCACATACATCACGGCGTGTGTGCACAGAAAGACAGAGAGAGTGGACACCACAACGTCTGCACGCAATGGCAGAGATAGCGCGCCCAGCCTTTGAAAGCATCGCAGCCTTGTACCTTGCACGCTAGCACGTAAAGAGAGAGAGGAAAATACGGACACAGGTAAATGCAGAAACTTGAGTCCACCACGGCGTGAGCACGCCATCCGCAAAGAGAGAAAGCGCGAACATACCGTGCCAGGCACTGCACTGTAGATCAACTTGAAACCCCACTACTAGACGAGAGCAGGTACTGCCTTATCTTGCAACACAAGTACAATACGTCGTGTGCACGCAGCTAGTGGACGGCGAGCATCGCTTTACCAGACACCGTGGCAATGTACAGATCAAACAGTTGGCAACGGCTTAGCAATTCTACTCCTGAATACTGTAGAAGTGTATGCCGGATATAACTAGCCTTCGTACAACGGAATTCTCACAGGCCCGAGTGGGGAATGACATACTTCGTCGTGTCGAGCATGCCCGTTCAATTTAGCATTATTGCTATATCGCCACTTCGCTATTACGTAGGGCTGCGAATCGTACCCGTTTCATGTTATTCAACCGCAGAGACCAATACATTTTATTATATAAAAATTGGTACGATCGCGTTACCAACTAATGTGATGTCTTTCACCGTGTTTACTGGGGCCTTCTACAGCCGTCAGAAGACCACCCCGCTAGCTAGGAGTATAACGTTTCCACGAAGACACGGTCGTGGGCAGGCCCAGCGCATCTAATCTTCCGACACGGAAATTCGACGGCGATAGAGGGAAACGCCCCACACGCAAAACGCCAAGATAGCGCATCGACGTGGCGGCGGCAGGGCCTCGGTACCGAGATGTCGGCAAAGAGGCTCCAAGGTAGGGTTGAGAGGACAGAAACCCGTACGGTATCGACACGGAGAGGCGGAGGTAGTCAAAGCAACATCCTGACATATATGACGCTGGTATGGATATTTTTTGTAGGTGGTCGGAAGACACATCGAATACAAGCAAAGACGGAAGGGGATAATAACAGCGACGGAAGGCCCCAATATCCTTGGTTCCAACCAGGTGGGGCATATGCGAGGGTGGGAAGCCACGAGGGCAAGGATGACTAACGGAAAAGCAAGTTCGGCGGCGGAGAAGCCCTGTAGTTTGAAGCCACCGGGTGAAGGGCGAATATTTGCATAGTGGAGGGTTCAGGTTATTTGGGACCCCGATAGGGAGGTGACAGATAGATTCCGCTACTCATCACGCTGAGGGCCAAATGGAGATGCAACGCTCAGAAGACGTCGCTGCCCCGGAGGCCGGTGATAACCCATATATATATATAGATTGAGGAATGGCAAACGAGGAAGTCGAACGAGAAGGCCAGAAGCAGTGGCGAGACAATCCCGATTCCCACTCACGAAGCTAACAGGGAATAGAGCTCAGAAGCAGTTTGAGAGACGACACCGGTTACCACCCACGAAGCCGACACGGAATGTAGGACCAAATGGCCGATTGATCCCTGCACACAGCACGCGAAGCGCGTGGCGCTAATGTTAAAGGTGGAAGACTCCCACACGAAAGACGCCTTGCGGTAGTAGCTTAGGTGACGATCAATGGATCGCACTCCGTGCAGTATGCTGACAGGTGGTCACAGGGGCCGTAGCTGGAAGACTCTTCAACCAGGGATACCGACCATGGCCCGCATGAGAGGCAACAGCAACATGGTGGACGTGACCATTCAAGGCGTGAAGATGGAGACTGACGCAAGGTTCTGGAACGTGGTTTCCTTCAGGATTATGATAAAACGATGTAGAGACTCCGTCAGCGCGCTCCGGTAACCAGGGTGCCGATAAAGAGTGGCAGAGAAGTGGGAATGTGGATCTTGTGACCATGAATCCAGAGTGAACACGGTACAGCGAGTGTCAGAACGATATCGTTCTAAACAATCCGGAGCAAAACGCTACAAGGTCATTCCGCAAGACTATCGCTAGCCAGGACGCGAAAGCAGAAGCGAGGTTCAAGCCTAGGGGAGACCCGGCAACCTTTTACGTTAGGGTGAAACCGACGATATCGCGGTCGGATGACGACGTTGCCTACAAATTCAAGTGGGGAGCACAGAATCGTTGTCGGCATGTGTAGATCGTTACTAAGGATGTCTAACAACGCGCTCGCTTGGGGACCCCGCGACCTCGGACGTCTAACACGACGTCCGTACGCGGTGTGGGTGAAAGTCCGCATTCTGAGCCGCTGGCAGGGTATCGTGCAGATCACGGCGAGAATATGTTGACATCCAGGGCACCGAGCGAGATGTGGCATGTTGGCAAAAGGAAAACCCCATACTCGAACGACGCCCCGTGAATGGTGTACAGGTCGCGACGGAAGTACTCTACCTACCACAAGGAAAACAGAACCTCGCGGCGATATTAGCGAGGGGGGGGCTCCATCACGTGCTCTGAAAGCGAGTAGCTGACGAGACGAACACTGGACTTGGCGCTGGAACACCCCAACCTAGGGGTTGAAGGGATTGTAGAAATCATCCCAAGTCTCACGGCACCAAAAAAGGACGCAACCGGCTACGTCGGAACCGCCATACCACGCGGGAAAAAATATAGCAAGATCAAAACGGCGGTAGAGCACCTCAATATCACGGTCGATCAACGCCTCGCCATAGGCGATTACTGGAAATCGCTATCCAGTTTATATGACGAACGACGCGCAACCACGGTGGTAGGAGGATCCACGCGTCAGAGAGGCCGCCGGCGAGGTGCGGACGCGACTCTGGCAGCGTCTTGCACCCCACGTCGCCACGCAGGAAAACAATCCCAGGTAGGGGGAGAACCGTCTACACGAGATGCGCGAAAGTCTGCTCGAGGACCAAAGTACCCGAGAGGCAAATGCCTAGCCGCACAGACGATGTCCGCAGGGGCCCAACGCCCCTGTTGGCAGTCGTGAGGTGTAGAGATGTCGAAACATATTTCTGGCTGGATTTTCTGTCACGTCGAGCTCCGCAAGCCCTAGTCAATAAGTTGTCATCGAGGACAACAAGCGAGAGCTAAACCTCGACCGAGAGACGATCCTGACGCTACGAGCATTGCTTAATAACTGGAAGAAATATGGACGGCCAGGACGGCCAGGAACGTACCTGGTGGCCCACGATTCCTAATAATTGGGGCAAACAGTAGTGTGTGGAACCTTCGACCAAGTACGCGGGCATGCCATCGGGAACATTCGCAACGGAAGGACCCGGTCACCCAAAATGCTGAGATGCGGGGGTATAAGAAACAGGTTTGCACGAACATAGCCTAACCGAGCACGCCGAGATTCAGAATGCCGATTAAAATGTATTGAAGCGTGTTTTATAGATCGTGTGCACCTAGAAGGCGAGGACCTGAGGCAGAGGCTGGTATAAGATGACCCCTCTGGAAACAGCGACGTTCCAAGTACAGCGAAAGTCGGAAGGGAACGCAGAACGAAGCCATAGTCACTCACGAGGGCGAGTAGGCGTTGAAGTAGGTTAAGGAAGATGTTCATTAGTACAGTAAGACAACGATAAAAAGAGTGCGGGGGTGGGAGAGAGGACCCGATTATCCGGGCTTCAAGAGACAGAAGAAGTTGTGTGTCCTAGTCGATCACCCCAACCAAACTGCCACAGTGAATCGCTGTGCACGAGGCAGCATTGCCCAATTCCCCTGGCGCCCACGACCAGGTGTACACGTGTTGGATTCCCAGCTTCCCCGCCGTCAGTAGCCCAAAGGTCGTAACCAAACACGGATCGCTAAAGCGGAAGAGAAATGATCCCATCATGGTGTGGGAACGTCGAAGTATGAATTCGAGGCGCAACACAGGCGGCAAAAAGGACCGGTTAACTACGTTCCACTAATTGAAGAAACGAAAATATACTGGAGGACCGCACACTCTTGTTGACGAGGGCGATATCCTGATTCGGTAACTAACGGAGGACGACACGGAGGATGCAAAACTGGAGGCCCAGAGGTAGCGCGGGAAAGACCGCGACTCCCATCAACCTAACTGGAAGGATCGAAGGCGTCGAAGAGACCTTTTTCGCACACAGGAAGCCAGCGAAGTGTCACTGGGAATACCAGTGGATGGATGTAACGACTTAAAGGGCTGATTAGAGCGGCCACTGAGGGGGTAAACCTTGTCACATAGGTGGCCAGGTGAGAGGTGGAAACATGACAGCGAGAAACACGAGAACACTAGACGCCGATCTCGCCTTGAGGAAGAGCAGAGGTGGTGACAGGAACCGCCGACACGCACAATACCGAGCAGGACATGGTTTTAACTTCTAGTGTACCTGGCCTCCCGATACGCGAACAGAACAAGTAGGGAAGCGGCGGTGAGGAAACCCACTACTAATGTTACCGAAAGTATGCATAACGACGCTCCGAAAGCCGACCGATAGTTGCAAATGTGTCGCCGGGAAGACCATGGATATCCCAGACGTCTCACCGGGAGGCGCGGAGATCGCGGTGAGAGGATCCGACCAACGCGAAGTCGAACGAGACTATGCTGTAGAACGAGGACTCCGACACTCAGGAGGCCGAGCGCGATGCGCAAATCCAGCGACGGGACAGCATCAACATCTCGGACAGCGAGCGTGACGCGACTAGGAAGCAGCAAGAGAACCACAGCATGTCGAACGATGATAGTTGGTCACCGACGTTTGGTCGCGGGTACCCCATCTTGACGGAGACACAGATGCAGACATTGAATTGCGATGGCAAGACCCCGCGATCAATGACACCGCACGGGAGGGGCAGAGGTGGAAGCAAACGTGCGCTACTACTTTCTATACCGAGGGGGGTGAATTTCGGTTACCAATGGAGGGTCTTGCAATCCAGAAGGTCGAGATAGTTTTGCAGAAGCGGCTGAGGGATAATGTTCATACTCTGGCCGTCGAGAAGGTGGAGAGCGGGACCGAGATTGGGGTAATCTAGCGCTTTTGCTGCACGAATGTAGGCACACAAGCCAACGAAAACCACTACCTGCACCAACAGACGGTCGCAGGGGCGCGGCAGGGGAGATTCTACCACCCCGGAGCCCAATCGCTTGGGGATAAGACGGCAACGGGAATGCTCCGCCCCCCGACGCTACGTAACGTATTGGAGGGGAGAATGACGCGAGACGACCCCTCGTCTAACTACGCCCAGCACAAGGAGACGAGTTTCCAGATGCTGCCAGGGTGGGGCCTTTCAATTGAAGACGTCACGCAAGAGATGAAGATGCCACGGTAGAGGTCACCAGGACCCGGGCCGCCGGAGGAAAGTCGCTAAAACAGTGCAGGGAGCACCTTCCCACCCAGATGGTTGTCGGAGAGCCTGAAATCGTCACCAAAATAAAGTCACATAGTATGATGAAAACGAGTGACAGGCAAGGTATGCAGCCGCGATATATTAGGAGTTCCGACACTGAGAATGCCGAATAAATAGTAGAAAACACGTGGCTTACGTACGCTGATATGTACGACGCCTGGAACGAGGCGTAAAGCCGGAGTCTAATTTATATTGAGGCATTCTACGACAAGGGTTCACCCTGAATAGGTCGAGCCTCCTATGTATGCCCAAGGTATAGTGCGGAGTTCAATGGGGGCAAACGTGTGAACACGGCTGGTGCTGCACGCATCTCGTACGTATACGTGCACGCTATATGCCCAATACGTAGAGCCAAATCATGCTACATACTCAGTCGCCAACTGGCGCCCGTAAAGGACGCCGTGGAGGTTCAGAAGGTATTGGTCCCCCCAAATGTGGTAGCTCTAGTGTATAACACCTCCATGCTTGAATCAGATACAAGGTATACACTACATATAAAGAGGTTAGTACCCCCACCAACAACGACTGCACCCGGCCGGCACTGTCGCAACGCACACATATACGGGCAGAAATAACACCTATCACACGTGCACACCAGATGGAAAGCTTGTATCCACGTCCTAACGGTCGACTCATCCACAGCTGATGTGCAACACACAGTATTTACCGTTCATTCGAGGGGCCCAGGGATAAGGGTTTAGTAGGTGGCCATCCATGATGAACTCAACAATACCGAAGGAGCCATCTGCTTGAAATATTGTCCAGACAGGTGTCCATGTAAAACTCTATGATGTTTTGCTGTATGGTAGGGGTCACGTAGCTGTGGTGGAGGCGAGCTGTATTACGTTTCACACCAGGTTGTGTACGAGACCCTTCACTGTTTTGAGCTGTAATCCTCACGCCAAACCTGAGCAGGAGAAAAGGTAAAAGTGTGACTCGATGAACAATGCCATAGTCAAGGCATACCACGAAGTGTATTGTAAAACACGTATGATTTTTTAACATGATTAAATCAGGAAGCCTCGCCAATCAGAAACGTTGTTGGTCTAAACGTGCTCCCCCTATCATAGTACGTCTCAGTAAAAACCTCTACCGGTAAAGAATATAACGCGGAAAGCTGGCGACTATTTGAGTGAAAATCGATGTTGCTACAGTCGGCTCACGCGTAGAATGTGTGAAGAAACAACGTTGGGGGGGTTTGCTCCGTTGACAAGGGCGTCGACCTCCGAATATGACGCTTGACTAACGTTGTGAGGTTCGGACGACGCACTGGACACGGAAAGCGTCTGTTTCACCATGGTGTACGTAACTAGGACGAAACATGGCCACACAATACGTTTGTTTCTCCGCTTACTGGAATCAACCCATTTCTGCTCGGCGTGCATTTCCATGCCCACGGGCATACACGGCACTCAGACGGGGGGGCGGTGGTGAGACTCATCGCATCGCGTATAATGACTCTACATCTATGATATACTTTTTTTCGCTTCCCCTTTTCAGGCACGCGCTCGCATAGACCCTTCCGCCCCTGTTGAAACTGTGCCAATGTACGATACAGTAGAACGATATCAATATACATTTCATGTAGATACCAATAATACATGAACCCACGTTTGTGACGCCGCAGGGAAGCCGTCGGAACGTACGTTGAGACTGGTTTCGGCGTACAGCGACAATAAACGCTTCGCCAAGCGCCATCTGCATCATCCCAATGCCCTGCTGACCCGACAGCGACGTACCCCCGATGCAATTTACCTCTCTGAAAGTAGCACGTGGACCCTCGAAAGGCCGGCAACATTGCAGAAATACAGGATGTGTGTTTCGACATGTAGCGGCGAGATCGTTAGGCTGGAACGTGCTAAAAACGCTACGCTTCATGGACATGGAAATGGCCTTTTGCTCGAGTCGCGTTCTACGCGTCCTTTACCCTATACGGCTAACGTGCCACAGCACGCACCCTTGGAGACGCATTTGATCAAGACTCTCTCGGGAACATGTTCTTGCGCAGCCAAACGTTCAACGGAACGTAGAGTATTTTCTGCCTGAAAAATTCGAAACAACTCCTATCCTTAGCTCTCCCTCAAGACATGATTGCATGTAAAGAACCCAAATGAGCGACGGTTTGCATTGATACTAAGAGCATGACAAACGCCAAATGCGGCTCAACGGGAAAACGGCTGAAGGACAAAGGCATCCAGAGGCGGATTCCGTCGTGATACCTCTGTGTTGCACCTCGGCCACCCGTTTCCTATACATCTCGTCCTCCATGCAGCAATAGTTGTAGTGCATAAAATCAAATCCATCAAGCATACATATCCTGAATAATCTAGGGTGCAATTTACACACAATATATTCGTCCCACAGGCGTCCCTGGGGGACATGCACTTTCACGACTCGTAGAGCGTACCGAGCCCGTGAACTTTTGATTGCAGCATAGCCACAGCTATAACGGCTGCCTGATACCGATGCTGATTCAGTTCGAAACTACATTCAGGCCGGGTTGTTCGCCGAGGAGGGCGCGGTCTTGCACGGGCAATCGATGGCCACCCGGCCTTAAGTTTCAAAACTAGCCGTCCAATCCATCGACGCTAAGTGGCGGGCCTCCGGGATACCTCATCCTGCGAGACTAAACCTCGTAGCACCCGAAGCCAAAATAACCGGCCCTCCTGGGCACCTCGTCATAAGCCCTTGCAATTATGTCAACAAGGCCAAATACTAAACGTCCGAGAACACCAATAGCTTGGAGAACAACGTTTAGGTTGGTGCATCCCCAGAGACTGCGGCATAGGAACAGCATGATTCATGGATGCCCCCACGGTCTGAGCATGGAGGGCTTCACATTAGCATGTTGAAGCGGGTATTCATGAATCCGCCCTACTTCTTGTCCAGGAGGGCGAACTCGGTGCCCAGAGGACCGGACACACGGTAGTCTTCGACAGTCCCACGGAACGCCTCATACCCTTCCATCACTGCGTGACCGCTCTCGTCCAAAACGGGGCGGGCTGTCTCACCCAGAATCCCGGAGAGCGACTCGCTATCGACAGACAGGCCGTGGAGCCCAACGTCCATCTGCCAGAACTCCAAATCAGGAAGGATGCGCCCATCCCAGTCTAGCTCGCCATTGCCTTGGAAGTTTGTGCCGACGTTGAGGCGTACGGTGACAGAGGTGGTCACAATCTTGAAGATGGCGTGGTTAGACTGCACCTCTTCGAGGCTGTGTTGGGCGATGTACTGCGTGCACCAGTCGGCCGCTGCCATGTGGTCAAATCGTAGGATCCAGTCTTCAAAGCGTTCTTCCTCATTGAGCTCACGGCTGCCCTGCAGCATTTCGTCGTACATGCGGGCCCATATCTTGTCGCCACCGAACTGCCGGCACTCTACGGGCAGGTTAGAAGCAGACACAGCAATGCCATCTGCGATGTATTCTTCCCTGGAAGAGCGAAGGAGACCGCCTACCTCCTGTCCGTCGACGGTAGCACGCAGTCCACCGTCGGCAAGGCAGGTCGAGGTTTCCCCGGTGCAACCGCCAGTGTGTACATCGTTCGGGTTCGCGACCACGATAGAAAGAGAGTGCCCTTCTGACAGAATGCTGATGCCAGTAATCAGCTGGCGGTCGGGGAACTCCTTGGGCAAAGGGGCGGTGAGCTTCACGTTGACGTGTAGCTTATAGTTGTCATCGGTGACCAGGCAGTACCAGCCGCCGTCGACACCAGACCAATCAATCTTCTGGCCGAGGAGACCTTGCATGTGCGGGTCGTCGCATATCGTCGTCCCAGGGGGGCAGGCTGGGTCTTTTGAATCATTCACTGAGCGGAAAACGTCAAGAGGGCGACGAACGGTATCTAACAGCATTTAGTATGTCTCCGGTAGGTGAATGTGCACACGTTGTCGATATGCCAATAACGTGACCCACAGACAAGGATGAATATGGCAGAAAGCAATGCGTCCTTCTATCTGCGATCGAGCAGGGATAGAAAATACATATCGTCGATTGAAAACGGAATATAGAGGCGTGCTATTGGAAATACACGAACTTGGTGATGTTGATGCCGGGTTTGATGCTAACAATCCGACTAAGCTGGGATTAGTCGTCACGTGGCGTGTTCACGTGCTTTGTGAGTCTCACACGCTTGCCCCAGGAGAGCACATTGAAGATTTCATATAGACATGGCGGGATAAACGGCAATGGTGCGAACAGTGTAAAATCCAGATTTAAAGTGTGTTCGGTGAGTTCCGCCACACACAGAATTTATATATATACACTGATAATTAACGAACTGGGTAGGTGGAGTTCATGCGCTGCTCGCGTCATCTCGCCCGACGAATAGAATGGTTCTGACTCTATTGGTGTCCATTTGAACTGGTGTAGGCCTCTATCCAAAGTACATAGTATTATCACGAAATCGATGCGTGAACGGGATTATATTGATCTGTGGTGTTGATGCCGGGATAGGCGGCATCTATCCCACTACCGTAACAACGGGCGTCCTGCGGCGTCATCACCTCATTCCCACCGATCTTTGGGCTAGTGCCGACATTGCACGTGTCACTTTCTCGAATAAAATACTTGAAGATGTGTAGTGCGTGTAGTTCATGTCGGCTACAAGGGAAAACGACAGTGGGTAAAAGCAATCGTCGGATATTATGGATGTTTTCTAGTGTGAAACACACCGATATGGTCGGCATCGTTGATCTGGCCTGTCCGATGGATCAGCTATATTTTCAGAAGCAAACGCGTACAGCAGGTGTACAACGCTGTGATCATTTAAATTGCTGCTGCCCTGGAAACGTTTGAGTCGCACAAAATTAGTCTATCAACACAGGATCAGGACTAAGAACACAGTGCCGAATACCCATTCCATTTTGTCTTTGAAACGTTTCTATGCACGCCCTAAGCATCTCAGGTTGGAGACTGGCGCTCAAGCCACGAATGGTATCGACGAGGTCGTCCATAAGCATGGATCGAGCGGGTGCGTCTACGCCCTTTGGTCTACAGGTCTGGATTAGACAACGCGATACAGTTCGGACGCGGGATCTACTCTGTGCTTGTTGTGCGACAAGTTTGTCGTTCTGAAAACATGTGTCGGTTGCAGTCGTTTCCTGCATGCCGGCGCAGGCTCGAGCTCGGGCGCAAGCGTGGTAGCGTCATGGTTTTCAAACTCTACGACGGATTTCATTGCAAAGCGAAGTTGTATACCACTTGACGGTCCCGGCGACCCTGGTGACTCTTGATACAACTCTTGCTGAATCGTACATACGAGTAAGAATACAAGCAGCCTGATGTATACCACGAATATCGGAGCGAGGGACAATACACGCGTAGATATATATAAGTTCGGCCGCGCGAGCGTTCCAACGGGTGCTGCTGTCACAGCGTGTTCTGCGTCCGTCCTGAGCGTGCACTAAACGAGTAATTTCCGGGAGCGAGGTGGGAATTCAGACCTGGAGTGAGGCCAAATCGAGCGCTGGTTTAACGCTTAGACCGGGTGGATATCTGCGGGGTTTGAAGAACGGTCAATGTGGCACACACAAGGTCTAACGGGTAATGGGTTGAGCACTTTCGGAAGCATCATCACGACCTTTTTGTCCTTACGAAGAAGTAGCACACCAAATGTCTTCTAAGTTCGACTTTGATCAAACCGGGTATGCACCTACCCCCACACGTCCAACAAAGTTGTAGACCAAGGACGAGTCGCATTCGCACACGGTGTATGTACACAACATCTATACACGGTGTGTGAACATAACACAAGGTATTGATGTTCATTCAGGGCGTTCGTGCTTCAAGCCCGACCACCAGCAATACGAACATCGTGGTCCCCTCTTTCGACACTGCTCAAAACAAATACAAAATATCCTGTGTGGAGAGGGTACGCTTCGCCCCCATCGGTAGCATATTATACGTAGCAAGGTAGCGTTGCCAGGGGTCTATGCTCCGGCGACGACGGATTGGTGTCTAATACAACTCGTTGGTTTCACACCGCAGTACGTTTGCTGTCCACGGTGTCCTGGATTTCCAAAGGGTATGCCGTACACCAAAGAACGGTGCTAGGCACTTCGCATGCGGACATGGGTCCGTGGCTGTGCGAACAGCTCTGGTAACGTCACGCAGATGTTCATGAAGCGGTAATTGGTCGATGGCCTGGTCGATACGCTGCCAGTTGGTTAAAAATGACTTTGAGCCATCGACAATGCTGTCAAATTATGTCACAAAAATATATGTTTCGGTTGTACCGTACTTCGCTGAGACTGTTCGACGAAACACAAGGCGTGAAGTATCCCTCTTTCACACACCCTATGCTCGTTGGATGATTTGTGTACACCGCGCAGGTGTGCGCCATAGCGGCTTTGACTAATCGTCGCATACCAATATGGCTAGCGAACATTAAACCCGGCCGTGTGTGTGTTCGCAAACAAATCAACATCAAGAACACGTGAAACGCCTTCTCCGCCGATGGCGCATACAGAGACATCGCTCAAACCGCTAGTGATATGACACACCTTGGGAGCTTTCGACAAGATTTCTTCACCGCGAGTGTAAAGCAACCAATGAATAAAAGAACACGTCTCAATAATTATACCAACGGTACATTTTCGTAGACACATAGCTCGCTGCACACACCTTTCCCGATGCCTTTATAACTAGTCTCGAAATTCCTCCGAGAGGACGTGTGATGACGTGTGAGACGGTAACGTAAGGCCTCGTCGACCCGTGCGTCCGACTGTATGCGCAGAACCCAAGGGGCCGGATAGCGTACAGACATGCGCTATGCGAGGGATTTTGAGAAATTATTAAACGATCAACACCATGGTCCAAGTGTGCAACGCACATAAGATGGGTAACAAGATTGGCTGCCGCCAATCGTTCGGCCGAACAACTGCCACCCCTATCCAAGCACGTGCCTACAGTATATAGCGCCGAAGAGAACGTTAGTGTTTTTCGTGCTTCATTTTTTCTGTCCGTCTTCAACTTTGGACTTATACCTTACAGAGGTCGCCGCATAGAATTCACACATGATGAGTAAAGCCAAAGCAGATATATATTTATATATATATATGTGGGTGCGCGTGTAGTGTTCGCTGAAATGTCTAAATAAAACTCGACGTTTAAGGTGTGCTGGGTTCGAAGAACGGGGTGCTAAGTTTGGACAATACAAACTAAAACACCCGATTTTGAACAACACGTCAGGCATGGCAGGGTTTCAAACCTTGAGACGGAGGGAGGTCCTCCAGTGCGCGCTAAATCCATGTGCGTTTGCAAGGCGGCGGTGCGTATCACAACGTGTACAGCACTCAGCAGTCTACGTACCCTAAATGCGTATTGCCGACCGTCCCCACCGTCTGTACCCAGACGAGCGTAGCAGGAACGCACCGAGGTTGTAATGTACGGTTTACTCACCACACCCAGTTGGGAGCGTAGAACAAGTACCGTCTGGGCAGCAAGTCATACCCGACGGGCACATGAAGATAGTAGAGCCGATAGAGCAACCTGTCGCAATCGGTGAAACGGGGCGTGAGAAGACGGCGTAAAACCGTTCGAGGTATGCACCGGGTAGTTCAGAACATACACATGAATATTATAGGATTTTTCAACTCTACCGCAGCTTTAGATACCCAAAAATTACCAAACTACGACGGCTGCAAACAGAGGCGTTGGGCCAACTCAAGAGTACTGCCGGAGGCCTGCACTCATTGAATCGACCATTCTCGCGTAGCTGGAATGTGTTTGATGCTATTCAATAGCGGTTTCCACATTCAAGCACGTTTCTTTGGAATGAATGTGTGCTCGCTACCACGCTATACCAAGGAAGTCTTGATGTATAGCTTGCCACCAGGCCCGCAAAAAAACACAAATCTGAGGGAAGTTGTAAACTAACTTGTGTCCATGGCTGAAAACGAACAACAAACATCGGGATCTTTCTAATGACGCGTGCCAGGATGGATGTAGCGTACTTCGGTTAAAACGTGTTCCGAATGACGGGGATTATCCTTAACCCAAAATTTCCGGAATGCCAACCTTGTTTCGAAAAATGACGTTTTCGTATGCTTGGGCCATGAGATTATTCATCGTGATAAAAATTGATTTTTGCCAAAGTCAGTTTTCGGGTGAGGGACGGAGCGCCAGAAAATGTAGGGTGAATCTATATTGCAGAACGCCACAGATGCTGTATATGACGGTGATAGTTCTGGAGACAGCCTAACGCCGTCAAAGCTTCTGATCTCCACGTTTAGGACAGGAGAGGGGGACTGCGATTGACAGCGTCCTGCAGTCACTTGCTCCCGACGAATAGACCCACGTCACGAATAAATAAGTAAGTACTCTGCCGTACGAATCTGTTACCAAATGCAAGAACTCCGGCAACGTCCAACAACCGCCCCTCGTATAGCAGTCAGATATAGGCGCCATTGATATCTTCATTGTCAAGTGTCTAATCGTTACAGAAGACCACGATTAATCTATAGACGTTATCTTCACGCCTCGAACGCTCACCGGCGCTCCACAACTATTCCGCTTTGGTACTAATACGCATTTTTCGAGTCCCTGTTTTCTTGAGACTTGAGAGGGAAACTTGAGGATTAGAAGCGACACGTACAGCATCAGCGACTATGTGTTTGGTAGATGGTACAAATCAGCGTCGATTTTCAATGAAGGAGTCGTACGCCACGAGCGTTACACGCGCTAACGCGTACGTCCGGACGTTCGGTTTGTTCGCAAACGGCGGATAACAGCACGGATATCATTGTTTTGGTAGTTGATTCGGGCTCTCCAAGAGGATACACACAGTGTGGGGATTGCATGGGGTATTGTATTGGTTCATTTTTCGTTCGAGAGACCAAGCACGTCTAATACTATTGTCTTGGCAAGGTCTGCCCGTTTGTCGCATAGCTAAACGACACAATCCGTACGACAATGTCCAAACAGCAGTGGCTGTTACTACTGCACCTGGGCAGAAGCCACCCTCGCACAGCCCGGCAAAACAGTCGCATCCGTCTTTCGTAGAGCACGCCTCAAGGGGGAGTATTGCCCCTTTATCTGTAGAGGGATATGCAAACGTCGGTCGATGGCGGTCAATGTACACATCTGGTCATTCGAAGGGGCAGCAGTCCCATGTCCACATCGCAAGGCACAAGTGTAAAGCATGATTCAGTCAACGAACACATAAGCGTACTCGCTTTCTCTTACCTGGTATAGCGATACTATCTCGTAGAACGCATGGCTCCTCTAGCATATTTTAATATTGACAACGTATATCAGAGCTTTTTTCAATCACGACGTTTTAATTGTATACTTGTGCAATGCCTCGCATCAGTTGTGTTCGTATATCGTACGCTGGACTGGGCCGATTCAGACCGGCCTACACTGGGCCGGACCGAAGAGACGATCGCATGACAACATATTACGCAAGAATGCAGTAATCCAAATGCCTCGTCAATGCCACATTTGCTTACGGCACAAAGTTTGTAGTATCCCACAACGTAATATTGTTGTAAACATAAGTGCTGCTCATTCAACATACGGCGGGTGCGCGTTGGTTCGGATATTGCCACATGTACATACAGTCGTTGAAAGAAAGTAATCTTTACCCATAGGAAACCTTGAGCTCGGTGACGGTGAGAGTGAGTCATTGGAAAGATTCGTCTTCTTGCAAAGATATTCTTGACACAAGTCAATGATCCCCCTGTTATGAAGAAATACCCCCGTTTTCAGTCACCATTGATATACAACGCGTTGGCAGAGGTTGTGTGGCTCGGTCCGTCGCCAACACGGACGTTGGACACTTATCTAGCCCGAAAAGGATTTTGCGATACACGTTTGCACAGTAATAAAATATACGGTACAAGTTAGTTTCCGGTATAGAAACCCATAGAATGTTTCTCAGTGTTGTTGTGATCACGAAGTTTATCAAACGTTACGTGTAGCAGAAACTACTCCATGCACACATTGGAAACTCCTGGAGACTGTTTAGTACAGATATCGGAGAGTTGCCACGAACGACGATGACAACGACGTCCGCCTTCTGTGAAATTAGAAGGATTTTTGAGAAGCGTAATACGTAGCCAGCGGCAACACAACCTTTGGCGAAAATCAAATATTTCCGGTCCGCCACAGCTATCAGATACGGTAACGTACCTGGTACATCCCCGCGTTTCACGACACGGCGAACATCCCTGGAACACACCTCCCGCCAAGAAAGAGGTGATACGCATACTAACGTAGACAACTCTGATGATGACTTTCGAAGCGCATTCTCGTTCGTGCTCATCATCTTTGAGGTTGCTTTGCGCGGTATACGGTTTCACAATAATTTTGTGTGGTGCGTGCCTAAAGACTCGGTGGACCATCCCCAGGGTGGGGTGCGAATGGAAGTCGCGGTTCTACGCATGAGGTTAACACATATCCCCCCTACACGGCACGAACTTACCGACGCATAGTGGTACGAGCATATTTAAAGCGCAGCATCCCGAGTTGCACGCAACGTCCGTTGAGCAAACTTTTCCCATTCACAACCGACGGTTTCCAGGCACCAAAAAACATAGCGGGGGCAGAACGGCGAGAGGGGCAGGTGGGCGTCATGTCAACCTTTGTTGGGTGCCGCTCACATTGGCAAGGCAGCCGTCGAAGACGGATTAAACACAACGGTATGGCTCTTTGTTTTCTACGGTGTATACATTGAGTTCGTCGCCACCCGGCGTACATGTTGGCGGGACGTGGGAGAAAGCCACGAATACTGGGCACGTTAAAGCCTCTCTTTTATTGCTGCGGAAGTGGTGGTTGCGGGGGACAATTGCTTTAGGTGGACATATGTCAGGACGAGGATGTGAATCAGTTGAGTTCATGTTGCGAGGGGTTTGGTTTACCTATGTGTTGCTATGTCGGCTATCGGTGCGAGTACAACATTCGAGTTTCGATTGATTGCCTACGTACATATACGGTAGAATATCATGGTGTGAGTATCGAGAGTTTTCCTCCCTTGATGTACGACGGAATCTGTGCACATCTTTCGTTGGGCGTCAATTAGGAATTTACCGGTATAAAACGGTGCAACATGCAGGAATGTTAATGTGCCAACGTTCCAGGATGCCAAATTGATCTAACTTAAAGTTCGTATACAAACAGTCCATGTACTCGAGACAGTGGTTTTCTTTCGAAATATACGCACCCTACTTGTAATAGGCTGGCGTCCGCTCGGGGTCTGTCTGGCAACAGGTGGACGTTAGACGCAGCTATTAGATTTTGGTCAGCGTCGGAAATGGGCGTGTTGCACGGACCACGCCGATATCGCCTCGTCCAGATGCACGTTCTTGACGCGCCGCGAGGCATCGTGGTACGACTGATGCGTACGCGCAGGATATTTTATAACCTGTCAAGATCAAACTTTTGCAACCTTACATCCTCAGCACACGTGCTGTTGTTGCCACGCAATCCTCGAATCTGGGTAGTTCAGCATAAGCGAGACAAACATACAGTACCTGGTAGAACAAAAGGAGCTATCTGCTTTTTACCCTACACGAGAAGCGTTGCGTCGCAGAGGGGCTTTTCATCCAGTGAAAATGAAGGCATTGCGTGTAGGTGTGTGCGCGCTGTGATTCGCATGAGCAAGGGCATAGCCCCTGTACGCACACTACATGCTTGCGGCGTTGTCGTACCTCCACCGTTGCCAATGCGTGTGGCTCCTGCAAGTCGGACCAGACAGAAGACAGCGAGAACAGGACGTACGAAATACGTGCGTTAGGCGTAGTCAAAACCCCGGAAGCGCTCTTAACCCTTTCATAACTGCAGTCCCGGCTAGGTAACAAACCAGTCAAATTTCAAGAAACATTTCCCCAAAACGGGACTGCCGTCCTAAATGCGCTAGCACCGTGAGGAATGCGTCAAGTATCCGCCGGTAGGCGGTTCGGCAACAGATATACGTACCATATGGAACACGAGCGAATGATTTGAAACCAAGATCCGTATGTAGTAGTCTTAGAATGTTCGATGCAGATGTACATTAATACTGAGCTTTTCAGCCTTTTTTGTGTCCAACAACTTACTGTCCACCATGAGAATGAGGTATTTTCTCCCTCAGCATCTCGGATGACGACCGCCGAAGAGGCATGTATTTTCCCCGGAGAACGGTAATCCTGTAGTGAAGGCCATATCTTGTTCGTTAATCTCGCCATTGTCCTATGCTCCCATGCGCGAAAGGAAACATTTTTTTACGTTTTTGACAGTTTTTGATGCTGCTTACCCGCAACTTCTAGTACACAAAAAC
Organism: Macrocystis pyrifera; assembly: GCA_031763025.1. Classification (NCBI taxonomy): domain Eukaryota; class Phaeophyceae; order Laminariales; family Laminariaceae; genus Macrocystis; species Macrocystis pyrifera. The sequence continues at coordinate 3,419,798 of JASSKH010000020.1, read as the reverse complement.
ACCCCGTGAGTCGTTTGTGAGTGGCTACGACTGCCGTCTGGGGCGCCCGACACCCTCAGACATTGCTTCACGGCATCCATCCCTCAATTTGGTGTTGTGTTGGTTTCTGTGAGGAGCTGTAGCTGTCCACACGTGGGGTGCAATCGTTCAGTTGGGTCATTTATGTCTCATGTAATGCACCCCAACTACACCAGCACGTCAAACTCGGCGTGTAGGCTTCTGTTGAGAAACTGCGGGAGATCAACATCGAGAGAAACACAAACTGCTTTCACGTCACTGTCGCTCTCCGGAAAGCGCGAACCAGCCGGTGTTCTGAACGTAGCGTGTTGAACTAGCCATCTGCTTCATGTTCCGATAAAACACCAATGTATTAGAGTGAGCGGAAACCGAGGAACCAGGAGACGCTTGGGTCCCAGCGTGTCACATTCCAATGCGTTGTTTCTATCGAGTAAATTTTCACGAAACATATTGGGCACTCGTAAGACTGTATCACAAGGAGGAAACAACTCGTGTGGCAGTAGCACCGTTAACCGGTTGTGCAGATATTACCACTGCTGTACCACGATGATGTGGGTGACAAAACGGTCACGGGGTGAATCACTGAACAACTGTTTTAATGGTTGTTTGATAATATTTGGTTTCGGCGTACAAGACACCACAATGCCAAGATTCCCTATTTCATTCAAGTTGAAAACCAAGACTATATTGTAGCCGCGAAATGTTGACCGACTATAGTAGTCCAGAGATGACTGTGGCATGGCGCCCTAGTAGGCCATGTTACTTGTACGTTCGAATATAATTGAACACAACGAAAAATGTGACCACGAAGCCCCAACGTCCTCGAAAAAAAATTTATTAGAATAAATTCGAAACCACAGGATCGCGGCCAACCCAGTCAACTTCATCCGGCTTGGGACGAACGATGTCCCTCGCAACAGCCCTAGCTCATCCTCTTCTGTACGATCTGACTTCGCGGAAGTTTCAAGCGTACAGCTATCGCCAGAGCTAAAAACGTTGTGGATGTTACACACACAGTACACAGCGGATGAGAAGACTAAATAATTTTTGGAATATGTCTCCACGTACTCACCCCGGTGCATGTGAATACACGTTATTAACCCCTAGGCTAAAAGAGGCACTACAACGAGGAAAATATTGCGAAGAAAAATATCATGAGTTACCCATGAAACGAAAACGGTCGAAAACCTCGACCCTTGACAACCACATACAAACTGGGTGCAGAAAAAGAAAAGGTTCAAAAAGAAATACAACGCCACAACTAAAACGTACCAGGTGTGAGTGAAGACCGACTCGATTGCGGGTACATGTATTGCGCACGACACAACTCTCAGGAATCGTTTCTATAAAACACGCAGTCTGCCAGTCGGAGTTGAGTGTGTGTTCTCTAAACATGGGCAACATCGCTTGTGCGTTCGCGCCACGCTAGCTCACTTTATCTCCGGTATTCTGCTCGCCGCGCCACACACCTACTTTCCGCTGAACATACCACGTGAGTGTATGCATGTAGACGGTCAATACTGGTTCGTCGCCGGTCTAGACCACCCAAAGAAACGATTTGTCACCGTACATACTCCAGGCTTGACGGAAGCTGTCTTTGCAAACTACGTACCCCGAACGGTGGGTTTGGCTGGTAATATCAAAGATCATCGACGCGCTACCAAACGCCACCTACCGTAGGGTTGCACGCCACATTTTGTTAGGCTTGCCACTTGACAACCATTTTTTATACATCAGTGCATTGGAGATATAGTGAAGATTAACCCGACGAACACTCCGATAAACCAAGAATACAATTATAGCCTATAGTATTTTCAGACGTAACTGGGATTCGGACGATGTATACTAAGTACCTTGGGCGACGAGCCCCATCAACGGCATATTGCTTTGGAATTTGTGCGCTAATAGCCCTACATTGGGACGCCTCGACGCGTTAATCTCGTGCAACACGACGTGACGCTACCGTGGTACCTCACCAGAGTCACAAGTGCCATCCGCGCACCTCCCGACGGCGCAGTCGCATCCGTCCGTCGTCACGCAAAATTGTCCGTTGAGTCTTGTTCGTGCGTCTTAAAAAGGGAAAGCAACAAGGCGGTGCACGTATGACAGCAGATCTAACTGTTGAGCAGGATGCAGTTCGCGCATAATGCAGTAGAATGATGGCAAGCTTTTTTTTATTGCTGAATATGGCATGGTAGACATTGAAGAATAAGACCTATGATCATGTGGAACATACCACTGATCTACGACTGCCGAAGACGCGTGAAATGGCAAATCCACCAACATCGCAGGGTAAATATAATATATGTTTATATCACGCCAACGAACCAAGTTGGTGATCAATATCGGACTTTGTTTCGTTGTGAAGGTTCACCAGCACGGCGACCAAGCCGGTATAGACATCACACGGGTTCACGTCTGTATCCCTCGCCATCAAACCTGTGGACAACAAATCACGCATCTTTCAAGAGGAGCATTTTTCGGGTACAAAACATCGGACTCGTCCGTTACTTCAACTAGCCTCATTTGGGTTTTGTTCGATACTGTGGTACGTACTATACAGGCGATGACTCTCGTTTCTGAAAAGGTAAACAATAGGGTGGTGGCCACAGAAGTGCTCACGAAAGAAGTCTGAACAAACGATTCGTTTGCTGCTTTTGTGTATTGCAGTACGAAGCGTTCTACCACAGAGGTTCTGAGACACCCCGGCGTCCTTACCGGGGGCCTGTTGAAGGACGAGTATGTAACTTGTGCTCTACATTGTTGGGCATAAAGCGTACCTACACGAATAAAAGCCTGTAGCATCAGTCGTATTCCATGTCTGTCTGCAATAAACTCCGCCTATATACCCTGGGGGGGCATACGAGCGTGTGATGAAAGACTAGTGTGAATCTCGTTCGTAGAACGGCTCTTGGCAGGGAGAATATCTACTGCAGGTTTCCTTCAGGTGGTGTTCTAAAGGATTGAAGCCCTATAATACATGCGCGCAGTAGCTCAATCACATCTAGTACGTCAGGCATATCACCAACACCCTTCAAATGGACGCAGATGCCGGCACATCGCAATAGATTCAACCCGGATTGTCCAGTATCGCTCAAGTCGTGATCGAATATGTAATTCGTCGCCAGTCGACGCGGAAATAAATATATTTCTCGAGAGAAAACTGCAAGGCACACACCATTGTTTTGAGTAGCGGGGAGAAGAGCCTGAAGGGTAACCCCGGACCTGGGTATCGACTAGCAGGGAAGAATTTGATGGGCCAAGCTAACCAATGTGACGAGAAAAACGACAATAAAATACGATTCCACTGTTAGTATTATTGTCATCTGACAATGTGAAGCATGCGTTTCAACCTTGATCACGGAGGAGAACTCCGAAGGAAGAAAACCAACTAAAAATAAGAGCCCTAACCGCAAATAAACCGCTCTCTGTACCCGGCTCCAGCTTGAGCTCTACATTCACCACTAAAACATCACGTGTTACCGCCTTGAGATAGGTATATTCGTGCCGCACGAAGGCACGTAGCAGGTGACGATAGAGCGCATGACTTTTTTAATTGTCTCACGCAGCGCATAATTACTGTTTGTCCCGTACTACGCGGTTCGAGACCGTGCTACAGCAATACATCAGGGTAGCAGTGGTACCCGCGTTATAATTTCTTTCGAATGCATCATTCGTGCTACGCTAGTGGTAGCACCTGCCCTGTCAGAGGCCCCTAATCTAGAGAAGTCTGCTCCTAGCCACCACCGGAACCTTGGAACAGTAAGATACGTTATTGAGCCAATAAGCAGGCCAACAAATAGCACAACCACGAACAGGTGTGTATCGAGTCGTGTTGATGACTCTCAGACGTTAGGTCAACGGTACTAGGTACTTCCACCACTCGGACAGATAGTCGACTCCAACATGATGTCCTAGACCTTTCAGGACGGATAGGTTCCTGATCGGTAGAATCTAGCTCAAAATGTTGGAAGTCATATTTATATCTGGATGATCGATAGCACATGCTTCTTTGGATGGATATTTTTTTTTCTGCAGATCCTGCACACCCTTTGACTACGGCAGGTGAGGATCAGGACGACCTAGATCATGATATGTCAAACGTATGGATATGTTTTCGTGAAAGTGCCCCTCGAATTAGACTCGGTCTACGCACATGCTGCGGGAGGGGTGCACCATTATAGCGAGAAGGTTCCCGGCTTGAGGAATTTTGTTTCCCTTTGCAAGTCGCCCAAAAGCACACGTGAAACACAAAATCAAAAATGGAACCGGTAAACTTTATTCTCACGGACTACAGTAGACATACATTTTATAATGTTTTCTAAATAGGAGTACAAGTCCGATGGTGTTGGGGTAAAGAGCACCGTCATTTACTAGCTAGATGAGCTAAACATGTGCTGCCTACATGCGAGCAGGTGTCGCGTGGAGGTAATCCTGGAAGGGGGCGAATGTTCCACCTACCACGGGTACATCACACAACCTATTGCTATGTCGTTGTGTGGTTTGAGAGGGGTGCCGTCTTCCCCGCCATCTCCTAGAGTGTCGTCAACATTAGATACACGTACGTTGGCACTTCGGGTTAGACGATCTTGTCCCGCAGCATCTTGTCAGGCAGTCGGTCGGTTCCGTGCACCTTTCCCCCGCTGAGTTTGTTCACGGCACAATTGTTACGTCATGGGAACAGACAACGGAGGAGACAGGGGACGTCAGCCAAAGGTTTGGACCCGCAATATTTTAGCTGTGTCATGTGGAGGTGATGCAACCATGCGATGTGATTGGCACGAGACAAATGCACCCAAACGTGTGGTAAGGCGCTGGCTGAGATCCGGTATCCTTGTTGAGGTGTTTTACATTTTGGTATGTGACAACTAGATACCCGCCGAATGGTGCCTTGTGTGTCGGCCGACTCTCCTTGGTAGTTGAACGGGACGGGTGGGTCGACACAGGAGCAGGTCATCCGATAAGAGCAAGAACGCTCGTTCATGCAGCCAATCAGAGCTCCTTAGTTCAGCGTGTGTCTCAATTCCGAAATATACAACTGTACGCACCCTTACGAACCGCAGTCTCCCCTACGTCAGGCATAGCAGAGAGTAAGCCTAAGTTAGTGTGCTCCTGACGTGCAAGTGTTGACGTAGCGGAGGAACCGCTAATTATTTGCTATGATGTATCGATAGCACCCGGTATCGTGCGGAAACACCACGTGCAGTAGATATTTTTCATCACATCACCGCCCTTAAGTCTACAGCCTGTGCCGAGTTCTTGCATACTATTAAACGAGGACCCCAAACTTACGCAGAGACTGCCCTTGTGCATACAGTGCCAGGACAAGGAGCGCAGCTCCCGCACTAATAGCATGTTGAGCGAATCGCACCATGCTGACCTACGAGGGGGCGAGTAGTTCTGGGGAATGCAGCGAAACGAAACGAAAGAGCGGGTGTATGCAGGAGTAGTCTACCGGTCAGGGAAGAAATCGTAGTATTCACAGGTAAAATCGTAACGACACGTGGTCTTCGCCACGGATTATACAAGTGAAGATGATTGAACCCATGAAATCACATCTAAAGAGAAGCAAACGATAACGAAACATACAAATCTCACCGCACCACCTACTGCATTGAAACTGTAATTGTGTTGGACTCGTCATGACCACGGCGAATAAAAAGAGACGCAAAAACATATATATTGATCGGGATTACTCCCGTCCGAGAGATTCCACCAGTTTTAGTTAAAGCTTAGTGCTGTGCGAACTATAAAACTATTACGGGGGTACATAGTTAATAGGACCTATGGTATACATAAAAAACTATATATTTACCTATTTTTACTAACAAAAATTGGCCCCGTTAACTATGGACCCCCATAATAGTGCGGAGTATGTCCGGTAACCGTCGTGAACACGAGGTCACAGCAAACGAGGTCACAGCAAGACCTACGACACTCGTCCCATAAAAGGCAAAGCCCAACACATTTTCCGAGGGGTTCAGGATTACGTTGTTTGTATTGGCGGGCACTGCGGACATTTAGACGGATGCAATCCCTTCATCGACGCCTTACATGCGAATTGTTTGCCTGGTTCGCACAGCGACACTCGACAAGCAGAATACTGGCCAGAGCGGCGCTGAGTTTACGAAAAAACAGGTCGTTGACATCATGCCAGAAACATGAATCGCTTTTTTCATCCGGTTATTAATACTATTCACGTATATCGATTTCTATCTTCGGGCATGGACACACGTATTCTTGTCAGCCAAGTCGCCTACAGCATTCATAGCAATAGCTACAGCCGTGGTCCCCTTATAAAGTGACGTACTGACAACCAGACGCCCCTTGCGATCCGATTCGCAAAATAGCCGCATACTGCCATAATAGTAGCACGGATAAGTACAAACGGAGCAGCACATGTATAATATGTATGCCCATATCTGCACGGGTACTTGTCGGCTGCGCCGAACAGCACAACTCCAATATGAAGAGTCCAGTGTGAAGATCGCAGCTGTAACAGCGCGTGGACTCCCACGTGAACTCAGGCAATGCTGTTCTCGCAAGCTTGAAGTCCTGCTCAACAGAGTTGCATCTGGATAGTCTGTGGACGAGGGAATGTGTAGAGCGGTAAACAACGTGATCGCGGCGATTCTCAGAAAATATATTTTCTTCTCTTGGTTTACTACAGCATCATACAGCACCCGACTACGAAATGCCCTGTAAATCACGAAGAACATCGGACACTGGAAAACAAAAAATGTTGAACACAAAATCCGACGAGAGGTATCCCCATGTCTCTCGATATTTTTGAAGGTACACGGTCTAAATCATTCTCAAACAAGCGTCCTGGACACCTTTGTGAGTGGTCAATGCTGCGACGTACCTACGAATGGGTTTATAGGCATGGGTACCCGTCACCGGTTCTCCAAGTTGATACTTATTTTTTGTCTGAAATCGCATTTACGATATATATTGCTTGTGATGATCGTTGTACCGATATTATTATACGATTACGAGTATCGGTCTGTAACTGTTCGTTCGTCGGTGCAGTCCTTGTACCTGTTGGTGGTGGTGTGCGTTGGTGCTGCTGGCGTTGTTGTAATTGGGGGCGTTGGTGATCGGTGCGGTTGGTGGTGGTGTCGGTGTCTCGGGTGGTGAAATATCACGTGGTGGGTGTGTGAGTTGTATGTGTAACCGCGCTAAAGTTGCACCCACCTCAAACGCAGATCGCACTATTGAGAGACGACCACTGTTTTTCGATGCCATCGTGCTGGGTACGAAAAACACAGGGTAGGTACATGTGGTAATGCACGACACTGTATTGGTTTTTAGTTTGTTTTTGGTTGTCTGCCACTTCCCCTCGTAGAGGCACGCGACTCCTTCCGTGGTTTTGTTTTCAATTTTTTTTTCGTTGTTTCTTTCGATTACCCCATGCTACATTATGGAGCCAGTCGTTTCCAGTTTCTTCGTCCAGCCCCGTCTTGGGGTGGGCCGAAGAAGTTCGCTAGGACTGCAACGGGCTAGCGACAGTTAGACGAACATCGAGCTTCGGGCTGGGTAGAGAGGGAACTTTGCGCGGTCCGGCTGATGTCGTGGTCGCTTCAAGGACCGCGTGGGGGGGTGATGTTTTTTCTTCTTAACGGGACGGCTACACCCAGCCAACGGAAGCCAAGGCGCGAACAGGGGTACGAAGCGGAGAGCCACTTTCGCCATAGAGAAGAAAAAGAAACAACAGAATAAATAATGGAGGCGTGGACGAGACTCACGTCGCCTGGCATAGAAAGCAGCACGCGAGGCTCGTAAGAGACAGAAGGAGGCCCTGGTGGCGGTAGCGACCTACAATGTGCGCACCCTGGCTGTAAAGGGGATGAACGGGTACGGAAATGACGACCGTGTACTGGCGAATGAACGGTAAGTCGGCTATGACTTCATTGGCTTGCAGAAACCTCGGAGGTCCGGCAGCACGACGTTCCGTGCGGCGGGGTATCGCGTTTTGTGTTTAGGTCAGGAAAGCACAGCTGCCAGGCAAGGGTTATACGGCGAAGGTCTAGCTTTAAAGTAGTCGCTGTGCAGTAAGTCTGTGTACGCTCATCAGTTCATTGCCGAGCGGTTTATATCTATGCGCTTTGTGCTGGCTAGCAAATACGAGGCAGTTAATTTCGCCGTTGCGTATGCTCTAACTGATTGTGCCAAGGACGTCGAACTGAATCGTATTTTCTGGCAGAGGCTGGAGGACGTGGCGGGAATGATCTCGAAGAACGAGTGTCTGTTTGTACTGATGGATACCAACGCGCGAACTGCACAGAGGATAGAAACGGTGCGATGATGATGAAAGTAGAGTGTTTGGAGTATATGGACGTAATCTTCGAAACGATATTGGCAAACGACTCCTGTCGTTCTCCACCATTTGCAAGTTAGCTCTCATCAACACGATTTTCGGCATGCGCAAGGGTGGGGTTTCGCATACACAAAACGGTTCCAGCCCGAATGACCATAAGCGGATCGACTACATCCTAACCCGTCAAGCCCATCGAGCTAGAGCACAAGATCGTCAAGTCGTCCCACAGCCTTCTGCCGCAGCTAAGGCTGAACCAGACCACTACATTATGTATATCAAAGTCCGACTCAGTGGTCACTTTGCGCGAAACAGTCAAATGAGTAGACCGACAAAACGTCGAGAGTTCGACAGGCAGCTTTTGATGTGCGATGAAAAGTGTCGTGAACGAGCAGTCGCGAGGGTCATCTCCACTCTCAAATCAGCTTGTCTAGCCCCGTAATACGTTGAGTGTTTCACTGCGGCTATTGTTGATACGATCGAAAAAGAGGTACCACCTCCTCCACGTCGCCACCGAAGACATGGATGGTGTGAGTCTGCCGAAACCTTGGGCAATATTATATTAACATGGACAGCGTGGTAGGATGCTCGACAATTCTTGCGTGCCCACCCTCATGATAGAACCGCGTGGAAGAAACTGAGACCTGCGTGGGCGAACCTGCAGAAGGTGATTGCCGCAGGACTGCATGCGTACTTCGAAGCGTACCTCGCCAAAACCGAACGACTCGTAGCGAACAACGACCAGAGAGGCTTTTACAAGCACCTTACGAGTACGGTAGGATTGGACGGGACTAAAGCTAAGAGCGAACGGTGCATTGGGAGCGAGGATGTCACGCTGTTGCGGGATAAAGTGCGAATTCTTTAACGATGGGGGGGGTCTGACCACAAACGCTTGAACACGAAATCGCTTATACTCGATCCCACGATCATCGACCTCTTTCCACCACGACCGCTCAAACTGTCGCTCGGAGATGGACCATCCATGGACGCGATGACGGAAGCACTTAAGGAGATGTCAAATTCGAAAGCTGTCGGGCCAGATGGTCTCCCGGCCAAACTCTTGAAAATCGACCACCCCGCATTCGCTCAGGGCTTTCACCACATCCTTGTCAATGTTTGGGTACCAGGAGAAGTCCCCCAGCAATGGAAATATGCGATTGTCAAGGTCCGTCACAAAAAGAAAGGCCGACATGATTGCAACAAATTCAGAGGGATTTGGCTTGTTGCTCACGCAGGCAAAAATTTGTAAAAAGTGGTCGCGTCCCGCCTCAGCAACTACTGCGAGACCGAGGAATTACTCCGGAGGAATTATGCGGCTTCTGCCCCGCACGATCAACGACTGATATGTTGTTCGTCGTGCGCCGGTTCCAAGAGCTTGGACGACAGAGGAAAATACCCCTGTACTTGTGCTTCATCGATCCGCAGAAGCGTACGACTCTGTCGAACGAAAGCTATTATGGGAGGTACTCACACGCTTTGGCGTACCAACCAAGAGGCTGACAATTATCCGTAATTCCTACGATGGCATGCGGGCTCGCGTGCGTACAGATGACGGTGAGCACTCGGAATGGATTGATGTCACGCAGGGGCTGCGTCAAGGCAGTGTGCTGTCACCGTTACTGTTCAACGTATTCTTCGCTGCTGCGTTACACGTCGTGCTAGTACGCCCTAGCCAAGACGAAGCGATCGTAAGGATTCGGTCCAACTCAGTGATACTGGAGTGGTTGGAACTGAGGAGCAGGAGCCGTTGGCGTGCGTGCGAAGGGCTGTATTGGGCATGTCGCACGCCGATGACGCAGGAATGTTCTCGAAGACGGCTGAAGGACTCGCGAAAGAGTTCCGAGCCATCGAAGGGTCAACGGAACTTGCCTCCTTGGCGTTTGGAGTTGAGACCGGGCTGTGGTCTACTGCTGCAAAAAAGGCGGGGAAGTGGTACCGGGGGATCCTCGGAGCAGCCGAACGGTTCATGGTGAGGTGGCATGAGGCTGAGGCTGAGCTGAGTGGGCTGCGCCACGTATCCACCGTGGGTGTTGTCCAAGGGAATGGGGGGAGGGGGGGGCAACAGTAAGAGTGGCGGAAAACCCGACCAAGGGAATGTGGAGAGGGCAGGGAACAGGAGCAGAAGGGAAACAGCAGTGGACGAAGGAAGGAAGTGGAGATGGCAGACAGGGTAGCAAGGTATCGGACAGACTAGCACGTAGGACATGCCTATACTGCTCGTGCCACCAACTGGTGTAGCTGGTTCAACCGTGGCTTTCCTTTTGTTTAGTTTAGTTTTAGATTTTGTTTTAGTGAGTGTGTGTGTTTTTGTTTCCTGCGCTGATCCTCTGCGCTTTTCATCGTATTTCTTTCTCTTCGTTTCTTCGATTGACAAGCCTTGTTGAAAGAGTCGTGTGGCGTGGGTGGATGACGAGCCTGCTTTGCTTGTTTCGTATTTTCTGACGCCCAGGGGCCGGGCATAGTTGACAAACGCTGGACGGAGGCGGCAGACAGGGTAGCAAGGTACCAGGCGGACGAGCAGGGAGAACCTGGCAATGCTACTCGTACCAAAAAACTGCTGCCGCTACCTGGAGGATGCTTTGTGCTTTGGTATTCCTGTTATTATCATTTGGTTGTTATCTTGCTCTGTTTACGTCTAGTGGTGTTTTTCTTCTTTTTCTTTGTTTTCCAGCTCGTTCTTTTCAAATGCTTGCCACATCCCCTGCGGGGGGGGCACGAAAATTTGGTTCTTATATCTCCCTTCAGTGCTGTGCATAACCCGGCACTGGTTATTATCGGTTACAACTTTCCGCGGCAGGTTACATGGAAATTCCCCGTTATTTTTTCAGTTCCAGGGGGCTCCTCAATGAGGGACCACCCCCCCTCGAGTCCCCTTCACAACACCCGCAGCACACACATTCACACACATCATACACACATCGAAGACTCCACACACACAGCATGAAAGAATGATTGGCATCAAGCGTGGCAGTGAACGTTGCCAACTGCTTTGTAACGAGGTAAAGCGCAGAAACGAAAGACAGGCAGCAGCAGTGACTGCAGCCACACAGCAGTACATCACCGGATACAGCATCAGAAAAGCATACAGCAAGCTGCTTTCAAACAACAATATTTGCAACATCATACGTTGTTTACCACAGCGGGGAATATATATATATATATATTTTGACATCATCGCTTTTACTTCCCAGCCCACTCGTAGGAGGTTTTACCCTCGACGATCTTCTGGACAAGCCGTGGTCACAGGTGTCGTCCCCTCTCCCCCCAGGTACGTGCCTTCATTTTTATCGCGCATAGGGTTCAGCATTCCCACTGCTCGTCGATTTTCATCGAATGTAGCTAACTCGCGCTCTCACGCTTTCCGCTTATCAATTTATTATGCAAGAAAAAAGTCCCTACGAGCATGCACTCGGTGGGATTTGAACCCACGAAATTGATCTTGATAGGCACGCGGACCACCTACCAAGGCACCGGGGACGTCTGGGATCGAATAGCCCGACATTTTCCTCCCCGGCCAGCGCGGATATAACCGGTAGGTTACATCAAACCCTGATTTGCGGTAATAACCAGAAGGTTACATGGTTCACGCCGGGTTATCCACATCGCTGCCTTTATTCTTGTTTCATTTTCTCTTTCTATCTGTCTTCTTTGGTTTTATTTTTTTTCCTTTGTTTCGTTTCGTTTCTCTCTATCATAGAATGTGTTTGTCGTGCCTGTCGTATCCAGTATGACGACATGACATTGCAAGCGGATATAACCGGTAGGTTACATCAAACCCTGATTTGCGGTAATAACCAGAAGGTTACATGGTTCACGCCGGGTTATCCACATCGCTGCCTTTATTCTTGTTTCATTTTCTCTTTCTATCTGTCTTCTTTGGTTTTATTTTTTTTCCTTTGTTTCGTTTCGTTTCTCTCTATCATAGAATGTGTTTGTCGTGCCTGTCGTATCCAGTATGACGACATGACATTGCATTGCCCACTGTACTTACTGCAAACGTTGCAATGTAGTATCTCTGTGGCGTACCTATATGTCAACAGAACTTGTATCTCTCCTATTACGGGGGTCCATAGTTAACGGGACCAAATTTTGTTAGTAAAAATAGGCAAATATATAGGTTTTTACGTACACCATAGGTCCTGTTAACTATGGACCCCCGTAATAGGATTTGAGGAATCGGCACGGACACTGGTTGTGCTTGATGTCGATATAACAGGTTAATGTGAAGAAAACACACACACATCTTCCAGTGAAGACAATTCTATCATCGGTGATGTAGCCATGGTGCAAGGCTCTCTTGCGTCAACTAAAACATTTTGCGTTTGTGTGAACTTTTGGTGCTATATACTCGCTCCCAACCTCGAATACACTCAAACACCTCGTCGGTGCTTTCTCGCTGTCTACATCTGCCGTCTGGCGCACCCGACGCCCTCACAGACCCCACCATGAACATCCCTCAGATTTGTGGGCTGTAGGTTCCTGTGAGGAGCTGTAGCTGTTCAATTCCTCGTTCAGTTGCAGGTTGTTTTTTGTTTCGTCTGGTCCATCCCAAATTTCGAACAATTTCGGCCACTGGAGTACCTCCTAGTCGAGGCGTTGCAATATAACCTCTGTTGAAAACCTGCGGGGGGTGAACCTGGAGAGAATTGCAAGCCATTGTGATAAAACTCTATTACGGGGGTCCATAGTTAACGGGACCAAATTTTGTTAGTAAAAATAGGTAATTATATAGGTTGTTATGCATACCATAGGTCCTGTTAACTATGTTCCCCCGTAGAACAAGTTATCGATAAAATCGAACCAGCCGAAGTTCCAAACGCAGCGTGTTAAGATAGTGATGTTCTTCTTTGTTCCTACAAGCATCTAGAGATTAGAGTGACCGGAAACCCGGGGACCAGGAGACGCTTGGGTACCAGCGTGGCGTGAAAGCTGAACGACGGATCCATCTGATTCGGAAGCCGTACGAGTACCGTCTCGCAATTTAAATGTATGTGGTGCCTCGGCAGAGGTCTCGTGCCAGCGTAATTTACATGAATGTTATGTACCTGTGTGCGCTTTGCTGGTGCAAGCTGCTGTTTGCTGCTGCTGAACTTGCTGCACCAAGGTAATCGCCGGCGCTTCGTACTGCCGATTAACTCGATTGACTGCTGCTCTAATAATTGTTTATTACGGGGGTCCACAGTTAACAGGACCTATGGTGTACATAAAAACCTATATATTTGCCTATTTTTACTAACAAAATTTGGTCCCGTTAACTATGGACCCCCGTAATAGTATGCATCCGTACAGGAGTATAGAGTACGTACGGACGCCGAGCGTCTCATACGTAGTACTACTGCTTGCTGCTGCAGACGAACGAGTCATACGATGTTGGGCCGGATGGCGGATGCCAATTTTTGCTTTTCCCGTGTTTGCAGCGCTGTCTTTGTCTTCACTCAAAGATGTTTTTTTTTATGCATCCCTAGGCAGTACTGTCGAAGTAACAGCCTCGAGTTACCCACCGGTGCACAGTTACCCATCATGGCCACGCGCGGAGACGTAGGCGGGAATCAGCCGGCCGCGGCAAAGCCCCGTTTGTACTACGACTATGATACTGCGGTACAAGCGCTACATAGTAAAGTCGATACGTCCACCTTCACGTTTATTTTCATTTCTTTTTCCATCCCGTACATTTTCTTCGCCATACTTTCTCTCTCCGTCCATTTTGTCACATCCGGGGCAACCGAGTAAGCTCCAGTCCTCCCTGCGGACGACCTATACGGTTCATACCCTCGTATATTGACGAGAAGATTTAACCCTTTCTTCACTCGTCGGCTGGCGTCGAACCCTTTTCATTCGTTGGCTTGCTTCGAATTGCGTATTCCGACACAGGAACATACTCATTTGGTGTTTCCTGTCTACCACAGTTGATCGTCCCCGATGGTCTACCAATAGTGGAAAACCACCCGAATCTTACACCCAATACTTATGGCGTTCGTCTAAGATTGCGACTCCCAATTCGAGTGAGATTGACATTCTTGAAACATATATAAGTGCGAAACAAGAATCAAATCGTGGCAGTGCGGCGTCCCCGGTGGCTTGGTAGGTGGTCCGCGTGCCTGTCAAGATCAATTTCGTGGGTTCAAGTCTCACCGAGTGCATGCTCATGGGACTTTTTCTTGCATGAAAAATTGATTGGCGGAAAGCGCAAGAGCGTGAGTTAGCTACATTCGATGAAAATCGATGAGCAGTGGGAATGCTGAACCCTATGCGCGACAAAAAATGAAGGCACGTACCGGGGGGGAGAAGGGACGACACCTGTGACCACGGCTTGCCCAGAAGATCGTCGAGGGTAAAACCTCCTACGAGTGGGCTGGAAAGTAGAAGTGATGAAGAAAAAAAAAAAAAAAAAAAAAAAAAAAAGTGCCTAGCGCGGATAAGGGCAGCTCGACATGCGCCCACGAGGTGCGAAAACGCGGGGAACTTCTCGCCAATAAAGTATACAGCACAGACTAGTCTACTAGATCTGGGATGGTGGGAAGAGCCTGAATTTTGACACCGAATCTGGGTGAAGTCCTACTGTGTCTTGGTCTCTCTTGTGATAGCTGTAGATTTTTGCATCCTGCAAGATCTGTTCTCGCAAAACTGCGCGTCAGAGGTACTGTTGTTGTTGTTGTTGTTGTTTTCTTCACATTAAACCGTTCATTCTACCCGTCGACATCCAGCACAACTAGTGCCCGTGCCGATTCTTCAATCCTCGAGAGATACAGGTTCTGTGGTCACAAAGCTACGCCACAGAGATACTACGTTGCCACCTATGCGATGCAATGGCATGTCATCATACAGCGTACGACAGGCACGACATACACATTCCATGACCTAGAGAAACGAAACGAAACAAAGAGAACAAAAACCAAAAACAAAGAGAACAAATCGAAAGAGAAAAAGATACAAGAACCTAACCCTATATATATATATCAGAAACAAACCATCGTGCCCCCCCCGCAGGGGATCTGGCAGACACTTCAAAAAAACGAACTGAAAAAAAAGGAAAAAGAAGAAAACACCACTTGTCGTCGTCAACAGAGTAAGACTCTAAGAACCAAGGGAATATAACAGGCAAACCAAACAAAGCATCCTCCAGATAGCGGCAGCAGTTTATGGTACGAGTAGCACAGCCATGGTCTCCCTGCTGGTCCGCCTGGAACCGTGCTACCCTGTCTGCCGCCTCCGTCCAGCGTTCATCGTTCGTCAACTACGCCCGGCCCCTCGGCGTCAGACAATACGATAAAATCAAAGCAGGCTCGTCACCACCCACGCCACACGACTCCTTCAATAAGGCTAATCAATCGGAGAATGGAAGAGAAAGAAAATACAATGAAAATTACATAGGGTCAGCGCAAAATGAAGAAAGTAAAATGAAACAAAAATAAACAAAACCAAAAGAAAGAAAGACAAAGGAAGACCACGTATTTCATGATGACGTAAGCAGAGTAGTCGATGCTAAAACGTGCCATCTTCGTGGATACGACAGGCACGACACGCACATTTTTTTAAAGAGCGAAAACAAAATCACCAAACACAAGCTTTTTGCATCGACTACTCTACTTACTTCATCATGAGGTAATAACCTCTGACACGCAGGTTCTTTTATCACATACCATGGTACCTTGTATATCTGCAGGATTCGAAAATTAACGGGTATCAAAAGAGAGAACAAGACACCGCAGGGCTTCACCCAGATTCGGTGTCAAAATTCAGGCTCTCCCCACCCTCCCAACCCTAGTCGTGTGTGCTGTATACTTCATTCGCGAGAGGTTCCCCGCGTTTCCGCACCTCGTGGGGGCATTTCGAGCTGCCCTTACCCGCGCTAGGCACTGCCACCAGTTGATTCTTGTTTCGCACTCATACAGGTTTCAAGAATATGTCAATCTCACTCAAGGTGGCAGTCGAAATCTCGAAAACAAATCTAGTCCATGCACAACAAGTTTTCCATAAATTCGACGTTCAAATATTTAATTGTTTTGCGGTGGTCACAAATTTTCACAACACGTAAAATTACTCTAAGAAAGCTCTGTTTCAGCCGATTCATCGTCATTTCAGAATTTTTGTTTTCATCGTTTTCGTCGTTTTCGTCGTTTTCGCCGTTTATTATTTTTTTTTTTATCATCATTTTTACTTTCCAGCCTAACTCGTAGGAGGTTTTATCCTCAGCGATCTGCTGGACAAGCCGTGGTCACCGGCGTCGTCCCTTCTCGCCCCCGGTGCGTGCCTTTTTTTGTCGCGCATAGGGTTCAGCATTTCCATTGCTCGTCGATTTTCATCGAATGTAGCTAACTCACGCTCTCGCGCTTTCCGCTAATCAATGTTTTTATGCAAGAAAAAGTCCCTACGAGCATGCACTCGGTGTGAGACTTGAACCCACGAAATTAATCTTCATAGGCACGCGGACCACCTATAAAGCCACCGGGGACGCCGTTGTGTCGGAATAAATCGTTTTTCTGACAAAACCTTGTTTAGATTATGGAGGCCGACGAAGTTGGCCTTTTATTTTTTGACACCGGTTTGGAACGCACCTGGTCCTGGGGCAAATTGCTTTGGATGCACAATTTGATTTTATCTATTTCGAATCGAGATATGGGCAAAAACCCACTTGCGCCGGCTCCAGCGGTCGAGATGTTAGAGGAAAACTGGCACGATGGATGTCAAAAAACTCCTCGGGGTCGGATGTATTGGACCTGGACAATGTTTTTTTTTTTTGTTTTGTAGAAAAACAGACTGTTGGCCGACAAAAGCCTCTTCATGAAAATTCATAGTGTGTATGACGTGTATATTATCGTGTATGGACAGATGCATCGTTGTGGGTGCACATAAAATACCTTTTTTTACCTGCTACTCCCGAATACATGCTTGTGTCTTCTCGACAAATCCGGTATGCGTGGGGCATCATCTCTATTTTTTGTTTCGATTCGGATCATTATTAGACATATTTTTCAACGTTCAGGGTAATAGAGTGTTAGCACAGAACGAAAATTTCATAGGGTGTTTTCGTCGGTAAACTTATCCAAAAAATATGTCTCTCCGGCATGCGCTTTATCAATTTTTAAATATTGGCATGAATTTAAGATCTTCTCGGCAAACGAGAACGGATGGGTGTCGGTGTGCAACAATTTGCAAGTGCGTGGTATGTACCAATCTCGTATACGATGGATGAGCGCTGTGCGCTGTGTACCCGAATCAAACGTTGCTGCTGTTGTCGTGGTGTTCCTGAGTGTGCGGCTTGAGACACAGCGCTGCCGCGAGCCCTCCAAAAAAAGGTACCGCGCCGAACCCGACATCAGCACAGCAAAGCAGCAGACAGAGTGCATACAGTAAATAAACCTTCTGGCTGGCCGCGTTTCATATCTCCGTGCCCTGCCGCTCTCCCAACACGTAGCAGCAAGGAACAAAAACAAGCAGTCAGAACCGACACAGCAAGATGCTGCACCTGCTCTATGTACGTGTGTACTCGTACTTTAACCCTAATAAAGTAGGTTTCGTGATACCAAGGTTCCAGGTACCGGTATATGATCACGATAGAAAAGCGCGGCTTCGGACACACTACGCACGAAAACACGAGACAGAGAGGGAGGCAGGACACCAGAGAGAAAGACAAGCGTACTTGATCCTCAGAGGAGCTGCACCCGGCGACCACAGCTAGACGTGCGTCGCCTGTCTCGTCGGAGCTGGCCGAGGAAGAGTTTTCCGCAGCCACATCTGCACACAGCGATAGCTAGCTGTGCTGCTGCTGCTGTTGCTACGGGTCTTGTAAACAACAAGGTCAACGAGCAAAAAAGGCGCAAAGCGCAGGGAATCCGCCGTTTCCACATCACCAGCCCTGTCCCCCACCGTGACATATGGCTCAGACCGCACGCCTATCGCACGGGGGCCGTCTCGACACGTGGAGATCAAACGATGTCGCGAGGCAACGACGCGAGGGCGTGTGGTCACATACCTCAGGTGGTCAGCCAGTTCCGTTTGATCGCACCTACACAGTATTGTTTCGGGTGTGCTTGACCAACCACGGAGGCTCGGGGAGATATAGACCAACCGTCGAACGTGGCCGTTGTCGTTTTCGGCTCTATGTATATTTTTCTGGCTCTATGTATATTTGCCTTTCAAATATACATAACGCGGCCATATTTGAGTAAATTTGAGTAAATTTGGAAATAGTTATTTGCTATCCTTCGGCAACGGGGGAATACAAGTGGTCGTTATAGTCAATTTTTTACAAAGCGCTAACACTCTAATTACGGGATAAATTATACCTGGTACCATATTTTTTTCGAAGAATGGTCATTGATGTTCATTCTTTTTTTTTTCAAGACTGGTTTTGGATTACTCCCTGCCGCCCGATTCTGGAGCATATTGTTTCACGCGTCAATTCTCCAAGATGACGGAGAAAAAAACGGGACCCACTATGGGATCAATGTCCTGCCTGGACCATACCAAAAGGCGTCGTAGTTGGATGTGTGGCGGACAATACAGAATCGGCTTTCAGTACGTATATACATAAGGCTCAGGACCGAGACAAGTAACAGGCAAACGAACGAAGAAAATGAGGTGCCTGCTGCTATCCAGGGCTCTTTACGGCGCGGTTTTCTCAGTCAGTTCGGTTCGGTGCGGCTCGGTGAACAGCACCACACCGCACCGCGGGTTGTTTCGGCCTGTTGAAACCCGCACCGCACCGTGGGTTTTATGATACTAGACAACTGCAGAGAATAGCTGCATTCCTATCGCGACTAAAACAGTGAGGAACCGTAGTAGGGACGGGGTAAAAAGAGCCTTCTGTTTAACCCCGCGTCTGATTTACGTCTACAACAAGAGGGAGACAAAATCCCACGGTGCTGAGGTTCTTACTATATTTGCACGAACTACAAAATACGAAAAAAAGTGCTTGGTGCGCATAGCCTACGCAGTAGGCGCCCGCCATTGGATCCGAGTCGACCACGGAAGAAAGCGCTGCGAACGGTGAAACGTAAGTGCCGAGAGGACATAGCGAGGGTAGGCATCATTTGCCGCGAGTCGACGAAGGAAGAAAGACCTGGCGTCTCCTCGTAATATTAAACACGGCACGAACCGTAGAGGGGATGTAGGAGGAGTGTCTGCTGCGTGACCGCTGACTACAGATACGACCTGAAAGGATAATATATTACATGGAGAAGGATAACCCTAACCCTGGTGTTTATGTATCTTTCAACGCATGCTGGAACGTTTACCAAGCCTATTGTACCGAGCGCATTGAACTGTCTCCACGTCTGACCGGCATACGACATTATTGACCGTTGTAGAGCTGCAGTCTCGTTTGGGGACAAATCACAGATATAATGTGGTTTGTCCCTATATCGGGCCTTAATGACTAAACATATCTCTGCTGTAGTTTTGTGACTTCAAATCTTGTTTCTCTCTATTAATAGTATCGAACAAGCCTCACGAATACTTCTAAAATTCGGTAAAAATGGAATATAGACGAGACGCATTACGCAGCTTGCAAAGTTGAGTATCAACTATTCAATCAGTCGAACTCACAGCTGACGTATTTCAAAAGTTATAAAAAAAAAAACTAATAACAAAAATTAGAAAAAAAAACATAATCTCTCGCCAGTTCGGTTTGGTGAAAGCCCACACCAATCTCTTTTGATATGCTACCCTAGGCTTTAATGTTTCCTCTGTTTTGTTTCGCGTTCGCGGTTTTGTTGGTTGTTAAGTATGCCACAAAATTTATGCAAATGTATTTAATCGCATATAGTTTAGGGCGACTACTCGTACTACGGCTGTTCTCGGTGTCCTCTTTTTCGTTGCTATTGCTGCGATTTCCTGCATGTGAGAGATAGGGCGCCAGACTGCGGCAGTAGATATCGCATGTCGTTGCGTGCAACGCTTGCTCGTCGCTTGCCGGGCCTTTCACGACACAGGTATTGGCGGCGACCTGGCGTACAGGTTGCTTTATCGTGGTACAAGGTACATCAGCTGTACCAGGTGACATAATACATAATGCATTCTTTGGGACGCCCAATATAGGACAACTGCTGCTCTCTTGCTGTGTTCCGTGGGCAGTTTCGGTTTCGTTGGTGCTTTATTACAACAAGTAAACACGAGCCGCCGGTACGTCGGACAGGTTCTGTTATCTTCTATTTTTCTAGTGGTTTGTCCAAAATCCGATAGTATTCTTTTGACGTGGTATATCAGACCAGGTAGCAACGTATAGTTAAGGCACCTGCAGCTCTATCTTGCTGTTTTACCTTGGCGGTTTCGTAGGTTGTTAGTAATAGTACTCCTACCACATGAAGAAATATAGTTGAGTGTGCCGGTATTCAAGGCTTCCGACGGTATGATATTCAGTATGTCATTCGTATTCATGGAAAAAGAACGACACAACAAAACCAGGTACAGTGTACAGCAGTAGTACCTGGTGTCTTTTGTTCTCAATGCCATTTTGGACCTTATTTCACTTAATGTATGTGTACGTATGTTCTAATGTTTAAGTGCACAATGTACATATGCAAATACATCAGGTGGTATGTGGAACCTCGTATCGATTGTGTACTACTTAGTAACTGGTGTGCGTTTCTCGTCAAGCGCTAACAAAACAAAGAGCCACCATGAGTACGCAATAATAATACTATTCACCCCAACATTAATGTACGTGATGATCGAACTTATCAGGCAGCTTATTACTTCACGCCTTGTTGCCGTATATTCAGCCGCTCTACATTATTGTGTGGTTGCTGTATTGCTGTACGAGTATCCGTACCTTCTTGAAGTAACAAACTGTTGGTTTTTGACATTATAAGCTTGTTTCGGTACTGCCAAAAGACGAATCTTAGGCGTGCCTAGACGAACCTACCGTGCCAAGAAGCGTCCAATAAGTGCCAATACGGACCCAAGGCGTGCCAAGACGCGTTTAAAAGACGTTCGAAGACGAATCTAGGACGTGCCAAAACGAATCCAACACGAATCTAAGACGCGCCAAGACGAAAAAAATGGATTGAGACGAATGAAATTCGAACGACTTTAAAATTTTTATCGCTTTCCCAGTCCGACTCGTGGCTCGCTTCGTCCGGCTTAGAATAAGATTGGGCCTACATACCTGCGCTTCGAGTGCACGTCTACGTCGTTTGCGTTGTTTTATTACGGGGGTCCATATTTAACGGGACCAAATTTTGTTGGTAAAAATAGGTAAATATATAGGTTTTTATGTAGACCATAGGTCCTATTAACTATGGACCCCCGTAATAGTTTCCTTGTTTTTTCGACCCTTTTGTTCGTCTCTTCGTGTTTGTCTCGTGTTTTGTTTTTCCCCTTGTCATTTTTTTGAGTGTATACAAAAATATCTAACACTATATGGATATGTCCCTGGTGTAATTCGGTTGAAACTTATACGGGATGGTATACCACTGTCACGGCTCGTTAGCATCGCTTTTCCGTTACGAACTGGCACGATAACTGACGTGCGAGCTTTTCGTGAGTAGTTGTTTTTCCACATCGAAAAGGATTTCTGCTTACGGCCTGTTTAGATGACGACATGAATTATTCAGTTAATTGTGAGCAAATTTGAAAAAGTCAGGACATCACATTGAACTCAGCTGAGCAACAGCAGTCTATACTGCTACACGAAGATGGAAAAATACATTATGTTAGACTGTTGTGAAAGTCAATTAAAGATGGAAACCAGTAAACTTCTGCGCGGGATAAAGTGTGTTATAAGCCATTTTGCTCGTTCTCTGTGCGACAGGTACTGGTCGAGATTTAAACACCCTACGCTCACAGCAATATTTTTGTCCGTTCTACGAAAAGATGCACATTTTCTGTTCAGGGACTTGTATATTACTGTGGGCAAATCAAAAGTTTTCGGATTACGTGTGACTGGTTGATGTTATTTTCGCCTTGCTGTATGGAAGGTGTCGAAATAGATGGCACACTGAATGAAGTCGAAATCATTTCAAAGCCGGGAACTCTTGCGACAGGAACATAGCGCGCTGTCAGCAAATATGATCGTGCTCTGCGCAACAAGGTACAGGTCAGGATGAACAATGGCCCACGTCCACAGCACTGATCTTCCGTGCTGCGAGAAGGAGAGCATAAATGATTCGGGTACCAGTATACTGTGGGCAAGTCAGTTTCAAATTATGTGAGACGGGTTGATTTTCTGCTCGGCCCTGTTTTGTTTTGGTTTTTTATCGTCACTTTAACCTCCCAGCCTAGTCGTAGCTCGTAGAAGGTTTTACGCTCAGCGATCTTCTGGACAAGCCATGGTCACAGGTATTTTCTTTTCCGGCCCAGTGCGCACCTTTCTTTTTTGTCGCACACATGAGCTGGGCCAACCAAGAGCATATCAATTCAGGAGGGCGGCCATGCAGCGCCGATTTTTACGCAGATGGACACGAAATGTGGACACGGTGTTGTCCATGTGCACCAACCGAGACGTGTCGTTTCGGGCTTTATTTTTATTTGTTGTTCCATAGATAATATCGCAAAACAGGACAAAAAAAGAAACACGACTAAAGCTCCTGTGAAAAAACGAGAAATAAAAAAAAGCCAGGAGTGACATAATTTTCACGGGCGTCACCAATACGGTGGTGAAATTCTAGTTAAAAAATCCCAAAATTGAGCGCTGCCCCTCAGTGAACACTATTTTTCACCTAATTTAAGTATGGAAGATTGTTTTCGGCCAATCATCGTGATGGATAACGAATTGGGTAATGCAACTGATGTCGGTTTTGTCCTTGTATCCCCAGTAACTCCTCCATCAAAATTCGCCTGGATCGAGAACGCCGATTGTAATACGGAATGGGGGGTAACACATTGGTGTTATTCAGTTTTCGCCGATATCTCATCGAGTTTTGAGCCGAATTCCTAATAGGTCATTATTTCAACCTACTTTTCTTCCCGGCAAATGCACTAACATGTCAAGGTCAGTGCCTCCAAATTTCAACTCCTAATTCGCAGTTGTGCATCAGATACGACTCCACGATGGATTGTCCGCTTCATGGCTGGCCCAGCTCGCAGGGTTCAGCAATTCCACAACTGCTGTGGCTGCTGCGTGATTTATATCGAATGCTGCAAAGGCCAGATCTTACGCGATTTTTTTTTAAAGGTGATTATATGACTGTTTACCGAGGCTTCGGAGTATCTGGTCCCATTTCCGATCAGATTTTATCAAAATAACGTCTGGTGGGGCCTGTTTGGTGGAAAACGTGTTCCTCCGAGATTTTATCACTCATGAAATATGATGACAGGATTTTTTTTTTCAGCCTTTTCTGATCAACTCTGAAAGTGATAAAATTTGCTTGTGCACAAGACCTCGGAAGCATTGTACCTGGTACAATTTTGAATAGCTTATATAGACTAGGCTCATGATGGGTCACGACGCTACATGCTCGGTTACTCTTGTACACAGCTGGGCTCCAGCACTCGTGCATCGACCACCACGGAGGGTGAGGGCATCAACACCTTGGCCACCATCGCGTCCCACGTGGCCGCCGAACTGCAGCTGCTCTAGGCAAAACAACTTTGTAGACGGATAGGACGAGACTACAGCAGTATCAAAACAATCTAACGGGGTTTTTTTCTGACTACGACGGCCTCAAGCAGGTCATGCTCCGCGAGCGCGAGAGCTTCTTGCTGGTCCAGCGAGTAGCAAACCTCTTACGCAGCTCCCCAGGAGGTTCCACATTCCGTTCCTACCTTCCAGGAGCTGGTTGTGAAGGTTGATCGCCCAACCCGGCGCGAATGATTTGTTCGTGTCGTGGTCCACGTGGAGATCAAAATATCGGTTCTGTTCTGTTTTTTTATTCTCCCGTGAAATAAAACCAAAAAAACTGTAAGACGGCACATGGCGCACCGATCTGGTGTGGCTTTTTGCCGGTGGGAAATCCGACTTGCTGCCTTTATCAATAACTCAAAATAAAATGCATAATATCCGGCCTAGCTCAAGCTCTCGCGCTTTCCGCTAAAACAATTTTGGCAAGAAAAGTCCTCTAGAGTACCCACTCGGTAAGAGTCGAACCAATGTAATTGATCTTTATAGGCAGGCAGATCACCTATTAATACCAACAAGCTATTAGTGACGCCGGCTACATCAGGGATATATATATATATACGATATACATTTCTTACAGTCACATGGAAATGATCGACATACAGATGGCACACTGAATAAGGGCAATGTCAATTCAAGATCAGAAACTGTCGCCACCGGAAAATTTAGGTGGATGTGTCAGCCATGCATGCATGGTTGTTCGTGCTCTGTGCAACAGGTACACAACGGGCCAATCAAGATGAGTAGCGGCCAACGCTCACAGCGAAAATATGGCATGCTGAGAAGGACCACATACATATTGAAAGGTGACTTGGATACAGACGTACCCTGTGGGCGAGTCAAATTCAGATTAAGTGAGACGGATTGATGAATCATCTGTCGTACTCCTGTATGAAAGGGATCGGAATAGATCGCGTGCAAAATGAAGGCAGAGTCCATTCAAGATGAGAAATTCTTGCGACAGGGAATATAGTGCGCTGTAAGCCATGTTGCTATTACGGAGGACCATAGTTAATAGGATCGACGGTTTACACAAAGTGTATGTATTTGCCAATTTTTACTAACAATATTTGGTCCTATTTACAATTAGTCTTCCGTAATAGCGGTCTGTGCAACGGGTACACGTCCACATAAGTAACGTCCTACTACGCTCACACCAACGGATAGCTGTGCTGCGAGAAGGGGTACACAATAATTGACTTGGGTTCCGGTGAAGGCTTTCCACCATGACAGAGGCTCACCTTATTTTCTGACGCTCCTCGCTTCAAGAGCTCCATACGTCACCCCACAACTGACTTCAGCCAAAATCAAATTGCATTCCGATGAGTATTAATCCCAGTGCCCAACTAAACGAAAACGTCATTTCCCGAAACAAGAAATGGCATTCCGACAATTTTGGGGTAAGGAGCCCCGTCATTCAGAAACCATTATATTTAGCGGAAATGTGCTACCTCTATCGTAGAACGGGTCGGCACACGGTGGGAAAGTTAACTTCAGATTACGCGAGGTTGACCCATGTTCTGCGGTGCTGTATGAAATGGATCGAAATATATATCACACGGAATGAAGGCATAGTCAATCCAAAATCAGAAACTCTTTCTACAGGTAACATAATGCGCTATCAGCCATTTTGCTCGAGTTGTGTGCGTCAGGCACACGTCAGCACGAAAAGCATCCTACTACGCTGACACCACGAAGATAGTACGTAGCATAATTTTCCTGAGTCTACACCGCATTGACCGAACATAAAAAAATAGAAGCCAAGTCGATTACGTCGAAACACTAATTTGGAAGGAAAACTCATACTATTCTTTAGTTAACAAGATGTTAACATATCGATACTAAAATCTACGAAGTACACGAGAGGACAAAACTCTTGAGATTTTGTCTTTGTTGGGGCATGGAGAAACGACCGATATCCTCACCAAAGAAAAATCGTCGCTCATGAAGATATGTGGCGTGTGTACGATCCCCCATATAAAGTTAAGGTATTGTGTGGAGCAGCACAGATTGCGTGATTCTCGACCAAATCGTTTTCTTCGCATGGATTACATATTCATACGTCTAAGGGAAGGTCAAGACGAAGACATTAGCTACTACTGTACTTTTCAGCATGGCGTTTTTCCCGTCGGTTTCGGCGTACACTATTGTATTTTGTCCAGATCTGCCTAATTCACGAAATTTACAACGGTGGAGTAGGCAATACATTGCGAAGACTGAAATATTGAACGTATCAAATTTTCTGATCGGAGTTCGAAACCCAACCGAAAAGGTTCCTCACCAATTCGAAGTCAAAGCTGGCCAGCCCAGCTCGTACATGGTTATGCAGCAAACAGAATAGATAGTGCACTATTACTTCGTATGTATCATGCTTGACACGACAGGCACGATGTACACACTCTATGGAAGAAAGAAAACACGAAAGAATAAAATATGGGATATAAATAATAATGTAAATAGCAACCATGAGAACAGCGAACATTTGAAAACACCTCTCTTTGTTGGTCGCGCTAACGTCGGAATCCGTGGATGGAAAAACATATCTGCGCTTCTTGTGGTTTTTAGAGTCACCCCACGGTAGGGGTTGCACTTTATAGGCGAAAGGTTCCTGGCTAATTGAGTTCCTTAAGTGAGGAACTACCAGTTACAGTACGATGAAAAAAAACACTCGTATACATTTAGGACTAGCGCATACAAGTGCCGGTCCGATGGCCCGACCGAATTTCTTCCAAGTATTGTATCGGGTGAGATATTGAGCTCCTACTGTGAGGGACTCAGGAACGTGAGGTGCATCCCTACTGTGGGATGGCTCGGTATTGGCCGGTAATTTCGTCTTCACGAAAACACCTCATGAGTCGGTCCGTCCCGCCCACGATTACACGTCAATAATGGCCACGAATGATCGTACTTCCGGGATTACCCGGGGAGAGCGTACGCGCCTGTCAAGATTGTGCTACGTGATTGAATGCCTTTGCCCGACATGTCGTACACGTATCACGATTGATGGTTTAAGTCCCCTGATTTCTACACAAGAAACTTTCTATCTCTGGGTGGAAATGTTATGAGCACAGAGCAGGTAATATCTTTCTACGGCGACGAATCGGGCACGGGTGCCCGGTGTTTTGAATGTCGACGGGAAGAAATAACGGTATATTTTTTCGGTGAACATGACAGTACCGAATTCAGTCCTGTCCGTGTCTCCTATAGTGAGACAACTCTTACATTCGTCGAATGCAACGGTATCCTCGCCCATACATCAAAACCTGCTCTCCGAGCGCGATGGGTGGTGGTTGGCGCAAGAAATTGCGCCAATGAAGGTGCACCATGGTCAAAGCTACACAATCCTATTCTGGCCATTTATTTATCGCAATTGATCTCAAACGGAAAACACACAATCAAATATCTTGATTGACCGCAGTATTCTGGTAAGGCATTACCCTCTCTCGGGTGAGGCAACCGTCACGAAACCAAACCGTGGACCCTGGAGAATTGAAAACTATGTTCAGGGATAAGAACTTACCGGCGGTATTAGTACTGGTTAAATAATGGGTTGAAACATAGGCTCCATATTTCTCGGACGGACGGCGAAAAAGGAAACACAATGCTGATAAAGATGCTTGTGGTGTTATCTAGAACTAACTGGCTTCGGAGGCGTTATTGACGCGTGCTAGATAGGTGTAGCACGTTTGGCTAGCATATGACACGCCTGACGGGGCTCCTTACAACGCAAAGTATTCGAACTCATTTTATTGTCTTCGCGAAAGTGCTCATTTTACACATAGGGCATGCTACGGTTCATGGGGTTACACTTTCGATAAATTGCTAAATCGACTTCTAGGTGGGTTCAGAAGGTTGTCAAGCTACTGCAAAAGCCTTGGAAAAGCATTGGTGCACATCTACCTGATTTTAGATTTGTCGTTTAGAAGTTTTTGATAAGCAAATATCGTGATCACGGGAGATATTCTAGCGATATCGATTAATACACCCCTGGTATGGCAGTTTCGTCGCGGTGATATCGTGATTATAAAGCAGGATTCACAACGCTAGCTGTGGCACAATACCCTTGTAGAGTGTGCCAATTCATAACCTTTGCAGGCCAGCTAGGTTTTCAGTTGAGCAGCCGCGTCAGTCCCAAACGTACCGACCCGACCGCACTCCATTCCCGCCGTCTATTGAGGCTGTGCATTCCTGTATTTTCAGGTTAGCAAACCGCTGACACCAGAAACCTTCCAAACCGGAACCATGTCACACATAATATTTAACGCTGATAATAGAGGTAGGTCTGAGATAGGCATGAACACCAGATCCTGACACAATCGACTTGAAGCGGTAAGGATGCGGTGCCCGGAACACGGCATGTGCCACAGGGCGAAAAAATATAGAACCCACCTTGCTGCCCAATGACACGGTTCTGAGGTCCTCTGAATTTTCAACGACTGCTTCTGCTGCGCTCCCGGCCTTCTCTCGCTGTCTGGCTGGCGCGTGGTGGACTTGCGGTGCTTGCTCAGAAAAGCAGCTGTCTTGTGCGGGTTGTGTCGGTATGCAGGTGCTAGATGAAAAGAAAAAATAAATGTTTGCTACGTGTGCGTGTGTGCAGATGCAGTTGGAATAGAGCGGACAGGGCTGACGTGCGTGCATGCGTGTTGCGTGAATTTTTCACCTTGATTATTTGACTGACTCCTGATGAACCCAACGAAGCAGTAGTCGAAGCTATAGTTGAGATATCGAACATGGAACGTCTATATTACATATCTGTTTTGCCAGCCCTCAACTACCTTCGTGTAACTTTCTTTTTTTTTTCTCCTCCGGACGATTGGTAAAAATACAGCTTACGCTAACATTAAAGTATCACATTGTGTATTATTATCCGCGCATTTCTTGGTGAATTTGGGAAAGGGGCGTGGAATCTGGGCTAATGACGAATATTAGGCAAAGACGCCCACGGCAGACAATCCCTCGAACCAAAACTTGCCCTTTGCCGGGCACGTCGACACCTGCTGTTGTTTATGATTCGTTCTTGGGTCACCAGTAACACTGCGCAAGAGGCGCTGAAAGGATCTCGTCTTAAACCTACTTGTTGTCGTTGAATATCGGTTACGTTTCAAGCAGTATGTATTTAGGAACCGACCACGGCTAGCGGGAGCGAAACTGGCTCTGCTCTGAATACCCACGCCTAACCCGTGTGACTAGCGGACACTTGCTACAAATCATAACAGCGTAACAGGGAAGACATATACCATAACATTCAATAACGCAAGTCAACCTCGAAGTGCCGTACATGCAGATCAATCAACAACTCTGGCGGACACCACGCCGACCCGGGAATTTCGAGAATGGATCGAAGCTGAAGCTCTTCCCAGCCCACTTCCACACTTCTAACTTGGGGCCGGAGTCGATTTCCATGTTGACTGCGAATCAGACAACAACAAGTTCGACCATACGGGTACGCAGAAGCAGGCGAAACAAGCTAGAACTTCTCTGAAGCCATGCTCGGGAACTTTGCACAAGGAAACGCTGTCACTGGCGGAGTCAGGAGCAACACAAGCTGAGGCTCATCAAGCAACGTAGCTATTTTATTATGAGAGTACCTGAGAGCGGAACAAGAAAGAGGAAACGGAAATGTCTATCATACTAAGCTCTTTACGACCGCTTTCGATTCTTCGAGACCAGCGCGACTAGTTGTACCAGTTTTGTTTCGAATACTTCTTGTTCGCATATGTTTTCAGAGGTGTATCTGTTGGTCAATTTTACGGATATTACGGGTCGCCCTAACGTAGGTTTACAAGTAGATGCGACAAAATTTGCTGTTCCTGCGTTCTCATTCCGCCTTCTTAGTTTCTCCAAGCATGCCAAGGCGTTTTTGTTCCGTTCTTGAGCGACAGCAGTTTCCTTTTCGACATGTACCGCGCGATGTTCCATAGACCGTGTGTGTTCTTCCGAGTATCCGTTCTTTCGACCCGTCGGCGAAACGAGTGTCCATGTTGGTTCTTCAATCCTAAATGATTTACAAGTTCGGTGGTCACAATGCTACGTTGCCACGATACTACGTTGCCACGTATGCAGTAAGTAAGCAATACAGTTTCATGTCATCATACTGGATACGACAAGCACGACATACACATTCAATGATAGAGAGAAACTAAACGAATACAAGAAAAAAAGAAAACAAAGAAGACATATCGAAAGAGAAAACGAACAAGAAAAAAAAACAAAAAAAACTGTCGTGCCCCCCCCCCGCATGGGATGTGGCCAACACTGTAAAGGGACGAGCTGGAAAAAAACTAAAAAATAAGAAAAACACCAGTACTTGTGAACAGAGTCAGACTAGAAACCAAGAAAAAATAACAGGCAAACGGAAGCACAAAGCATCCTCCAGGCAGCGGCAGCAGGTTGTGGTACGAGTAGCACCGGCCAGGTTCTCCCTGCTAGTCCGCCTGGTACATTGCTACCCTTTTTGCCGCCTCCGCCCAGCATTCGTCAACTATGCCCAGCCCCTGGGCGATAGACAATACGAAGCAAGTGAAGCAGGCTCGTCATCCACCCACACCACACGACTCTTTCAACGAAGCATATCAATCGAAGAAAGGAATAGAAAGACACATCAGGAGCGCAAGAAAAGAAAAACATGCACACAAAAAACAAAAACAAAAAACAACTAAACTAAACTAAACCATGCAAAAGGAAGACCATTTTTGAATCGGCTGCACCAGTTAGTGGTGCGAGTAGTATAGGCATGTTCTACTTCCTAGTCTGCCCGGTACCTTGCTACCCTGTCTGCCACCTCCTTCCTACTTTCGTCCACTGCAGGTTTCTTACTATTCCTGTTCCCCCCCCTCTCCGCATTCCGTTGGTCTGGTTTTGTTCCACTCCTCCTGTTGCCGCCCTTCCCCCCATTCCCTTGGATACACCACCCACGTCGGATACGCAGCGCTGCCCACTCAGCTCAGCCTCAGCTTCGTGCCACCTCACCATGAACAGTTCGGCTTCTTCGAGGATCCCGCGGTAGCACTTACCCACCTTTTTGAAGAAGTTGACCACAGCGCGGTCTCAACTCCAAACACCAAGGGGGCACGTTTTGTTTACCCTTCGGTGGCTCTGACCTCCCTAAGATCCTCGACTCTCATCTATGCCGAGTCTTAAACTGTCCGCCAGGTCACACGTTCTCACCACCAGCCATCGTCCCGAACAAATACCCGACTGAGAAATCGTTCCTTGCTTTGCCGTGCCACCCCCCTCGCAAATAAGAGACGCCGTTTGTTAATGGTCGTTTCGATGCTCCCGCAACGTGTCATCCTGAGGGATTTCGCGTACGAGAGGGTGGCATGGTCAGTACGAAGTCAGCGCTGGAAGCTAATGACTCGCAACAGAAATTGGTGGTGAGCCGTTCGAAGCTTGGCAAAGTGTTCCTCTCTGAGTGTCCACGTCACACACCCGTACAGCAGGCTCTCAATCGCCTCGGCCTTCAGCATTTTGGACTTCCACGCTAAGGGGTCGTTCGTCATATCATAAAGCTCCGGGGCGAGCGATTCGAGGTATGCTCGCATGGGACGGATGCGTCGGTCGATTTCGATGGAGAGGTCAGCGTTTTCGTCGATAGTTCCGCCTAGGTTTATGAACTGGGCCGTCTGGTTATACCTCTGGTCCGCTGCTTCTTTGACGAGCGGTGGTGCGAGGGTTTTCTAGTGTTTGTAGAATCATTGTCTCTGTCTTCTTTTCCGACACCGTGAGGCCTGCTACTTCGAAGACAGTCACCATGACCGTCATCATTTTCGCGAGCCCGTCAGCCAAATCGAGACAATTCCTGCGTCATCGGCGTACAACATGCTCTATTGAGCCCTTCGCACGCAAGGCAAAGGCTCCTGCTCCTCCGTTCCGACTACTCCTGCATCACTGAGTTGAACCAAATCCCTTACGATGGCTTCGGTTTAGCTAAAGCGTACCAGCACGACGTGTTACGCAGCAGGGAAACAAATTTCTGCGTGAATGTCACCGCCGTGATTAGATGGTACGTTAGGAAGTTAGGCGGTGAATATCAGGGAGGCGACCGCTGACGTGTAATTTGGGCACGGTGGCTGATGCGGTGATTGGTCAATAATCCAGATTCAGTCTCTACTACAGGACGACATGCCCAGAGGAGACCAGCGTTGGTCGCCGAGCGCGGTCGTTAAGGATGAGTCGCACGTTATGCAGAGTCTTGCTCATCGGCTTGAAGCCGCGCCCACGGAGTGGCTGGCGTGCACAAATATCGTTGGTCCCGTATCCGATCACCTATATGACGTGGTGAAGGCTAGCTTCCTCGAGACATTTGTCGTATGTGTCCAAGAGAAGGGTTCGCATGATTGGGTTTAACGAAATCGTATGCGCGGACAAGCACAAAATGTTCACACTCGCGGCCTCACACGGCTAAATCGAAGTTACGGGTGTCTCGTCTATTATTCGTAGGTAGGCAAGAGTCAAACACACCCACGATGTGCTGTAGGGTACGGTGTTCGCTGAACAGGTCTCTCGTCTCCAAAGAAATAACTCTTCGCCACAGAAACGTAATATTGTTTCAACTGCAGAACGGGAAGGTGTCCATGGAGAGGAAGGCTGCGAGACGAACACGATGTTGTGCGTGCAGTGTTCTAGGGTATGATCAACCGCGATGGAGCGCAAGAAGCGGGGGATGTGTCGTACATACACCCGAAAAACGAATTCGGGGCCAGTCTTACTCTGGGAGACGAGTCGCTGCCGGTTTCTCGCCCTGCCAACACATCGTCATCGGGGCCGGGGTGAGAGGCGCATCGACTGGGTAGGTGACACATCCACCATGTAGGCGGGAGGATCTGAAGTAGGTCCACAGCCAACGACATTTTCAGCACGGCTCGAGCGCCAACCAGGTTCGGCTGTTTCCAATTGTGTCGTCGTTACCCGTCTTAGCAAGGAGGGACGCAGGTTTGGCCTAGGCCGTAGCGGCTACTAACCTATGTGAGGGACACATGTCGCCCGGTGGGGCACACTTGTTCTGCATCACATCAGTGGCCTCCGACGAGACGCCGTTGGCCGAATAACAACTCCAAGTTACGTTTGGTTCAGATTGAAAATGGGAACTGACTAACTCCGACCATCTTCATTAGTAGTGCGGAGTGGGAGAGTCAGACTGGTCTAGCGTAAGAACCTCGAGCGCAGTGCCTGTGTTGAGTTTGCGGGAAAATTGGTTTCTTACCCGCACATTAAAGCGACTCGCACATCCCGAGATGAACTAATGTGCATAGTGCGTGGCACAATGGACGACGTCGGCCATGACGCACGCGGAAACATACGATTGGCGTCGTCTACACGCGGACCAGAACTGCTTAGCACTCATGGTGTTCGGCAGATAGGTGACGGCGGCAATCACGCAGCCGTTATCGCGAAGACCAGACGCGGCAAGCATGCCTGGTGCCGGTCGTAAAGAACCTACAGCAGCATAAAAGCCGCCGTCTTCGCGATGACCAAAATGCGGAACGCATACTTGGCACCGGCGGTGAGAAACATGGGGTACCTATAGTATCAACCAGGGGAACGCTTTCTGAGGACCAAGGGCGGCAAACATATCTGGCGCTGGCAGTAAAAATCTGGTAGTGCGTGCAGTTTCAACCAGGGAACTGTCTTCGCAGGGACGGGAGGCGATATTAATTCCTGGTGCCCCAGCGATCAAACAAATGTAGAACTTATGGGAATACCGAGGAGGTCAGCTTCACAGGACCCAGGGGCGGTTCGCGTAGCTTGTGACGGCGGTGAAAGAGTCACCACGTCGCCGGTGAGGCAATGGTCAGTGCCTGGGTCAGACATGCTTTGCGTGAGTGCTATCGGCGCGACGGGATGTTCAAATGAACCTCGTATGGGCAACTAGTGTATGCGTAGGGTCTCTGTTAAGCGTCTGACGGGGTTAGAGATAGGAACATACTGTTGATTGATCTCTAAAGGTATAGGCGCAGCTGGCACGGGAACGCGTGGTTGACTCCAGACAGTATCACGGAACTCCTCTTGTACTATATCCGAGCTGTCGAGTGACAGCTCATTTATCGTATGCAGGTTATTATCCAACATGACGCGGGAATAAACCACCCGTTTATCCCCCCGAATATCCGACTAAATAAAATTCCCTCTCCTATAATCCTATGTCAATATAGGGAACTCCCTAATATTAGATGTAACGTCTCCGTCGTGTTTCTGAGCACAATCAATATCCCCCCTGCTCATTATACACGACCATACTTTAATATCCCCCCAGCTCTCTACACTACAATGTACGACTCCGCTGGGTGGAAACATCAATACTATGACCAACTCATACGAAATTCGGAAACATAATTTCACTCCAGAACCAAAAATCAAACTCTCATTATCCAATACTATCCAAATTCTCCGACTCAGAAAACATTTTCGATGGACCGCACACGCCCCCAGGCGCTTCATAGTCTCTCTTCAACCTTATCCAAAAAAATCTCCCTCTATTTCATGAGGAATTAACGCAAATCATATAAAATATCACAGTAGTCATACTCATCAAATATAAAAATTAAGCCAAGAAAATAAATGCCAGAGGTCGCAAGGAACCCCGTTCCCCCGGACAAGGGTCTCCCCTTGTCCCCTACTCCCGCCATAGATACACAGATCGCGACGGTAATGCGAGATAGCATACATTCCTTCACTTGAATTTTATTTGACGTGGGGTCTACTCGAAAACACCAAAAACTCTCGAAATCCATCATCAGGAACGAAATGGTATCATCCTCGGAATTAGCCAGGGGAAAACGGCAGCGTCTTCGGATTTATACGTAGTTTAGAGAAATCCTTCACTCAAAAATAACATAAAACTTTCCACCTCGGAAAAACCGCGTCAAATATTCATCAGAAAATCCCGGTGGTAACGAAACACCGTGTTGTTGAGCGGCTTTGTCAAGAAATCTGAATGCTGTTTCTCCGACTCTACGTGGGTAATAACAAACTCCCCCTTAAAAATAAGCTCGCGCAAAAAGTGGTGTCGTACGTCGATGTGCTTCGAATTCGACGTGCGCACTGGATTTTGTTGTGCCAGGTGCCTTGCCCCCTCGTTATCCTCGAAACCCGTAATGCATCTCTCCCCAAACCCCGGAAAAATAAAACTCCATACATAGCGCATGAACATTGCCTCCTTGATAGTGTCTGCCAGTGCTACATATTCGGCCTCAGTGGTTGAGAGTGTGACGCATTTCTGCGTCCTAGAAAACCAGCATACACACGCCCCAGCACACATGATGGCCCCACCGGAAACTGACCTCCTGTCAGTGGCTTTATTGGGATAGTCTGCATCTGCAACCGCCACCAGCTCAAGCCCGCTACCCTTCTGGAACGTAATGCCGAAAACACTCGTAGAAAATACATACGCTAAAATACCGACTGCTGTCTTCCAGTGTACTTCCCTCGACCCATTCGTGTACCTCGCTACCGCCCTCACCTCGTTCGCAATATCCGGTCGTGTTTGGTTCGCAAGCCACATCAAGCACCCCACCAACTCGCGGAAAGGCCAATCACCCACGGGTTCATTCTCGTCAAACTCCTCGAGCTTCACACCAGTCGAAAGCGGGTTATTCCTCCCAGAACTAACACCAAACCTCGCCGCGGTATTTTCAGCGAACGCCTGCTGCGAAATCGTCAAAGTACCAGCATCCCAATCCCTCGAAAAACAACAACCAGCATACCACCGTAACTCGCCCAGATTGTTGATCGGCATAAGGTTGTTCAGGTCTTCACAGAACTGATCGCATCTAGCCTTGAGTCCTACAGCAAAAATATCATCCACATGGACTACCGTTACGATGGAGACAGAGCCCGACTCGACCAACCTCATGACACACGCGTCAGCGGGACTCTGCTCAAATCCTAGACTCTTCATGTGAGTGAGAAGGTGGTTGTGCCACGACCTCGACGCTTGCTTCAAGCCGTGGAGACTGCGATTCAACCCGACCACCTTACCAGACATTTCGCCGCAGCCGGGAGGTAGTCGCATGAATACATCCTCATCCAAACTCGACTGCACGAACGCCTGCTCAGCATCAAAATGACACAAATCCAAACCCAACTCGCACGCAATAGAACCCAACAAACGGAAACAAGACGCTGCAGGCGTCGGAGCAAAAGTCTCAAAGAAATCAATACCTTCACGCTGCTTGAAACCTCGTGCCACCAGCCTTGCTCTCGCCCGCACCACGTCACCATGCTCGTTGGACTTCCAGGCGAACACCCACTTCGCCGAGATGACGGTGAGCCCCTCTGGTTGCTACGTCGCTCCAAACGTCCCCGCGTCCGCCAGACCGTGGTACTCCTTGTCCATCGCCAGTCTCCAGAAGGCCGAATACTCGTCCGCACACGCTTCAGCATACGAGTTCGGCGTCGAAAGCTCGCTCGCCGGGCGTGTGGGAAGGAGAGGCTTCTCGCGCGGTGGGGCTTGGTGGAAAAGTACATGGCCTATACCTTCCCGCGCTGCCATCAACGACAGCAGCCCATGCCCCATAGCCTCGTGGTTCCGCGCAGTCTCCCCTCTTCTCCGCCCCCTCACCACATCTCCACCTTCCGGGTGTCGCCCAGCTTCCCCCCTGACCCGATCACCCTGCACACCGCCACCACCCTCATGGTGTCGTGCAGTCTCCCCCCTTGTCCGCCCCCTCAGCACATCGCCATCCTCCGGGTCCGGGATATACTAACCCAGTGCTCGGGCAGCACGCTGCGACAGCTGTGGCTGCGGTGACTGATGCGGCGGCGACGGCGATGATAACGGCGGCGACGACGGCGGCGGCGGCGGCGGCGGCAGCGGTGGCGACGGCGCGGCGGCGGTGACGGTAGCTGTAGTGGCGGCGGTGACGATGACGGCGGCAGCGACGGCGACGGTGACGGCGATGGCGGTGGCGACGACGACGGCGGCGGCGGCGGCGGCGGTAGCGGCGTTGATGACGGCGGTTGCGGCGGCAGCAGTGGAGATGGGGACGGTGGCTCGGGCCATACGTCGGGGCCCCTTAGAGGCTCCGGCGCACCCGGCGGCGGTGGCGACGGCGACGGCGGCGGCGGGGAGCTCTCCTCCTCCAAG
Organism: Macrocystis pyrifera; assembly: GCA_031763025.1. Lineage (NCBI taxonomy): Eukaryota > Phaeophyceae > Laminariales > Laminariaceae > Macrocystis > Macrocystis pyrifera. The sequence goes on along the minus strand of JASSKH010000020.1, from coordinate 3,382,817 downwards.
GGCAGTAACCCCACAAACGGTTTCTTCGGGTGTTCCCAAGTGACGTCACGGGAGAACGACCTTCGGCCAGACATCAGCAGGATCTTGCTGCAGTCAGCTGCGTGGTGGTTGCCGCCGTTGAGGTAGAAGCAAGCCTCCGCCTTCGGCTCGGTCTTCAGGGCCCTCCTGACGTGGTGGAAGCCCGGCTTCAGAAACGGGAGCTGCCGCGCAAACGGTGGTCTCCCGTAGAATTTGCGGTACGGCGAGTGCATTTCCGGCTTGCCCCCTACCCTCGCCGTCATGTTGATCACATCGCTCGCGTACACGCATGACTCAGCCCAGAGGGGCTGCGTCGCCGGCATCCTTGCATCACCGAACATGCGGGTGGCGTCCAGGCGGGACGCCATTGCAAGCTCCAGCGTCATGGCGATCCGTCGCTCGACCACCCCGTCATGCTTCGGAGAATCGACGGGCGTGTACTCGCGGCGGATGCCGTGGTGGTTGATCAACTCCACGAACTCCGCCTTGGTGAACTCGGTGCCGTTGTCCGAGCGAAGGCACTCCACGATGGACGGCACACCCTTCGCGTTGATGTCGGCCAGGAAATCAGTGAAGACCTTCGGGACGTCGGACTTCCGCTTCAAGAAATACGGCCATCCCAGTCGCGAGTAGTCGTCGACGATCATCATCAAGTATGATGCACCGCCAGCAGACGTAGGCTGTTGTCCCGACAGATCTGCGAACAGACGCTCCAGAGGCCTGGTAGAACGGCACTCGGTCGTCCACGGCACCGCCATCCTCCTCCCTCTCGCCTCAGAACACCCAGCACACGGAACCAACTCCCCAAAAACCTTAATGTCCATCTGGCGTGCCGTCTCACGGAGAGTGTCAGCATGGGAGTGGGCAAGGGCAACGTGAAGGTCGTTAATATCGATCCTCCTCATTTTTCCCGGAGCCAAAACAGTGGCAGCAATCGGGGTCTCTACAATCCGCGTGGTGTCTACGTATGAACCCGCGTCCCTACGCACGAAAGACAGCTGTCCATTCGACGTGTGAGCTCCCTGAGCATCATGTGTCACCGGGCATTTCAACATTACTGCATGAAGCGAAAATAAGTTGAATCGAACACCGGGTACGTATGCTACGTCCACCAGCCTAACCTGAACGTCACCCTGAGAGCTGTGCATCACAATTGGAATCTGGCCGAAGTACTCTATCTCCAGTGACCTCATGTCACCGACCACCAAACGGCTCTTACCAGGGGGAGGGGGAGTACAGTTTACAATACCAAAAGGGTTGACAGTCACATGAAAAGTTGCTCCCGAATCCGCTACACACTCTTCTCTCCCATTAACCCAAAACAGATCATCATTCGCCTTGCCTTGGTGCGCAAACTGCGCGGTGAGGAGGTGCCGATCGAACGTAGGCGTAGGGTTGCCGTTGTTCGCTGGGCCAGGGGAGGGGGAAGTGCTGAAGGAGGGTTGCTGTGGCGGGGAAGCTCCGGCCGAGATATACCCACCACCGCCGTAGGGCGTCTCCTGCAGCCAGCCACCTAGAGGAGAAGCGGCACCCGGGAAAGCGATATTCATTTGCGCGGGAGCTGCCTGGCATTCCGCGGTGTGGTGGCCCGGTCTGCCGCACCGGAAGAAGGGCCCCTTCCGCCTCCATGTGTTGTTCGGTGGGGGACCCCAGCCGGCCGGAGTCGCTGCGGGCGGCGGGGGCATCGGCGGCAACGTCCCTGGCGGTGGGTCGGTAGGTACCCAACCCATGGGGGGGACTACTCCACCCGTACCGAAGGGGTCTGGGGCTGAGTCATCCCAACGGTACATGCAGGCCACGGCATCCCAACGCCATCTGGGGCCGGTTATCCCCCCCGACGAAGCTCCTCCCCGGTTGCCACGTTGCTGATGATGGGGATGGTGCTGCTGCAGCTGTTGCTGGGGCTGCTGCTGCTGCCGTTGGTGCTGCTGCTGCTTCTGAGGCTGCTGCTGCTGATATTGCTGCTGCTGCTGCTGATACTGTCGCTGGAGCTGCTGCTGCTGCTGGGGCTGCTGCTGCTGCTGCTGTTGCCCATCCTTGAGCCTCCCGCCTCTCCTGTTCCTCCTTCCCCCTCATGGACCCGCACCTCCGCCACCGGCAGGCTGCGCACCTCCGGCGTACAAGGCATGCTAATCTACCACTCCCTGCACGCCCAACGCCCTAGAAACCATCTCCTTCTCTACCTTGTCGTTAGCATACGCGTCACGGATGATCTCATCGATCTCGGAACGGGGGATGGAAGGGCGAGAAAGAATGGACTTGCTTTTGAATAGTATACAAAGATGAGAGGTTGGTGACAATGTGGCGGTTTACTTCCTCTGTACTCTTACCTCATCCTAGCATCGCCAGCTCATCTGCTGCCTTGTCCACCCTTCCTAGGAACAGCAAGGGGTTTTCATCCTCGGTCATTCGGATTGTGTCAAATTCCCTCCTCAATCTATGAGTTGCGGCTATCGTCTTCGGAATGTAATAGTCTTCTAACTCCTTCCAAGCACCACTCGGAGACATTGCTTTTTGCATTCTAAACTCAGCCATATCGCATCCTGTCATGGCCTCCATCATCAATCCATACACCAATCTCGCGTCCCTAATCTCCTGGGGGGAATGTCTGGAGGCTAATTCCTCCGGAGAAACCCTCATGTCGCCCACCATAACTGGGTTTGCTGTGCTACTAAGTACATGCAAGCACCCAAGCGATGATAGGTATGCCAAACACTTACTACGCCACATGCTAAAGTGGGCCTCTACGTTATCGAACATCGGGGGTCTCGACTGGGACAAACTTGGGCGGTACAAAGAAGGTAATGACATGCCTGATCGGGCCTCCAGCCCAGGTGTCGGCACCGTCGACGCTACTTGTTGTCTTCCAGCAGTTCCTTTTCCTCTCGTCCCCCCACCGGCCCCCCCTTCCTTTCCTGCTCCCTGCGCGTCCCTCTCGGCGCGCAGTCTCTGCTCCTCCATCGTCCTTTCCAGGACCTCTATTTTCTTCTTCATCTCCTCTATGGTCTTTTCACTCTCCACGCTGGCTTCTTGACTGGGCATGTCCACGACGCAGGTTCCCACCTCTCTAGGTTGACCTTGGCTACGCTTGCCAATAGAAGATCGCCGGACTCACTAGTGTGTTGATTGATCTCTAAAGGTATAGGCGCAGCTGGCACAGGAACGCGTGGTTGACTCCAGACAGTAACACGGAACTCCTCTTATATTATATCCGAGCTGTCGAGTGACAGCTCATGCATCGTATGCAGGTTATTATCCAACATGACGCGGGAATAAACCTCCCGTTTATCCCCCCGAATATGCAACTAAATATCCCTCTCCTATAATCCTATGTCAATATATGGAACTCCCTAATATTAGATGTAACGTCTCCGTCGTGTTTCTGAGCACAATCACTACATACCCGTTACGCATACCGAGCGACTGGGCGCAAGACGAAGGCGTTAGGACAACGGCCGCTGGGGTTGGAAACCGTCCGCAAATGTAGCGTCTGGCCCCCGCTTTGAGTGGCCCGCTTGTGGTTGGGAGCGACCATGATGTGACTGGCCAGAGTAGGAGTGCCCTTGGTTGCAACATCGGTTGTTGCGGTGGCCACTAAACGAGTTTTTGCGTTGTTACGACGGGGGTGACGACCGAGTGGTTTCGCCACCAACGAGGGTAGGACGACGGTATGATTACATGCGACGCTGATAACCGCGATACGTTTGATCGACATCACCGAGTCGGCTTACCTCGGTGTTAAGACATAATCTGGAGTTCGTCAAGGGCGCAGGGAAGGCCACGAATGAGTTTTTCATGCCACGTCAGTGGAGGTAGTGGTCCTGGATCTTCAAAAAAAATACCTCGAGTCCTTTATTGTGTGTTGAAAAGGGTGTCCACAACAGATTGTCATTCGTTACGGATTCGGATTTATTAAATACATCGTACTGCACAGTCTAATTAGCAGATCATTCCACCGTGGACGGCAAACAAAGATCAGGATAGCGAGCCAATGTTGCGACATATATCACCACGGAATTGCCAGATGGCCTTGAGGAGCCTTTGAAATGCAGCGGCGCGGCGGATTGGTCTTGTGTCTGACTCCTTGCATTCGCGCGCAAACCAAAATGCGCGAGGTTTCGAAGAGGTGGACCGTTTTTGGCGTTGATGGGGGTGTACTCCTTATTATGCATGATCGTAATCGTATGACCATAATCCCTCGCATCCCTCCAATGCTGAGACGTAGCACGTCCGGTTTATACCTACCAGGCAAACATTACTCACACCAAGCGCAAAGTGCCGTGAGGTGTTGGGCGATTTCATGAAGGTTGAGCCGCATCCTACTATGAACCGCTTCGGGTGGCCTTCCTTGCGTACGGATAATAGCGTCAAATAATTGATACAGTTTCTGCTGTGGCCAGGTCCAGAGACAGCAGTGCAATACCTATGTAACTGCCTCGTATTTGCCTTCCATTATACACAGCATGTGATACGATCATCCCCCCTGGACGGAGGGCAGACTCTCCCCCCACAAAAACGACATAACTCGACCGCCAGCCATGGCAACCGCCAAAACTATAACAAAAACGGCACCCTGGCTGTTTATCTGCCGTTGTGAGAGGTGTGTGTTACAGCGTTGGCGCCAACCGACGCAAAGCCAACCTACGTATAAAAACCAGGTATACGATACCGATGAGGGGAGTGTTATGCTCGAACGTCCATCAAACACCAGCTACACTTTGTCGAGAGACCCTAGCAATATCGAGACCGTCCCTAATCTCCGGCATAGGAATCCGGTATATAGCTCGGGCACTGCTCACAAATACTATTATGAACAACCTCTATTAATAGCACAACCTCGACGACTAAGGCTAGGACCTGGTCACTCTCCTTGACGGACGCTAAAAAAAGTGAAAAGCTGGAGAATAGTCCGAAAGAATCGTCTGAATAGCCACCCTTTGATGGCTGTGCTTCGGTAGTCGTGATCGTAGTGGGAGTGGATTAGACAGAGAAGCAGCTTGACATCGATCGGGACGCTGACGCGTTCGAGCACCTTCCGTTTCACCTGTCAGCAAACAACGTCCAATGTCTTATGAAGGACGAAAGTTGAAGATTCATCAGGTGCAAAGCCGTTTGAACGCATTTGCCATAAATACGCTTCGACCCGGAATTTAACAGTGGGAATCTACACAGTTAAAACACTCGTTGTTTTATCTCTCCCGTGTGTCCACTGCCGCGAGTTTCACACTACGTGTTAGCTGGCGTGCTGCATCGGTTTGGTCGCGAACCGCGTAAAACATCCTAGATTTGACATAGGCGATTTTGAAGACGTTGAGGTCGCAAATTCACGCGTTACAGCAGTATCGCGGCCTGCGTCACTCTCTGCTGCAATAGCTGCGATTGTAGGCTAAGATGCATTCTCTTTCGTCGAGGACAAGGGTAGCGCACGGTTGTCGGTGGCTGGTTTGCTACGTGACAGTTGGTGGGGACGACGGCCAGGCGCAACTTTGAGAAGGGAATGAACCACCTTTCTGGGAGTCGTCATCTGAGTGACGTCCGTGTTAGTGTCCATCGTCGCGGGTATGGTATAAGACGAAAGCTTGTGGGCGCCCTTCTTCCGTTTGCTTGCTTCTGTCCAGTTAAGGACGAAGCGCTGTCAGATATGTGGTGCTGGGGTGGGCGACACCGTCGGAGTCGCAGCGACCCTTGTACCGGAGACGGGGCTTGTGACGCGGAAGGGGCAATAGGCCAACAGGAAATGCCGAAGTTGTTTTGATAACATTTGTCCAGGGCCAGGAGCAGGTCGAAAGCCGCGTTATTGGTCTTCATGGGCACCGAAGTGGACGGGTTCGATCGAACACCAGTTCCAGGGTTCCTATCCAGAGTGCTGCCATATATACTATGATGGAGCATCCCGCGCATTCTCCGGGTGGAAGGCAGTCTTGGTGCGCCTGGTGATTGTGGGCACTGGGAGATGCGTGGACGTGCATTCGATCGATCACGGTGTTTAGATGAATAGACGTCAATATCTGCTAAAGGGTGGGCAGCCGGAGCGATGTGGTTGCTCGCAGCGGCTTCATCGCCTTCCGGCTGTCGTTCGCCGTAACCATTTGAGATTTCTCCCGGGTGTAGTTAACGTCCAGGTGAATACGCTGTAGAAACACGTGAGCCGCAACAGATTCCCGACCGAGCGGCAGTCGTCATCGGTGACAGTGGCGGTGTCCGCCTTCGCGTGATTTACTGCGTATTTCCCGCCTTAGCGTCCCCAGCGCCGGCGGCGTCCGCTGACTTACAGGTCTGACCAGTCAAAGCCTCGTCAGCGATGAGTTTGTTGCGACCTTTGGTTGGAGCTCGAACCATTCGTCCGTGGGACATGGCAGCCTGGTCAATAAAGGGGATGGGACATGGACCAGAGTCGTCCACCCCTGCTGTACGACTTGTTTCACCTCCCGGTGTTGTCTTCGCCGCGCTGCTGTCCCTTCAGGTTATGGCCGGGCCCGACGGAATGTCGAGGGGGGCAAGCAAACCCGAACGGTTGTCCGTACCGATCGCTGGTGACTCGCCGCTGCTTTTGGGCTCGAATTCTGGCGCTTTCGTCGGCTCCGCAAGGCAGGCGCCGGTTCCTGCTCATCGCCGACGAAATGTCATCCGGAGAGATGGGGAGCAAAGAGGCAGTCAGAAGAGGAGGAAAAGCGCCGGGGACGTCGAGATTTCGTGTGTGTGTCACGTTAAACGCTGCTAAAGCTAACACCCAGCACTTCAAAAGACGTGGTCCACACTAAATGGAAATTGGAGTGGGCGCGACATCGTACAATAATGTACGAGATGAAGTCACAGCGCCGCGAGAAACTGGAGACACGACTTGGGGTGGTCGTAAAAGTGCGGTCCAGTTACATGCTAAATCATCCGCATCGTGGGATAGAATATCAGAGATCTGAGCGGGTGGCCCATCACCCACACAAAAATCGGGACGTGTAATGCGTTAATATATAACACGCGGGAGAATGCGAATTACCGATGTTTTCATCTGTAAATTATTCGAGACGCGTAAAAGATCAATGTGTGACACCTCACAAGTGTGTCCAGTGCTCAGTAGCTACTTCTGTGGTGCCCGAAAAACTGCGGGGCACTCTATGGACAGTTTTGAAACACGAAAAAATGTTCAGTGTGCGGAATAGATGACTCGAAAGGCCGCACCGTGTAATCATCGCGATTTTCAAGAAGACGGGATGTCAATCCCCAAGCGGAGGGCGGCAAATCGATGTCTCTCTAGAACAATACGAGACGTTACGAACTCCGCCGCAGGAAGGAAATATAATGCCCTTCTAGGGGGTATATTCTAATCGAAAGCAATGTGTGGGCGCAGCAAGGAGTCATTAAACGCGGTCGGGGGAGAAACATTTAAGTAGGAAGCAATGGGTGATCGCACAAACGAAACACCATGCCCCACAAGAGGGTGTCTATGTAAATCTCTATCGGTGCTTGGCCGCAGAACTGAATTTCCCAGCTCTGATGGGCGAGGCAGATTCGAATCGCAAGGATTGATTGACCACAGAAGCGAACCACTAAGCCCTGTTGAACGATACATATTCAAATCAGAATTGTGATTGGCCGCAGAAGCGAATTACCAAGCTCTGTCAGGCGAAGCAGATTCGAATCGCAGGCGGCCTTGGCCACATACGAGAATCACAAAGCTGGGTTGGGCGAAGCATGTTCAAACATGAAGCAACGGGTGTTCGAAGAAGAGAATCACCTAGCCCTGTTCTATGAGGTAGCTTTGAATTGAAACGAGTAGTGGGCGGTTTATAAGGAGGTACGACGAATTTTGTGAATTCGAACGTCGTAAGTACTGGAGTCTTAAAGCTCGGTGGACCGAGAAAAAAATATCGACGGCGGAAGAGGCCGGCCCTGCTGCTTCGGCTTCAAACGTGGAAGTGTGCGCAGATGAAAACACCCCGTCAACACTTAGAAAGCCACCCACCGTCGAGTCGAACCCAACGTCGTGAAACGTATTTGGTCTCAATTGACAACGAGGGCACCTGTACGGATGAAATTCTAGAAGTTGTCGCGCTGTCAGTCGTGCAGGGATGCGCATACAACTACATGAAGCACGTCAGTGGCGGAAACGAATATAATGAGCACGTACGTCAAGAGAGGAGTAACAATGGAATGGTCGCTGAGGGCCGGCGAACGCTCAAAACACGAAACCGATGAATATTAATATCGTACCGAGTGTCTTGTCCACATCGAGTCGAACATTCTCGGCGTCTTAGCTATCCCAAGTGAGGACTATGTACATGAGCCAGGCACCAACGAAAACCCAGACGGTTGTTTACTTTCTCATCGACCGCCGGTCGTGATAAGAAACTCTTGGCCATTAATAATGCACTAATAATATCCCGACACCGTAGGAGCTGGAAACTTCGCTGCTGTAACAAAATGTTCGCTGTATACCGGCACATCGATGGCTTGCTGGAGGCCTAGTGTATCGAACGCCGTGCTGCTGGGCCCAACGAAAATATCATCGTTCGATAGCACGTGGAAGTCACATAACTCCTCGGGTACAACAAAAGTGTATTTGCACCATAATCCGCTTTCAGCTGTGGCCTGGAAATATTCACTGCTGTATTGCGACATATTGGTGTCTTCCAGGACGTCTAGTGTAAACAAACACTGTACCGCTGGGGGCAACATATATAATATCATGCCAAGGCATGGTCAAGTCGCGTTTCACTCCTAGTCCACCATAAACATGTTTGCGAGTGAGCTGCCGAAACACCGAATGCCTCGTGCATATCGCGCAGACGGATATTATTCGGCTTTTTTCGTGCGTCAGCGTATGATGGAGCGGAATGGTTGTTTTAGGGCCATGCAGGCGACAGACAGGAGCCCGAGCGGTGTCTGTTGTGTGACTGGGAAATCGCAGCAACGTGTCAACTATGCGAGTGGGTATAAGCGCCAAGCGTTATTACAACTGGACTAGCAGTGCCGGGGTTGGGTGCCTTTGAGCCGAGGGAATGGTGCATACGAAGACATGGGGCGCTTCGGTTCCATCTCGCTCAGCTCACTAGCTATACGGTTGCTCTAATCGAACTGTCCATTTTCATGCTACAAATAGAGAGCGTTGCATGCCGGGCACGGAATGGACGGGGGGGGGGGCAACCGATCACGAAACACAAGTAAGCTAGTTAGCGTGACGGACACCATACATTCGAGAAACCTTGGACCGACTATCATGCAGCGCTCGAAACAGGCGCTGCCCTTGGACCAGCACGTTCGTCGCTGTGTCTGAACTCTCTGAGCGCGCTCCAGAGACGCACGAGCTTTAAGCGTCCGTGAACTTAACGGGGGTCTACCTCTTGAAAGCAGTGGCAGACGGGCTGTGACCCTACCAGAAACCGGTAGCCCGGGCGCAAATGCTCGTGTTACCAAAAAGCGGATAGAAAACAAGGCGGACCATGAGAAATAAAAAATCCCCTATGTCGCTCGACCCAAAGCAGCCTAAAGGATACGATGGATATCATACTCTCAACCGCAATCACTAAACCCTGACGGCATTCAAAGAACAGGAAGAAGGCGAAATAGCAGGCAAAAAATGTGAATAGCCCGATAGTTCGCCGAAACAAAGTCGGACTTCAAACAGGTTCCAAATGCGTATAGTCGACGACGTCAGTGTGAAGTGAAAGGCAGTATAGACCTAGGGACCGACGACTGCTAGTAGATATGCCTATGCTTCTGCTTTGGTCACCCAGACAGAGTGCGAAATAACGTCGAAAATTAACACTATTGTAGAAGTTTTGGCTTGCCTGATACGCTCTGAACGAAGGCGTGAGGACATTCATCAATCGGGCAGCCGATTTCGCCGGCCAGGTATGATGATGGGATGCTTGCTCCAAATATAAACGACGCAACGGCGGGGATGGGATAGCAGTACATATCCCTGAATTCTCCTTAATGCTTCTACTACCCCCCCTTGGCTTTCCTACCTACCCCACTTAACCACACGTAATCCCCTATTATACCAATTCGGTGGAGCTTCAAAAACGACTGTAACTAAGTATGAGCACCACCACCCAACAAGCCAATTATACTGCGAGCGGTACATCCAGCCGTTGAAAAAGTCGCGATAATTTGTCGCCTAAGCAATCACGGCACAACAAGTACACACATCGAACCTTCATCGTCGACGCTACACACATTTCGGCACAACTACAATTCAGATTTTCATAGACTACAAAGTAGGGCTGGGCCCTGGTCCAGTGTGTAAGGCCAGAATTACTGCGGTGGAATATAAATGTACTGGCTGCGTGATGTGCCAAGCTTTCCATCACTTTGAGTCCTCACCTGAGGCACTAGAACGTAGCGAAAAATCTTCAAACGGTCGAGGCGAAGAGCACAGAACGCGCGCATGAAAGGAAGAGACCAGAGAAAGGACAATTCTGGGGGGGGGTGATTGAAATGGTACGGAGTATACTTGTGGCATAATATGCCCTTTCGAGAATATGGGCCGTTTGTCATGAAGTCCGTTGATTTTTTGTTTTTGGGTATTTTTTCATATCGGCCAAATGAACTTGGATGGTAAAAGTCAGCACCCGCCAGCTACCGTCATCGGGTTGCGGGTGTGAGCGCTACCCGTGGGTGGTGCGCCGTGCGGAGGTGTAGCTTCCGACAATCTGGCATAGTGAAACCAAAACGGTGTTTTGAACGTCGCTGATGACGCGTTGCTAGAATTGAGCAGTGGCTTTGGAGCTGCGCATTGCAGGATATGAAGCGTTGCGTTTTTATCCACAATAATAAAGTTGTTCCCAGTGACTTGGTAGGTGATCGACGTGCCTAGTAGAATGAACTTCAAGGGTTCGAGTTTTACCGGGTGCATATTCGTAGGGAAGGTTTCTCGCATAAAAACTTGCCAGCGGAAGCGCGAGAGCTTGAGTTGGTAAAAATCGAATAAAACCGACGACGAGTTGGTAGGCTGAACTGTAACCTATACCCGAATACAAAGGGAAGCCCGTACCGGGGGGGGGGGGGGCATCTGTGACCAGCGCTTGTCCCGAAGGTCACTGAGGGTGAAAGCATCCGATGAGTTTATCTGTAATGTAAAAGGAATGGTGAAAAAATTGAAACTTACATTCTTGTGCGAGGGAGCAACTGGAGTCGATTCGACGATTTTGGCCTTGAGAGGAAATTACGACCTATCATGGGTATACTATTTTGTACTATGGTACAAAGATGAAAATCCCATTTTCGAGGTTCGGTCGAAGACTCTGGTATATACGAACATGCAAGGTGCATGGACGGACAGGCAACTTGGTTGGGCAGAACCAACAACTCCACGTGCAAACCGCGGGAGTCTATACTGCCTGCCGGGTCGTGCTGCCTGTCGTATCAATCACGGAATAAACTGGTGACGACAGTACATGGACTTATGCTGCGTGAAGACGAGCTGAACTACTATACTCGGAGAGGACGTAAACCAGCAAGGATGCGATATGTATTTACGCATACGGATCACGAAATCAACTTATCATTACTACCGTGATAGTACATGTAAACACACATAATATAGGTACAAAAAACTTACAAGGATAAGTGTTTAGGTTATTTTCAAAAGTTACAGTACCCGACAGCAGTTTAGAGTATCCTAATTTTCAGACGGCTAGCGAATTATTTGTGATGTCATCGTTGAGCCGAGGCTAGGAAAGGCTTGTGTTTTAGGGTTTAAAGTACTTTTCCTCTCCGAGTATAGACGCTATTTTTGCTGTATCATCTTGAAAAACAAAAGGCTAGGAAAGGCTTGTGTTTTAGGGTTTAAAGATTTTTCCTCTCCGAGTATAGACGCTATTTTTGCTGTATCATCTTGAAAAACAAAGCGCAGCCTCAATTTCATGTCTACCCAATGATTAACACACGGGCGTGTTCCCTATGGCGGAGAATCCCAAAAGATCAAAAGGCTAATTAAATGCGAACGTCTAGCAGGTTCTACAGTACGCATACTGTTCCTATTACGCGCTCACGGGACACATGCTTTCCTTTTTATTCTGAATGTTGTAGTTGTTTCCCTTTTTGTTTTTCTGAGAGAAAGTCTTGGTCCGTGGGTGCATTACGAGTCGTTATCTTCTTGTATATTTGTTTTGTACCAGGCATTGTCTGACTCATCCTCTGCGGGGATGGGGAACGGTTGACGAAAAAAAGAAAAATAACCTGTCTAAGCTATTGGTAACACAATACTGCGGCGGCTGCCTGGAGAGTGCTTTCGTTTGTTTTTTGTTGTGCGTTTTTTCGCCTGTTCTTTACTTAGCTGTTAGCCTAACCCCGTTTAAATGTGTTGGTTTTGTGTAATATTCTTGCTTTTATGTTGTCTGTCGCGTGTCCTTCTGAGATGAACGACACATGTTTGAGGTGACGTTGTTTATTTTGTTTGTTTTTCTATTGTCAGCCACATCGTGGTTTGTGGGACACGACACTTTTATCGTTTCGTACCCCTATCGGTACATGCAGTTCAAAGGCGCAAATATGGCCGTTGTATTGTTTCGTACCCCTATCGGTACGTGTGGTTCGAAGGCGCAAATATAGCCGTTGTTGTTGTTTTCGACGTTTTCGGTCATGCCAACCAACGTGCTGTCCAAACAACACACTAGTTTCGGGACATGACACAATCGGTTGCACTAGACATCTACTGTACAGTAGATTCCTTAGTAGTTAAAATACATTACGGAGGATTCATCATTCTGGTTGCAAGCTTATCAACTGAGCTATTATCTCAGAATCTGAAAGCAACCATAAACTAGTGGTTTGGGGATAACGGGGCCTGTGCAGAGTAAACACTCTGTATAGCGGCATCGTCATCAAGATTCACACTGAACATAGTTCTAGCATGTATGAACGTACAGTTTAGAGTAGAGTAAACACCCTGTATAGCGGCATCGTCACAAAGATTCACACTGAGCGTAGTTCTAGTATGTATGAACGTATAGTTTAGGCCCACGTATAGTTTTCTTCCGCAAACTTTCCATGAAGACCATGATCTCTCGCTCGAAATCGAACGATGCTTCTGGGCGTGCGTCAATCGGGTTGGCCCAGAGCTGTATCATATGAAAATGGCCCAGCTTAGTCTCAAAGTCCGCATGAACTACGAGCCTCAGCTCGAACCTGAGCTCAAGCTGCTTGAGCTGCTTGAGCTTCCTGTCCTGCTTCAGCTGCCTGAGCTGCCTAAGCTGCTTGTAGTTTCATGCGCTAAGAGCGACCTGAGATCTCACAGCCCCTCCGTTCTAATTTACGCTATTGTTCCCTTATGAACATGGTTCCGTTCTGGCATGCATCCAGTAGCTACCCTCCCACTGCTTACGGTTGGATGAATGCTTGACGCTGCTCGTGCTCGATTCCATGCTCATTAGACTGCTGGTTTGGCTGCAGTATGCCACTATTCCGACTGTTCTCAGTTTAAGTCGTCGACTACCCGGCTGTGTTTAGGTACGGTTCGTGTCCGCTGCTCCTTTCCCGAGTTTCTCAAGTGGTATTCAAAAAGTGACTGGGTGCTGTTAGCGGTGGGTACGTAAGTACCTTGGGTTCCATTGTTATCGCGTTTGTCTTGCGCCGAAACTGCAGTTTGTTAACAGGTGCGGATGAACCGATAGTCTCTCACCGTCAAACGTTTGACACGACAGGGACAGAGTTTCGTTGTTATGCTGGTGCTTACTTTGCCAGCCGCGTGCGTTTGAGGTGTTCCTGCCATGGCAGTGTCGTCGTATCGGTTGATATACATCTAGTCGAGTCATCACTACTTAGTGTTCATACGTTTCTGACACGTCTCGTGCAGAAATGTGAACGACTTGCCACTGATGGTTGGTTCCGCTGCTCGCAATTGATTCACTGTTTGAACTGTGGTTCCATGCCTACGATTCATAGGTTGGAGGTGGCCTTACCTATATCAGGTGGCTGGTTCGATGCGAACAACGCAATGATAATGACGTATTTGATCTGGTTGTCGCATTCCTCCCCATCACTTCCACATGATTGAACTCTGACTCGACTGCACATATATACAGTTGATATACGAGTGCTTCCTAAACATTCTAGCCACGCATGGCTGGGTTGTTTCTGACATAAACGGGTAGAAGGTTCCGTTGACATTCATCAGGTAAGTTGATGCTGCTCGCGGTTGACGTACATCTACGGTGGCTGTGCGATATTTATTGTCAATACAGTGGTGGTCACTGTTCTCCCAGATAACTTTGTGACATCGCTTGGTCAGATTTTCGGTATAGATAGAGCTGCTCGGCTTTCGCGCCCACAACGGTTAAGGTACTGAAGACATGGCCGCGCCGACGTTGTCGCCGATATACCTTCCATCGCTTTCCCTCCGCTCGCGGTTGACGTATTGCTAGATCAATAGTGTGAATATGTGGTTGACAGGCGCCTGGTTTCCTAAGAACCGACAGCTCGTCGTTGATTTATGTGTGATACAACTTTAGTGATATTCGTGGTAGATATATTATGACTGTTGTCTCGAGCCATTTGTGGTTATCTACAGGCTGACTTGACTGCATCATAGCCGTTGTTGAAATACCGCTGGTAGCTATCTCGGTTGTTCGAGAGAGAGTCCTATAATCTAGCGTTTTCCGCCGCTCGCGGTCGATTTCTCCAAATGTGACCGTATTGGATTTGAGGCTGATTGAACCGATGCTTTGTTCTCCCCGCCACTCCCGTTCTGAGTCCTTTCTGGAATGTCTGTGCTATAGTTCAGGGTGACATCCCGCTTGCAACTTCTCCCAGTGCTCGCTGCTGACGTGCTTCTCTCACTCGGATTAATGACAATTGCAGCTGATACAGTGGCCTTTGTTCAGACGATCGCTCGGGGATGATTTAGTTATGACGTCAATGAGGTACAGCTGAGGTTCATATATCGCTGCTCGCCGTTCGCACAACTCCTGGTCGAGTTATAGTTGTCATTATTATCTCCTAGTAGGTGTTGATGACCCGCAGCCCGCGCTGTCGATACAGAGCAGCGAACACGACCGTGTTATTATCGCCATCTGCATCAGTTTCTTTCCGGTCTACGGCAATCAGCCTTGAAACACACCACTATCGAACGGCTCCGCCGCTTTCGTCGGTGCCCGGGTGGGCTTTCCTCGCACTGAAACAAACCGGCATAACTGCCTTGCCATATTGATGAAGTAGCATCGCGATAAATATCGCAAGTAGCGTCGAATACAGGTTCCACGAATCCGCATCCAGGGTGAATACGGTGGATACTCCTTCCGGGCTGCGGGTTCGTGTATCAATCGCGAGGGATGGCGGTGGCAAGAGACACAACGAAGATCCGCAGTTGGAACATGCAACAAGAGGAACTTTAGTATATGTCACATTTACTGCTGCTCAACTTGCAATCGACAACTGCCAAACCGGTCGGCGGTGCCTACAACAGGATGCGATGCGCAATCACTATCGATGTACCACTCTTGCTGACCCTTCGCATCGTGCACACCACTGCATGAATGATTCACGAAAAAATACTCGATTTAGATTACTGGCAGCAAATCAAGAATAACAAAACACACTGTAAAACATTTAGTCCGCTAGAGCAGGCGGCCTCATAGGATATGATTCCTGCTCAATGCAAGGTTCCCCTTCAGGATGTACATAGCGTGAACTTCCGGGGGCGTCGCAAGGCGAAAGGGGAGTCACAGGTAACTCACGTATAGCTGTTGTCAGCGAAAACGTGAGCCATGGGTTAGCGTACTGCTCGAGAGAAAGAGTGTTGTCGTCGGCAGGAACTTACTCTTTTTGTTGCGAATACTACGCTACTACATGCACGCCGTGCCACATGGGTTGACTACTATGCTGTACACCACTACCACTACTACGAAGATGTTGCACAGGTCGAAACAGCATGCATTCCACAAAATACTACCTGATACACTACTACGACTACTGACAACAGTACTATGTACTACTGCTTGATCACGACCAATTGCTTATACCATGCAGATAACCTCCTGGTAACAGAGCGGTCACGTAACCACGCGGTGCTATGGGTTGGGGTATGACTAGTTTGCTGTTACTATACACCACTGGCAGTAATACGTACATGCAGTGCAGTTAGAAGCAGCATGAATATATATAACCTTACTACCCACTACTGCAAACATATACTAAGTTTCATACAACGGCAAGGCAGCACGCAAGCTCATGGCTTGGGGGCATGACTACTACGCAGTTACTATTAATATACACCACCACCCCTACGCGGATACATGTACTGCTGAAGCATAGGTAGAAGTAGCATGTACGCTACATACTCTACACTAGTACGGCTACTGTTAATATATCCCAAGTGTATAGGCGACGTATTATTTACGGTCGAGGGCATCTACGGCTATTGGCCAGGTTGAAGCAGCATGCAGACGGCAACAACAGCAATAGCGGACAGCACAACGGCTAGGACTACTGCTACTGCTTAGAGTGCATGTACTACTTCTGTTATTATTAGGACAGACATTAATAGAAACAACATGCACCCGGTACCATGGGCTACTCTAAATATTAATACTACAACTACAACTATTTAATTACGTGGTACTATATCCTTACTCTGAATACCTACCAGGTAATTCAGAACTATGTACCTGTGTGTCAAATACGCCGTTATTTATACAGAATTGCCAAACAACCACACAAATCACCACTATTTGTAAGAAACAGCTTCGTTAGATTTATTGATGTACAGGTATAAGTAAGGTTGGGGCACGATGACAACGTTATCTGCATCTATTATCAATAATATTATGCCTTCCGACAATATAACGTAGATGCCGTTCCGATATTAAGCGAATGCATCTATTCGAACAATTTCGACTAACTGTGAAATAGGTACTCACGGTAACAGCACCTGACTCGTAGAAATAGCGGCAGAAAGCTAACATCACTATTAGCATCAATAGGCAGCAACACAGGTCTGCATACGTCTGAGGGCATCATGAAACAAATGTCTGCACTTGTCATCAAATGTTTCTCTCCACCTATACTTGATGCATGTCGAAAGCAGTACGTACTCTCATGGTTACAGCTGCAGACTCGTGCCAATTACCTATTAATAGTACTATACTACAGAGTACACAAAAAGTCTATATACTTCCTGAATATAATAAAATGAGTCCTATTTGGTATGGTCCCCCGTGCTACTACTACTATTCTACAACTACTGTTATGACTATGCCGGCACACCGGGACAGGGGAAGTAGAGGGAGACGAGCGGCGAAATGAGCATGACTCTGCGGCTCTTGCATGGTGCGAACACCTGCTGCTGAGAGTGTGGGACTGGACAACTCGCTAGGTACGATGCCTATACATATACACAGTAGGTGCCTGGTAGCAATTTCCCCCAGGTATAGACGGACCGAGGGATCCACTTTTGTGGTCACATACGTGCTCGGTTTAAGGTGCGTGGTGCACGTCAAAGGGCTACGTGAAACATATAACACGCTCGACAGACATGTACTGCTGCTGCTGAATCTGCTGCCGTAACTGCCGCTGCGCCGTTGAGATTGATCCAAAATCCAGAAAGTGGACGGGTAAAAGCCGGCGATTTCAATATTTTTAGATTTTCTACACACAGAAAAATCACCAGAGAATATTTTTCGTTGTTGAAGGTGCACACGGCTCGTCGTATCACACATGTCCTGACGTTTTAGTCGCACAAGGAGGATATCAGCCAGGCAGTCGGGCAGTGTGGGCCTCTCACCAGGACACAACCACGGCGAGACGGGAGGCAGTATGGGCTTGGCTGTGTTGCTCTTGCCCGTTGCGATTGCTTGTTTGTGGCTGAGAGCGTGTGATTGGACAACTGCCGTAGCTAAGTACGACAATGCCTTGTAGCAAACAATTATCCCAGGAAGACGGACCGAGGGCGGCAGGTTTGTGGTCACGAACGTACTCGGTGTTAGGTGTACAGTACCTGTCAAAGTGCTCAGTGCAACCGATACGACGGCGGACAGATGTGTGCCGCTGTTGCTGCTGTATATATGCTGTTGTTGCTGCTACTTTTTCTGCTGAGGTTGAAGACATATGTTCGAGGATGGCCAGCAGGGTTCCTCTTCGGGATGTGGGTAACGTGAAATCCCGGGGGCGTCACAAGGCGAAAAGGCAGTCACAGGTAACACGCGTTTAGCTGTTCTTGGCGGAAACCTAAGCCATGGGCTATGGTACTGCTCGAAGGAAAGATTAGTAGGAGTCCGCAGGAACTGAGTACTACTCTTCTTTCTGCGGTAATTATTACATTACATGCAAGCGGACCATGGGTTGACTACTGTACTGTTCTATACACCATTCGTACCACTTCTATGCAGATTTTTATAGTAAAAAGGAGCATGCACCCTACAAAAATACTACCTGGTACACCACTACTACGACTACTGACTAATTTATATACTACTATGTACTACCCAAACAGCATGACCAATCGCTCATACAACATAGACAACCTCATGGTAAACAGAGAGTTCAAGCAACCACGTTGTACCATGGGTTGAGACTTAACTACTCATATACTTTTTCCCACTGTACACCACCGCCAGTAAAACGTGGACGCAGTACAGGTAAAGCAGCATGAATAAATACTACACTACAGCAGTACCTACTACTACGACTACTTAAATATTTGTAAACGTACTGTGGAAATGTATTATATACGGATGAGGGCATCTACTGCTCTTGGCCGGGTAGAAGAATAACATGCCGACGGCAACAACAGCAATAATAGCGGACACCACAACGACTACGACTGTTGCTCCTACTTATAGAACAGGTAGTACTATACTGCTATTGGACAAGCTTTCATAGGGAAGCAGCATGCACTCGGTACCATGGGCTACTATTAATACTACCACTACAACTATTATATGCTCTACTATTAATAACTACTTTAGAATTATATACCTGTGTGTTAAAAACAGCGTCAACGATACAGAAATGTCAAATAACTTAAAACATCACTGTTATTAACGGTGGGAAGCAGCTTCTCTGTATGAATGTATTGATATACGAGTATACGTACGGTTGGGGTACGATGAAAAAGTTGTCTCCATTTATTGGTTTCCAGTATGAAAAAATCATATGACTGTAAAATTCGCAAGTACTCACTGCAACAGCACAGCCGACTCGTGGCAACAGCAATAGAACTCTGCAGTAACATCACTTTTTTTTTTTTGTTTTTGTGTTTTTTTTCTTCATCACTTTTACTTTCCAGCCAAACTCGTAGGAGGTTTTACCCTCGACGATCTTCTGGATAAGCCGTGGTCACAGGTGTCGTCCCTTATTTTCCCCCGTACGCGCCTTTTTTTTTTATCGCGCACAGGGTTCAGCATTCCCACTGCTCGTCGATTTTCATCGAATGTAGCCAACTCACGCTTTCGCGCTTTCCGCTTATCAATTATTTATGCAAGGAAACGTCCCTATGAGCATGCACTCGGTGAGACTTGAACCCACGAAATTGATCTTGACAGGCACGCGGACCACCTACCAAGCCACCGGTGACGCCGGCTACCACTATTAGCATCAATTGGCAGCAAGAGGTCTACATATGATTGAGGGCATCATGAAACAAATATCTGCACGTGTTCTGAAACGTTTGTCTCTACGTTTAAATTGATGGCTGTCAAAATCCATATTATCTGCTCATGGATACAGCAGCAGACTCGTGGCGACTGCAGCACAGTACTACCTGCTACTGATGGTACTATTACGGGGGTCCATAGTTAACAGGACCAAATATTGTTAGTAAAAATACCTAAATATATTGTTTTTTATGTTTGCCATAGGTCCTGTTAACTATAGACCCCCGTAAAACTAAATCATGGAGAGTTTGGTGGAGGCGAAGATATTCCTGAAGGTCTGCAAGAACGGTGATGGCACGCCCAGCAAACCCACGCAGCGCCTCGTGGTGAGTGTCACTTCCACTCACAATGCGAACTTGCCCCACATACGCTTGTGGTTTGGAGTCGTTTTTTTCTTCGTGGTGCTGAAAGCTTTGAAGCGTTTCCGCTCATATTTACATTATTATCGCGCCCCACTCCTGAATTTGACAGAAACTCTTGAACGACCCTGACGGACTAATGCTCATGCTCCAGCTGGCTGTTCTGCGCGACGTCGAGCAGGTCATCACCAGGGCAACATATGCGCTCGAGAGCGGCTCGCCCATGATCGAGAAGGTGGGTATTCGTCGATAAGTGTGATGAGGGACCCGGGTGTCTGTAGTTGCGACGATAATATATAGGGGGTACTTAAACACTTTGTGGTGGAGGGGGGGGTGTTGGATAATACGTAGATATTTTTTCATCTCGGGGGGGCGATATCAGCGGCAATAGGTGGTGTTCGCCCTCAAACTTGTGCTGGCTGCACGTCGTGCGAAATAGCAGCGGATTATCAATCATATTCAATCACTTCCTCCCTTGATTGCTGTGCGTCTCACCGCTTACCTACAGGCATGGGATACCATCCAGACCGTAGTGATTCTCCTTGGGGTGGACGGTGAGCAGCTCACCAATCCAGTCTTGCCCAATATGGGAGCCATGATTCGCCGAGCCACAGATTATCTCGAGGGCGTGGAGAAATAACTCAAGATCATGGAAATGCGCGCCCTCTGCTTGACGTCCGTGGAGGACTTACGGGAGTACGCGTTCGAGCCATTCGACGGCCAGGTCCACGCGAAGTTCAGAGTGTAGATGATGCAGTTCCAAGCTTCTCGCGTGATCGACCCTCAGTTCATCAAGCTGCACGCGGACGCGGCCTCGGTTAACCTCGAAGGCTTGCTCAGGTTCCCCTTCATAACGAACCGCGACATGGACGCGCTCAGGGTGGAGCTTGGGACGTACTTCCCCATCGTGAAGCACCTTTCCGACCACGACATCGCCACAAAGGGCTTCTGGCTAAGCAACAGGAATAAGCTCCCCGCATGGTTCGACCTGGTACGCAAGTTGTGGGTTATCCAGCCATCGTCCGGGATGATAGAGCGGGCGTTTTCTGTCAATAACAACATCTTCGGATCGCGGCAGACAACTGTGCTGAACGACTTGATCGAGCTGAGTGTCATGCTGCGCCACAACTCTGGTGTTCGACGCGGCGCCAGGAAGGGCTCGCCGAGCGCTAGTGCCTTAGCGACCGGTAGTGCTTCAGCGAGCGGTGGTGCCTCAGCGAGCGGCGGTGGCTCAGCGAGCGGCCGTGCCTCTCCGAGGGGTTGTGCCCGTGCGTTCCCGGTCGAGGTGGACGACAGTGGAGATGATGGGGAAGGAGAGGGGGAGGAAGACGTTGACATGTAGTTCCTCCGCACCAGCGGGAATGCTGGAATCGAAGACCCAAGGCCTCGTGCACGTTGTTGCCCTACCCTCATGAACGTATGATAGCTCTAGGGATCATCGTAGTGTGCAGTTGATGGGTGCCCACCATGCACGGTGTTTTGTGAACGGTTGCGCGTGGTTCTCTAGCACAACAAGCGTCGCAGGTATGCGCAGCAAAACCAATCCGGTAGTACACAGTGCGCCACTTGGCAGGCAACCGGTACTTTCTTTCGTGCTTGCTGCTTGGGCAGGGATGTACTGTTGTCGTCGGGGCCGATGCTGAAAATCCAATGCCAACATCAAAAATATGTTCAATCGGCGGCGTTAACACTACTGTTTTTAAAGGTCTATCGCTGCAGTACTTGGTTGTTTTCTTGCATGTGCGCGCATCCGCAGCGAGATTTACCGCGTCGTAATAACAACCCAGGTGTTGAAAACGTAAGACTTTACCTGGTAGCTACGAGTAAGGCTCGTGCGCAACGAATGCATAGACCTTATTGCTTCTTGTCCACGCCACATGCACACATATTTGCCTTGTTCTTCAAGGTTACACCCATCGAGTTATGCGGCAAAAATAATCTTTCAACACTGCGGCTATGTATACTACCGCCATAAAATGCGATGTACGTCACGAACCCGGCACTTCCCTCTCTATTATAGGCATATTGACGCGAGATAAGCGTTAAGGCTCACTTTAGGCTTTTTCAAGGCTCGTGCCTTACTGGCTAAGGGTCGTTAAGGCTCGTTAAAACCGTTAAGGCTTTTGCCTCAAATCGTGCCTTAAACCCAAAATGTTTCGCCTTCGGCGAGCCTGGCCCATGGCCTTAAAGCGAGCCTTAGAAGCTAGGGCAAAATGTTAAGGAAGCCGAATTTCGATTTTTTACGATTTTTCGGGGATTCCTGATGCTGTTAAAAGTTTTCGGATCTTCCTGAGGCTCCCGTACCACGGAGTCCTTCATGTAAGAGTTAATATGAGACTAATAACAACAACAACACCTCACTCATGTTTTCCTTCTGAGCCAAAAACGCGAGATGAGGCAGACAGACGGCCGTCCGTTCGCGACGTCTTACATCAACAGCAACAGAGTACATGAAAAAAGAAATTATGCACATAACACACCCCAAATGAAAATATGAGATCAGCGTATATGTGTACCTGGTATGTGTGTACGTATTTATACATACGTACGTCCGTATATGACATTGGTGTATCACAGGTTCGACCTGCGTCTGAAGCAAGTTTCCCTTCTTCTAGGGCGTATCGTGTGCAGGAAATAAGGCCCATTCTTACCGGAGAGATTTTTTTTTTCTATTATTTCCAAAGTTTGGAAATAATTGGAGATATGTCTCAATGTGCGTGGGCGTTCTGTCACTATTCGTGAAACTCTCCAGAAAGCAAAAAATTCAAAGTTTGTTAAATTTGCCGTATTTAATTTGTGGAAAGAGAATTTTTTTTTTCCATTGTTTCCAAACTTTGGAAATAATTGGAGATATGTATCAATGTGCGGGGGGGGCGTTCTGTCACTATTCGTGAAATTCTCCAGAAGGCAAAAAATTCAAAGTTTGTAAAATTTGGAAAAAAAAAAAAAACAAAAAAAAACAAATCTGAAAGATTGAAAAATTGCGCCAAAATAATGTGGCAAATTTGGGGGGAAAAAGCTCTCCGATA
The DNA here is from genome assembly GCA_031763025.1 of Macrocystis pyrifera. Taxonomy (NCBI): domain Eukaryota; class Phaeophyceae; order Laminariales; family Laminariaceae; genus Macrocystis; species Macrocystis pyrifera. The sequence goes on along the minus strand of JASSKH010000020.1, from coordinate 3,359,822 downwards.
AGAACGACCCTAAGGCACACCAGGTATCGTTGATGTTCGGCACAGCAAACCGAGCAGAAGTTGTCATGATACAAGGGACAAGCCACCTCACATAGACAGACGATTATGACAGCTGTCGTCAGCACTTACTTTGTGCGACGGAGGCTGGGAATTCCCGGCCTCAACCATCGTCGGATCTATGAGAACTTGTGGCCAGTTTTTTACTAGAAGAGTCAATATCCACGATAGCGAACGAACAAACTTCTTCTGTCGATGCACGATACCGAATGACTTAGATATACCCTATCGACGGCAGAGCAACGATCTGAACTACTGGTGTTCAGGTTCTCCACTGCTGCGGTATTCATCATAGTTGATGTGAATGTTTCAGCTTTTCAAAACAAGCCGTGGTGAACATGTTGATTGATCTCTAAAGATATAGATGCAGCTGGCACGGGAGCGCGTTGTTAACTCAAGACAATAACAAGGAACTCCTCTTTTACTCTGTCCTAGCTGCAGAGTCTAGTCGACTCATATATAAGGAGCTACATGCTACGATATGCTACGAGTGACATCGGTGGGCTCACACACTATCCCTATATCCCTGTATATCCAATCCTCCTGAGTACAACCAACATCACCCCTAGTCATTATACACGGCCATACTACTGCAATATCCCCAGTGCTCCTGTGCATGACAAGGCACGACATTGCGGGGTTGATTCATCGCAAATCACAATCAACTCATATCAAACTTAGAAACCAAAACAAATTCAATCTGCAACTCAAAATCAAATTCTCGAATCGACACCCAAATCCTCAAGCTTGCACTCGAATCGTCAGGTCAAAAGCCTCTCTGTTGCAAACACGTAAGACTCTCGAAATCCAAGGCCAGGTAAAATGGCACTTTCCGCGGACTTGGTCCGAATATATTCGTCCACTCAAGTTGATAACACCAAAAAACTCCGTGTTGTCCAACTCGGCCAGAAACACAATTCAAAAATACATACAACGAAATCGTTCATCCAGAATCACAGGAAACCGCATTTCGTCAAAATAAACACCACAATGCCCCAAACACTACTGCCGTTGCCTGTGCCACGGCTGCCTCTCCTTCCGGTGTCTGGGGGTCGCCGCAGCTCGGGTCACCCATCCTATCCTCCTGGGTGAAATCAAACGTCTTCTCCGCAGCATTGACCTGACACACACAAGGAATGGGGCGTACAATCGAGCGATTAGGTCTGCATTGCGTGTTTCGCTCTTTTCATGCACTCATAGCGTCCAAATTCCTCTTTCTCACTCCACCATAGTTCAACCTCTCAAATGCCGCTTCAAATAAACAGTTACCAGGTAGCTGAAAGAATGATGCATGTGTCGAGGTTCTGTCTCTGTGAAGCGATATGGCAAAGGTGGCACCGAAGTGTCTGTAAAGATCACTTGTGAAGAAGAAAGAAGATGGTTGGAAATTGGCGCTTATATGGCCATTATGGAAGAAATCTTGATCTCAGAGATTAAGAGGACAAGAGAAGGAGAGGAGAAAAAGACAAAAGAAGGACAAAAGAAAAACTAAACAAGGAGTGATCAAGGCAGGGCTGACCTTTGCCTGCTCATCCGGTACAATGCCCATGCTACGGGCAGATAATCTACTTTTTTTGTACTTGCTGACAGTCCGTCCTATAGCAATATTCCTAATGGTGAGCAAGTCCATCCTATAGCATCCCGAATGGTGAGGGTCCTATAACAACACCTAATATTGGTAAACTAGCTGCCCTGCTATACGTACGGTCAACGTCTCGACAGAGTTAACTTGAACTTACAATATATACCACACTACGAGAAAGGCAGACTAGTAATTTATCCGCATATTGCATTTACCTGAGTATCCAAAGTACGATACTCGTATACTGGTATCAGTGTGTATTGACTGCACATCACAATAGATATGTATATGGATCTCAACGTCCGTACGCTAACACGCCCCCGTGATGGCAGTCAGTATCTAACGCTTACTACGGTGTTGAAACCCGATACTCAGAAAATCAGAATGCAAAATTGTAGAACATATATATTTCGACGTGAGTGATGGCAGCGGCAATATGTAGAAACCGTAAACACTAATAAATGTAACCAAAAAAACGCAAGGCCATTTCATAGTGGTTGCACTATGGGTTTACTCGTGTTACAAAGCCACTCGTGGTGGTGCGTGGCCACCGAGTCACAACCCCCGAAAGAAAAGCGTAGAAAAGTATTTGCTGTACTTGCAACGCGCCCCCTAAATCGAATGCTTCGATAGAGCTACGAAAATGTACCTATACTTGCAAGAAATTAGAGAGCCGGTGGGTGTATACCCAGACTAAAATATCGTGGCACTACTATATACCAGTATCTACTAGCACTCATTTGTCCAACAATCAACAGCGGATAGTTGAAGAGACATTTATTTTGAGAAAACTGGGACGTTTGTCCATTGTCCAGTATGAGCGTGTGTACGTTCTAGCTCGTATGACTACGAAGTACCTAGTATAAACAATTCCAAAGAAGGAAACAAATCGTGGTGTCATAACCAGCGATATACACCGTAGACGATAAAGCGCCGTCCGCTGTGTGTTCAACGCGCCTCGTGACTTAAAATATCTAGCGCAATAAAATTGGCAACTGTAGACCTGCGTAGCCCAGTTGATTCCGCGACAAGAAAGCGTATAATTAAGTTTCGTACATGTTTGTACGTACGTACTCGAAAGTGCCTCTCCTGCAAGGGACTACGGTGGGAATAACCCTGTCACAAAAGATACTCGACGTGGTGCTTGTTTGTTGACCAGCGAGTTATATCTTAGAAAAGAAAGCGTAAGAAAGTATATATTAATATCTCTTATACGCCCTTCAATAGATCCTAGGACGACTATACTACGTAGTCGTAAGAAATCGAAACAAAATCGAAGAGAAGCGGTGGACGTAAACGTACTTAATTGTGCGTAGTACATTCAGCATGTTTCGAGCGTGTATGTATGACACGTACTCCAAAGAAGAAAGCCATGCAAATGTAAACCTTCCCCACAAAACCAATAAATTAAGACAGTACGAAATAACCTGGCCCGACTCTTCTGTTTCCTGACGCACTACTAGAGGTTGGCAACTTAGGAACCAATACAAAAAAATAGAAAAAAAAACGAAAACCGGATAACGAGGCGTTATCTGAAATCGAAAGACCAGATAAAACCGGTCTTTTTACCCGGTTATAGCTGGGTTTCCGAAAACCGGTGTAAACCGAATGTTAAAGTGAAACGCCTCAATGCCATTGAACCAAACGGAAATTTTGCGTCCAACACATGCTGCTGTCGTTGATTCCGAGCTACCGGTGGCGTGCGACCATAAAATGAGATGGTGTGGCTCTCAATGCCACAACAACAGCACGCGATGGTACGGGGGTGACGTGATTTCATGGAACAAAATGTACTGATGAAGTATACAGTGGTAGCACTGTACTGTACACCTGCCGCCTGGTACTAATAGTATATATTATATTTTGGCGTTCAGGTCGTCATGTATTCGTACTCGTGGGTTCGAATCCCACGGTGGTCACCACCGCGTTTCGCTCGTCGTTGGTACCGATGTAGTCGCGGAGGCGTCGGAGTGTCGAAGTCGCGGGGAGGTCGCCGTGATGAGGTCGCGTGGCGAGGGTCCCTTGTAGCCGTCGCTACGGCCGACGTGAGCCGAGCAGAGTTCTTCGTTGATGTTCAGCAAGGAGATGCTAGTGCTAGTCTGACTCGGTGGGGGACACTTTTTGTCACCCCAGAGTCTGCGGCGGATAATCTCCCGATCGCTATCTCCCGGGTACGGGTCAACACCGTCAATGACGTGAGACCACTCGTAATCCGAGGTTTGATATTGCCTGACCGGTGACATGTCCTTCGCGCGTGCGTGTTTCGAGATCTACGATATCTCCGACCCTGGCTTCCACGTAGAGCTTCAAATATTGCAGCCCTACAAGGTTATTATACTGCTCTGGTAGTGTAGCTATCTCTAAAATGTGTTGAGCCATGGAAGACGTGCAGCGGGGTCGACGAGCTCAATTGTATACCTGGTACATATAGTAAGGTGTTCCTGGTATAGTAGTAGTGACACCCTTATTGGAAGGGTTTTACACAACAAGTCGGCATGGACCGTGTGGTCATGTATCACAGGAGATACACAATAGAACAAGAAATTAGACGGGTCTCGCGATGATAGGTTTTCTTTATAATATATACATGGTATGGGGGTCGTTGTACATCGTCTCCTAAAGAAAACAAGGTATGAATTACGCCACCTTCACACAACACGCATATCCACAAACATACATGCGTGCCCCTTTGTACATGCATATGCACATGATATAATATGCCCGTACCTTGTGTACGAGTCTACGTTTCCTTCACATAAGTTTCCCACTGATATTGTAAATACGAGTATTTATACAAGATCTCAACCGAGCTTTGATTGATGTCAACGCCTACTAGGGCACCGGGTACATAGTCTGCAACATGCTCTACTAATCGGGCTACTAATCCCTCGTCCCGCTGCCGTACAGGTTGAGTCTATTAACAGTAAAAAACTGGTAGTTGTTTCATTGTGTCGAAAATCAATTAAAAATGTGTCCGGTTCTGCCGGTTTAAACCAGTTTTCCGTTTTATTCCGTTTTTTTTTTTTTTTTCCCGGTTTTATCCGGTCTCCGGTTAACCGGATTAAACCGGCTAAAATAACCCCGTTTTTTTTTCCCCAAAAACAGACTATTCGAACAAGCCTGCTGGGTTTCCAAAAACCGGTTTAAACCGGTTTTTTTTCAAGGTGCCCACCTCTACGCCAGTACTGCGTCGTTGTTGGTGTTGCTGCTCGTGATGATCTTCATTTTCAGGAAGAAGTAAAAGAGAGCAGAACGAAGTCGCTTGGAGAACAATGGTTGTGAAGGTATGATGCTGCTGGTGATGATAATATTACGGGGGTCCGTAGTAAAGAGGACCAAATATTGTCAGTAAAAATAGGTAAATATATAGGTTTTTATGTATACCATAGGTCCTATTAACTATGAACTCCCGTCGTAGTACATTTTGACCCGATGAAGTTGATGAGTTGGCTCAGGTCGACGTATTGTCTTAATGGCGTGATGCCCCTTGAGCGTGCTGCAAGAAGATTTCCGATACGTTCATTTGTGTGTTGTGGCTCAAGAATTCTGGATAATTTTTTCACATGACGACTACTCTTATCGTGCAAATTCAGTCAAAATTCAAATATGATACGAACAACCATTCACTCCGTCAGAATCTCCGCTCTTATCCCCCCTTTTACATTTTATGGAAACCCTCCCAGGTTTCATGGATCAGGCTAACCCGAACTCTGATGGCCTCGCTGCAGTCTCTGCGAGGCTATCGAACACACACAACCGCCACCCAAACAATCACACCGACCTGTCGCAACCTGATTCCCCCCCCTCTTGAGCGACAGGGCGGACGGGCGGGAAAGTCGATCAATTGTCTGGGCCCACTACTGCTACGAATTCCCCTTATCCCCTCTTCTACATTTTATGGAAACATTTTATGGAAATCCTCCCAGGTTTCATGGATCAGGCTAACCCGAACTCTGATGGCCTCGCTGCAATCTCTGCGAGGCTGTCGAACACACACAACTGTCACCCAAACAATCACACGGACTTGTTGCAACCTGATTCCCCCCCCCCTTGAGCGACAGGGCGGACGGGCGGGAAAGTCAATCAATTGTCTGGGCCCACTACTGCTACGAACTCTCGTTGACGCAGCGGCGGTCTAAGACCAAGCAGCTCTCGTGGCTAGACGCTTTCGACTGACATCCGGTCTCCCCTCATCTCGCGATTCTGCCCAACTTCTTCGAATTCCAAAACGCCTCCACAAACCCCATCTCCCTACGGGAAGTTACGTTCTGTTAGGGCTCAAGAATCCTGGATTAATTTTTCACATGAAGACCACCCATATCGTCCAAATTCAGTCAAACCCCAAAATATGATACGTACGAACGATCTCTCACACCATCCGAAGCCCCGTTTATATCCCCCCTTCTACCTTTCATGGAAACCCTTCTACCTTTCATGGATCAGGCTAACCCGAACTCTCGTGGCCCCGCTCTAATCTCTGCGAGGTAATCTTACACTCACCCCATATGGCCAGCCTGACCACTCCAAACGTCTTTCCATGCTATCACCGTTATTCTACGCTTTGGCGGGTGCAACAGAAACGGCGTTTGCCGCTTCTCCTGCCTCCCTCACGTACGTGATGAACGCCCGAGACTTCCTCCCTCCTGGGCGCCGGATTTGCAACTCCTAGATCCCTTGGGACGCAAGCTGGGTGGCCTCCCCGATTCTTCCTGAGCGCAGTGCGGACTGCATGGGATCTCTACCGCTGCTACCTACCATGAGTCTCAGCGTTGCAAATTTCCACACGACCGTGGTGCTCCTAACGGTCAACGGCGCTTCCGCTGGTAGCAAGGGGTGTATGTCAAGCAGTTCGAGAAGAGTTTCGAACGCCCCCATCGACGAGCCCCACGACATCGTCTCCTTTTCGAGATGTGTGCGCGTGATGGTGCACCCTGCTCTTTGTTGGTCGCACTTCGACGCCAAACACTTTACCTGCACTGCTGTGGCGATCGCTCTGTTCTCAAACGCCACCTGCACTCCCTTGTGAAAGAAAGAAATGCATTTCGGCGACAGACAAAACTCGGGATGAACCTGCCCGTTTGCGTACACCCATAAATCTGACGCTCGGCACAAAAGGAAATACAACACGGCGAATGCTAACCACATCACGTAACCCCCGGCTGCAATGCTCACGACTGTTTGTCGCCCTTCCGCAAGCATTGCCCACGTCAGAAGCAATCTCACTTGTTTCTTTTTTCGAGACATACCGTGCGCCCTGTATATCCCCTTTCCCACTGCGATTATCATGCAATGAGACAAAGGTAGCTCCCAGCCTGCGAACATCTCGTAGAAAGTGTTAATGGCCGCCAAGTAACCTCTGACGGTCGATTGCTGGTTATTATGCACGCAACAGCGGGACGTCATGAATTCGAGAAGTTCCGTCAGCGTTGCATTGGGATGGTCAATAGTATGCAACCACGGCCCTTTACCCTGTGCGTGTCTCTCTTTCACTCGGGTGTTCCACTTCTCCAAGTAGTTTTTCTGAGTACTCCTCGCGACTGAACCAAGAGCGGCCGTTTCGTTCAACCTCGCCACCTCTTCCTGTTTTCCTCTGTTGTTGTCCACTGTTCCTGTGAGGCGCGTTCGCGTGCGGTATGCATACCATCCGTTGAGAGAGACATGCATTATAGAAAGCGCTCGAGTCAACCGAGTTCTTCTTCGTCGTTCACCATGCGGTTCCATAGAATGTCGTCGTGTTTGGTGCGGATGTTCTTTGTCTGGAGCACAACATCGAAAGTCCCCGAACCCCGCCGACCAATGGGTTGTTCGTACCACTCGCTGGAGTGGGTTAGCTCCCTGACCTTGTCTGCCAGCATCTTTCTAGGCCACCGTGAAATCCTATCAGCAAAAGTGTTCTGCACGCCCGGAACATGTTTTGCAGTGTAGTTCAACCTCCCGCGAGTTCAAAGCGCACCAGCATTCTCATGAATAAGCACGCCCTTTTGTCTGTCGCCTCACGGCTTCGACACACCCATGATACGGCAGTCATGTTGTCCTCTCGAATCAAGATCGGGTCCCCTGCCGCGTCCGGCCGGCCTCCTACTAATTCGAGCATGACCCACGCAGTCACAACCATTCCCATTAAATCAAACAGGTTGATAGTGATGGTACAGGTCTCCTGAAGATCAGCCTTCTCTTTAAGTTGGGCAGTCAACTCTATCGGCAAGTCGTATCTCCAAAAAACCTTATTCTCAGCACAGAAACCTCCCACCGCCTCGAAACTCGCTTCAGACAGATAGTGCCTTTTGGCGGGTCGTTTTATCGCCGTGTAACAGATAGTGCCTCTTGGCGCGGTAAGCGTCTTTCTTTCTAGTAGAAGCTCGTGATCTATCGCCCACTTCCAGAACAAGATTTCAGCGTGAAACTCTCTGCCAAGATCTACCATGCGGTTTTGATTTTTCCTGGCGCTTGAGTCGTGTATTCCGGTCGGTCGCAAAAGCCTCCATACGAAATACCTGCCCGCTCGTACCACGTACGTGAGGTTCCACAGCTTCCCGGCCATGCTGAAAATTACCCTCGCGGTCGCTCGCTTTTTCCTCGAGGGCCACTGCTCCAGCAACAAGCTTTTTATAGAGTCAGCTCTTTCGCGCGGGAACGAGATTCTCATTGTGTGCGAGTTGATAGTGATCCCAAAGCCGTCAATCGTGGAGTCCCAGTCCGTACGTTTTTTCGGGGCTACGTTGGGCGTTACTCCCTCCTCCCTCGGACGAAATAAACGCACGTGATCCAAGGCAAGAGAGGCTGATGCGATCAGGGCGGACTTGTCGCCGTCTGATTGTTGAACCCTGATTAGGAAATAGTCGTCTACATATACGGTTGTGAAAAATGGGTCAGAGATCTCTCCCCCGCTGTGTGCTCTGATTTTTGCGTCTGGGGGAATCGGAGCGGGTGTGCTTTCTTCCCATCGATCTACCACCTTAACGTGGGCCATCATGTGTTTTCCTTCCTTCAGTAGCTGGCTCGACTTGAGCGTGGTGTTGCAGTGCGCGTATTCGGCCGCGGCCGATATGATACCCCAGAAACCCGGCGATCCCGACCACCCGAACGTTAAACGAAACTCAATCACAACCAGATCTCCTGCTGTTTCACAAACATTGTGAGCTTGGTTCGGGTCTACCCGCACGTTTTGGAAGGCATCCGACAGGTCGGCCTTGCTCATCCGAATCCTCTCTACTGCGAACTTTTTCTCTCAGTGTCACGAGTTCGTCAAGAACCTTGGGCAGCGCGTGTGCGCACAGGCATTGGGGGACAGTGTCAGGGTCAGTATCTCCGTTGAGCCCACCTTTATTTGCTCGATTTTGCTCGTCAAACGTTGTGTGTCACTAGGGCCGACAACGGAGACACTCTTAGATTGGGGATTTCGTGCGCAGCTGATGTTTGTATCACTTAGCATTTTTGACGTATTACATCTTCGCCAAGTTTCCCCCAGACTGCTGGCAAATGCTTGTTGACAATGGAGTGGTTTCCGTACTGTAGTGCGCGCTCGATGTCTACGCCCGTCGCTGCTGCGTGCACCGGTACCTCCCCTGTGACCGTCGTGACTAGCTCGTCGACTGCCCCAAACTCGTTAAAGTCTCTGAACTATGGTTGTATGTGTGCGGGGTCTATCGTTGATGCACCCAGAGATCGTCCCAGTGCTCGAGCTACGTCTTCCACGGCACCTCGCGTTTCTCGCATCATGGTTGTGCAACGCTTTTCTCGCATCATGGTTGTGCAAATGTTGGCGAGCGTATACAGCAGTTCTTCTCTTTCTCGAGCGTCAAGGTCGTCTTTCCCGAGTTTTTCGTTTCCTGCGTGCCATTGTTACATCATGCATTCTGATCGGTTTCGACTGAGCGACTCCCCATTAGGAACAGCCGTGAGTGTGCTGACCCGCTACTCTCCCGTGCGTCGATCGAAACGAGCGTTGATTCATCCAACTGCTACAAGGGAGGCTGGGCTTGCCCTTGCTCTCTCTGCCCGGCTATGTGTGTCGACTGTGCTGCTGTGGTGATTTCTTTGTACTGAACGGGTAGACGGCCCTTCTGACTTGAGCCTTCTGCGTTATCGACACTGCATCCATCCGCGTGAAAGTGGGGTAATCTGGCCCTCTGCTCGAGTTGGTCTGTGCTGTAGTTTGAGCCTTCCGTGTGGCCGATGCTGTCTCGTTTTCGTTCGGAAGGGGGGCCCTCTCTCTGTTCACACCAGCCTGCGGTACTGAACCTTCCGCAACCTCGGTATTGTCCCGATTCGCAAAGAAGTGAGGTAGTTTGGCCCTCTGTTCAGGCTGAAAGTACATTTTTCAAGTTGTCCCGTCATCTGGATTATCGCTGGTGTGTGCACGTCGCGAAGCTGGTAATCTGATTCATAAGGTGATATTTATTGCTGTATTAGCACATGCGAAAGGACCATACTGCCTGAGCTGAAAACATGATCACTTCTCCTTCCTGCGTACGCTGACCATAGCGGTCCCCATGCATGCAAAACGCGGCGTTTTGCGGAGGGGGGGGGGAGGGGTGGTTCGTGCTAGGCTGGGTGGAACGAGTTTGCTGGAAATAGGGATCCACGTGCGAGCGTATTGCGGCGGAGGGCGGGACGGTGGGTGTGTCGGACATGCGAGGGTGGATGGGACGAGTGGTCTTGTTTGCTGCTGTACTGTGCTCCTACGTGAATCACATTTTGTTCTCGCCGTATGGTCTTGTGACGGGGCGCTGACTCAAACGATCTGCTGCTTGATTCACTGTTTTCGTTTCTCTGTCTGACGCTTACCGTGAAACAGGGCCGGCGACACTGACCCGGAAGGGAGTGCGTAGCGTAGTCCACAGACCTCCGGTCTGCGAAGATCGTTCATTCTTCTCTCGCCCTTGCCCCCCCTTTGGTCGATCCTGCCAGATGGCAGAGCCCCTAATGTCAGTCGTTGTCGATGCCCCAGCCCGCTCCGCCCCATGCAAAAGCCCCGTCCAGGTCGCTGGTTGTATATTTGGTGCTAAAGCGTCGGCGGCCGGGAGGCTCTCGCCCCTCCTCCTGCCGCCACAGCTGCGACTGGAGCAGCCGCCTGAAACGGCGGCGGCTGGTGCAGCAGCGGCAGTCGCGGCGGCGGAGGCGGCGGCGACGGTGGCGGTACTTGCAGCTTCTGCTGCTGCACGGCGACTGACCGAGCTGTGCCGGCGGCGCCAAAGAGGTAGGACAACTCGCAGTGTACCCGCCGACACACGTCGCTGCACCATGCGAAATCGGACACACCTGGTGAGTCCCCTGCTCCAGCATACGAGCCCTGAACGTGGACCCACCTCATCCTCCGGCGCCTGCCTGGCCTTGCACCCTCCCGTGCTGGGAACTCCTTTTGTCGTAGAGACTGCCTTTTCGGGCGCCTGCTTACAGAACATCTGACGTTGCGTGAGGCTGGATCCCATGCCTTCCTCCACCAGCTCCCTCAGCCGCGTGACAGCCAGCGTGGCCATAGAGATGCTTGTGCCGGGCGGGGGAGTCGCGTATAGGTGTTTGCGGTGCAAGACGCCCCCCTTCGTTCCGAGGTCGATCATCCCCATCTTCACACCGCTGTTCATGGCTGTGAGAAACACCTCGCCAACTTTGTCCTTGTGCTCTAAGAGTGCTTTGTAGTGGCGCCACAGGTAGACCTCCATCGTCTTTTGTAGTTGTTTCAGCTCCTCTCGCAAGGTGCAAACCCGGTTCTTGCACACCGCCTGGACTCCCTCCATGCTATATGCTAGGGTCGCTAAAAACGACGCAACAAACGAGGCGAAGTGTAATTGTCTGGCATACCCACCTTCTACGGCGAATTCGGAGAACGTCCTGAGCTGCCTTGTCACAGCTTCTGAAACGTACGCCACCTCGTCAAGCTCGAGAAGCAGGACGGAGCGGGTTACGAGCTTGTGCATATTGAATCCCCTGCGCGCGATGAAGAGGCTGGAGCCGTCCACTCCGTGCCATAGGTCTGCCGCCTGCTTTTCGATAGCTTTTACGTCCGCGGCGATCGCGGCCTGGAGTTTGCGTCTTGCGGTGCTGGCAGCGGCTGACCTCCCATGGCACCCCCGGGAGGTTGGTCAGCCTGCCGAAGAGACTGACGTTTTTTGCTGCTGCTGCTGTTGATGTTGCTGCTGCTGCTGCTTGTGGTGCTGTTCCTTCTGACTGCGGGTGGGTTTATATGTTTTCAAGACGTGTGATCCGAGCCGCGACCGCGTGGTTGCTCGCCAACAACTGCTGCAGCACAACCATCCTGGCAGGATCAGCTGGTGCTGCGGGAAGGCCCGGGCCGATGCCGGCGGCTCCGCCTTGACCGATGTCTCCATCCGGCGTTCCGGAGCCAGGGAGGCCAGCTCCTTGCCCTTGCTTACCCCCCACGTCCAGAGGGGCGGCCTCACCTCCGACCACATCCAGCGGAGCGTTCTCACCTCCCGCTGGGAAGGAGGACTAGTCGGCCATGCCCCGAAAGTCGATCAATTGGCTGGCCATACTACTTTCGAGATTTGCTACGAGCTCTCGTTGTTGCCGCAACTGCCGTTTAAGCCAAAGCAGCTTTACTAGTGACTAGAATCTTCCGGCTGTCGTCTGATCTCGCCTCATCTTACGATGGTGCCAGCTTCTTCGAATTCCTAAACGCCTCCACAAACTCCACCTCCCTACGGGACGATACATTTTCATCCAACGCGCTCTAAATCATCACGCCGCATGTGCGATTTTTATCTCCAAGCGGTATGACCCACCCTCACTCTGCATCGTCTGTAGACACTTGCTGTACCAGGCACCTGGTATCACGCATCGCGTCTGCCCTGTCTATTTTTGTACTGTTCCTTCGTACTCAGACCTTACACTCACGTACACGTTCTCTTTCTGTTCCTCCGAGACTTCCCTTCTTCGTGCTCGACTAGGACACCATCCGCCTAAGTACGGCGAGCACGCCAACCGCTGCAGAGGTTTCAACACGCGCCTCTGTCTCCCTCTTTCTTTTCTGCCGATTGGTTCGAGGTACGCCTTGCAAATGTACATCGTACCATAGAACACCTCCAAAGTTTTCAAGCGGGAGGCGTTTTACGATAGAGGTTCACCCCATACTTTCTGAGGGCCCTCACTTGAGGAGCTTCATACCTCACCCGAAAACTGACTTCGGCAAAAAATCAAGTTGTGTTTCGATGAACAATCCCAAGGCCCAAGTATACGTTTGCGTCAATTTCAAAACAAGAAGGGTATCCCCACCTTTGTGGATTAAGGAGCCCCGCCATTCAGAAACCAAGGCCCAAGTATACGATTGCGTCAATTTCAAAACAAGAAAGGTATCCCCACGATTGTGAATTAAGGAGACCCGTCATTCTGAAAACATTTCAACTGAAATATGCTACCTCTATTGTAGGACGCATCACGGCACCTATTTGCGTTATCCCGACTGCAGCTCTACATTCGTAGCTGCGTCAACAGGCCAACACATACCGTACCTGGCATTTATTTATATCGTATCGCTTCGAATTTCGCTGTTATGGTGCCTCTGCTGGACGGACTTTCACAGCCTGCACCCCCTGTCTCGACTCCTTGTCATAACGTCCTCATTACCGGAAGGGTCACCACCCCTAAGATGCCATGTACACTCACGTTTCGGATAACACACGATTTGCGAAAGATGCACTCGTTCTTGCGTAGTCCTTTACTAGTTGCCTTGGCACGTTTCATGGACCTGTACCTTTGTCATTGCTCTAACCACTCAGGGCCTGTAACCCTAAACGATAAAACATTACCAGGTACCTGGTTTGCTACGTGGTTATACATTTTGTCATCAAGTCTTCGATCCTGCTTCACAACATAACCTCGAGACATCTCTCTAGTTTTGGCCATCCTACATCTGATTCAATCGTACCTCGTGTCCACAAAGCCTTGTCTGTATTCAGGGTGATGATATTTAGAGTGTTTTAATACTGGGTACCACAGGGTATGCTTTGCCTGCCGTAAACGAAATTAAAAGTTGAAGATTGAACGAAGGAAATGTGGGGTTTGTGGAGAGGTACTGAATCGTATATGTGTGTGTTCTTTACATTAAACCGTTCTTCTACTCGTCGACATCCAGCAAGCCCGGTGTCCGTGCTGATTCTTCACCCTAGAAAGATACGAGCTCTGTGGTCACAGACTACGACACAGAGATAACACACCGTAATGCATTAATAGCCTACGCAATACCATGCCTTCGCACTAGGTGCGGCCGACACAACATACATACATACGCCAGCAACCAAAATACACCATATAGAAAGAGAAGCAACGAAGAAACCAAACCGAAAAAGAACAAGAAAAAGAAAAAGATAAGGAGAAGGATCCCAAATAAATAAATAAAATTGGAAGCCAAAGCTCAGACACATACATACTTACCCCGAGCATGAGCCAAAAGGGACGTGCAAGGGGAAAAATACGAGAAGGAAAAAGGGGACTATGCATCCCGGTGAACACTTAACTAAGCAAAAAGAGCAATAGTGAGTGGGCCAAAATACGCTCGTCACCCACCCACTATGTAGTACTTCTTTCATAAGGATAAGAAGGGAACGGCCGCAGCAGTTGGCGGTACGAGTAGCAAAGAAACGTCCAAGCTATTAGTCGGCTTGGTACCTTGCTACCCTGTCTGCGGTCTCTCTGCTACTCTCTTCTACCGTGGTTTCCCTTCTACCCCTCCTGTTCCCCCCCCTGCCCCCATACACTTGTACGGTGTTCTTTCTACCCGTCCTGCTGTTACCCCTACCCCCATCCCCTCTAACACTACCTGCAGCGGATGCACGGCGCTGTCTACTCAGCTTTGCCTCAGTCTCGTGCCACCTGCCCATGAACTGTCCAGCTGCTTCGAGGATTCCCCGGTACCACTTTCCCGTCTGTTTTGCTGCAGTGGGCCACAGTGCGGTCCCAACTCCAAAGACTAAGGGGGAGTCTTCCGTTGGTCCCTCGGTGGGTTTGAACACTCTAAGGTCCTCTGCAATGACCCTAGGCCAAGTCTTGGGCTGCCCGCCTGGTTTCGGGCTCCCCCCACCAGCGATCGTCCCGAACATCAACCGACTGGGCAATCGCCCGTCGTGTTGCCGCACCACAGCCCCCGCAAAGAAGAGTCGCCGTTTACGGATGGTCGTTTCGATACTTTCGCATCGTGTTATCCTGAGCGCCTTCGCATACGAGAGGGTGGTGTGGTCGGTGCGTAGTCGGCGCTGGAAACCAATGACTCGCAGAATGACTTCGTGGTGGGCTGACCGAAGCTTGGCGAAGTGGTCCGCATTGAGGGTCCACGTCACGCAACCGTACAGCAAGGTCTCAATCACCTCGGCCTTCAGCATCCGGACTTTCAGACTAAGCGGTGCGTTCGTCCTATCGTACAGTTCCGGACCATACCGTTTGAGGCGTGCCCGCATCAGACGGATTCGTCACTCGATTTCGAAGGAGAGGTCAGCGTTCTCGTGGATAATGCCTCCTAGGTATAATAACTGGGTCGTCTGTTTATACTTTTGGCCTGCAGCTTCGATCGCGAGCGGTGAGGTGGTAAACGTATGATCCGGTGTTCGTAGTATAGGCCAGATTGAAGAGGGGATCGGAAATACGGTTTTCAAGTTCACTAGAGTGCGGTTGGTTGATGTACGGTTTCTTGACGTTATAAAGTGGCAGCCTACATGGGGTCTGTTCATATGTGTTACAGCAGGTGGGTTGTGGATGGGATCCAGCCATAATTTGTGGCCACAATGCCTTCTGTGTCTTTATGGTGCTGTCGTCTCGGATGTTTAAATACTGGGTATCAGGGTACGCTTTTCATCGTCGCCTTGTCCCGATCGCTTTTCCTCTTTTCCTGCCTCGAACGAGAAATAAAATCGCTCCGGTCCAACTTTGCCTATCGTGCATAAAGTTGAATGCGGTAATTTTAACGAAAGAAATATGACGTTTGTGAAGATTTTGATTGAAATATAGGCGGGATTTAAGAGGAGGTGGAAAGATGAGTGCAGTTGGTTGAGGTAGGGCTTCTTGACGGTATAAAGTGGCAATCTGCATGGGGTTTGTTTGCAAATGTTAGAATGAGCGTGGATTAGATCCAGCCCTCATTAAGAAAATAATCCAGATCCATGAGCTAAACTATACGTGGTTTTCGGCTCATTTTGGCTCGGCACGTGGGTTCCGGGTTCAGGATAAACGACAACAAAATTGACTTGATTTTCTCGACTCTTTGTCATAACGTCCGCACCACCCGAAGGGATACCCCTACATGAATGCAGAGTGGTTACCTTTCGTATAACGCACGATTGGCTAAAACTACGCTCGTTCTTGCATACCTGGTAGTTCGATACCAACTGCCTTGATACATTCCACGCACCCGTATCTCTGTCATTACTAACCACTTAACACCAAGAGCTTGCAGCCCTAACGGCAAACCTTAACCAGGTACCTGGTATGATACATGGCTTTACTTCTTGCCATCAATCCTTTTCGATCCTGCTTCACAACTAGAACTTCAGACATCACTTCAGTTTGGGCCATTGCACATTTGATACCAGCGTATTTCGTGGCTACATCCTTGTCTGTTTTGAGTGATTGAATACTGGGTACGACAGGGTTTGTATTCATCGGCATCTCCTCCAGATCGTTTTTTTTATTTTTCTTGCTGCGAACGAAAAGAAAATCGCTCATTTCGAAACTTGCATACCGTAAAACAAATTAAATGTAGAGTTGAACAAGGGAAATCTGGGGTTCGTGGAGAGGTACTGAATCGTAGACCGGATTGGAGAGGGGGTGGGGAAAGAGTTATCAAGCCCATGAGCAGCGGTTGGTGTAAGGTTTTTTCAACATAGAAAGTGGCGGTCTACATCGGGTGTGTTCTTTTTTGCTAGGTGGAGTTCGGATAACATTCAGCACTCAATACGTATTATATGATTCCAGATTCATGAGCACAACAAAATACGCTATATTTATTGTTCATTTCTGAGCGAGAACGATAGTAATACCTCGCAGTTCACGACGATGTCGTTCTCTTTGATGTGTATTCATGCTAACATACGACCCAGTTCGACACAATACATTCCTTCTGATTTCTTCCCTGCCCCTCGAACCTACCAGGTACATCTCTTGATTCCCTATTGTTGTATCCATTTCAAGCCGTCGACCAAGCCTGGAACCGCTACTAAAGTATGCACTTCTTACCTATGGGTACTATACGATTTTTTGTTCTCTCCTTCCATTCACAATCTGGCTTTCACACTCATCATTCTCAATCCTGTACATGTACGTACCTGTCTTTATTTCACACGACGCTCTCAAACGTTCCATACCTGTCGTGCTCCTGGTGCTGATACCGCTGTGGTTTGCCAACAAACGTTTCATCCCACCTGATGCGTTGTTCGATAAAGTACACCGCTTGCCAATGGCTTTCACACTAATACGTATACATATCTTTTTTATTCCTCTGTCAACGTTGTTTTCCGAACGGAGAGTACGTACAGGGCAATCTATATGGCTTAGAAAAAGTTTCTAAACATTACGCAAAAAACATTTTCAGTTACTCCCTCATATTTCCTTTTTGCCCCCCTTTCTTTTTCCAGCACAACTCAAATTAACTTGCGCTGGTTGTGGCCACCACAAAGTGTCCTTCTGCCGTCGGGTCCATCCTCCCCAGTGCCAGGCACCACAACACGCTGAAATCTACCTGAGTTTTTCCCTGTGGCAAATTCGTCGCACAGCAGACTCTCCTAGGTTTTTATCCTCTGCCTCTGCAGTTACACGCGATGCCTGACGTCACCCAAACGAGATGCGGGCACCGAGGAGGGTCCAGGTTGCAACTGTACTTGCGACTATTCCGACATCTTCCCCGTCACCTGCCAGAACAGGGCATCCCAGCACCTACGTACTTCCAATATCTGCGTTCCTGCCTTATGGGTTGTCTAACCTGGTCATTCCGCCCCGGACGTCTCCTGCATTGCGGGTGGGACTCCATAAAATCCAAACAGCTTCGTATTGGTCGGAGGTGAACTCATCAATGTACCTTTTGCTGCGTACCACTCACGCGACTACGTCGACCTCCATATTTTTCATGTGGTACCAGGTGCTGGCAATGCAGAAAGTAATATTTTGTTGACACATGGAATACATGGATGATACCTTGCCGTCGCGACCCTTATAAACTCACAAACTACCGTTTTGCAGGGGGGGGAAACCATGTTTCTGTTCCATCAGTCACCGATGACGGCACTAAAAGCAAATCCCAATAGCATATACCTGTCCGGTACCATGGTGTGGGGTATCGGGAGTGCGGACGTACGTATACCGCTCTTTCACTGACAAAAGGGTGTTCTCGTAGGATCAGTAGCATGCGTAACAGAGATGGGCTTGGCCCTGGCTCGAATGGTTTCCCATTTAGATTCATCTTGTGGCTTGTTCGAGGTTCCCTTCCTCAGCGAGCCCATGCGATAAAGGCTGCTTCTGCGTCGTTCATAGATCAAACAAATGTGATTGTTCTGGACGATCACCTCATCGCCAACAAGGACAAAAGCAAATTCTATCGCCAAGGTACAGTCAGCCATCTGCGTCCGAACGGTCAGTGCAAATACGCCCCATAGTTGTACGATTATGACCTTCCAGATGTGATGTACTCTCACCAGCCGACACTGAGCGTCGGTCGTACCACGGGTACAAGGACCGCTACTGCGATGGTAGCACACCCTTGACAATAGGCTATTGAATATGCCTAATGGTCTGTCAATAGGTTGGGGTATTGCATGTCGACGCCTACTATCCCGTGCGGTAGGAAGGTGAAAACGTCTACCGATAGCGATCTACTTGATCAGTATGTTCTGAGCAACTTATACAACATGCTGTTGCTCTTAGGATAGGTCTTTGGATTTTTCTATCGATACTTCATTTTTGTACTAATAGGTTCAGAGCAATAGGTACAATAGGCTATTGGTCTTAGGATAAATACGTCGTGTTGTCTATCGATATATACCTGTTGATTTCTTCATATGTTCGGAGAAGCATTTATCGAGACCAGGTACCTGTTTTTTTCGTCAGTATGATCAGAGAATTTCGTGCAATGATCTATGTTGTTCTCAGGATTAATGTGAGGTTTTGTCGATCGATACCTACTTCTTTGACCACAATGTTAAGATAAATGTTACCTTACGTCAATGTTCTTAGGATAGAACGTATGCGACGTTATCGATCAATACCTATCGTTTTTAGTCCGGGGTTTAAGAGAAATAGATACAATAGGCTTGCAATCTGCCTGGTACTTATCCGGCCAACAGATTCAGTGAAATATGTGTAGATGCAACAGGGTATGGTTCTTAGGATAGGGATTCAAAAAAATGTCGGTCGACACCTATCTATTTTATCAATATAGGTATCTATCACAATCTTCGAGAACCTGTGTTATTGGGCAAAGTGTATGTGTCGATGCATATGTGTGTGTCGATAGCCACACTAGCAAACCCTACTAACTCGCGCAATCGGCATCGATCGACACGTTTGCAAGCCTATTTAATTGAGCAATAGGTGTCCGATCGACACCATTGCAGGCCAATTCAATAGAGCAATGGGTATTGATAGACGTTATTGCGAGCCCACTGAATTGACCAATAGGCATCGATCGATATCACTGAAAACCTATCGGTATATATAGTCAATACGTATCGATAGATGGCGATGCAAAGGTATGGTTCGTGAAATTATTTTCGAACTATAGTGTGTCCAATATATATATATCGATATACACCTCGGCAATCCTATCGGACGCAAAAATGACGATTATGGTCGCTGCCCTTGTCCTATTGTTCCGATACATATCGATACCTCCCCAAACCAACCCGTTGCGGCTCGCAATAGGTATCGATACCCATCTTCTCCGACCCGTTGTTGGTCCGATAGCCTATTAAATACGGGATTATCCAGGGTACAAAAAGAAAATACACGGTACACAAGCATGTCGGTCTAGAACACATCGTACAGGCTCGAGCCTTGGACCACCTCGTTGCGAGGACCATCCACCTCAAGCTCTTCAGGTACGACTTTTACAGACAGCGCCGGATATGGGGATGCTGCGCCAACCTCGAGGGGCACGCCGCGTGGATTATTGAGCTGTGTGCGAACTGAAAGTGTCTTGGCCAGTAAGCTATCGCAGATATTAACACGCCATAATGCCCGGCACCTTGGACATGATGACCTACTGAATATGCCTATTGGTCTGTCGATAGGTTGAGGTATATTGCAAATCGAGACCTATTGTCCCCTGCAGTGAGCGGGTGAAATTGTCTATCGATACCTATTTTTTGACCAATAGATTCAGAGCTATTATAGGTACAATAACTTTCTTTCTTAGGATAGGCATGTGAAAGTGTCCGTCGATACACGATTTTTCCCAGTATGTTCAGAGGCGTAGCGATCGATACGTATCAATATGATCAAGACATGTTCAGGGAATTGTGTGCAATAGCTCGTGTTCTTAGGATAAGTGTATGTTTTTGTCGATAGGCGCATATTTTGTTGGCCAATGTGTTGCGATGGATAGATACAACAGGCTACTGGCCGAACAGTAGACCTGTGAAGATGCCAACTTATACCCATTGTCGGCCACAACATGCTTCATAACCGTGTCTGCCGATAACTGTCGCAAGCTACACTAGCCCTCCTATTGGAATAGGGCAATATCGATTGCCTACTAACCTGAAATTTATCGTCCGGAGTGCGAATGGTAGACACGATAGAAATTCACCAATGACACGATCCTGCATGCGGAGGGGTTAGTTGTTACTATCGAAAGTTCTTATTGGGGGACAGGGACGCCATATGCGCTGTTAGTTATGACGAGATAACAATTGCATACATCAGAGGTTCGATACAGAAGTAAAAAATCAACAACAGCAGCTTAATAGTTGTGCCTCCCCCCTTACCCCACCCTCGCTATCCACATATAGTAGATTTGGTGTCGAGATGCCACGGCGCAACTCTCGGACCAGAAAGTACCTCAACGAGTCTCTTTCACCAGGCACCGTCTCTCAACACACGAAGCCCTCTGTACACATGCGAATAGACGTCACCAAATATCAAGTCTATAAACCCTTGCGTGTTTGCTTCGTATCATTCCCAATTGTCTGCAACCTTTACAATTCTTTCTTTATGTCAACTTCTTATTCAGCTTCTTGCTGACCGTTTCAAGTGCAACGATGAAGACTAAGAGTACATGCTCATCATCGACGAAACGGTAAGCTGCGTTCACTCCCTGCTGCGCAAGGAATACATCGATGTCTTGGTGAAAAAGACTTGGGGGTTTCATGTGGTCAAATTGGCCACTCAATCTTCGCCATGAACAGTGACGACCGCTCAACCAAAGATATCCTCGCCAAACCAACGAAAAGGATCATTTGCAAGAACATGAGCTATAAAAATAAAGGGGAAAGGAAGCATGGCCTTCTCAACGGTTGATAAGAAGAAAAAACAGGCGTGTCTCTAGCCGCGAAGTCGGCGTCGTTTATTCAGACTCGAATTGTCTTCCACCCACAAGTGTTGGCGGACCCCGTTACTTTGCACAACAACAATGTAGGTGTTATCAACGACCTGGTCCTCAATATAGTTCCTGGCGAACTTCACGCTTTGGAAGGGCGTACATTGTTAAACTTCGAACCACTCGAGTGTGACCTGAACGATGCTTTTGATTTTATTTGTCTGCCCTTCAACATAGCGGCATACCGTCTCAAATTCTAGAGCTAAGCGTGGGAGTGCGCTTAATACTTCTAGGAATTTAGGCGTGTCAGCTGGTTTGACGAGAGGTGCCAAAGTTAGCGTGTTGAGTATTTTGCCTTACACCTTGCAGGTCTCAACTTTAAAAGATGGCACAACTCATTGGATTTTCCCCGGGTTACATTATATGTTTATGACATGACAAGGTGTGGATTTTAAGCGTGTTCACTTCCCCGTTCGTTTGTATTTCGCGGTTGCTGTCCACCGTAGCAGTGACCAGACATTGGACAACGTGGCCGTCGATTTGTACGCAGGGGTGTTCTCATGCACGGGTGCCTCTATGTTGGTCTATCAAAAGTAAGACGATCCGATGACATCACAGTATTGACCACCGAGGACAGAATTTGCCACTACGATATTTCTTCTGGGGCGGTTTCCGTAATATTCGCTTCTTTACTACCGAACTTATACCTGTAGACGTTTGTGGCAATTGTTCTACTGGCTAGGGTTGTAAAAGAGGAAGGTTGTCGTAGGGGCAACCTGGTGTTTGGAGGGTAACGGGTAGAAGGTAAACCAGTGAAGGAATGAGACGGTTTCGGAGGGTTTCCCATATAATAACAAGGGATGTTTAGTACGGGGGTAAGAATGAAAAATAATACAAGTTCCGGATGTTTGATGAAGAAAGACCAACGCAGTTCAGATACGAGCAAGCAGCGGTAGAGCGGTGTGAAGCGGGGTCGTCGGTGCAGCGAGTATCCAGGATAGATAGCTGACGGGCAAGGCCCTGCACGAGCTGAATAGAACCGGGCAAGGGACGTCAGGGAGTCGTCTAGTTGTTTTTGACAGGGGAAGGGACGTCAAGGAGTCGTCAACAGTCATTGAGCCTGTGCGTTAAGAGAGTCGACGATCAGGAGGGGGGAACCTCTTACCGCGATAGAGCAGCAGGACGAGGAGCACGACAATCTTGTGGGAGGCCCAGGGCCAAGGCGGGGGTCGACCCAAGGGAACGGGGCGGCCGGTAACGCGGAGGACGATCAGTCTTCAGCAGGAGGGTCGGGCAACAACGACGACGGTAGAGTGCGAGCAAATACCCTGAGTAGCCTGGGTACGAGTAGGAACGTGCACTTTGAGAGTAGCCAGACAGTACACCAAGGAGCTCACATGCGGTCGGGTAGGGGGCGGGGGAACGGCTCGTATGAGAACCGCGAGCAGTCCAACTCCATGCAACATGCCCCATCGCAGCGCAACGACCATTTTTTTCCCGGAAACGAGTTTCAGGGCCCCCAATGGTCCGGGGGAGGGAGTTCGTATCAGCAGGAGGCGGGGGGAGGCGGGCTATCCATCAGCTCACGACCTGTAACGGGCCCTCACATGCAGCCTGGGGCCCGGGAGGCCCGCCGCAGCAGCAGCAGCAGCAGGGGTAGGCACTGCAGCAGCCGCATAGCCGGTGCACACCACAGCAGCTACAGCAAGAGTGGGCACCACAGCAAGAAGGGTGGGCATACGGGGGGGGGGGGAGTCACAGCAGCAGCAGCAGCAGCAGCAGCAGCAGCAGCAAGGGTGGGCATCAGAGCAATGCGGCAGGGAAAACGCGGGGGGGAGGGAGGGGGGGGGGGGGGATAGGTTGGGGCGGGGGAGTACCGAATCCGCGACAGCAGCAAAAGCGGCCAAGCATGCGGCTACAGCAGCAGCAGCAGCCAGGCCTGGGGGGGGGTTCGGGGATGTAAGCGAGTGGGAGATAGACGTGTCGGGGTCGCGACAGCGGCAGATGGGGGCACCCGAAGGACAGTGGGGGTGGGGCGGGGGAGGAGACAAGTCCGTGGGAGAGGGGAGCACGGAGGTTGCACCGGCAGCCGCAGCACGAAGCAACTCCGGGGTGGCGGGACGGCATCAGTTCAGTACTCAGCACCAGGCCGCAGTGGGGGGAGGGAGGAGCATCGACTTTCTCGTCCGGGTTGCAAGAACAGGTGCGATATCCGGCCGGCGCGTTGAAGATCAGGAGCGTTGGGAGGTTGCACAGGGGTTGTTGGGGAAGGTGTCGGGGAAATCGGTGAAGGCGGCAAGCTTAGTGCGAGTTTAGCTACGACGGCTGGGGCAGTTTTGTCGCGGGTAAACGGGGGGGGGGGGAAGAGGGGGTAGGGAGGGTTGTGTAATGGTTGGGGGGTTCGTTGACAGCACCCCACATGGACCCAGAGCGCGTACAAGCGTTCTTCGGGGACAAGCACCAATTCCCGGAAATCGACAAGTTGAGGCACATAGCGCGCGTGGGGGTACCGGTAGACGTTGGGTCAGGGGGGAACCTTACACAGGAACTTGCATACGGAAACCATTCAAGCGCGCAGAAATTTAGCGACGCAGTGTGGGAAAAGGCGGTTGCGGACGTGCGCGGTAGAGCACGTGACGGTTGCGCAGGCAACGGGCCGTCCAGTAGCCCAGTGGCCGGCAGAGTGCGTAGTGTGGCAAGCGAACGGGGGGAGGGCAAGACGACCCAGCCTTTGTGTTTATTTTTTTATTTTTTTATGGATGATGCCATCTCAGCAGATGTTCAGTGGGATCCGGAAGGGGCGCGGTGTTTGGACTTGTCTCGATCGCTGGCGGGAATCCACGAGCAGGCTATGGGCGAGAGGTCAGAAGGGGAGGAGCCGATCCTTTCGAAAAACAAAAGGTGACAGGCTGGGCAACGCAACAAGAGGTGTTGGGGTACGATGTTGACACAGAGAGCATAAATATTTCCCTCCCGAAACGAAAGTGGACGAATTACGCGCGCGATTGGCAGATTGGCCAGCAGGGCGGCAGACGGTAACGGTGAGGGAGGTGCTAGTGTTAGCAGGGAAGTTGAACCACGCATCCTTTGTAATCCGGCCCGGACGGTACTTCGTCCGTCGGCTTCTACAGTTATCTAATCTGCATCTTGATGGGGTGGAGCGGGCCGGGGGGGGGGGGGGGGGGGGGTGCGTGGGGTAGGTTCAGAAAGCAGAAGGAAGCGAGACGGATTCTACGGTTGTCGCGGGAGTCAATGGCAGACGTGGGAGGGTAGAGATGGTTTTTGGAGACGGGGGGAGGGGGGGGGGGGAGAGAGCATAACAGCATTGTCTTTCAGCTTCGTGAAGCAGCGGCCGAGTAGAACCTGGTTTTCGGACGCTTCATCGACAGCGATAGGGGGTTGTGCATGGAAACGGGGGTGTACTGGAGATTCGCCCTGCCAGAAGAGGTGCAGAAACGTACGATGAAGGGGGGGCAGGCGGTAGCTGATTTAATTTCCATTAACCTGCTGGAGGTCACGGCCATGGGGGTGACGGCGTTCGTAATGGTAGACATGAGGGGGGAGAGACCGGGTAGGAAGGGGGAGGCAGTTTTGATGAGGGCAGATAACGAAGCAGCTGTAACCTAGGTAAAGAGGTGTCGTGGGGGGGGGGGTAAGAAACAAGCGAGGGTAGGGGCATTGGTGAGAATGATGGGGGCGTTGGAAGCAAGGGGAAGGTGGTGTTTCAGGCAAGGCACGTACGGGGGGTCGACAACGGGTTGGCAGATGGTCGGACTAGGTGGCGAGAGGAACAGGTTCCCGAGAAACAGAACGCAGAATGTCCCGAAATCGCTTGGCAGGTGCAGGAACTGGGATCGGGGAGCAGCTAGTGCGTTCGTAGATATTGCGAGAGAGTACGCATTTGAAAGAGTTGCAGCTTCGTCTCGAAAAACTTACGAGGCGAATTGGAGGATGTGGGTGAGCTGGAGATTGTTGGTCGGGAAGGGGTGTTGGCTGCAGAAAGACATGGGGGAGATGGAGTTAGTGGGGGAGTTGGTCGAGTTCATGGGGTACTGCTGCGCAGAAAAAAGGGAACAAGGAGTAGACGGTAGTAGGCAAGTTAGTGGCGATTAATTTCTACCATGAGCAGTTCGTGGGGCTTTCGTTGCCCATGAGTAACCCATTGATCTGATCGGTGAGGCAAGGTATCAAGCGGGCACACGTAGAGACGGCTAGTCAGCAGAGGGTAAGAAGACCATTGACTTGGGGGATGCTGAAGGGGATGCAAAAAAGCACTGCATCATGGGGGCATAGGGGGGAGGGTGTTATGGATAGGTCTGACACTGTCCTATTTTTTTATGTTGCGAGCGTCAGAATTGTTTGCCAAGGAGAGAGGGGTGTATCACAAGGTATACTGCATAAGGAGGGGGGATGTCGCGTTTTTCAGAGATAACGATCAACTGGCGGAGGGTAACATTCGGAAGCAAATAAGGTAGAGGTGAGGTTCAGGGGATCGAAGGGAGACCAAGGAAGAAAATGAGCGGTACTAGTCAGGACAAGTTCAGGACTGGGTGGAGGAGAGGAAGGAGGGGCAGTGGGGCTATTGGTGGAGCTTTCGAAATGTACAATGACGGGGAGTTGACAAGGGAAGCCCCTTTGATGTCATATCGAGGAACGGACGGTTGGAGGGTCGGGCCAGGGGAAAGGCAACCCAGTACTGGAGGAAGGGTCTCGCCAGTGTAGGGAGGAGGTGGAAGCAAGAGGGGAGAGGAGCGGGGGCAAGTCTGATTCCGGAAGAATTCGCGTTGCATTCGGGGAGAATAGGGGGGGCAACCAGACTGGCCGCGAGAAGAGTTCCAGAGGCAGTGATTAGGAAAGAAGGGAGACGGTCGTCGGACTCGTTTATGGTGTACGTTAGGGCTAACATGGAAGACCCGGTATGGGTATCAGAGGTGTTGGAGCATGGGGGGGGGGGGGAGTTTGAGAGACAGCCAGGACAAGGGACGAGATGGGGTTAAATACTAAAGGTGCTACTCCGCCCGGTATAGTAAGGACCGCTTGGGAGGCTGCAAAGTGCCCGAACAGTCCTTACACATATCCGGACGAAAAGGGAAAGGAACCGCGGTCTCGTGAGGGGAGGCGTTCTACTAGCGGAGCGCGACCAGTAAGGAGGTCGACCGCGTTTCGTTTGTGTGGAGGAGGGGGGAGGCGTAAGCAAGCGAAAAGGGACGAGGCGACCCCCCCCCCCCCCCTTTTTCTCTTCCCTCCGGCTATTATATATAGGGGTAAAGAAGGCGTACGCATGCAGGGGGGGGGACGGTCCAGGGCAGCCCCCCCCCCCCCCCACCATTTCGGCTTCTTCAATTAATATCAAGCATTTGTTCGTGGAAGTGGTCAACCAAGGAGGAAGGTTGTCGTAGGGGCAACCTGGTGTTTGGAGGGTAACGGGTAGAAAAGATAAACCAGTGAAGGAATGAGACGGTTTCGGAGGGTTTCCCATATAATAACAAGGGATGTTTAGTACGGGGGTAAAAATGAAAAATAATAGAAGTTCCGGATGTTGGCACTGGGCCTATAGGTCGGGTGGGAATTTTAAAGTCGGCGCACTCTCATTGGTCAAACCCTGTATATATTTACGATTTACCGAGCGAGATTAAAGTACGGGTTTTAAAGTCGGCGCATGTCATTGGCCAAGCGTCCGAAATCACCCCGAAATCACTGGACTGTCATGTTTCGTGTACGAGCGGCACTTTCCTCGCGGCGCCAGCACATCATCAGCACAAGAGCAGTAGCAGCAGCAGCACAGCAGCAGCAGAACAGCAGCAGCGGCAGGAGCAGCAGCAGCAGCAGCAGCAGCAGCAGCAGCAGTCAGCGCTCTCCGCCGTAGAGGAGAAGCAGTGCCAGGAGGAGTACCAACAGCCGCCAGCAGGAGCACTCTCAAAGCAGTCGACTTCAAGGGGAAGGCCGTGCTATACTACAGCAGTAGAGAGAAGCACCAGTGCCTGCACCAACGACAGCAAGCAGCGGCAGCGGCAGCAGCAGCAACAACAACAACAGCAACAACCACATCAGCAGACCAGGCAGCAGTAGCAGCAGGGAGCGACCTATCAGACAGCTCGAGCTCTCCTACGAGACCAGGCTCAAGATCTACGGGGGCAACGGCTTGAAGTCGCCCATTCGGTTGTCTGCAGGTTGTATTACTCTGTTTGTATGTTGCACGCTTGACCCAGAGAACAGCACAACACAACTATTAATACCAACTTAGCAATGTTCTGACGGTGGTCAAGAGCAGACTTGCCCGTTTCGTCAGAACCAGTGATGCAGTTTGTCTTTCTACAACTCGACATCGCCTGTACCGGTCGTCCGTCGTCCGTCTCGCTTGTTGAACCCATCCCCAGATGACTCCTGTACTGACCGCCCAATGCTTCAGGAGGCAACGGAGGCAACGGGGATCAGCTAGCACACGGAGAACGCGCTGATCGTCGTGATCCAGCCGGTCCGTCTTCTCCAAAAGCTAGAGATGGAGTCCCTGCCGAGTGTCGTGTTCGCCCCCCCGCCGCCGCCGATGTTGTTCGTGCCCTTCGTAAGAGCGACCAGCCGTGTGGAAAAGGAGGAGGTTCTTGGTGTAGACGCGGGTGGGAGACGGTCGATTCGGGGGGGGGTAACAAGGGGCGGCCATTAATGCACCCCCCTAGCACGGCACGCCCTTACTCTCCCACTTGCAGAGGGTGCCTTCTGGGTTCACAAAGGAGACGTTCCCTACTGCTCTCGAGGGTCGATCAAGGTGAGCGTAGCCAACCACCACAAATAACATCTTGGTTTTCCTGTGTCCCTTTTTTTGGGCAGGAGTACCTGCACTCTTTTTTTTGTCTTTGCACCAACTTGCACGGCGACCGCCTTTCTGCTCGATGGGCCCCCTGCGCTAACTAGTACCACCATCAAAGCGGATGCTGCGCAGGTTTTCAACAACTGCAGCGTAGAAGCGGCGAATACCTTGTACTTGCACCCGCTCACCAAGTTGAAATTGGTAGCATTCTCGTCTCAATAACACGCCGCTATGACGGCATGCCTGCTGGAGAAGCAATTGCCGAACACCGCCATTCCGTTCTCCCGCTGCACGAGCGCTCGTCTCAACGACACAAAACAGGACTAAGGTTATATGATACCTCGACCTCGGTCGTTCTGTGCAAAGCGATGGTTGACTCGAAGTGTGCCATCTCCTCGCCTCTGCGTTCCCTGAACCTGAGGACCTGGCGCCTGGTTTGAAATATATCGAGGAAAGTAGAAAATACGGTGGCCGGTCAAAGCTCTATCATCGAATATGTCGGTACTGCAATACGTAACCGCAACGCCCAGCGCCCCTCGAGTGCTACACACAGAAGTACCCTCGTCCTTCCCGCCCTCGTCCACGCCCCTCTCCGCGAAACAGATATCGTCTACACCCTATCGGCGAAACAGGTGCGTCTGTGCAGCATCAGCTACTCTCCGCGAGTGAAGCTCTCTGTCACGGGGAAGCTCGGACGCAGCTGGTCGGGCTGTCGGGAGAGGTCACGATCATTAGGGAAACATTACTAGGTGTTTTCGCCCGTTACGCCAGGTCGCCGCCAATACCTGTGTGATGAAAGGCCGGGCAAGCGACGAGCAAGCGTTGCACGGAACGACATGCGGTATCCACTGCCGCAGGCCACGGCGCAGCGCCCCGAACCGGCGCCCAATCAGGAAATCGCAGCAGACGGTGACGAGGGGTTTGATGCAGCCGTAGAGGCGAGCGTGCTGCTCAGGAAGCACGAGGGTTTCTTGAGGGAGGGGTGGGGGGGGGGGGGTTACGCCAAGACAAAACACGGCCGGAGTCTGCTCAACCTGCCTCTTTCGATGATTTAGCGTTGCGGGGCGTATATATCATCCGCAGGCGGAATCTTATAAGCCACCGCTGGACGATGGTGCGGAGGCAATGGCGACTTCAACAACGAGGACCTTCCTACCGGGAACACCGCGAAAGGAGCAGGTGAGTCATTGGTTGTTTGCTAGGGCTCTAACGTGAGGATGGCATGCGTGTAAACATTCTACTTTTTTGCGTATGGTGGAGTCTGACACTTCTGATGCTAGCGAACGATGTTGTATAGCCCTTGCGTGTGATTGAGACTTCGGTTTCACTGTCCTATACGCTCATCTGGCGTGGACCGCATAATTTTTTAACCAGTTGCCAGATAATTCTGATGCCGGAGGTGGCGACGCTGCAGGTGGAGCCAGAGCAGGCACCGAGTGGATCGGTCTCGCCCTTGGTCTGGACGACAGAGTCGCGGGTCTAATGCGGCCAGGCGACAGGGATATACAGGTGAGCGGCGGGTGTAGATGCTTGTATAACTATCGAAACGACATGTGGAGGCTTGTTCACTTCGGTGCGTGTGTTGGCATGCAGCCTGCTCGCGGTTACGAATCGTGCTAAGGCAAGGGGAGTACTCTTGTTGGCAGGGAGATGGCTAGCTAGTTTTCTTGGAAAAATAGATAGCGGTACTAATGTAGTAGTATAACTTCTATAATGTGATATGTAAACTGGGTCAAATGCGCGTACCTTTCGGATGTACAAGATTGGCTGCTCACTAAAATCGGCGGGAACGCTTCGAAGTCGTTTTCGGGCCACAACCAATCACCGCTGTCGCGGCAACACTATGCTTGCCTTGTGGTTGCGTCATATATTCTTAGCTACCGCCGGTATCTTTGCACTCGCTTCGTATTTTCCACCAACAGGAAGATAGTCAGCCAACTACAAAGCTATGCTTCGGTGTCTGTGAAACGCGCATGACTCCCGATCATGAAAATCACCGCGGGGTCGTCAGCGGGATGATGCAGCAAGCACCGCCCAAGAGTTTAAGCACTGCCGTGGCCACGCCTCGAATGTTTACTCCCAACCCCTCAATGCGGGATTCGTTGGCGGCACTCATCAACGCGGCCGGGACGGTGGGGGCAGGAGTGGAGATGTGAATCCTCACCTTGTTGGTAGATATCGCCAGGGGGGGGGTGGGCGGAGGGAATGGCGGTCGTACACCGATGGAGGATCCCGGAAGTTGCCAGGAATGCGCACAACGCAAGGGTGGATGGTCTCAGATCGACCATGGACCCATTTTTGGACGAGCAAGGACGTATCGTGCCTGCTGACCCTCGCCCAGGGAAGGAAAACGAACGCAGAGGAAAATTGAGTTCCCTCCTTGCAAGTTCCCATTGGTCCGTGGGTCGTACGAGGAATTTAAATATGGCTGTCGTGGTCGCAGAAGCGATTGTCTTTAGTTGCCACTGACGTTAAACATGGACTAACGTGCAGGGGTTAGTGTAGCCCTGGCTGCTGCTGAAAATACGTTTTTCGATTGAAATCGTCTACTTCTTAAGGAACGTCTCGGCGTTTTGCGTGTGTTGCAATATGTTTTCTTGGAGAAGGCCGAGGGCGACGTAGATCTGCGTTGTATGTGTTGTCTAAAATGCAGTGAACTTCGTCATTATATCACCAGACAACTCTCCATGTATCCGTGTTTAACATAGTGGTATATTTGACGAGATACCACTTCCTTCGGACACGTTGCGGTGAGTATCTCATGTACGTTTGATCATTCTGTGTCGTCCGAGATAAAATTCTAGAGCAGCTAGCTGCAGTCGTACATAATGTTTTTTCTTGTTCTTCGTTGCCTATCTTTGTGACGACACCCCCACAACCCTTCACCTGAATCAAATACATCGGCACTGCCAGTCTATGCGGAAAGTACGAGGTAATCCAACGTGAAAAACCGTTTTGCAATCGGATTTTATCTCGAGCGGATATGCACTATTACGTGAAGTCGACTTTTGACGTTAAACAACACAATCTTGCCCTCTATATACCAGAACACATGTAAAGGAGCCCACTGTAAAAGTAAATGACAGGAAAAAAAAAAGTTTGACAGCGGTTTTACTGAAGTCAGTATAGAACGTAACTTTCCCGAATAAGAAATTCGGGCGAGACCAGC
Organism: Macrocystis pyrifera; assembly: GCA_031763025.1. Taxonomy (NCBI): domain Eukaryota; class Phaeophyceae; order Laminariales; family Laminariaceae; genus Macrocystis; species Macrocystis pyrifera. Next base: position 3,328,738 of record JASSKH010000020.1, on the reverse strand, counting down.
ATTCCTGCTTCTTTTTTTTCCTCAATATCATCAAGTGTTTTGTAGTGTACTTCGCCCAAGAAAAACGTTTACATAGCTAAAAACACCTGTTATAAAGATTTTTTGCAAATATCGCTAACCTACTTAGAGGTAATACTTTTATTTTGTCAGGGGGGGGGCTAACATCGCTCAGGCTTGAAGGGTTCGTTTCTTAGGGCGAGGCTTGGAGAGGGCCAGATGGCTGTAAATCGTAGATGGTTCATTTGTGTGCGTTGTGTCGTTAAATGCTGTGAGTTTTGATAAATACAAGATTTGTGTTCTAAACGAGTCGAATAAAGTGAGAATCCCGGTACACAAGAGTTCGGTGAATCGTGTTTGGTCGTTACTTATCACGACATCCTTTCATTCTATAGAGTTGTCAGTAGGTCGCTGATGTCGCACTTACTACGTTTATTTCTTTGAGGTTGCCTACTTTGACCGCACCGCCTCTACAACGCGTTACCTTCAACAAAACACCCACCCAACCACTTCATCCGAATAGTGCCAAAGATTGAAACGTAAAAAACCGCTTGTCAATCGGACCTTATCTCGAAGAGCTACCTACCATTACTTGAAATCGACTTGTATCGCTGTGAAAGTTTTTCTGCTCTTCTGTCATAATACCATGATGAACACAGGGGAAAAACGGAGTACCTGTACTGTACAGATAGGTATTTTTACACATTGTATACACGAGGAGTAAAAAAGAGATATTGTACGACAATAAGAAAATTCGAGATCCTTTGTACTGTTATTATCTGTGGAATACATTTTCAAGAATAAGAAATCCAACCTGGGCCGGCATTGTTGTTTCTTATTTTTTCTTGGGGCTAATAAGTGTTCTGCGCTGAACACTCCCGAGAAGAACGCCTTTATATTTTTTTCGCGCTTCCCGCGAAAAATCTCTATATAAATCTGGTCCCCTACCTATGGTCGCTGAGCCCGGATATTTGATGAAGAAAGACCAACGCAGTTCAGATACGAGCAAGCAGCGATAGAGCGGTGTGAAGCGGGGTCGTCGGTGGTACCTGGTATGTTTTTATGTGGCTACTAACGCACGGCATAGTTCTGCTGTATAGGCTACTAAATGAGTATCACCGTTATGAAGGAAGGGATCAAACTTTAGTATTTCCGTTCTTTGAGTGCATCGGACCTGACATACAGCGGACCTGATAGACAGCTCATTTTTGGGTGCGTGCATTTCGTCTAGACGTGGTCGCAGCTCCCACCAGTAGTTGTCACTCCTTGATCTTCAGTGCAAGACCGGTAATAGTAAACGTTCATCATTCTACTACCGTTCGTGGACATCTTTCTATGACCATCTCCTCCGTGCGCACATTGTGTTGTAGGATTGCCGGCGTCCCCGGTGGCTTGGTAGGTGGTCCGCGAGCCTATCAAGATCAATTTCGTGAGTTCGAGTCTCGCCGAGTGCATGCTCATAGGGACTTTTTCTTGCATAAAATTGATTAGCGGAAAGCGCGAGAGCGTGAGTCAGCTGTACATTCGATGAAAATCGACGAGCAGTGGGAATGCTGAACCCTATGCGCGATAAAAACTAAAGGCACGTACCGGGGGGGAGAAGGGACGACACCTGTGACCACGGCCTGTCCAGAAGATCGTCGAGGGTAAAACCTCCTACGAGTGGGCTGGAAAGTAACAGTGATGATAAAAAAATAAAGAAAAAGGATCCACTGCAAATACGCTCCACTATACTCGTAAAAATTTCGTCTCTGTGGGTAGACTGTCTGGCGTCACACTGCAGAAAGAAGTCTAACACATAATAAGTATCTCTCTATATATATCCCGAATTCCTGAAATTATATACCTGGTACACATCAAAGACGGCAATTATATGCATTGGTTCTTAGGGCACACGTGTTACTCTACATGCTGTAATTACCACAAACTATACTTTGTACATACACAACGTCAACATACCAACCATGTGACTCTACCAGGTACTTTCGAGCAATACGTTTTTAATGACATGAATCCAAAACGTCCTACCAGGTATATTACTAGGAATAAATACCTCAAGACATACCGTGGTATCTGTTTATAATATACTATATTTCAATGCCTCCGCTTACCTCGTTATGTCGCCCTGCTGCCGTGGGGGCGGTAGGGCCGCTAATTCCCTAGTAATGCCTACGTGTGACAGGTGCTCTGGACCGTTCGTAGAGTTCTGCAAGCTGGTCAACTTGCGTACCGGTAAATACAAGCCGTACAATACAAAGGCCAGATGTTAATATTGATATTCAGCTGATTCTCCAGCTGACTGATGTTTGACGATGCAGGTATTCTATTGGTACATAATTGTACGGGTAGTACGACACCAGTTACAATCTACTTCGAATTGTCTTGTCTTCGATCAGTGGTAACATGCTGTAATCCGAGACCAATGCTAGCCCGAGAAAGTAATCGAGGACGAAATTGTACAACGTGTCGAGCTACATACCCCAGCACTTCAGTATGGTCAACATAACCCACAGCAGTAGATTTGTTTCTATATCGTGTCCGCCTCTACTATAGTTACTATATACAGCAGTAGTAGCTGGAAAAATTAATGCACATCAATTCAAAGTAACAAGTACTAGTATAAAGTGTACTACCTGCCTCGTGAGTGGGATCTGGTCTTCGCACGCCCCAATTAATTTACTTCTGCATATAAAATAGAGATTCATATTTATTCTTCTATACCAGGCCCCATGTATCTACCTGGCACGGTTTACATACATATAAGGCCAAGCTGTCATTTTTTTTAATGAGCGGTGTTGATCTATTAGTAGTCTCTTTTGGGAAACAACTGAAAAAAAAACTTGATTTGTTTCGTAGGCATGTACAGGCGCTGGGCGAGGGCAATGGGCGAGGGCAATGGGCGAGGGCAATGGGCGAGGGCAATGTTGCGTTCCGCCTTTTCATGTATCTCCACACGACCCTCATTGTCAGTACGAACCAACGACCAATAATCTACTGTAGGTATCGTCCAACCAAAGGGAACTGCACACTCACGTTGCCGAAGCAGAGAACTCTGTTCCTCGTACGTTTCCAAACGTGGGTACGTTATTATGACGAGTAAATGGAAAAATCCGTGGACGGACGTTGTGACGCCTAAATTAGACGATATGGCAACGTTATAAACATGTGAGGTGGGCCAATGACTGACCTTGAGATTTGTGAGGCTCAGCAAGGTGGGTTTTGTCTAACGCTCCCAGAGTACAATACCGCAGTGGGCACATGTGTCACTACAGGCGTGGTCTGGAGTTTTTGGATCCCGCGTGCTTGGCACCAGATCGCGTCCTTCTTTTTTTAATCCACTATAAGAAAGAGTCGTTCCCTAGATCTAGGGAAACACTTACTCGAGGCCAGATTTTGCCTTTCCTTGTCTTTTCTATATGCGCGTGTGCGTCCACGGTCGTTTGGCTGAATGCCGCCTGCATTTCACCGAAAAAGGTTCGCTCAATTTTGGTTGACTTGTTTTATTGTAGTTTGATATATGGAAGCCGTTGGACTCTGCCCGCGTGAGTTCGAAATCTCATCGTCGATGCCAATATGGACTCCCTACTTTCGTAGAGTTCCAAAGGTCCCCACGGATGTGGTAGCTATGACCTGCTACCGACTTTAACTTCCATGTATTTAGAGCGAGGAGAGAGCCCTCCACGTTGGGTTAGCAACGTGGAGAAGAGAGGGGTCGAGTGGGGTTCGGACGGGCAAACGAGGTCCGTCTCGACTTCGACTAGCATCGGGTATTGAAGCCGAGTTCTCCCGGTTCTCGGAAAGATTCTCAGATGTTGATACCACTCCTGATGAATCTTCCATGGGTACATGTGTGATAACCGTTCTACGAACCTTTCCCAAGTCTTGTCCTCACCAGTTATCCTCGTAGCGATTACTTGGCGGGTTGTGTATAGAGAGTTTTTATAAATTTTGAAATACGTCATCTGTGAGTTCGACTGATTAAATAGTTGATACTCAACGTTGCAAGCTGCGTAATACGCCTCGTCTATATTCCATTTTTACCTAATTTTACAATTATTGTGATAAACCGAGCGCGCGTATTCTATATGTGATTCCTTTGTAATGCTGTTTGGTAGTAGATGTGACGATGATATCCGAATACCTGCTACCAGGTATGTATATATTTATGAAACCGTGATAACGTGATACAGGCACTAGGCATGAAATACACACCTGCAAAAAAACAAAAACAATGGGAGGCAAGCTACGTTGAACCGCGGAACAATATTTAGCTTGTTTCCTACCTAAAGACACACTTACTCCTCGAATTATGCAGCTTCAGTTTTTGTCTTGCTCCAATGCAGACTGTATTTCAAGCTCGAAGTCATATAAAACCCGGAGTACTCGTGATCGAAGTAGAGTTGCGCCCCGTCTGACTGAGAACCGGGTACCCGGTGGCGGGTATAGCCGAAACCGTCGGAACCGAAACCGTCCCGGCCCAACTCACGGAATCACGGGTATTATTACCCCGAGTACCCGTCAATTGTTCTATATGGAGCCCCCAAGACTAGAGTGTACGTTGATTTTTACGTACACTGCAGCGGCTGTGCCTCTGGATTCTTACCTCTTGTCTAAGGCCCATGCAGACTACAGACCGAGAATAGAGAATACCCCTATGTGCCTTCGCACAACACGATACACACACGATATACCCCTACTTTACCATAAACAAGGAGATATATCCCAATCACAAGAAGTGCCATCCTTGCGATGTTTGTTGCTGTTTGCAGAGAGACTGATGTGATTGCGGCAATGAGGGCGTGTCTTCACTCCCTCCAACGAGCATGGCACGAGCGGAACGGTACGTGGCTGTTCGTGGTCATTCGTTCCGTTCCTATCTAAAAAAACGTGTTTGGATGCGTGCAGAATCCTGGTCCTCGCCAGCCGAATCAGGGCAAATGTATATTTAGCACACGCCACGGCAAACTAGTGTCCAAATCCATCTTGGGTGGTATCCATCTAGATAAAATATATATATATATTATTTGTTCCCGTTCGGTCGGGCCGTTCGGTCCTCCCAAACTAGAAAAAGGGGTGCAGCACTTCCTCTTCCTCTTCCTAGACATTCTGTTTTTTCTCAGGCTTCACTGAATCTATTCGTTTCCCACAACCAATCAGCACCTATTCGTGCGGTAAAGAATATCCCATTCGGCGAGGTTCCAATGCTCTCCGGGGGGGGTTAAGAAACGCCCTGAAAGATCAAACAAAATGGTTTCCGCACGTGGTTGATATATTGGATGTTTGATGAGAAGATTGGACGGATATCGGTCTGTGAGCTCTTGTATTTAGGGATTTGTGAACATATAGATATACTTATAGATATCTCAACCTCTGAGCGTGCTCGGTTGGTACATCCCTGGCCTCTCAGAGCTCCCACTTGGGAACCGCCTCCGTTTATTACTTGCCGGACCGTTCCAGCGAGTCTTTGTTTTCTCCATTTCTCGTCGTACTTTCAGTCCTTCTTTCCTTTTTTTTCTTCTTTCGTTTCGTGTGCGTGCGTGTACTCCGAGCACGGTTGCGCGGGCGAACCCAGCACCGTCGCGGGTGTCAGCGGATGCTGGCGAGTAGAGGGGGAGTTGCAAGAAGCGCGGTCGCCGCTTTTGTGCCTAGGCGTCGCGTGTGCCTCGAGACACGAGAGATACATCAATAGGCTCTGTTTGGCCTCCATTTGTGCTTTTGGATAGAGTACGTACGAGTATTTAAGGTTCGTTCGGGATTGTAAGATAATATTCAAGCGGTGCTTATTTTTGCGACCGGGCTGAGAGTCACAGAGGGAGGTACCCCGAATGAGCACCAACATTGTCGAGCTTGCGTCGAGGTCCACGGTGAGCACCGGGCTTCACGCGTGGCGGGCGACGGGGCTCACTGTGGAAGAGAGGGAGGGAAGCCTTACCCGGACTGAATCGGTGGCGAGATGGTCGCGAGAGGGGCGGGCGGCGTACGAGGCTGAGAGAGAAGCTCTGCTGCAAGACTTTTTTTTTTTTTTTTTCTTTTTTTGACTGGTGTAAGGTGTTCCACTCAAGTAGTAAATTATTACACGAAAGGGGACGGGGATTTTATTTCTTTTAGAATTTTTCGGTTTCATTTTCATTGTTTTTGCTGTGTTGCTGTGCCGTTCGGTGCTTTATCTGTCGTACATACGAGCACCAACATGGCCGAGGAGCTGGCGAACGAGGGCCACGGTAGTCACCGGGTTTAACGCGACGCGGGCGACCGGGTTCACAATGGTAAAGAGTGAGGAAAGCTATACCCAGGCCGAATCGGTGGCGAGATGGTCGCGCGAGAGGGGGCGGGCGGCGTACGAGGCTGAGAGCGAAACTCTTTTTTCGATTTTGTTTCGTTTTTTTTCCGGTTCAAGACCTTCCAATCAGCCAGGCAGAAAATTATTACGTGAGAGGGGACGGGGTTTTTTGCTTCTTCCTGAAAACGTTGATTTGATTTTCATTGTTTTCGCGGTGCTGCTGTGCTTTCCTGTACTTTTCTCTTTCGTACATACAGCATATCAAAAGAATGAAATAAGTACCCTACCTGGGGTATGTACATACGTGCAACATGTGAGCGAGCGCAGCGGGCAGAATCGCCCGCGACGCGGAGGGTATGTCGCGTCCGAGCTGGTTTCTCCTGAAACACGACGGCGGGACTCTTGGCAAAATCAAGTCGCCAGTTTGCAATTACAATAATAAAATTCTTACATTCAATCAGATCTCTCTCCGGTTCGCATGATTCGATTTACGTTTCCTTGCTGAGCGAGCGTTGCTGGCGGCGTAGGCCCGCTGTGGAGCGAATCGCCTTGTATATATATAATTTACATTTTTAGTAATCACTTTCATTTTCCAGCTTAACTAGTAGGAGGTTTTACCCTCAGCGGTCTTCTTCTGGACAAGCCGTGGTCACGGGTGTCGTCCCTTCTCCCCCCCGGCACGTGCCTTAACGTTTATCGCGCATAGGGTTCGGCATTCCCACTGCTCGACGATTTCCATCGAATGTAGCTAACTCACGCTTTCGCGCATTCCACTAATCAATTTGTATGCAAGAAAACGTCCTTACGAGTATGCACTCGGTGAGACTTGAACCCACGAAAATGATCTCAGTTGGCACGCGGGCCACCTGCCAAGCCACTGGGGAGGTGTAATATATTAATAGTGTTTTGTTTGTGTTGCAGCAGTACCGGCGAAGGTTTACCCAGCCTTTCTTACTGCCGTCTTCGTTGTTTCTGGGTGTATGCGGATTTTTGTACCATGAGTTGTTAAATGCAACCAACGGTATTCGAAGGATATTCCTGATGACGAAGTCTTGACGAGCGCAATAAGGTTAGGAGGAAAATACATTCAATGCATTTATTTCAACTCTCCACTCCCCGTACCTCCCCACCTCTCTATATACTCGATCCCGCGGAGAATACCATTATACCTACTTGCCTTCAGCCTTCTTTCTTTGGGATGATTCATCGACAGCAGCGAAATGAAAAGTCGTGCTTTCTCACCTTTCCTCTTTTTCTACCCCGCCGCTCAAAGGCTAAGGGGGGACCAAATAGTACATGGTTACCCAAGCACCCGGGTACCCGTCTCCGGTATATCACGCAGCCGCTTAAACGCAAAAGGGGGAGCAATGTGATGTGGTAGAGCAGTAAGGGTTCCAAGAGATGATGATCCGCAGAAGATGTGTGACACAGGTGTCTGTGGCTGGTCAAACTCAGACCTAGTTCTTATTGGCGTTCTCTGAATTTATTAATGCGAGGCTTGCTCGAAGGGGCAAGTGAGAAGAGTGAGAAGGGGGGGAGGGGGGGGAAGAAGATGGGGTTTGAAGCCAGAAGTATCATCTGGCTTCAACAGGCTATAATCTATTGGCAAGGGTGCATGCGTCACCCTCAACTTCCATGGTACAACACCCCGTAAAATCTGACGTACGAATATACCACGCGCGTACATCTCCCGTCTCCTCGGTTACGTAGCTACTAGGCTGGGTACTCTTTTGGCTACTACAAATATCTTATTTCAGACGGTAAACGGGGTACGTATGTGTACGAAGGAATACTAAAAATACTAAATATCTTATTCCAGACGGTAAAAGGAGTGAGATCCAACTGGAATAACAATATCTAACTGCCCCTACTAATGGTTGGTCTATTGATCACAAAGCAAGTTACTCTATCACATCAGTCCACCCAGAATAGTCGTAGATGCAGATCCCACGACGATACAGAGATGGCTACTTAGACATCAGAAAAATCGAAAGAGGGGGGTCGAAGATACTGCTATTCAAAACAAACGGCAGACGAACGAGATTATAGACGAACCCACACCTCGTAAACGAGGATGCCACGCTTCTGGTAGGGTCAGCCGTCGTGCTTGGGGAGGACAACGAAATGAAAACGAAAGAGTAAAGGCATAATGGCATGTTGGTTGTGCAATATGAAGCTCGAAATACCAATGGGGGGGGGGGGGGGGGGGGGGGGGGGGGGGGGGGGGGGGGGGGGGGGGGCAACTGTGGGCCCGATGTAACAAGTCGTGGCTACACGCGGTGTAAGCTATGAGAGAAGCGGGAGAGATAGACAGCAAATAGTGTATGGTAAGAGGCGTTCTACGATAGAGGTTCACCCTAAATTTTATAAGACTCTTCATTTGAAGAGCTCCACACCGCACCCGAAACCTGACTTCAGCAAAAATTCGCAGTGCATCCCGATGAATAGTCCCATGTCCCAAGCATACAAAACGACATTCCGACGATTTTGGGTTAAGGAGCCGCGTCATTCATAAAAAACTTTTTATTAACAGCAGGAATGTCCTACCTCTATCGTAGAACGCGTCGTAACCCGGGTACCCGGTTCCGGTTCCGCGTGAACCGCCCCCCGCCCGGTCGCGTACCCGGTTCCTAATTTGACGCCGGGTGCAACTCTAGATCGAAGTATCACACACAGCTTGCAGAGATGGGTTTCGACGAATCTTCTATCTCACAGAAGATTGTTGTTCTTATATTATTTATCTCGGAACACTTGCAAGAAATGTGCATTAGATGACGTCTCAGGCCGCGTAGTTTCCGTGAGGGAACTGCACTGCGATAGTTATGACGTACTCATTCTACGTCACGCATACGTAGCAGCTCTCGAATTAAAATCCTCCGACAAAAACACTTGCAAGAAATGTGCATTAGATGACGTCTCAGGTCGCGTAGTTTCCGTGTGGGAACTGCACTGCGATACTATTGACGTACTCATTCTACGTCACGCATACGTAGCAGCTCTCGAATTAAAATGCTCTTACAAAAGCAATTTCAAACATAGTACATTTAATACGTAAACGACTGTGCTGTACAGTAGGCGCCATGCAAAATGTATCGCCTACTACTGTATATAGGGTAGACTTGCGGACGAGAACTCTGCTAGTTGCGTTTGTTTCCAACCCGGTTACGACAGTGGCAGATTGAAGTCTCTCCGAGACTCCGCAACTAGTTCAGACGGATTTCCCGACTAAGGGCAACCAAAGGTACAGAGGCAGGCTACCGACAACCATGTTGGCCTATTTGGTGTAAACCCTGATCTAATACTCTTGACACGGACTACAACAGAAATAGACACACTACACCACCACAGGTCACCCATTTGACGAGGTCGTACTGTAGTACGTCGCCCAAAGAGTTACTTCCAAGAAGCCCCACACCTCCGTTACTGCGGCCGCACATCGGGTCGCCCATTTCCAATGGGCGCATGCTCGAGCAAACCGCACCCGACGAATGGGGATGGGTTGATACAAACGTGGGATAATGCCCGCCATGGCCACCGTGACGTCCATCGTCCGCCCAGCCGACCCAGCCTGACCGCGCCTGATGTCGCATCCGAACATGGACGAGGGACGCTTTGGATGGCGGAACCGAAAATTACCTTAGCCAACAGAAGCGACTACGTTGTCTCTTTCTGGGCTATTCAAGAAGACAAGAGGCGGACCAAAAAACACCGCGAGGAGATCTTCCGTTCCATGGGCGTAACACTTAACGTTGGAACCGTGGGAGGGAGCGTGTCGGGGGGCGTGAACAAGAAAAAGAATGAGACAACCGAGACAGAAGAAGTTGTGCACTTCTTGATGAGAGACCACCGGATGGGACCGAACAACACCACGCAGGGCACCGAAGTCCAATTCCCGGCGGACTGCGACGAGGTGCGGGTGTACGGGTTCTTCCAGTGGGATGGGGAGTGGTTGCAGTACAAGGACAAGGTCTACTCCATTGCCAGGCGGAAGAAAAGTTTCTTCCTGACGGCGTTAAACCGCAACATAATGCACTACGCCATGACAACGCCGGGGCATGACAGAGGTGAGACCGCCTATTCGACAGGGCTATCGACTTTTCCTTCGTGGTGGGGTACCCTTTCCAATGTACCAGGTTTATGTGCTGCTGTAGTCGTTGTGGTTGGTTGAGTCTCAGGCCTACCCTTTCCTTTCGATCGATCCCGGGTAGGCACGTGCGCGGGTGCAGCACGTGAACAGGTAGACAGTTCGTTTGTGGGTGAGTGCACGCAATTATAAAAACGGTGAAACCGCACTATTACAGCAGATTTGCCGGGATAGCAGATGTTCGAGGTTGTTCACCCTTTGGACAAGGTAGTAACCGGCGCGCTCAAAAGAGAGAAAGTCAAACGAAAGTCAGCAGTACGATTTATATCTAACAAGCAATCACTCCGGCTATAACGGGGGACCATAGTAAATAGGACCTACGGTACACACGAAAACCTGTACATTTCCCTATTTTTACCAACAATAGTTGGTCCTATTTACTATGGCCTCCCGTAATAGGGTTCCTCGATAGGGCACATCTACAGCAGTACTGATTGTGTTGCTCTGTACGAACCTGGTATACACCTGATACACGTGAATCTCACATGAGCTTATATATATTCCTGGTACACAAGTACAATGTTGCGTTGCTCATCGTAAAACAAGAGTACCACAAGCTTCAAAAAGGCTGTCGTGTAGAACTTGGAAACGAAGACGTTACGACCCACACAAAAGTATTAATACTGCGGGGGGCCATAGTAAATAAGACCAAATATGTTCGTAAAAATAGTGAAATACAAGGCTTTCCTTCGGAATGGGTATTCCGTCGTTTCGTGTACATATAACTGCAATTAATTGGCGACATAGCCCAAAGCCAACCAAACTAAATGTATTTGTGTAAGAAACGGTGAAGGATGTAATAATCGGGTTTATGTATGAATGTAATGTGAAACGTAAGATCGGGTGACGCAAGAGTAAGAATGGCATTCGTCTAATAATAAGAATAACATATTTCATCAGTGTGGGGAGAGAGTGGAGTAGTGCTTGGCATGTGGATGATATACAACACACAGGCTGTTGTTTAAAGGAAGGTTTGGGACAGGAGAGAAAGCAGCAGTGCCGGCAACGACAACGGTTATGGAAATGTTGCATAGTTGCTGGGCGGCCGCGATTTCGAAGTAGCCAGCATAGCAGTTTGGATGAAACATGATATGTAAGTAGTCTTCCAGGATGATGTTGTAGTAACGAGGCGGGAGGCCCAGAATGTGGATCTGTTCGCTGTTGCTGTTGAACCCGTTGGATATGTGTAAGAAGAAATAATCGTGATTTTGGGAAATGTGGGAAACAATTTGTTTCCTTTCGTTCGTCCTGGATGGCGACAATCTGCTTGGCGAACTGTTTCGGAATTCCCCGAAGCCCTGGAGCAGGCGAAATGGAAGGGAGTCTTCTTGCGCTTGATGATGATGTCTCCGTCTTTGATGGTGGAGTCCGTCAAGCGGCAGTTGTAGCACTTGCCACGGACCTGGTCGAAGTAAACATATTGGGTGCGCGGGGCGGGAGTGGCGTGCAGGGAATGGCGGGGGAGGGGGGAGGGGGGGGGGGCAGATCAATTTATTTGTACTACTCTACAGCGACACAACAGCAGTACGTAATCGCTTGCTATACGACGGCAGCAGCAGCAGCAGCAGAAGCAGCAAGTACGTCATTTCCTTGACGATACACAAATATGTACACACACAAGTGTAGTACAGTACACACACAAATCACGTGCAGCATGATGTACGGCAACAACGCAGCAGCGCCACAAAAAAAAACAATGACGATACAGACATACGTACACACGCACAAGTTTAAGTGTAATAGACACACATCTGATATATATTTTTTCTTTTTCTGTTTTTCCAACAGCAAGTAAGTGTTTTCTGGTGACACTATCAACGTAAACGTAAGGACCTTTTTAACTTCATGTTTATATGCAATCGGTTCTTACATTTTCGCCCAGATCGGTACTAGCAAACGACCCACTATCGACTTCTCGCTTCTTGTTCTTTGATGATGGTGGAGATATTCGTGTGATATCATATATGTGTACGTATATTTGTCAAATTTTCGTACTTTTGCCAACTTTTCTCTTCGCACGAGCACTTTTAGGCAACACACTAAGTACACAGACACGAGAAGCCCTGCCGGACACATTGGTCTAGGTCTCGGCGCGATCCGTGCACTCTGAAGCGCGTGGCGGGCGCTCAAAGTTTTTTTTGGCGGGAGTGGATAAGACGATTTCCCTGGTTTCAGTAAGAGGCCTTGCTTTGTACGTACGTATCGATACATACATAATAACATGTCATCATGCTGTCTGTTTTCTCCCCTAGGCTCTCACGAGCTGTGAGCACACGGCTCAGACATATACCAGGTACACAACAGACAACACATGCACAGATCCCAACGTCCCAACGCTGTCGCCCCCCCGCCCACCCGCCGTGCGTGTGCGACACACCCATATGCGCAGTGTTGCTGTGGTTGGTTGCGTTTGTCGGATCCTGCAGTCCGCATTCCACCGTTTGCCATATACTTATTGATCCGTATATACCCAGGATGACGTATATATTATCCCTGTACATATATTTTGTGTTGTACGGAGCACGGACCACCGCCTAGAGAACAATAGCCACAGCAGTGCACAGAGCGCGCTTTCCTCCAGCTTCCTACAGCACCACGACCCTGCTGCCCAGCTGCCCAGCAGCAGCAGCAGCAGTGGGCACACCTTGCGCGGATGGCATGATCGTACTGCGGCTATCACACACAGTTGGTTTATTCGATCGATCACTTGACCACGCCACGAACTACGATGTGTGTGATCCAACATTGCCACTGCTCCACCTGTGCTCAGCACAGTGCGCCAACAGCAGCAGCAGGCAGGGTACTATGCGCATGTGGAAGATCCGCGCTGGAAGCTCAGTACTGCTGTATTTCGTTGTTGTTGCCATCTTCATTGGCCGATGCACGTACCTTCCGTAGTGTGTGACCCATTGTCCCCGGATCGATATATTCGTCGTCTCGAGTACAACAAAAACAAATCGTTCGTACCGCTGTACAACAAATTCGTGCAGCAGCGTTCGTACAAAGCATACTTATTAGTTCTCATTGCTGTGTGTCCTACGTTGCTGACCGACAGATCCTAGAGCCAGCTGAAAGGGGGTCAGTACACGTACGTTCCACGCGTGGCATTCTACAGCAGTACAGCTGTATATGCAGTCGTACCTGTACGAGCCACTCTACTGCTGTAGGAGATCGTGCAAAGTGTTAAAAAACACGGCGTGCACGTTGTACGAGCACTCTTCTAGCGTAGACGTTTATATTGCGCGCGATAAAAATTTCGTTTCCGAGGTTCGACTCTCACCATCCACGCTTTTTGTATATTTCACTTTTGACTTTTTTTGTACCAGGACTACAACATAGTATTAATACATTCGTTCACACCTTTTGCTTTTCTGAGCGTATTATACAGTATGATATACTGTAATAATACAAGTTGTGTGTGTTTATTTTCCACTTCTGACTTTTTTTGTACCAACTAGTACATTCATCCACCTTGCTTTTGTGAACGTATAATATGATATTATGCAAGTTACTTGTGATTTTTTTAACCCAAGGTCAAGAGTTCGGGCGCGCTTACGTGTGGCGTGCGTTCACACCTCAACATTTCACAGCTACTCCCAATAGTTGGGAGTGAAGCAAAGTGTTTTCGAGAAAATACTGATTATTATCGTAGGTACTTCGTACACTCGCAGTATTTCGGGGGTTTTGTACTCGAGATACTGCGAGTACTCGCAGTATTTTGAGGTTCTGTCGATACTACTTCGTATACTTTCGGGCTCGCACCAATACGGGGTTCGCTACTGCTGCTGGCGTGGATACCCCCTGTTGCGCTTCAAGTGTCTCGGGGTTCTCATCCGCGGGTACTACAAGTATTCTAGTCTACAGTCAGTAGTAGCAGTATTTCGTCCGTCTGCTGCTGGCGTGGATACCCCCTGTTGCGCTTCAAGTGTCTCGGGGTTCTCAACCGCGGGTACTACAAGTATCCTAGTCTACAGTCAGTAGTAGCAGTATTTCGTCCGTTGGTATAGTGTTCGTACAGCTGCTTCTTCTGCGAGACTCAGTACTACTCGCAGTAGTGAAATACCCTCAATATGCCCAGTATACTTCGAGTATGATGCATACTTCAACCGTCTGTGCACCGCGTCGACAATTCTCAGGCCCAGCGCTCGGCACCAAACACACCCAGATAGTCCCACACGAGTGGGAGTTGGAGCAAACCACTTTCGCTGGAGACGATTTGAGTACTTACTATTTTAAGCAGTCTGGCAGTATTTCGAGATGCGCATTTGCGAGGAATATATATCATGCATGTACCGCGAAATACTCTCAGTATCCCGAGGTTCTGTACTCTGCGCATATTTTGCCTTTACTCCAAGTATTTCGTGTTTCGATACTACTGCGGGTACATGCTTTCCTGTATTCTCGGGGTTCGGTACTACTCACACTCTCATTACTCTCAGTATTTGGGCCTTCTCAGTGCTGGCAATATTTTTGCTGCCAGTACTCCAATACTCTCAGTGCTCGGACTACGATTTGTTCTCGAGCATTTATCTGTGAAACCTTGTTGTCACCCTGTGAGCACCAAGAAACATTTATTTTGGGGGAACATATATATATATTGTGCCAGTATGTATGTGCTGTACCTTACTCAACCGGTCACAAAGTAGTATGGCGCAACCTCGACCTCGCGCAACTTTTTTTGTACTTACGAATTAATCGCCGCGAGTCGGCTGGATCAATATATCCACTTACCACTACCACCCTATTTGATATTATTGTAGTAATGATCTCACACTACAATTCCGTGAACAGTATAATAGTCTGTCCTCAAAAATATGTTGTGTGTTCTTCAGGTTAAAATGATGGGGGGATGCATGTACTACTTCTACACAAGTGTGCAGGGTTGCATACGAATATTATTTCGCTCTTGCGCCACTCCCCTATTCATACGGCACCTCCCGGAGGGGAACTGTTGATTGTACTCAGATACACGACATATCAGATCCATGGTAAAATGGGGAGTTCCACGCTGGAAAGGTATTCCGGCAGTAGGGTATTGGGATATCGGGGTAATGTGTGCCCACCAATGCCACTCGTCAGGTGGAACCCTATACTGCATGTGAGGCGAGTCAACTCTACAGCGAGGATGTAATATAAGAGGAGTTCCGTGTCATGTCTGGAGTCAACCACGCGTTCCCGTGCCAGCTGCGCCTATACCTTTAGAGATCAATCAACAGGAACCTTGTATCTGTTATCATGCTGTGAAACCGCCGATATGTCCGTCAAAATAATGACCGTTATCATATTGATATAAATATTAAAATATCCCTACAGTTTCGGACAGATCGTTTTTTTTTGCTACTGCTGTTGTTGTACTTTTGCGCGAAAAATACAAATAGACACACATCTGATATATATTTTTCTTTTTCTGTTTTTCCAACAGCAAGTAAGTGTTTTCTGGTTGAAATGCGGAGTAAAATGTGTTTTTGGAAGGTGAGGAATCGTCAACCAGATGAGGAGTATTTATTTTCCGGATTCGGGGAGAACAAATCATGTCCAGCATGATGCACGGCAACAACGCAGCAGCGCCACAAAACGACCAGGAAACACAATTATCCGAGTACATACAAACATTCAGTGAATATTGCGGCAGCACTAAAAGCAGAGCAGCAGCAGCAGCAGCAGCAGCAGCAGCTGCAGCAGAAGCAGCAACGGATCGCCACAGCGTTGGCAGCAGCAGCATAGCAACGATATGAAAAGAAGGGAGAAAAAAAGTATGTACCCCGAGGCCGTCCGAAAAGTATTTTTGGTACCTCACTATAGACCCACCTCCGCATGCTGTACGGCAACAACGCAGCAGCAGCATAGCAACAATACGAAATACGAGAAAAAGTAGTACGGACGCAAAATGCAGGAAAACGACCGAAATATTTTTTTTTACGTATCAACAAAACCATTTGGGTACAAAATCGGCCAATAAAAACAATAATCTGCGTTGGCAGCAGCAGCATAGCAACGATATGAAAATAAGGAAGAAAAAAAGTATGTATCCTGGTATGCCGCAATCGCAAAACCTACGGAATTTCAATGACGGTAGTAGTAGTAGTAGTAGTAGTAGTAGTAGTAGTAGTAGTAGTAGTAGTAGTAGTAGTAGTAGTAGTAGTAGTAGTAGTAGTAGTAGTAGTAGTAGTAGTAGTAGTAGTAGTAGTAGTAGTAGTAGTAGTAGTAGTAGTAGTAGTAGTAGTAGTAGTAGTAGTAGTAGTAGTAGTAGTAGTAGTAGTAGTAGTAGTAGTAGTAGTAGTAGTAGTAGTAGTAGTAGTAGTAGTAGTAGTAGTAGTAGTAGTAGTAGTAGTAGTAGTAGTAGTAGTAGTAGTAGTAGTAGTAGTAGTAGTAGTAGTAGTAGTAGTAGTAGTAGTAGTAGTAGTAGTAGTAGTAGTAGTAGCAGTAGTAGTAGTAGTAGTAGTAGTAGTAGCAGTAGTAGTAGTAGTAGTAGTAGTAGTAGTAGTAGTAGTAGTAGTAGTAGTAGTAGTAGTAGCAGTAGCAGTAGTAGTAGTAGTAGTAGTAGTAGTAGTAGTTAGTAGTTACTAATAGTAGTTAGTAGTTACTAATAGTAGTTAGTAGTTACTAATAGTAGATAGTAGTTACTAATAGTAGTTTTTTTTTTTTTTACTCATCACCTTCACTTTCCAGCCTAATTCGTAAGAGGTGTTACCCTCGACGACTTTCTGGACAAGCCGTGGTCACAGGTGTCTTCCCTTCTCCCCCCGGTACGTGCCTTTATTTTTTATCGCGCATAGGGTTCAGCATTCCCACTGCTCGTCGATTTTCATCGAATGTAGCTAACTCACGCTCTCGCGCTTTCCGCTAATCAATCTCTTTAATGCAAGAAACAGCCCCTACGAGCATGCACTCGGTGAGACTCGAACCCACGAAATTGATCTTGACAGGCACGCGGACCACCTACCAAGCCACCGGGGACGCCGGCTTTAGTAGTTACTAATAGTAGTTAGTAGTTACTAATATTATAGTACCCTGGTATGCCGCAATCGCAAAACCTACGGAATTTCGTTGACGATACCGAAATATGTACACACACAAGTGCAGCATGATGTACGGCAACAACGCAGCAGCACCTCAGCAGCAGCTTAGCAACGATATATATGAAAATAACCAAGCCAAAAACGAGAAATTGCAGTGCGTACGCAAAATGCAGGAGCAAAACGACAAAAATATTTTTTCACGTATCAAAAGGAACCATTTGGGTACAAAAACGGCCAAGAAAAACAGTAATCCGAGTACATACGAACATTCAGTGGATATTGCGGCAGCATTAGCAGCAGCAGCAGCAGAAGCAGCTACAGCATTAGCAGCAGCAGAAGCTGCAACGAATCGCCGCGGCGTTGGCAGCAGCAGCAGCAGCAGCAGCAGCATAGCAACGATATGAAAGTAAGAAAGAAAAAAAGCATGTACCCTGGTATGCCGCCATCGCAAAACCTACGGAATTGACGATCCGAAAATATGTACGCTTCCCGCATGATGCACGGCAACAACGCAGAAGCACCATATACAGCAGCAGCAGCAAGTGCACAGGAGCAGCAGGTGCACAGCACGGCAACAACGCAGCAGCACTACAGCAGCAGCGAGTGCACAGGAGAAGCAGGTGCACAGCAGCAGCAGCACTCATGGCGTGGCGCTGACAGCAGCAGCAGCAGCAGCGGCAGCCGAAAACGATCAAAATGAGTACGTGGGGTCACCAAAACATGTACACACAGAAATCGTGTGCTTCACGTCCCGCAAACAGTTGTGCATGTGCGCGTTCGCGTGCACTGTGTGTAAGAGGAGCCGACCCAACGCACGAAGGGGAAAGAACGAGCATGGATGAGTAAAAAAAAAAAAACGCTTTGACGTAGGTTTGTATGCGAAAAGGCAATTGAAAACCCCCAAAAAACGTACTGGCAACATACAGCATGCACAATAGACATAAGACACTCACCACTGTCAGCAATCTCGAGGGAGTACGAGACAGTCCCTTCCTTGATCGGGCGAGCACATAACTCGCAGTCGGTTGCCCTGTCAGGATGATCCAGCCACCAGCGCACGTGAGATCCTTGCAGGTGGCGAAGGCCACGTTTTTGCCACAAGGCGCGGAGTTCTTGACCAAGTGCTGGTCCGTGCACTGGTCGCAAACAACAGCCGGCACCAGGTCGGTCTTTGTCGTTGCCGCTCTCTTGAAAGAGGGCGAGGACCACGCGCCTCTCGACGAGGGGGAGGTGAGCTTAGGGGGCATGGAGAAGGGAGAGGCGGGGGTTGCAGCACCAGCAGGTTCGCCACCGACAGCAGCAGCTTGGCCGCCGACAGCTGCACCTATCTATGCCGTTCGTCGAAAGCGAGACGCCTCTTTTACGAGGCGCTGTGCGAGGAGCTGTCTATTGGTTGGCAGTTTGCGAAGAAGACAGAAGAAAGAAGAAAGGTTGTTTGGCTGTTCGGCTGTTTCAAAGAAGAAGGGCTGTTTGCGAAGAGCTGTCTATCAGTCGGTCTGTCTGCCAAGAGCTAGCAAGTGACGACGACCCCAAAAATCGTAATTATAGTTGTATTTACAAGGCTTTCCTTCGGAGTAGGTATTCCGTCGTTTCTTGTGTAAATACATTTAGTTTGGTTGGCTTTGGGCTATGACGCCATTGTGCAATTGGGGCAATAGCCCAAAGCCAACCAAACTAAATGTATTTTTGTAAGAAACGTTGAAGGATGTAATAATCGCGTTTATTTATGAATGTAATGTGAACGTAAGATCGGGTGAAGCAACAGAATGACATTCGTCTAATAATAAGAATAACATATTTCATCAGTGCGGGGGAGCGTGGAGTAGTGAATGGCATGTGGATGATTTACAACATACAGGCAAGGTTTGGGACAGGAGGGAAAGCAGCAGTGCCGGCAACGACAACGGTTATGGCAATGTTGTATAGTTGCTGGGCGGCCGCGATTTCGATGTAGCCAGCGTGGGAGCTTGGATGAGACGTGATATGTAAATAGTCTTCCAGGCTGCTGTAGTAACGAGGCGGGAGGCCCAGAATGTGGATCTGTTCGCTGTTGAACCCGTTGGAGGAAGAAATAATCCTGATCTTGGGAAATGTGGGAAACAATTTGTTGCCTTCGTTCGTCCTGGATGGCGACAATCTGCTTGGCGTACTGCTTCGGAATTCCGCGAAGCCCTGGAGCAGGCGAAATGGAAGGGAGTCTTCTTGCGCTTGATGATGATGTCTCCGTCTTTGATGGTGGAGTCCGTCAGGCGGCAGTTATAGCACTTGTCACCGACCTGGTCGAAGTAAACGTAGGGTGCGCGGGGCGGGAGTAGCGTGCAGGGAAATGCGGGGGAGGGGAAAGAAGGGGGGGGGGGGCAGAGTTCATTATTTGTTCTGATATACAGCGGCACAACAGCAGTACGTAATCGCTTGCTATATGGCGGCAGCAGCAGCAGCAGAAGCAGCAAGGACATGCGTAAAACGCAGCAGGAAAAGGGCCAAAATATCTTTTGAACGTACCAAAACAACCATTTATTTGGTTGCAAAAACGACCGAAGAAAAACAGTAATCCGAATACATACATACGAGCAATCAGTGGATGTTGAGGCAGCATTAGCAGTAATAGCAGCAGCAGCAGCAACGGCTTCGAGCAGTGGTTGCGGCAGTATTAGCAACAATAGCAGCAGCAGAAGCAGCAATGGATCGCCGCAGCGTAGGCAGTAGTAGCAGCATAGCAACGATATGAAAAAAAAAAAGAAAAAAGTATGTACGCTGGAATGCCGCGACCTCAAAAACTACGGAACTTCATTGGCGAAACAAAAATATGTTCACACAAATGACCAGCATGATGTACGGCAACAACGCAGCAGCAGCACCACAGCAGCAGCATAGCAGCGATATGAAAAGAACAAAGCCCAAAACGAGAAAAGCAGTACGTGCGCAAAATGCAGCAGCAAAATGACCAAAATATTTTTTTCCAGGTACCAAAATGTCCATTTAGGTACAACAACGATCAAGAAAAACAATGATCCGAGTACATACGAACATTCATTGAACATTGCGGCAGCATTAGCATTAGCAGCAGCAGCCGCAGAAGCAGCAACGGATCGCCGCAACGTTGGCTGCAGCAGCAGCAGCAGCATAGCAACGATATGAAAAGAAAGAAGAAAAAAACTATGTACCCTGGTCTGCCGCAATCGCAAAACCTGCGGAATTTCATTGACGATACAGAAATATGTACACACGCACAAGGGTAATAGACACACAAATCATGTCCAGCATGATGTACTGTTACGGTTGTATTCCAAGGATCCGAGGGGTTTCCAGAAAGAGGACACGGCATGTAGGCAAAGGGGACAATGCGAATTAAACCCGGAGACTGTAGGGATGTCAGCAGACGGTCACAACCCTTTTCCACCCCTTCAGCTTCTTATATAGCTCATCTTGCCGCCGACAGTGCTCCCCTACACCAGAGGAGTACCGACTGAGACAACTAGGAGATGGCTCAGGCGTATGTTCCACAAGCGGGGTGGAACGACGGGAATGCAGGTGGCAGTCTTTGCATCGAACTGAAAGAGCTTGAGTGTGTGCGTGTGGGACGGACGGCCCAACGGCCCTGTTTGTTCTGAGAACGAATTAATACATGATGTTTTGGAGGTGGGTATATCTGAGCAGCTTTTCGAGGAATATAAGCTATCTCGGCCGGAGAGCCCGACGAGATTACACCATCATGCATGACACGCGCACCGCTCGACTCTATGACATGGTGGCCAATCCGGTAGCATAGTCTGTGCCTGCAAACGACCGTGAGCGCCTAAAAGAGAACCCTCTTTACAAGCTTTATATCAATAAATATATGTTGCTCCTCCTGATTGATGTTGCTCCTGCTGGTTGATGTTCCACCTGCTGGTCGGGGTTTCTCCTGATGTGTGAGGGGGTTCTTGGGGACTTTCCTTCTCACCTGGATCACCATACTGCGTAGACTCATACCGGCTATATCTCAATACACTACAGCAGATAAGTAGCGACGCCGCTAGAGAAACACTACACTCACGAATGGGACATGGTAGAGCGGACAATCGGCCACGGCGGCCTCCGGCATGCGGCGGGTTTGCTCCCCGTCCGCGTGTCGCTCGGCGCCGTGGCTCCCGAGTTTTCACAGAAGATATGATAGCACAGGACCCACAGAGGGTGGCCACCGCAGAGGCGATGACTAGCCCCGAATCCGTAGGCTGTGCTGTGAGAGGTGTAGCACGAGTGAACGAGGGCTGAGTCCACACCCCTCGAGATAGGGCCGCGTGGTAGGAATCGTTCAGCAGAGTCCGTCCTCTGCCGAGCTTCGGTATGCACGAGTGTAGTAGTCTCACGCACATCTCACGCGCGTCCGACGGGATTCCGTTTGGTGGATATTTCCGGCATCCCGTGTGTCGCATCATATTTCTGCGCCGTGTTTCGGCACCAAGCCCTCTCTCATTGAGTCAGACGGGGGCGAGGTTGCTCTTGGTTCCCTATGCCGGATCTTAGACTAATACGCTCATAGACGCGGAGAGTAACCACAGCGTAAACAGCAGTGGTGAACCCTAGCTTCGAGCAAAGAGTTCGACGGTACGTGCAGCGAGGAGGTCGTGGCTGAGTCCGTCGTTCAGAGGAGCCTTCGGTAGCTCACGATCGGTTCGCACCACGGTCCCCAAGCGGGACCGCGGGCGGACACCGTGTGGGTCTGGCGGCTGCACGCCGTGGAAGGTTTAGTGTTGGTGAACGAGAGCTGACTCTGTCCTCCCGCGAGGGGAGGTGGCTTAAGCCTCGTTTAGCAGAGTCCGTCCTCTGCTGAGCTTCGGTATTCGTGAGTGTAGTAGCCCCACACACTCCTTTCATGTGTTCAACGCAAGGTCTGTTTAGTGGATGGAGGTATCCTGCAGTCTGCCGCGGCACATAGTCTCTTTTTAGTGCGCAGCGCCCACCCCTTCGTCACATGTGAGCTTTGCAAACTCAGGCGAGGGAGAGGGGGCTAGTCGCGATGCCCCGCTAGATGAAATAATGTCCCCCATACGGATCATACTAAATCATACATACCGGGTATAAAACATAAGGAGAAGACAGCACCCGAGCCGTGTACCACACGCTCATTAAAATTCAGGCACCGTATTAAATACAACAGCAATCTATACAACGATATACCTATTAATATTACGCTAACCAGCAACTACGCGAGGCAGTTTTCGCACACGTGCCATGAGAGCAGCCCCCTCCGTACGCCCGCGGGGGACAGAGGGGACAGGGCAGGGAGGTGAGAGGAGTCGGAAGGGCCGTACCGCCGGTTTGCTCGCCAGAAGGCCGCGCGAAGAAAAGCAGGGGGATGAGAAGAGACGCATAAGATTCGCCGCTGACGGCACCAGCTACCGCATGAATGTCGCTAACCCCGTCCACAAGCTGCAAATTTCGTATCCGTGCTCGGTGCCCACTCGTATCTCGTATCTGGGCGCGTGTGTAGTCGTACAGGAACGCAATATGCGAGATACCTGATCTCAGTAAGTGGATAGCATACTGCTGCGAGTACGGGTCGCTGTCGCTCGCTTGTTTTAGTAATTCGTATATAAGCTACGCTGCTAACGGCACCACCTACCGCATGACCGTAGATAGCCCACTCGTATATGGAAGCGCTTGCAATCGTACAGGAACCCGTAGGATGCGAGATACCTTGTTGTGGTTCTTAGATTCGATGTTTGACGGCCATGTACATACGCACGTAGTCATGCTCGGGGTTCGTCCGGGTACGCATCGACTGTACAGCAGTAGTATTAATCTGTACCGACTTGCGGTACGACCACTCAGCTACGTACCGGCGTGCTGCATATATATACATACATTTTCAGTATTGCCTGTCCCCATTATAGCGGATAAGTTGCTACATCGTATCGACTACACCCCGTAACGCACACATTTTCCATGCGGTGCTGCCTTGTCTGGGGTGCCTCCCTATCTGGGACCGCGGCTTGGAACCGTGGCAGCCACGTTTGCGATGCCTTGTTGCTTCACCTCCGCCAGAACTGCTCAACGCGCAATAATTATATAATTCCCCTGTCCTGCGCGATCTTGTTCTGTATACTATTTTTCACCACGGTACCTGCATGAGGTACAGATCTTAACAGATGTGCCGACCTATGCATAGTTTGTGTTATTATTATAGTAAATTAAGGCGGGCTGATTTAACTCCGGTTTCGCGGTGGGCCTGCAGTTTCTAGAAATTAGTAGTCGGTCGAGACATGGTAAGTCGCATATTATCATACGTGGATAGGTTACAACGGGTACAGCAGACGCGTGCCCCCCCTTGCGCAGGTAGTGCACAAAGGGGGGTGGTGAGTAGGAAAAAATTCTGATTTTACCCATAGCACCGATGCAGCACCAAGACGTTTCATGACGCGGATTGCCTAACTCACACCTGACTCAACCACCTAGTGACGGGGGGGGGCGAGCGCCCGCAGTTAGTGGGCACGCTTTGTTAATAGGTAAGGCACTGCTGACCACCCGCTACTGACCACGTCTGCGTTTCCTTGTCCCGATCAATTTGACGACAGGGGGCCCCGTGCAGCCCCCTCTAGATCCGAGACCACCGCCGCAGGGGCCCTACTACGGGCCGCCGCCCGGCCAGGTGCCACCCCCGCTGCACCAGGAACCTCCACCGCAGCAGTGGCAGCCTCCCCTACCGCAGGACCCACCACAGCAGTGGCAGCCTCCCCTACCGCAGGATCCGTTAAAGCAGTGGCAGCCTTCCCTGCCACAGGACCCGCCACAGCAGGGGCAGTCTCCTCTACCGCAGGCCCCGCCACAGCAGTGGCAGCCTCCCATACCGCAGGGCACGCCGCCTTTTCCCCTCCTCGCAGCACACACGCTTCCTCAGCAAGTCCCTCTAGAGGTGCAGCAGCTCCTGCCCCACTACGGCATACCAGCGCCAGCAGCACCAGCAGCACCAGCGGCACCAGCGGCCCACGAAGCGCCGATGGGGGTAGGTGAGATGCGCGTGCCAAGGGGGTTGCAAGATCCCAATAAGGCAATCAAGCGAATTCGGGGCAAGATGCACAGCAACGCCACGGGGCCCATCTACAAAGGGGCGTCCCAGGAGGTGCTGTCGATTGCCAATAACGCGGTCCTGTTTCAAGACAAGCTAGCGAAGGTGCTCAGCACGACGGATGGTGGGGTCTGGGCGCTCACGCCAGATCGCCCTACCGTTTCGGGCTTGTCGCATCACCGCCCCTCATTGGACCACATGACGCCGCTGCGCAGGGAGTTGTTGCAGGACGTCCTAGGCGACCATTTGGGCACGTATAATGAACTCTTGTCCACCGAACTGGTCGAAGTGCCGACCATAGACGGCTCTTTTATTCAAATCGAGGCCCGCAAGGTATCCGCGACTGAATGGCTGAGAAAATTAGTACGCGAGGGGTTACAGCAGTCGGGGTCCAAGGAAGCAGCCGAAGCGGCGCTGCACGCCGTGACGGTAGATGGCACGGAGGCGTGGAAGGCCGCCGCGCGCCGGCTGGTGGTGCTATACCGGGCTTTTACGGCCGACCCGGTCCGTCCTCATATGTCAGAAGCGACGTTTTTTTTGGAGATATATCACGGAGGCGCAGTTGACGGACCTCCTGGAGCGCCTTGTTCAGCTATTGTTACCAAGCGCGTTCGACCAGTCCGGCTTGCGGGGGGTGGTGCACGAGCGATTCCTGCGTATACATGAAGAGATCCGGCCGCTGCAGGTAGATTTCTTGAACCCCTTGGGTGCTTCCATGGTGGCTAGGGGCGAGAAGACCGAGGCATTCTATGTGGGAATGGTCGCCCTCGTGTGTCCACTCGCCGCCCGGTGTACCAGCAGCCCCCCCGCGATTCACTAAGGGGAAGCTTCGGGACGTCACAGCGCCTCGCATCTGTAGGTGCCGAGTCAATGGCAAGTACGCGGCACCTTTTCCGCCAGTCGCGCGCCGATATAGCCGCGCTCCTCGGGGGGGCAGCTTCCATGGGAAAGAGCAAGGACGGGTTGGCCGCGATGGGCCGGTACGAGAACGGCTTCGACGAGTGGAGCCGCGGAGCCGTCGCGGCGATCACCAACCAGACACCCTCTACGCTGGGTCAGCACGGGGTGTCCTTTGGGAAGGAGGGTCCCTCTGCGCGCCCCCCGCGCGTGCAGGGGCCACCCCGGGGGAGCAATCAAGGTACGGGAAAGGAGTGGAGCACCGGTTCCGCGGGGCCGTCGGGGTTGCCACGGGCAGACGCCCCACGCCAGGAGCGTGCCGCGTTCCTGTCGTGGCATAAGATTTGCTTCGCATTTGCATTTCAGGGAGCTTGCTCCCGCCACGACTGTCCGTTTAACCATGATGACTCCCTGATCCCCGCGGGCTACTTCAAGGCTCACGCCAGCAAGAAGCGTGCTACGAGCCAGAGCGAGGGGGGACGCGAGGTGTCGCGCCCTGAACGCAGGTTGTACGCCCTGTCCGACGAACAGGTCGACCTTGTAGCCGCATACTTCGACGAGGACATGGAATCAGCAGGCGGCGAGGGCGACGACGCGCGGGACGCCTGAAGGCGCGCCCCGGGGAAGCATTCGCCCCCGGGGAACAAGGTGGATGGGTCAGTTCCGCCGCCGGACGCGGTCACGGGGATCGATGATAAGTTGGCAGCGACGCGAAACGGGCAACAGTTGTGGGTCCACGGCAGACTCTGGGACCCTCGGAGAGTGGCGGGGCGCATCTCGGTAGGAATACTCATCGATACAGGCGCCGGGGGGGGTAACTACATTTCGCTGGCGTTTTGGAGCAGTGTCCAGTCATGGGGGGCAGCGCAGGACGGCGTAAGCTTAGCCGCCGCGGTAGGGGTTCCCTGCAAGCTGCGAACCCGGCAGGTAGCAAGGTCCCCCCGGCATGGAAATTGTGGGATCGACGGTGTTGCCCATTGTGCTGCCCCCGGAGGATAAGGCCCGGAACATCTCGGTAAGGATTGTGCGGGACTTGCCGTACGCCTTTATTTTGGGGGTCAGTTTATTTCGGTCGCACAACAGCGTCATCTCGCTCGGGGAAGGCAAGGGGTTCCAGCCGTCGCCCGGGCCCCCTGGGTGCCGTTCCAGCCGCGGAGCGCGGCCACGAAGCATTCCTGAGACCGGTACTGTGCAATGCAACCCGCTGTTGATGGACTCACACCCGCCTCTTCCCCTCCGTTAGCCCCATCGCTGCCGGCGTGTTCCGTGTGCCAGGCAGCATGGGAGGATGACGGGACGTTGCAATGGGAGTTGCGACTGTCGCGTCGGGTGGAAGTGGCGGGATTTGTGGGAATCGCGGTCGAGGGATATGTAAAGGGCCCCCAGCCCAGCGAAGGACAGTTGGTCCTGATACAGCAGGTGGCGAAGTATGACACGGACAGCGGAGCGGTGGTGAGGATGGCGAGGGGGGTACAATGGTGGGAGCCGGGCACGCCGTTGTACTGTAAGGTAGTCAACACGGGAAGGGCGGCCGTGGTAGTGCGAAGCGGGCACCCGATTGCGAAGGTCATCGCGCTCAACGTAAGGGATGAAGATCGGTTCCGCGCACTGTCGGTACACCCCCCCCCCCCTGACCCGATACCGAAGCCGTCCGACATTCCCCCGCCTCTCCCCGACCTGAACGACGACGAGACCCCGGCGCGCGGGGTAGTGCTCGCCGATGCGAACATCGGCCAGCTGAGTGTGGGCCAGAAGAACCAGCTGATGAGTGCGCTGAGGCCCCAGAACGTTGCGGGATTGTTCCCGGAGGATACGAAGAGAGTCCGAGCTTGTACGGTGAGAGTGTTGCGAATTCCCCTGATTGACGAGGATTGTGCGCCGATCGCGACAAAGCAACAGCGTTTTTCGCCAGAACAGGATGATGCCATTCAGAGAGAGGTTAAGAAGCTAGCGGAGGCGGGGATTATTCGCAAATCCACATCAGCGTGGGCCGCTCGATGCGTGACTGTTCGTAAGAAGGACGGCACTTTGCGGCTGTGCCAGGATTATCGCCCCCTTAATAGCCGCATGAAGACTGATAGTGGTGGCTTGGGCGATATTCAGGGCATCTTTCAGCGGCTGGCCGGTAGCGGGTGGTTTACTTCGACTGACTTGGCGTCCGGGTTCTTTCAGCTCCCAATCGCGGAGCCGGATCGCCATGAAACAGCGTTCCGGGACGCGTTCGGGCAGCTGTGGGAATATGAACGGTGCGGGTTCGGCCTGAAGATACTGCCACCGGCCTTCGCTAGCATGGTCGCCGACTTGCTGGGAGATTTAAAGGGGGACGGAGTGGACAATTATCTCGATGACATTCTGATCTACAGTGCGGATTTCCGTCGCCCACCTGGCCCTTATAAAAGCGGTGCTCGCCCGCTTGCAAGGGGCGGGACGTTCGGTGAACTTCGCGAAGTCTAAGTGGTGTTGCGCGAGTTTGGAGTTTGTGGGCATGGTAGTGGACCGACAGGGCGTGAGGCCGGCGGAGTCCAAGATTGTAGCGGTGGCGGAGCTTTCCCCGCCCACGACGGTCGAAGAGTTGCGCGCGTTCCTTGGCATGACGGGGTACTTGAAGCAGTTTGTAGAAGGATACAGCGTTTTAGCGGCGCCACTAACCGACATACTGCGCAACAAGGCCTTTGCCTCTAAACGCTCCCGACGCTCCCTGATCCCGTGGTTGGAACTGCACCAGCACGCGTTTCTGGCCCTCAAGTCCGCCTTAACGTCGTTCCCCATCCTAGCCTTCCCCATTTGGGACAGGCCGTTTGTGCTGCACACGGATGCCAGCGCCGCGGGGGCCGGTGCCGCCCTAACGCAGGAGAACGAGGGGGCGGAGTGACCCCTCGCCTTCGCAAGTCACCGGTGGTCGGCGACCGATTCCCGGAGGGGGGCCACGGAACGGGAGTGCATGGCGGCACTGTGGGCAGTGGCACACTTTCGCCCGTATTTAGCTGGTAGACCGTTCACGCTCGTCACTGACTGCTCCGCTCTTACATGGCTGTTCCGTAGCCGCAACCTCAATCCCAAGCTGTACCGCTGGTCGCTGCGCCTGGCCGAGTATGACATGACCATACGATGGAGGGCGGGCTCGTCCCACCAGCTTCCAGACGCATTGCCTCGTCTGCTCAGACCAGGTCCAGCCGCGGATGCCATCGATGATTCATTTGCCGACGACGCGACCTCCGGCGAACCGGACGCGTATGTCGGGCCGCAAGGGCTGGTGTTGAATGGTTTCCCCTTGAGAGATCTTGAGCCGTCGAAGGAAGGGGTGGTAGACCCGGGAGGGATGCGCGAGAAGAGAGTCGTGATCACGCCGCACGCCACCGAACCATGCTTGTAGAAAACACGCACACCCAGACCACGCCCACCCGTTGCACTCACGCTGCTTGGGGCCGTCGTTGATAGTATCCCTCAGACTCACCGCGGCGCCGTCTCCCTACAGACATCGGGGGAAGAGGGCCTGACTGACAGACAGCTGGGCACGCTCGCGTTTCACGACAGGCTTGCCGCGGTAGGGGTGGACACCCCGACGGTGGCGCTGCGGCGATCGACGCGTGCGTCCGCGCTGTCCGTGCGGCTGCGTCCGCTCCCCGACCACGTGGCTCGAGCGATGCGGGCACCTCGTGCGGCCCCGTCCCCTCCTTTTCGCAAGGCGTCGGCGCGTTCGCCGTCGACGGGGGTAGCCGGGCAAAATCCAAGAGGAGGCGGCGATGCAGAAAAACAGACCTCGTCGGCGGTGGCGCCAACAGGTCGGAAGATGACCACGACGGGACCCGGGGGAAGCTCGGGGGCCCCCACGAGGGGGGAAGGGCTGCCGCGTAGCGAGCAGCCGCCGGAACGGGCGGTGGTGGAGCGGGCTATCGACGCACTGCGAGACGTGCCGGGCTTGGTGAGACGGCAGAAGGAAGACCCGCTCTTCGGTAAGGTTAGAGAAGCACTTGGGGGCGAGGTAGAAACGAGGCCGGGAGAGCGGATGGGCGAGAAGGAGGTGGCTCCTCGACGACCAGGACCTAGTATGGTACGAGGTAGAACAGAGCGGAATCCTAACGAGGCGCACGTCGGTCCTAGCCGTTCCAGGCGTTTTGGTAGCCGACGTGCTCGCGTTAGTATACTGCCAGCACGGTCGGCAGGACGCTTTCACTGCTGCGTGACCGCTTCCATTGGCCGGGGATGTGTAGAGATGCGAGGGAGTACGTCTTGTCGTGCGGGTGCCGGCGTCGAAAGCGAACACGTAGCCAGCGTATAGCTATGCTGCCTGCCAAGTACCTCGAGCCATGGGAAGTCCTGGAGGTAGACTTGCTGAGGATCCCTAACACGTCCGAGACAGGCAACGAGTACTTGTTGCTAGTGGTAGACAAGGCATCTCGGTTCCTGTTCGCATACCCTCTCCGCTCGAAGGAGGCCCAAGGGATCGCAAGCCTTCTCTTGGGCCTGTGTCTAACTTTCGGAGTGCCCTTGTTTATCCAAGTTTACAGCCACGGTAATGGAGCACCTCTGCCGCTGGCTAAAGGTGCAGATCGATTTCGGTCCTGCCGATCACCCACGGGGACAGGGTAGCGTGGACCGTCTGATCTTCGGCACCGCATGGAGGATGAGTTCGCGCAGATGGCGTGGGGAGCGGACCTGGGGCTCGGAGGGCACTCGACTACAGCAGCGCCGATGTACACGCTACTGGACAGGAGGCGGGTGGTCAGCGCGACCGGGGTCGCGAGATGGGAGTACCCAGGTCGGTACCTCGACGGGGTGGCGTCGGACTGGGTCTCGGAGGCGGAGTCACTAGATAGCTTCACCCCGCTGCAACTGGACACGTTTCACGCGTTGTGGAACTTGTACGATCCGAGCAGCGAGCGGAGCCGCCCCGCAGACCGAGACGAGGGGGCGAAGAGACGCCCCGCGTTGAGTAGAAAGGAGGCGTTGAGAATGTTCCCGATCGGCACGAAAGTCATCAAGCCGGTCGAGGGCGGAACGGGGCGCGTGGGACGGCCCGGACAGGTCTATGACGTTTACTCGCCTTACTGGCGCGTCCGCTTCGCCGACAACGATTGGGAAGAGCTGGCGGCATCAGAAATGAAGAGGTTCGGAGTGTGAAGGCGAGGGCGGGGCCGCGGGTGCGCCGTCTCGCGAATGGTTTCTCCTTCTATCCTCCCTCTCCCTCTCCTCCTTGCTCTCTCTTGTTCTCTCTCTCTCTCTCTCTCTCTCTCTCTCTCTCTCTCTCTCTCTCTCGCTCTCCATCACGTCTGCACGCGCGCTCGCGCCAGTTTCTTTCGCGCCCTCTCTCCGCCTTTCGCACCACCACTTGTACAGCGGACCGAGGATTGAGCAGCTCGTCTTAGGTCCACCGGCGGGTACGGTCTCGAGCAACACAGGCGCACCTGCCTGGGTGGCTTCGGGGCTTCGGGGGGGAAATGGACGTGCGAGGAGCGGCTTAGGCTATTAACCCGGGGGTAGTGATTCGGGAGGCGCTTGTTCTGAGCTGGGGAGGATGAGCGGGACGCCGCTGAGGCGCGGTTCTAGGCGAGCGGTAACCGGGTATCCGGAAACACTAACCCACTTAGCTCGGCGACGGCAGTACAAGTTTGCAGGTGTTCATTGTTTTGATAGGCGCCAGGTGATTGCTATGTTGAAGTCATGCAAAAAAGACCCTGTCATCTCGCTTTACCGTCGCGATCTGTGTATCTATGGCGGGAGTAGGGGGCAATAGGAGACTATTGTCCGAAGGAACGGAGTTCCTTGCGATCTCTGACATTCTGTTTTTGCCTAGTTTTCACCTTGGGGGTGCGACGATTGTGATCTTTCTATCGATTGGCACAAATAGGGTTAAGTGGTACGGGTATTGTACGCCGGGGGAACGATGGGGATTTTAGGAAGTCAAGTGAGCATTCAGGAATGTAGTCGGAGGGAACGTAGCAGAGTACGCCGCGTTAAGAGAGCAAGGCGACGCATGTACTGTGCGTACTATTGATAGGGGGAAGCCTTTCCTATCGGGAAAAAAAAACAAAAAAAATGGGTCGGGTTTTCTGGGTTTGCTTCCCTCGGTTTGGCTGGCAGAGAATACCGCGGGTCCACCGTCTAGGATATCGCGTGGCTCGCCTTACTCGGCGGAACCAGCTGGGGAGGATGGTACGGTGGTATTCCAAGGATCCGAGGGGTTTCCAGAAGGGGACACGGCATGTAGGCAAAGGGGACAATGCGAATTAAACCCGGAGGCTGTAGGGATGTCAGCAGACGGTCACAACCCTTTTCCACCCCTTCAGCTTCTTATATAGCTCATCTTGCCGCCGACAGTGCTCCCCTACACCAGAGGAGTACCGACTGAGACAACTAGGAGGTGGCTCAGGCGTATGTTCCACAAGCGGGGTGGAACGACGGGAATGCAGGTGGCAGTCTTTGCATCGAATTGAAAGAGCTTGAGTGTGTGCATGTGGGACGGACGGCCCAACGGCCCTGTTTGTTCTGATAACGAATTAATACATGATGTTTTGGAGGTGGGTATATCTGAGCAGCTTTTCGAGGAATATAAGCTATCTCGGCCGGAGAGCCCGACGAGATTACACCATCATGCATGACACGCGCACCGCTCGACTCTATGACAGTACGGCAACAACGCAGCAGCGCCACAAAACGACGAAGAAACGCAATTACTATCCGAGTACATACGAACATTCAGTGAATATTGCGGCAGCACTAGCGCACTAGCAGCAGCAGCAGAAGCAGCAACGGATCGCCGCAGTGTTGGTAGCAGCAGCAGCAGAGCAACGATATGAAAAGAAGGAAGAAAAAATGTATGTACCCCGAGGCCATCCGAAAAGAATTTTTGATACCTCACTATAGACCCACCCCCGCATGCTGTACGGCAATAACGCAGCAGCAGCAGCATAACAACAATACGAAAAGAACCAAGCCAAACACGAGAAAAAGTATCACGTACGCAAAATGCAGGAGCAAAACGACCAATTTTTTTTTTTAACGTATCTAGAGAACCATTTGGGTACAAAACGGCCAATAAAAACAATAATCCGCGTTGGCAGCAGCAGCATAGCAACGACATGAAAATAAGGAAGAAAAAAACTATGTACCCTGGTATGCCGCAATCGCAAAAACTACAGAATTTCATTGACGATACAGAAATATATACTCACACAAGTGCAGCATGATGTACGGCAACAATGAAGCAGCACCACAGCAGCATAGCAACGATATATTTGAAAATAACCAAGCCAAAAACGAGAAAATGCAGTACGTACGAAAAATGCAGGAGCAAAACGACAAAAAAAAAAAAAATCACGTATCAAAAGAACCATTTGGGTACAAAAACGACCAACAAAAACAGTAATCCGAGTACTTACGAACATTCAGTGGATATTGCGGCAGCATTAGCAGCAGCAGCAGCTACAGCATTAGCAGCAGCAGAAGCTGCAACGAATCGCCGCAGCGTTGGCAGCAGCAGCAGCAGCAGCAGCATAGCAATGATATGAAAACGCAGCAGCACTACAGCAGCAGCAAGTGCACAAGGGCAGCAGGTGCACAGCAGCAGCACTCATGGCGTGGCGCTGACAGCAGCAGCAGCAGCAGCAGCAGCCTAAAACGAGCAAAAGGAGTACGTAGGGTTACCAAAACATGTACTCACAGAAATCGTGTGCACCGAAAATGCACCACAGTAGCAGCAGCATTAACGTCGTTCGGTGCAGCGGTGACGGGGACAGCTGAATCCTCCGTTCCTTCGTTCACGTCCCGCAAACAGTCGTGCGTATGCGCGTTCGCGTGCACTGTGTAAAAGAGGAGCCGACGCAACGCACGAAGGGGAAAGAACGAGCACGGATGAGTCCAAAAAATAAACGCTTTGAGGAAGGTTTGTATGCAAAAAGGCAATTGAAAACCCCCAAAAAACGTACTGGCAACAGACAACATGCAACAATAGACCTAAGACACTCACCACCGTCAGGAGTCTCGAGGGAGCACGAGACAGTCTCTTCCTTGATCGGGCGAGCACAGAACTCGTGGTCGATTGCCCAGTACAGGATGATCCCGCCACCAGCGCACGTGAGATCCTTGCAGGTGGCGAAGGCCACGTTTTTGGCACCAGGCGCGGAGTTCTTGACCAAGTAAGTACTGGTCCGTGCACCGGCCGCGAACAACAGCCGGCACCAGGTCGGCCTTTGTCGTTGACGCTCTCTCGCCATAGAGCGAGGACCACGCGCCTCTCGACGAGGGGGAAGTGAGCTTAGGGGTGTGGAGAAGGGAGAGATGGGGGTTGCAGCAGCAGCAGGTTCGCCACCGACAGCAGAAGCTTGGCCGCCTCCAGCTGCACCTACGCCGTTCGTCGAAGGCGAGACGCCTCTTTTAGGCGCCGTGCGAAGAGCTGTCTATTGGTTGGCAGTTTGCGGAAGAAGAAAGAAGAAAGGTTGTTTGGCTGTTTGGCTGTTCGGCTGTTTCAAAGAAGAAAGGCTGTTTGCGAAGAGCTGTCTATCAGTTGGTCTGTTTGCCAACAGCTAGCAAGTGACACCGACCCCAAAAATCGTAATAATAGTTGTGTTTATATAGGTTTTTACGTATACCATAGGTCCTCTTAACTATGGCCCCCCGTAATAGTTAACAGCTACCTGGAAATGTTTAAGATAGGTTATCCATTCGTGCGGCTGGCCAGGGTCCAAGCTGCCTTGTCACAAGTACTGTGTCCCTATAAATTGACGACTTGGCAGCAATTGGTTTTCAGTAGCCTTCGTACAGCAGTCTTGTCGGAAATCTTTAATTCTAAAACCCAACTTATGAAAGTGTGCTTTAGCGCGCGCCTAGAATTAAAACGTTAAAGTGAGCCCCGTTAGAGAGAGGTTGCAGGAGGGCTGTCAAGGTGCTGAAACAATAAGATGGAAACAACGATGTATGGCTGTCTTGTCCGTCTGCGCTTGTGGCCTGAGACACAGACACTTTCCGAAACACGAGTTCAGTTGATGGTTATAGCTCTTGAGCTCTCGACAGTGGGGGGGGGGGTCGTCTTGGTTTTTTGAACACCCCGACCCGCCCTCGTATACTTTTTTATTCTTCTGCTCTCACACCTCATGGCAAGGCCGAGCAACACGTCACCCAGGACACGAGTTGTCCCCTTGCGCTAGCGTTGGCATTTAAGGAGAAGGATGCTCCATGGATCTATTGTTTTTGTCGACGACGGTTGCTTTCAGCCAGATGAGGGAGAGGAACAGGTGAAGAACAACAAAGCGGAATCAACAGAGAAAGGGATGTGGCAAAAGAGCGACACGGATCTTGTGGGGTGTGAGTAGCAGCTGCTTGCGGATGAAGGAACGCAGTAGATGATTGATGTGGACGATGTGAATCAGGAGGAGCATGGACTGGAGGTGGTGGAGAGACACCTACGGCAGAAGAGCCACCAGCAAACACAACCGTAGCAGCAGCATCATCATGATTCAGCTGGATCCACTAGCTTCGACTACACCCGCATCGTGACCACGTCCTTTGTCAGCTGAGCGTGAGGGCAATCAAGGCGTGAGCGGAGACGTGGGCTGCGCGACGGAGCCAGGACGGTCGGCACCTTGCTCGGCCGACGAGGACACGGGTACATGAGAAGGACCAGATCGCCGCCTACAGGAGGTATTCGCCCGAGAAGGGCACGTAACATCAATTTCTCTCTGATTGATGTGATTTTTATGCTTGGTCCTAAGTACATCTGGTTGTGATTGCTGAATGGTATACGAGCAACTTCAGTACTGGTATATAGGTTTTCAAGATCGCTGTAAGGCTGTCTACATTTGCTTCTATTTATAGTACCTGGAAGGCTCACCAGACTACTGCATGCATTCTACTACGTACAAGCAGTAGTCGTTCTGTCTGGTTGGCGGGATGCTGCATCGTGCTACGCGCACGTAGGTCTTCATCGTTTGGTACCTTTGGACGCTGCTGAAGTCGATGTTGGCGAATTGCAAATGGGTGGAAAGTTGTGAATTTCAGCATCTCTGTTGCGTAACATCACGAACGTGCGTTTCATATTTCCGTAATTTCGATTTCATTCGGTTTTGTTTGTTTTTTTCTCGTGCTTCGTTCACCAATCGGACGTACCTGGTTGGTAAAAATACGTACGCGTCATCTCTGGATCCGATACATAAGGGAACGAATCTCGCGGAAATGGCATCCTCCTTAGATTCGTAGCAGGGGGGAGGTGTACTCGATAGGAGAGATGTGCTCGATCTCATGCATGGCCGTAGTCGTATGACCATGGACTCTCGCATCCCTACAATGCCGGGACGGAGCGTGTTGGGTTTTCACCGACCAGGCAGACATTGCTTGGACCAAGCGCGAAGCGCCGTGAGGTTTCCGGCGAGTCGCATGAAGGGTGAGCTGCATCCTACTAAGAACCGCTCGTGAGGCGGACTTGCATATGGGTGACAGCTTCAATGAGTTAGTTTAATTTCCGGTGTAGCCACTTCCAGAGACAGCAATGAGAGTGCTATATAACTTCTTCTTGGGTGGCTTAGCTTGAACACTACGTGATACGATCAATTCCCTTGTGCAGAGTAAAGGTTCTTTACCTTGCACAAATGATCTAACTCGACGACCAGCTGTGGGCGACCGCCAAAAAATAAAAGAAAAAACGATACCCTGGATGTCTAGCTCACGTAGTGAGCGGCATGTTTTGCAGTGTCGTTGCCAACCGACGCCAACCCCACCCATACTTCATATATAATATATATATAATAGGGGGGGTTGATTCGTAGCAGGGGGGGGGGAGATGGTGCACACGTACGTACGTGCGTACGTACGTGCTTGCTTGAAGTCGAGACCCATAAATTTGCTTTGATGTTGATACGTAGTATCGCCACTGGATTGTGCCCCCCCCCCCCCCCCCCCCCCCCTGCCCCGCTCGCGTGGGCGTATATGTAGGGTATCCAACAATAAATATGTTTTCTTTGGTTCATAATTTGTTTGTTGAGTCGAAAAAAGGTTGATATTTTTGCGTGTTCACCGCATCATGTATGTTCGGATCCCACGTCCCCCTCCCCCGACGTGAAGCAAAAATATTCTGAAAACTGGATAGTTTTGCTTTATTGGGGCTTATCTGTTTCATTTGAAATATGGTTGAATTGGTCGAACGAACTAGTTTGAAATGTCTAGAGCTTTCGGAGGAATGCTGTGTTATAACCACTCCCCCCCCCCCTCTCCTCCGTCATGCAGGTTTTTGGTTCATGCAATATACCTGGCACTATTGATATCATTACTGCTCTAGGTGCAGTGAGGTGCTTAGGGTGTAGCTATAAGGCTCGACACTATTGTCTGTGCGCATACCTATGCCTTTGCCTTTACTTCTTTGATTTTTAGTGGCATTCATTGGTGGTTGGTTTACGAGGAAGACATACTATTATTTTGATACGGTTTACTGCTCACTGCCAAAAACGTCGAAATATATCACACTGACTCGGGGGAGTATGACATCTTGGATTTGAGCTTTCTTTGTTATTTGAAGAACGATGAGTACGAAGACAGGAGGAGGTTGTGCGTGCGGTCCTGTTTTAAGGTTTGAATCTACCGGGGTAAACTTGCGTCGATCTATTTCACCGAATTGGTTACGGTTTGAGTATCGCGGACAAAAGCCCCTCGTTACGGCAATCTAGTATTGACGAGAATATTAAGGTTCACTCGAGTACAGCACCGATTAAGAACCTGCATCTAGTCCTAGTGTTTGGATTTCGGATCAGTTTTATGTTCTCCCGGCAGTTGTTCGTCCTAACTATGATGGGTTTTGGGATTTCTGTGTCTGAATTGATAATGACACTACTGCTTGTAGTGCCACGACAAGAACACTTATGAGTTGGATGATTGTAGAGCTGCAGTTTTTTAGTAGTACAGCATTGACACTGTTTTCTGGGCAGCATGCCGTGAATGGGGAGATTGTATGGCACAGCAGTTGATCCTGCTCTGGCAAGTGTCTGGTGTATTGTGATTGATTCATCTGATTGATTCACGTACTTGCAATTCATCTATAGATCTCGTAGATAGACATGTCTCTCCAGATGGGATGCCTACTTTTTAGTGAACGGCTTGTAAAGGTCCGAAAAGGCGATGCGATGCGCCCTACCTCGCCCTTACTCACTCTCTTCATAATTGACTTCGGCATGAACAGCATTTATGCCGAAGTCCATTTTGAAGAGAGTAAGCAAGGGTGAGGGAGGGCGCCTCGCATGTAGTTACTACTTCGTATAAGTTTTCTACTCCTGCTCCCGCGCTCTTTGGCAAGGTCGAGCGACGCACCACCCAGCACATGAGCTGTCCCCTTTAAACTGAATGAACCCCTTAGCCCAAAATCATCGGATGTATAGCGCTAGGGAACTGTGCTGTGACTTGACAATAACACAGAGAAGGGCATTAACGTCCGTGTTCAAACATACGAGGACAAACATAGTGATTAGCGATTGAATTTGTGAGGTATACCCACTGTAGGTTGTGGGGTTGCTCATAGATCTGGTGGCAATTTTAGCTTTTCTACTATCATTTTGGAAGTGAGGTAGAGAGCTCCCACAGCATGATCAAGTGCGGAGCCTCATAAAACATTAAGGTGCTGCACTTAAAATGCAAGCACGGGTATATGCATCCTGTGTCCGACTGCTGCGCGTCCCTTAGCGTATGAACAGTTATAATTAATGGTTGGTGCATGAAGGGAGGCGGAAGGCCCGCGAGTTTTCCGCCCATGCATACGCTACTCTACGCATTGTACATTGATGCCAAGAGTAACGTACTTCTTGCTGCCACGATCATTGAGTTGCTACTGCTGCTGTTGTTGCAGTTGCTGTTGTAGTGTCGGTTCTTTAGCCGCTTTGTGATTGTCATGTCGTCGTGTCCTCTTGCGCTACTTGCCGTCCCATTGTTCGTACAGGGCCCATACTTGTCATCAGGATCCTGTCTGTATGCGACGCAATACTGTTGAGATTTACAGTAGGTTGGCATTGTTGACAGCACGAAGAAAACAAGGTTCACGTCGTACGATAAGGGGGCTTAAAGCACAGTAGCATGAAGTACTGTATAGTTCACCGATAGGAATGAACAGGAATATGGTCGCGCCATGTTTCGACATTCGGACTCTTCGCGCAAGACCCAAGGGTTGCAAAGTATGTACAGTATCGATTGGAGTATACATGGTGTATACTGTTGCTGTGGTCTGCTAGTATATGTATGATAACATATGGATACATGCACCATACCGGCATTTGTTTAGTGTACAAATTTTTCACACAAGCCTTGTTTGGAAATAAAATTTCAATTTCAACGAATGTAAATGGGTTTTTGCCAAAATCAGGTATACCTGGCCACTTTTGTGCCAAAAACAGTTACATACTGAAATCAAGCACAAAACACACACCAGGAGCCCTGCTATTGGCCAAGCTGACGTTGTAACTGATTTTGGCACGAAAAGGCCAAGGTACACCTGATTTTTTCTACTCTGTCTAGCTTTCGACTGATTTTGGCCAACTTTGAACCAATCAGAGAGGCCATACGTACACTGTGTTTTCTCTCCGTATGCGTCTGCCCTCCCTCGGTTGAATTATTCTGTATTGACGTACACATCAACTCTGTACTCGTGCGTCGTACGTAAAATTACGTATATACATGCATACATGCGTACACTGGTTTCAATTTTTCTCCTTTGGGGTGTGCGATGTGCTTCAGTTATTAGTAGTTGTTGTGTGTACTCTGTTGTTTTTCTATGTTCACAGCAGTCTGTACAGCACCATGGGCGCTCGGCGTTTCGTCTGCACCACCCCGCGTCGGGGTGGTCTCAGGTTTTGTACGACAAGATAATTTCGTGCCGAGCAGGCGGTTCCGCGAGGACGGTCTGAAAGCTTCAAAGCTGTCAACGGGGGGGGGCGCCAGAGTAAATAATCTTGGCGCTCCCGCCGTGGCGAAACAAACAAGGCATATTAATAGTGACTCTTTGCTGGTCGAGTGGAGCCCGTGGTACCTACACCCTGAAGAAAACAAAACAATTCAGATTTTGGAGGCCATGTGGCACGCTTAATGCTCCAGGTGCATTCTTTTTTTACCGGATTGTCATGGACATCACACCGCTCGTGCCGCGCGTTTTTTACTTGGTTTCAGGATGTACTTGATTTTGTCTCAAACGGATCAGGTATACCTGATTTTGGCATTTACCCAATAATTTTTTTGTTCGGAAAAAAAACGTGCTCGTATCCTATCGGGAAACAGCGCTTTCATTGTCAAACAAATGGAATTCGAAACAACCTGGAATAACGCGCCGCGTCACACAACGCCTAGCCGATAAACAGCCACGAGTGTAGACGGGAGCGAAGGTTTGCGTTGTCGCGTGCGCGCCGCCGCCAGCATTTTTGTTTTTTTTGGTGGCACAGGATAGGAAGCTCTCGCTCTCGGGGTGTCTCGGGTGGGCGGAGGGAGCCATCAATCGCCACGTGCCGAACAACAACCGTGGTGCACATATCGAGGTCTCGAGCGTATCTTCTGTTGTTTTGGTCGTTTGCTCGGTTTTTGTAATGGTTGGCCGATCGAGCACGCCGAAAAAC
Source organism: Macrocystis pyrifera (assembly GCA_031763025.1). Classification (NCBI taxonomy): domain Eukaryota; class Phaeophyceae; order Laminariales; family Laminariaceae; genus Macrocystis; species Macrocystis pyrifera. The sequence continues at coordinate 3,288,783 of JASSKH010000020.1, read as the reverse complement.
TGGGCTTGCGGCCGCCATGATTTCTTTTGAGGCGCCACCGCCGGAGTACGATGTGATATAGTCTGTGGCCGTGGGCGCGGCTATTGCTCCGGTCGCCAGTCGTTGAGGTTCGTGTTTTATCACCTCGACCGTGGTCACCGAAGCGGCCAAAGATCACCGCAGACTCCACCGGAGATGTTGACCCACCATGAACATGCTACATCAAGGCTGATCAACTCCCAAATTCGAAACTGAAACTAGAAAAATCACACGAAAAAAGTCCCAAAAGACTTTTTACTCAATTTTGTTTATGTCTCACTCTTCGGCCAATCAGATCCAAATTAAATTAGAACAAAAAAAACGAACCAAATTGAAAGGACCAAAAGTCTTCGATAAGATGGGCCCTAAGTGTTGTTGTTGTTGTTGTTGTTGTCGTTGTTGTTTTCTTCACATTAAGCGGTTCTTTCTATCGTCGACATCCAGCACAACCAGTGTCCGAGCCGATTCTTCAATCCTAGAAAGATACAAGTTCTGTGGTCACAAAGCTACGCCACAGAGATACTACGTTGCCACGTATGCTGCAATGCCATGTCATCATACTTCGTACGACAGGCACGTCATACACATTCAATGGCCTAGAGAAACGAAACGAAACAAAGAGAAAAACAAAAATAAAACAAAGACGATTCGAAAGAGAAAAAGAAACAAGAGAAAGGAAACAAATATATACCTGGTACTTCGAAGTATATATACCCTGGTATAAAAAAACAACAAACCATCGTGCCCCCCCCGCGGGGGACGTGGCAGACACTTGAAAAGAAGGAGCTAGAAAAAAAAAGGAAAAAGAAAAACACACCACTAGTCGTCAACAGAGCAATACTATGAACCAAGGGAAAATAACAGGCAAACCAAACGAAGCACACAGCATCCTCCAGGTAGCGGCAGCAGTTTATGGTACGAGTAGCACAGTCAGGGTCTCCCTGCTGGCCCGCCTGGTACCTTGCTACCCTGTCTGCCACCTTCGTCCAGCGTTCGTCAACTATGCCCGGCCCCTCAGCGTCAGACAATACGAAACAAGCAAAGCAGGCTCGTCATCCACCCACGCCACACGACTCCTTCCATAGGGGCCCATCTTACCGAGGACGTTTGGTTCTTTCAATTAGATTTGATTTTTTTTTCTAATTTAATTTGCATCTGAGTGGCCGAAGAGTGAATGACCAGGCAGGATTCGAAGGGGCAAACCAGAAAAAAAGCAATTTGAGTGAAAAGTCTATTAGGAATTTTTTCGCGTGATTTTTTATATTTCAATTTCGAATTTGGGAGTTGATCATCCTTGATGTAGCATGTTCATGGTGGGTCAACACCCCCGGTGGAGTCTGGAGTGATTCTTGGCCGCTTCGGTGACCACCGTCGAGGCGATAAAACGCGAACCTCAACGACAGGCGACTGGATCAATAGCCGCGCCCACGGCCACAGACTATATCACATCGTACTCCGGCGGTGGCGCCTCAATAGAAATCATGGCGGCCGCAAGCCCAATTTTTCGGCGTGCTCGATCGGCCAACCATTTCAAAAACCGAGCAAACGACCAAAACAACAGAAGATACGCTCGAGACCTCGATATCACCTTTGCTGTTCCGCACGTGGCTCCCTCCGCCCACCCAAGACACCCTGAGAATGATAGCTTCCTATCCTGCGCCACCAAAAAGAAAAAGAGGCTGGCGGCGGCGCACACGCGACAACGCAAACCTTCGCTCTCGCCTGCTGTTTATCGGCTGGCCGTTGCGTGACGCGGTGCGTTATTCCAGATTGTTTCGAATTCCTTTTTGTTCGACAATGAACGCGCCGTTTTCCGATAGGATACAAACACGTTTTTTTTTCCGAAATCAAATTAATGTTCTTTGAATTGAAATTTTGTTTCAAAATAACGAAATATAGCGTTCCCCGTTAAGATGTGCTCTAAGGCTTATCAATCGGAGAAAGGAAGAGAAATAAAATAAAATGAAACAAAAATAAACAAAAACAACAGGAAGACAAAGGAAGAACACGTTCGAACCAGCTGCACCAGTTGGTGGTACGAGTAGTATAGGCGTGTTCTACTTCTTAGTTTGATCGGTGCCTGGCTACCCTATCTGTCATCTCCTTCCTACTTTCGTCCACTGCAGTTTCCCTTCTACTCTTCTTCCCCCCCCTCTTCGCATTCCCTTGGTCGGGTTTTCTGCTACTCCTCTTGTTGCCCCTCCGCCCCCCACAAGGGGCCATATCAACGGGAAACACTAAACTTCGTTTTTTTTCCGAAATTAAATTTCAATTCCAATGGATTTTATGATGATTCCGAAAAAAAAACGTGTTTGTATCCTATCGGGAAACGGCGCATTCATTGTCAAGCAAACCGGAAATCGAAACAACCTGGAATAACGCATCGCGTCACACAACCCCCAGCCGCCCAACAGCGAAGAGCGTCGACGAGAGCGAAGGTTTGCGTTGCCGCGTGCGCGCCGCCGCCAGCTTTTTCGTTTTTTTTTATGGCGCAGGATAGGAAGCTATCACTCTCGGGGTGTTTCGGGTGGGCAGAGAGAGCTCTCAATCGCCACGTGCCGAACAGCAACGGTTACGGTGATGCAGCTATCGAGGTCTCGAGCGTGTCTTCTGTACCATTAGTCGTTTGCTCGTTTTTTCGTAATGGTTGGCCGATCGAGCACGCCGAAACATTGGACTTGCGGCCGCCATGATTTCTTTTGAGGCGCCACCGCCGAGGTACGATGTGATATAGTCTGTGGCCGTGAGCGCGGCTATTGCTCCGGTCGCCAGTCGTTGAGGTTCGCGTTTTATCGCCTCGACCGTGGTCACCGAAGCGACCAAGAATTAGCCCTTACTCCAGCGGGGGTGTTGACCCACCATGAACATGCTACATCAAGGCTGATCAACTCTCAAGCTCGAGATTGAAACAAAACAATCACACGAAAAAAGTCCCAAAAGACTTTTCACTCAAACGTTTTTTTTTTCTAATTTGCCCCTTTGAACCCTGCCTGGTCATTCACTCTTCGGCCAATCATATGCAAATTAAATTAGAAAAAAAAAAAAATCAATCAAATTGAACGAACAAAAAGTCCTCGATAAGATGGACCCTAGTAGCCCATCTTAACGGGGAACGCTAAATTTCGTTATTTTTGAATAAAAATTGAATTTCGATGAATTTGAGTTTGATTTCGAAAAAAAAACGTGTTTGTATCCTATCGGAAACGACCGTCTGGGGGTACTATCTCGAGAAATCGCTCATAACGCGTGCAATGTAGGGAAACCCTCGCTTGAAATCTCAAGAAAAGAATACGAGCAACGACGCACAGAATTCTGAACGCAGGCAGGCATAGACAAACCACGACACGAAGAGACGGACCAAGACATGCGTCCTCCTCGGGGTAGGATGCGCTGGATGATGAAATAGAGGCGCTTGAGGCCGAGGAGTTCGAGCTCACCAACCCGTACATCACACGCAGGTCATGGCTAGTACGTGAAAGACGCCCATGGGCGACTTACATCAAGCCGATGATCGGAATCGGAACCTTCGAAGATCGCTTTCACGTGGGCACACGACGACTTCATGGTGTTGGTCGAGCTACTCCGCCCATCCCTTGAACGCGATACCAGGATGGCGCCCTGCGTAATGGCGTCGTACCGGTGGAGTGCCAGTTGGTCATTACCTTGCGGTGGTTGTCTGGTGCGTCGATGTACGAGGGCATGGATGCGCAAGTCATTGCAAGGAGCACAGCGTACGGCATCGTTCATCGCGTGATCAAGGCCTAGAATGCATGCGGAGACCTCGACTGCACGTTGCCCGTCGGCGAGGATACCCTTCGGTCAGCGGAGCTTTTCAAGGACCGGAGCGAGCACGGTGTCATCTCGAAAGCTTTAGGGCAATGGGTGGCCTCTTCGTGCGCTTGTTCAATCCGAGGAAGCGCGACCATGGAGCATCTCACAACTTCTTCTCTGGCCACACGAAAGGGCACGGCATGAACCTTCAGATAGGCAAGCGAGGTTCGCCACTTTGTTTCGCTTTGCGAGCATTGGCCTCCTGGAACAACACTAACAATGTACCAGTACCAGTACAAGTAATATCATACATGCGGGCAAGGATCGTTTGTTTGTCACTACGAATAATGATGAGGTAAATTACTTACATGTACACAGATTGTACCGGGTACAGAGTAGGTATGATACGTTGTAGAAGTACATGATAGATGTCTCCGTCAACAAGCAGTATACGTACGGGATTGCATCAGTATACTGGTCGTCGCAAACGGGCGTACCACGAAACACTCTGGAATATTACACTCGTATCAGATCATATGTTCGTATTCTATTATAGAATTAATATAGCAAACCGATTACCAGGTATACATACAGGCGTTCGTGACTGGGGGACTCGATCATGAGGTATCATATGACTCCTTACGTGTACTGGATTTCATCCGTATTACAAGCGCTTCGCGTCGCGGGCGCCGCGCGCACCCGCTACACTCGGTTACGAGCAAGAAGAATGGAACAAAACGGAACAGACGGTCCAAGCTATTTTGTGCAATCAGACCATTCGCAAATGCCATGAGCTCTATGCTCCACCCAGGCAAATAGCCCGAACGCCGCATGCCGCACGAACATAGGTACGTACTTATTTCCTTCTTATGATACGCGGTATGTACGAAAGAGAAAGCACAGCACGGCACGGCAGCACCGCAAAATCAATGAAAACGAAACCGAGAATGACAGAAAGGAAAAATATCCCCGTCCCCTCTCACATATTTACTGTCTCCCTGATTGGAACACCTTACATCGGAAAAAAACCCAGGCTTATCACGATATTTCGGGGGACGGCAACGGCGGCAACGGCGGGACGTGACGGGACGGTAAAACCGCCGTCAAAATGGGCCCGCCGTAAAACCACTCTCGCGACTACGTCGTCACCGATTCCTCCCCTGTCCCTCTCTACTACAGTGAGCCCCGTCGCCGGCCTCGCGTGAAGCTCGGTGCTCAGCATGAATGGGCTCTGTCTGGCTTCCTTCTGTGGACTGGGACAGAATATATAGGGCTCTAGTATAAGGGTCGTTCGGTATTGCAAGATATGATCAAGCGGTGCTTATTTTGCGACCAAGCCGAGTTTCACGGAGAGATCATCGCAGTCTAAGCACCAATATTGCAGAACTGGCGAACGAGGGCCGCAGTGCCCTCGTGCCTCGAGGCACACGCAACGCCTAACCACGAAAACGGCGACCACGCTCCTTCCAACCCTCCCTCTACCCGCCAGCGCCCGACACCCGCGACCGAGCCGGGATCGCTCGCGATGCGCTGTTCTGGGTGCACGCACGCACACGAAACGAATGAAGAAAAAATAAATAAAGCTCTCGCCGGCAAGCAATCACACACCTCGGATAACGCAACACTCGGATAACACTTATCTAAGTTATGGGGCCTAACAGAGGAGCGTGGTAACTTCCTAATATAGTGTTAGCACTGGAGCAGCGATCACGGTAACGCGGTATCACAGTGTTAACTGAAAACCCACGAACGTGCACACGCTTTAACGTTATGTTGCTGCTCGGTCTCGTCCACCTCTGGTACAGTAACGTTATGTTTTGCCGTGATCAGTCCTTGAACTAACACTGTAACACAGTGTTAGGCTGTGACCAAACACGTACGCCATCACTCTAACATGCCCAGATAGATGTGCACATATGAACTAACACGATAGCATACTGTTATTACCGACGCAGCGTTAGACGTAACACACTAACATAATGTTACCCTTTGGAGGAGTGTTATACATGACACCCTAGCATAACGCCACGATGTTCGCCAGCACTACTAGCGCATAACATTGTGTTACAGATAACACACTAACGTAACATAACGCAACGACCAGCACTACTAACACCACGTTATCTGGACACCCCATCTGATTGCGTTTGGCTCGGATAACGTACCACTTGACGTACGTTAGATACGTTGCAGTCCTAGCCGGCCCACACGTAACATTATGTTAGGATGTCAGCCTAAATGCGGAAGTCTCTGTAACATTATGTTACGGTGTTACCGTCATTAAAGATCTGATGGTAGCATTGGGTTAACGTGTTACCATAAAAATCAATCCGGGTCTAACTTTATGTTACTGAGTCACCGTTGGGGCCGAAGTCGTTCTAACGCAATGTTACTACGTTACCCTTTGGATACTCCCGATATCTAATATGTGTTATCTGTGTTAGTGGCGAAGCGGGTGTGTGGGAGTAACATAACGTAGCCGTGTTACCTAATTTTCGCCGACATCCCAGTAGGGGATACCTTCAAAGATATCTCCGGCGGGAGCATATCACGGCATCCCCGGTAAAAAAACAACTCCATATTTTTTACTCCGCAAACAGGGGATGTTTAAGAGGGATACCCGCAAAATAACGCCTCATTTCTTTTAGGAAACCCCGCCAGTACGATATCCATCTGTACCACATTACGCTATCCATAAACAACGTAATCTGCACACTCGCACGTACGAGTTAACACGGCAGCACCACACTGTTGATGTTAGATTGGGGGTGTACGTTATCTGTTAACTTGTGTCACTACAGACATTGCGTACGAGTTAACACATTAACGTAATGCTAGTGTTGTATCGATTATATACGTTATCCGTTTGACGTATGTGATGTTGTCATGGTAGCAAGACTTGCTTAATATTACCCTCACATAACGTCGCTCGATACAGACTGCTGGTGCGGCTGATAGGGTAATAATATAATGTTAACGTTGTATTGACCATGTACGTAATCCTTCTAACGACTGTTATGATAGCCCCTAGGAACTTGACCAACGTGCTAACATAGTGTTATGTACGCGTTTATTTGACCGTGCATACGTTATCCGTCGGACGGGTTAGCAAGCAAGCATCCCGCTGACACACTAACGTAACGATATTCGCTACGGGCTGATGTCGCTAACACGGTAACATAATGCTAACGTTTAATTGACCATGTACGTTATCCCTTCGACGTGTATTACGATAGCCACCAGGAATTCCGCAAACGCGCTAACATAGTGTTACTTGCTATGGGCTGCATACCATAACACCGTAACACATATACTGCGGTCAGTACATGATCAAGGTAACACTCTAACATAATGTTACGCGATCGCCCGCCAATATCATAACACACTAACACTATGTTATCGCAAAACCCAGAAAGTAGTTTACGTAGAACGTAATGGTACGTTGTTTTTTTTCGCTGACGCCTAAGAAAACATAAAAGGTTAAGTGTTACGCTATGCGAGGTGTGAAGTAATAGAAGGAGGTTTTGCCCAAGTGATAGCTCTGAGCGGTGTACCAACTAAGCACGCTCAGAGATATATATATCTATAAGTTGGTTAATGGCTTGTTACTTAGCCGTATGCATATATATATATATATATATATATACCTGGTACCTGGTACGCATTATATGATAAACTGAACACCTCGCGTACATATAATACCAGGTATCCAGTTTGTGTGTGTGCTTCGAACTAGGGGAGTCTACCGCTTCACAATGATACGTGCTGACCACTTCTTGATTGTGATTTTGTCGCCGTCGATCTCGAATATCCCCGTCTCACGCCATAACAATCAAACCCTCCGTGGTCAATCACCTCCCCGCCCGCAGACTGTCTGCGACGCCCACTACAGGATCATCGCGTAGACCATGAACTGTCTTGGAAATCAGAACGATCGGACAGCGTTCAAGTTCTCAGGATTCCACAAGCTTTTCAAGGACATCCCGGACTGCTACTACATCCTGAGCGACGCTGCATACCCCGCCCCAGACAAGGTCCTCGTCCCCTTCCCTGGAACCAACCTGTCGCCGAGCCAAGACAGTTACAACTCCTACCAGTCTCTGGCCAGGATGGCCATCGAACAGACGTTCGGTATTCTGGTGAGGTTTCGCTATTCTGGTGTAGGTTTTTCTATGATTTGCTCGCAGATGCCTTGTTTACCGTCCCTAACGCGCTTCCACCTCCATGCAGTCGTCTCGTGTTTCAAACTGTATCGTCTCGGTAGAGACCTGTTACTCTCGTGGGGGACTAATATGCAGTGGACCAACGTCCATATACAACTCTAGCACGCATATGCCGTCTCCACAAATTTAGCATACGGCCTTACGGTGAGCGTTGGATCGGTTAGCCAACAACGCAACGACGAGAGATGCAGCAACCTCAAATCTTAAATGTGCCTACCACAAACCTCTCCTTGCGTGTCATTCCTTAAGGTGAGGAGGTGGGGCATTCTGCGGCGTCCTTTGAAGGTTCGACCTCGCAGCTTTCCAAAAGTAATTAACAGCGTCATACGGCTGCACAACTTCTGCCGAAACCGGAAGGTTGACTTGCCTGAGGGGGGCGTGTCAGTCACGCTCCCCACGAGCATCACTTTCAACGGAGAAGGCGACCTCACGGGCGACTTCTTCGAGCCCGAGCCCATCCGCAGTGGACGCCCGTCAAAAGACCAGGCGCAGGTATCCCAACCGAAGGAGGCCATTGGCACGCGACTGGAGATTCTGGGAATCGTACGACCAGACCGCAACAAGGAGAAAAATGGTTCTTGTGCGCCTTAGTTAAGTGGTGTGGACCTATCGGTTGATTGTTGTCGACGCCTGGTGGTATTGCTGTTGAAAATTGAAACAAATACGAGAAACGCGCGTGATGCACATGAGTCGTGATGTGCGTGTGGACGTTTGTGGACGTTTTTTTCCTTCTTGGTGGGCGTTTATCTCCTACATATAATGTATCCGCCTTTTGTATTTTTTTTGGGGGGGGTCGAGCGGGAGGGGGGGGCCTCTTGGTTGTTGCCCAATACCATTCGTATATGTTCGATAGGCGGGTCTACTCCCCTGTTTGTTTCTGGGGGGACTCTCCTCTTCGTCGACTGGCATTCTTGCTCAACGGGCGCTCGTCGCTTGCGCGATGTGCGGTTAGCCTTGCATAACCGTGGGGGAGGGGGGGGGGGGTTGCGAGGGTATTGATGTGCTTGTCCATCAGCATTCTTGACTGTGCGGTAGCCCGTTTGCCCTTCTATGCTCGACGTATTGGTTTTGTTTTCGGTGGCGTGCGAAGTGCAGCGGGCCCTCGTGGTTTGCAGCAGCATCCTCCGTGGCTGTTCAACGCTGGCTCAGGGATGTGCGGTTAGCCATCCATAGTCACGTCTTGTGTGATGTCATTTTTTCTAGCGGGGGAGGGGTAGGGGGGGGGAGGGGGTAGGGGGTTTGGGCAGCGGTGTGCTCGTTCTTGTCCACTTTGCATTCCTGTCTGTGTCGTGGCCCGTTCGAATATGTATCCACACTTGACTATTTTTTCTCTCGGAAGCAAGTTTCTTAATCAATTCGTGTCGCTTTATGCGAGCCTTGTCGATTACATAACTTCGGCGGTGTGCTTTAAAACGGTGAACCCACGCATGAATCTCGTACAGCAGACTGTGACTTGTTGGCTTCCAGGCATGTTCTTGTCTTTTGTCCATAGTTATGAATCAAAGTATTGTTGTATGGCGCTTCTATCATCTTTGACTTTACTGCGGCGTCTTATTTGGTATGCGTGTGTCGAAACCGTCGCAGTTTGCGCGATTCGACTGCAATACTCCGTTTTGGTTTATATTTCGAATCTATGTACCCACGTGACTCGGGAGGACTCAGTCATTTGAGACTGACCAGGACTCTGTCGTTTCAGCACGTCGACGGACTATTGGACTCGGTACTTCAAAATGACTGGTATCCGCGAGTCAACGGCTGAGTCCCGATAACCTGGCAGTGGTACTCTACCGACCTTTTTGTTTACAGTATGAAAATCTCGTGTCACTGCCGTAAAGTTTCACTCCTACCCCAAATTCATGTTGACCTCTGCAGAGTATAGTGCTGTTATTATTGTACCGCTGCTGCGCGTTTTTCGCTCCTGCCCCGAATGCACTACAGTAGTTGCTATTGTTTCTCGCCAATGTCTGGGCGAACGTATCGTTCCTGCTTTTTGGCCGCTTTTCTAAGTCCGACCAATCCCTGAACTATACATACCTCCGTCCAACCTTGTATTAAATTGTAACACGTAGGGAACATCAGGGGCAACGTTTGCCCTGCTCTACAATCAAATTAAGGTCAAATGGATTTATGTGACGTTCATGGTCGACGCTTGGAGTGCTCGGGATACTTACACCTGAATATAAAACGATTGGACGGGTAACGTAAAAACATCATACCTTGCGCCGTCATCGTACAACACCTTATAGACAAAGTTGCATACTCCAAAGGCAGCACATCGTCAAACGGAATCATTTAAGCACGAACGCCTTTTGTCACCCCGCCCTCCCCCCGCACGCCGCCGAGGCTCAACAGAGAATAAAAAGAGTCTAGTGTAGAAAGCACACCGCCCATTCAAAACATAGTAATTTTCGCGACACCAGGGCGAGAGCCCGTTCCCCCCTAACAACAAAAAACGAAATGACAAAAGTGAACAAAACCATAAAACCAAACCAAACGCAGACACGACGCGCATCTCTGTTGCCTTCCCCCGCCCCCCGCCAACGCACACACTCCGCCGAACCCCATCAGCAACAAAAGAAAAAGAGACGAGTATTGAAGGATAACCGACCATTCAACGGATAGCACTTTTCACGACACCACAACGAGAGCCCGTTCCCCCCTCAAAAACACGGTCGAAAAGAAAACCGTGTGAAGAAACGAAAACCATATTGTAGACCCTACAGAAACACACTAGACTGCACACCGCCCATTCAACAGGTAGTATTTTTCACGACCCCAAGACGAGAGCCTGTACCCCCCCCCCCCCCCCCCCCCCCCCCCCCCCCCCCCGAAAAAAACAATATAAAGTATACAAGAAGAGAAAATAGCAGACACATCGTACATCGAACAGGCTTCATGCCATGTCCGTCACCACGACCGCGTTTTGTTGCCCACCCTGCACACCTCCGAACCCCTGAAAATAAATGCAGAGACGAATATTGAAAAGATAACAGCCCATTCAATAGATGCCATTTTTCACGACACCAGGACGAGAGTCTGTCCCCTTCCCCCGAAAAGCCTAATAGAAACAAGCGTGTCATGTTGATATATTCAATCGATTGCCTAATATTTCGCTTTCCTCGCCTTCTTCTTTGATCGAGCCTCCTTCAGCTTCTCCTGCGCTTCCTTGAGTAACTCCTCGCAGGTTTCCCTCACGCACGCGTCTTCTTCCGGGCCAAGCCTCCGTAGAGTGCTCGACAGCCTGGTGACGTCGTTCATAAGACGTTCCATTTCGACAGCCTCATCTCTGTCCCGGATCATTCTGGCCTTTTTAGTTGAGGTCGGGCTTCTTCGTGCTTCATTGAAGCCGTCTCCAACGACTTCGCACTCGCTGCTTTTTCCAGCTGGTTCACCTCGTCCAGCGATTCCACTAGCGCGCGTCTTTCCTCCTTTGTCTCGTTCAACTCCTCCGCGTACTTCTGATTCCTCGCTTGGTCCTCTTGGGACTTGCCCTTGCGCGTGCTCGCCGCGTTGCTGCTAGAACCGCCTGAGCCCTCGGTCCGGACTCCTCCCTCGTTCGCCGGTCCTCCTCCTCCGTTTGCGGACCCTCCTCTCCCGGATGACCACCCTCCTCTCCCGGATGACGACCCTTCTCTTCCGGGTGTCGACGGTCCTTCCGCGGGTCGCGATAGCGGGCCCGTGCGACGCGACCGCACCGTTGGCCGCGTGCCAGTGTTGCCAGGGACGGAGCTTTCAGACCCATCCACGCCGTCGGGGATGATGGTATCGGCAATGCCGCTGTCGTCTCCCCTCAACGACACGAGGTCCTCGTAGATCATAGTAGCAAGCCCTCCTCCGCAGACGTTCCATGAATGTTTAGCGTCAGCCTTTTCTGTGCCGCCGCCGCCTTCGCTTGCGGTCAAGATGTTGGCGCCTTCACCACCGCTTTGGTTCTCGTTAGCTTGCTGGATCATGAGGTGAGGGGTTGTAAAGACAGGCATGGAGCGATGGGGGGGAGACATGGACGGGGGGTGGGTGGCGGGAGGGTAACAAAATGGTTTTCCGGAAGCACTAGAGGAAGTTTGTCAATAACGAGGAGGGAACACAGGGAAAACGAAATGGAAACAAACAGTACAAACGTCAAACAAGACTTGTGACAAGAAACGATAAATTTGCAATAGCGTGCAAAAACCGAAATAGCGTCGCTGGCTTAAGACACAACGAAAATCTGTCACAATCGCAAATGAACCGGAGCGCTCTTGTGCCGCAGCGGTTAAACCCAAACACCCACCGTGTGCTTCGCCGTGATCTCTGTCAGCCCCAAAAACCATTTCTTCCGCATCTCCTCCAACATTAGGTTCCCATCGCCGTCGAGAGGAAGCTGGTCGCCCAAGGTCCTCGCAGTAGAAACGAGGTCCCAGTTTGGCAGTGCCAGTAGCAGACTCAGGGTGCCCTCGTGTCAGCTATGTGGTCATCAAGTAGTGAGATTCCGTTGCCGTTGGAGTCCATATATCCGGGGTCGTCCACTGCCTTGGCAAGCTCGACGATGAAGTCGTGATTGACGCCCGTAGCCTTCAGGTCCTACTCCTCGCTATCAGGGCGTTCCGGGATTTGACATACACCTTCCAGATGCGGTCGCAGTTCATCACACACAGAAGGCGGCAATGAAAGTCCTGCCTGGGGGTAGCGGTTCCGGACGGCTTCGGTTCCGAAGCCTTGCGCTTCTTCGCCGCTTTCGACGCTGATGCCTTCTTCACCGGTGTGATTCCGATGGAAGTGTTCTCCCACTATTTGGGCTGTTGATTGGCGTGACGCCAGGCCGAGCGAGCCGCTAGAGCGTTGACCAGCTCTTGTTTGGGAGCCGACGATATTGACTTCAGTGTGCCGAGGGCATTGAAGCGTAGGCCGCCCCATCGTCCGAGCCTACGAACTTCCTTCTTGAGGTCAGCGTATTTCCACTTGCCGTAGTTCGGTATTGAAGTTCGGCGCGACCCCCCCTCTCGTGGAAGACTGGACGGTGTGTCCGATGACGATCGTGGAGGAGTAGAGGGTGTAACCGACGGCGAAGCCCCACGAGATGACCTCGGCATGTTGCCGTGGTTTTTGAGTCGAGGCGAGCGAGTTCGAGGCGAATGGCGTTCGTGAGGGGTCGCACCATTCGTTAACAGACTGTGTTTGTGCTTGACCATGTACAGCGCAAACATACGAAAATGTACTGCGATATTTAGGTTGCATTTCGTACATGTCCCTGTGCTTCACGGAAACATACATAAATATTACTTGGGGCGGAGCGAGCCTAGGGTAGTCGTTTGACAGCGCAATGCTAGCTTACGGGCGGTGCAGCACTGAGTGCTTCAACTGAAGCGAGTCGCAATAAACATACTGATTTGAGGCACAAAGTGCACTCACTTCAATCCTCGGCAGAATATTTCACACAAAGATGGAAATGTCTCGCTGGACCGCACCGCACTGGCACCGCATTTACCACTTTCTCGAGCGAGATGGATTTTGCTTTTTGGCCAGAACGAAAGGTCGCTGTACACCGGTGGAAAACCCAAATTCGGCTTCGTTCCGAAGCACTACTGTAGCAATCAATCTGATTAGCAGTCCTTCATGTGGCTACCATCCTGGGTACTATTCTATTTTTATCCACTTCGGGAATATGGTTCGCTTCCACCCGCTAGTAATTAGGACGGCAACGCTCGCAGTGATCTGGCGCTTTAAGGAGCCGCGCCGTCCGTGCATGTTATTTTCTACTTTTTTGTGGATTACCCGAGCGAAACAAACCAACTACAGTACGTTTTTCAGCTGAACCAATACTATTTATTGTATTCTTTTTCTAGCGGTGGGAAACATGCATTACAATAAACAGCATACCTCCAGAAAAACAACTGATACGTTCCGCAATCTATGTTGTGACAAAGGTTACATTCACGCTATATTTTTGGTGCGGGTGCCAGATCACTTCGATGCGTTGTTCAACCCGAAAAACGCTCGAGAAACTAACGCTATAAATATCACTCCGAAAAATACTGGTCAGTTTGAAACACGTTTATTTCTCGCGCCACCGATGCTGTTCAACATTGCACTTTGCTTGCTGCAACCGATCCAAGCCTCTATCGGAGCCCCCCGCTCCGTCCCATGAGCGCCGCAACGAAGTTATACGGGCTAGGGGTTGCAAAATGACCAAAATGCCAGCATGGCTTCGCACGATGGACACGCAACAAGGAGTACATTTTCGTGATGGGCTGGTACGACTGAGGTGAAAATATGCTTTCGTCCAAGGTCGACTGCAGATACGAGCAGGGTTTGGTTCGGGAGTTATGTCCTTTTCCTTAGGGCCTGTTAGTAGGTTACTACTATACTGGAAACAGTATAACTGATGCGGACAATACACGTCTCTGAGAAAAATGTACAACACTAAACGTATGGGAGTACAATATGGACGTGGCGGCCCGTAACTAACGGACGGGACCGTAGCCACGAATCCTCCCCCCAATCGTTATTAAGGGATGTTGTTAGGCGGGACAAGCGACACGAGGATTCGGGCACGCGAGGCCAGGCAAAGGTCCCTATATTATTTTAGGGCCGCCATGAACCACATTCCCGCTTCGCTCGTTGCAAACGTACCTCCAGGCGTGTGGATGTGAGTGAGAATCCATCATCCTCGTCGTCGGTGAAGTGACCAGACGGGACGTAAGTCTCTCCGATTTCGACATCCTGCGTCGGGCGGAGTTATTGAACGGCGTAAATACTGTACGTCGGCTATGACCGGCATGTTTGAGTGACGTTGGTGAGGCGAGGGACATATCGGCACAACTACGTCCGTCATTTTCTTGTTTAGACCACATACACTGTTACTATTCGGCTATACCATAAGAGATGCACACGACCTGTTCTTGGAGGTGTCGTCGCCATTTGCACACGAGTGCTGTTGGCGGGAACTCCCTCTACCGCGCCGTGCGATATGTTATGACAAACTCCATGAACTTGTTCCAAAGCACAGCGTCTGTCGTCACTTACGGGCTCCGATGACAGACATTAAAGAACCAAAGCAATGGCGACGCGGCA
Organism: Macrocystis pyrifera; assembly: GCA_031763025.1. Taxonomy (NCBI): domain Eukaryota; class Phaeophyceae; order Laminariales; family Laminariaceae; genus Macrocystis; species Macrocystis pyrifera. The sequence continues at coordinate 3,273,721 of JASSKH010000020.1, read as the reverse complement.
CACCGTGTCTGATGGGCAAACACGTCTGTACTAAATGTGTTTAGCGCAGCACCGCCGTTCTTGTTACACACCGCGACTATTCATGGAGGCGACTCTATATATAATAAGAATCGCAATAACTGCCCGAAGTACATGCTCGTTGACATCGGTGGGCGAGTCCGTTGTGAGGGCGTCCTGCTCGCTCCTAGATACTCGAAGGCCGCTTGTGTCAGACTGCGCGGTCGCTGTCTGCAAAGTGGTTTCAGTCACACCGGGGCACTAAAAGTCAGCAAGAAGTACGCAACGACGATGCGGGGTACGTTCGAGTAGTTGTTCAAGGGGAGCCCTCCGGACTGCGCACACATCTCGGGCACAATCTACTTAGGATTAGAGTGGGACACATTTTGCAGTGGTATAGTATGCGAAGGAGTCCAGGGGGACGAGCTCTCGACAGACCCTACGACTCATACAGACACTATGAGCATACTGCTGTTGGGGACTATATACACAGGTGCAGCATTCCGACAATACAACGCCATATCACCGGATATATGGTCTACTGCTGCTGTGCCTGGGGACACGGGGCACCGAGAAGCGACGAGTGACGAGAGAAACGTATGAAACGAACAACTGTGCATCCCAACATTATTAATAATTGACCCGGGGAGCATCCAGGGGAGTCACTAGCCTACGTCCTTAACAAGGAATTACATAAAGAATACGCGCGTTCGGCTTATTATAGTATTTGTAAAAACCAGTACAAATAGGATATAGACGAGACGTATTGCGCAGCTTGAAAAGTTGCGTGTCAACTACTCCATCAGTCGAACGGACAGCTGACGTATTTCATAATTTAGTTAAATAGAGTTTCGACGACTCAATCGGCCGTACTCACACAGGCCACGTTTTTCAAAAATATTTAAAAAAAGACATCCGTGAATACTTGGGATCTATAAACCCACCAGGTATGACGACCCAAGACGCCAGGCAGGCGCGCGCCCCGACCCCCAGCGCGGGTGTCACCCGTATCAGACGGTGGCGGGCGGGGAGGGAGAGAGTCGGTTGATACGAGTCGCGGCTGCTGCTGCTGCTGCTGCTGCTAATGCTGCTAATGCTGCTACTGCTGCTAATGCTGCTGCACGTGCTGCTGCTGCAATTACTGCTGCTGCTGCTGCTGCCAATGCACATGTTGCTGCTGCAAGTACTGCTGCTGCATGTACTGCTGCACGAACTGCAGCTTCGGCTGCTGCTGCTGCTGGTGCAGGTGAGAGGTGTCCGTCATGTCGTCCTCGCGCGCGCCGCGACGCCCGACCCTGGTGTCACCAGATACACGTTGTCGCTCACCAAATACACGTTGTCGCGGGTGGGGAGGGAGACTGACGGTGACTGCGAGTCGCTGCGACGTTGTCGATAATGCTGATGCTGATGCTGATGCTGATGCACGCGCTACACGTGCTACTGCACGTGTTGTTGATGCTGTTGCTGAGGGATGTCCGTCATGCCGATCAGGCGCGTGCACCCTGACCCTGGCGTCACCAGCTACAGCTTGTCGCGGGTGGGGGGAGAGAGTGTCGGTGGCTTTGAGTCTCGGCGGTTGCTGCTGCTGATGGTGCTGATGCTGATCATGCTCATGCACTCCCTGCTGTACGTCCTGTTGTTGCTGCTTTGGCTGTCGCTGCTGCTGATGTTGTTGTTGCTGTACCAACGGTTGGTCTTGTGCCATTGTCACCTGCGGGTGATGTTGCGTCTATACCTTTAGAGATCAATCAACACACTAGTGAAAACCGGTGATCTTCTATTGGCAAGCATAGCCCAGGCCAACCTAGAGAGGTTGGAATCTGCTTCCAGCATGTCTATTCTCAGATGATGTGCTTAGTTAGGGAGCCAGCGTGTATATTTTAACGAAGAGATCGTCCTGGAGGAGAGGACGTGTGCGTAAGAAGGAGAGGCAGGAGATGCCACACCAGAAGCAGCAGCGATCCTAGCAGGGCCATGTTTGAGCCGGACCTTGTAGATTCGCTTGGTACTGGTAGCGAGGGCGCTGGAGAGTAGCAGTTGCAGGGGCAGCAGAAGCTCCAGCAGCACCGTCAGCAACGCCAGCAGTCAGGGGATTGCTGCATTTTTGTTGCGACGATGAAGCGCATGCAGTAACCACCGTTACCGCGGCCGCGGTGACCACCGCCGCCGCAACCGCCGTCTCGCTACCGCCGCTGCCGCCGGCGTCGTCTCGAACGCCGCGTAACCATCGCTGCTGCAACCCCCCGGGATAGCCAGGCATCTGCCTGAATCTGTGGGTTCGCTTTGCGCTGGCGACGTAGGAGTGGAACGCAAAAATACATGAAAGAGGGAGTTTACCCGGCATGAGCCGGGAGGGAAGGTGGAGACCGCGGGAACGACGCTGAAAGTGGTTGGGCAGAATCGTTTGCCTGGACTGCTGAAGCACCACGCCCGCAGGTGGTCGATGGGGGGGAAGTTGCCCCCGAGGAAGGAGACGAGAGAGAGAGTGAAGATGGGCGCCGGGGGAGGAGTCTGCATCATCTGTTCGGGATCAGCACGCGGGCGCGACAGGATGCGCTGCCCCAAGAGAGAGAGGATGAAAGAGAAGGACCAAGGCGTCACCAGCAAGGACTTACGTCCGCGCCAGGCACGTTTGAGTTTATTGATTGATTGCTGTGGTGATTTCTGTTTTGTGATTGATGGTGTATCGATTTAAGAATGGTATATTCTCTCCGAACATTGGAGATTGATATTTAGGTATGTTGGAAATAGAATGGAATCCACAGACGTATACGTATATAGCTTCCCTCACTGAAGTGTTCGCTATCCTGTAGACGCACTGCAGGACTATGGCGTCTGTCTGTTTTATGGTCGACTGGTTCTCGCTGGGCGTCGATGCGAGTACCAGTATTATTAGATGGAAGAAGAGTAAATGAGAAAGGGTGGAACGTCAAGTCGCTTTTTCGCATATCACTACTGCTGTATCACTGCTGTATCCTAACGGTACAGCACTATTGCATGATACATTTGGAATGAAAAGGGTCAAGGTACTCATATAATTCAGTTGAGATACGTGCGAATGATGTGAACTCAATGACTGCACCAACACCCTTCACCCATGTGCACCTTTTTGACGTCATTGCGTATCATGTACAGAAAGTAAGAGGATTGATAAGCCCACCCTATTGCTGAGTTTAGCATTGCGTTGGTCTGATGCTTGCAGAACCGAGCAAGTACAGCAGAAATAGGTGTATGTGTTGGACCCTTGGGCCCAACTACAGCAACACGTCTGTTTGCAGCGTTTCACACATACATCATTGTGTGGGGGTGTCTCATTTTTGAGTTAGTTGGGTTGATGTGTAGCTAGCTGTGTTGCACGACCCGCGCCACTTGTTACGTGCCAAAAAGGCAAGATATTTGTGGACGGAGTAATACATTTTACGAGTACAGCAGCAGCAGAAGTAGTATGGTACTGAGAGCGAGACATCAGAGTATACATTACACAGATTTGAGGAAAATACCGACTGGACTGCAGGGTAGAACACTCCCTCGTCCAGCGTCTGTTGCCCCGGTACTACTGCCAAAGGTGGTAGAGTTATGGGTATGAGTTGAGACGAATACTTTGTACTGCTGTACATGTTCACCAAGTACGTGCTGCAGTATATAGAGGTCGAGGAATACATGGGTTTGATGTAGGACCAGATATTCTCGTTGACAAGTAGCTGTTTATTTGCAGTAGCATTTGAGAAGTTGAACTATAGTGGTAAAGAGGAGTTTTCAAGCTGTGAATGCGTGAAAAGAGCAAAATACCCAATGCTGACCTACTCGTTTGAGTGCACGTCCCATCCCTTGTGTGTGCCGGGTCAATGCTGCGGAGGCGATGTTTGATTTCACCCAGGAGGATAAGCTGGATGACCCGAGCTGCGGTGACGCCATGAGACCGGACGGAGAGGCAGCCGCGGCGGAGGCAACATCAGTGTCAGTAGTGTTCGGAGCATTGGGGTGCGGCGTGGATGCTGAGCTTGGGAAGACTGGAGGTTGACTGGGGATGACTCGGGATGCTGTGGCTGGGAAAGACTCGGAAGGCGATTAAGAGGGGCTTTGGGAAGAGCGTGGCGGAATTGTAAGGACCGTTGGGGCATAAATATGAAGAACAAACGGTCGTTACATTATTGCATCAGAATTGCACGTGCGTAATCATTCGGCGTCGTGGATGGCTGGGGCCATTTATAAATATCCCACATGCTCCGACGAATTGAGGTGATTTAAAGGCCTATGATGTAGCTCTACACAAGATCTTTCGAACGTGGCTGTTTTCACGGCGAGGTTCCAACTACAGCGCTCGTGGTGGCGTCGCAGCATAGAGCACATCCATGGGCACCGGCAACAACAACACAAAACTCGGAAACTTGAGCGACCCGTATCGAGAATGCCTGCGCAAGCCTTGGAAATGTTTCCCTCTCCTCTTTTTTCGCCTCCCCCAGGCCCCACTACTAAAAAATTGACGAAAAAAAGAAAACAGGGTCACACGCAGCACCATGTCGGAAAATGAAATCAAACGTAGCGGGTTGGGATTTTCACCAGATCTAAAATTACACAAGTTTCGTAACTATGTAGAACCCGATTTGGTAACCCCCCCCCCCATATTTTATAGCTAGTATTAATGTATAGGTTGGGTTAGTGTCGGTTAGCGACGACGCTGTAAAACACGTCTCTCACTGCGTGAGCGTTACAGCCAGGGTACCGTTTTTATATTTAGTTTGTTATTTTTGGCGGTTACCAAGGCTGGCGGTCAAGTTAGATCACTTTTGTGCGGGGAGAAGCTTTACTCCGCACAAGGGCGATGATGGTATCACGTAGTGTGTAAAGGGTGAGACACCCACGAGGCAGTTACATAGTAAACCCATTGCGGTCTCTGAAAGTGGCAACACCAGAAATGAAATCAGTTCATTGATGCTGTCATCCATGTGCAAGAAAATCTGCATCTAAAGCGGTTCTTAGTAGGATGGAGCTCACCCTTCATGTGACTCACCCAACACCTCACGGCGCTACGCGCTTGGTGCAGCAATGTCTGCCTGGTCGGTGAAAACCCGACGCCCTCCGTCCCGGCATTGTAGGGATGCGAGCGTCTATGGTCATACGACTACGGCCATGCATGATAATGGGTACCCCCCCCCCCCCCCCCCCCCCCCCTGTCCGGGACTCAAAAACAAAGGTGGGGTGTCGTTTAATTTGTTTTTGCACCCTTGTGCGTACCTGTCTACATATTGCACCAGGCATTTCTCACCCGACCTGTCGCGTCGCTGTCGTCTTGCGTGGGGCATATGGCAGTTATGACAGTACCCGTGGCGAATTTTAGAGGTCAAGGTTTGGGAGCGATCGTGTCGTGGAAACCATAGCCTGTGGGTTCTCCTACCACGCTTGTCAAACTGACCCTCGTCAGGTTCCTAGTACCTAGGTGTGCTGTCTGTTGTCTCCACCTATATAATACAAAACTGGGAGTAGTTTATGCAGGGGTTGGTAACCCCCCCCCTCGTTTATTGCGCCAACAACATCACGGCCTTTTCATCCCGCCCAAAGACCTGATCGAGGTCGCAAACTGACCCGAATGATGAATACGCACCAAATATGCATATATACCTTGCCAATGGCGGGGCTCAACTCTAAGCGACGTACCGGTCGGCCACAGAACGATAGTACCACAGGTACTTGGTACAGCATAACGAGTGTTGAGTTCTCAAAGGGGTGTTAAAGTCGAGCAATTTGCAGACGACTCTTGACCATATATTTCTGGGACGGTTTTGGCAGCATTGATTGCCGTTCGGGAAAAATTGGGCGCCGCAAAACGATCACACCCCCGTGCTAACTCAGCACCCTTTACGGTATTGCAGGAAGGGATCAGGAAGGGATAGAGCACTGTTGAATGATCTCTAAAAGTATAGACGCAGCTGGCACGGGAACGCGTGGCTGACTCCAGAACTTAACACGGAACACCTTTCATATTACATCCTCGCTGTCGAGTTGACTCGCCTCATATGCAGTATAGAGTTACACCTGACAAGTGACATTGGTGGGCACACATATTACCCCGATACCCCAATACCCTACTGCCAGAATCCCTTTCAAACATGGAACTCCTCAATCTACGATGGATCGTATATGTCGTGTTTCTGAGTAAAATCAACATCTCCCCTACTCCTCATACATGACCATGCTAAGATCCCCTCAGCTCTGTACAGGAAAATCTACGACATCGCAGGGCTGATATATCCCAATATTATAATCAACTCAAATCAAACTCAGAAATTACAAAACCCAAACTGTAACTCAAAAACTAAATTCTTGAATCAACACTCAAGTCCCGAAATCAGTATTCAAATGCTCAAATCCACAGCCTCTCCGTCGCAAACGCGTTAAACTCTCGAAATCCAATGCCAGGTAAAACGAGATTCTTCTCGGATTCAGTCATGGTAGAACGGCATTTTCCGCGGAATTGGTCCAAAGATATTCAGTGGAATCTCGTCGACTTAGTAAAAATGATCTCTGGGGCCCTCCCTTCGCCAAACGCTACAGGTGTTTACAGGCACACCATCATGGCCATTCGTATTGTCTCCAGCGCTCTCGCTCGAGAAAAACAACTTACGAATTCGGCGAGACTTGAACCCTAGGGAATTATATAGCACTACCTGCTAGACCACTCAGTCAGCGCCGACCCTGAACAAAAGAGCAAATTTCAAGAACAAAAAAAAACAAACTCTCACTTTCCGAAATACTACCCAAACCTTCCAAGTAAAAAAACAGTTAATATGGACCGCACACGCCCCCAGGCGCTTCATAGTCTCTCTTCAGCCTAGTCAAAAAACCTCTCCCTCTGGTTTATAGGAAATTAATGCAAATCATGGAAAATATCGCAAACAGTAGTCATGTTCATCAAAATCAAAATGAAGCCGAGAAAATATAATGCTAGAGATCGCAAGGAACCCCGTTCCTCCCGACAAGAGTCTCCCTTTATCCCCGACTCTCGCCATAGATACACAGATCGCGACGGCAATGCGAGATAGCATATATCCAGTAGCGGACAAACCTTGATAGTAGATCTTCCTGGGGTAGCTAATTAATCACTCTGATTGGCTAGGGTCTCTTTTCTCACCAATCGACGTTCGGATTTAGGGGAGTAGGCACTCTCTCTTTACGACAACAACCGCACACACGCTGCTATAACAGCAGCAACGACATAACTAGTCCCCGTGATCGTACGAGTTCCAACAGATGCATATGCTTGCTGTCGGGGTGTCGAAGTGGCTCTGGCTCTGGTTTTTATAAGTTTCGGAGATTTTGGTTCTCGCTCTCAACCGCTCGTCAAGTTTGCCGTCGCACTCTTCTTCCTCTACTGCTGCTAGCACCTGCTGTGATCTGTGTGTCCAGTCTTGGGGTTGTATGGTGGCATCACACGAACGATTGGGCGACGTGCTTGATGCGCGGTCGTCAGATGTGCTTCCTCCATCTGCCGTGAGGTGCTTCTGCTGCAGGCGCTATGCCGTTCTGCGATGAGCGACGGAATTGACAAGCTAGGTTCTTCAAGTCATCATCCAATCAGCGTACGAAGTTTGTCACGCTTTGGTTGGTTTTGGTGTCCTACGTCACAATTTTTCAGGCCCCAACACTGCGAAAATGCCTCTACCCGTGCATTCCTGGGTATATGTATCGACTTTTGCCGCCACCGTGGTGATACGAACTCCTGCTTGGCAAATTATTCCAAATACTGCACGAATTTGATCTGTTTGTGAAGAGCGATTCTGACTACCTAACTGAATTTTCTGAGGAAGCAGCAACTTCCGCGGTTATAGGTAGGGTGTGTGCGCAAGTATATAACACTATATTTCGTAAAGTGTTTCGGGTGTATTTTCTTACCTGGTATACTTCAGTATACATTTTGGGTAATTTTTCGATATTCAGCTTTGAAAGGCACAAAATTCGTCTCGGGTCTGCGAGGCAAACGTATAGTCACTGTTAGGTGACTTGTACGAGAAGCTTCAACAGAAGCGAAGAAGAAGATGGTGTGGTGACCCCCAAGCCACAGTGTTGATTGATTTGCTCAGCTGGAAGCTGATCATCGTGAGCAAAAGTAGAAAAAACAAGAATAGGGAAAAAATCTTGCATTCAGTTCAATATAAAACCAAAAAACGACACGGAGACCAGCAGTTCTACTGCAAAAATCAATATCTCCTGAGGTACGTGCTCATGACCCTCTTGTAGCCTATGTTGTTACTTCAACCAGACTAAAGCTATGCTACTGGTCCCCGAGCGATACTGAAGATACCCTTTCCATTATTTACCAGTGCGCACGTACCAGGTACTACTGTACATGTACTGCTGTAGATTATGTACGTATATAATACAGTAGATCCACGATACTAATACGGGGGACCATAGTTAACAGGACCTACTGTGCACACAAACACCCATATATTTCCATATTTTTACGAACAATATTTGGTCTTATTTCCTATGCCCCCCCGTAACACTTGATATTGAGACCTATTCTGCAATGTGTACGAGTGCACAGCAGTAGACTGTGTAAGACTGCTGCTGCTGTATGCTGCTACTACTCACAGACTGGATAAGTGTCCGTTGTACTTAGAAAAGTGTAAATGTGTACCAGATGACGTAAATGTTATCGAGTAACGACTATGATGCCTACTAACAAGTATAATCTCTAATACCTCCTCCCGTTAAGCATACACTTTCTTACTCTGCGTTACATGCTTAGACTTCTGCAAAAGGAACACATGCAACATCAAGTGGTGATGTTGATATTGGGAACAATACTTGTACGTAATGTACCTACATGAGTTCCAAGGATAATCAATCGTACATGATGTACCTACCGCATGAGATCCGAGCAGTGAATTCAACACATACAGGACAACACAATAGCCGAAGATAGAATCGTTCTGTTCTTCTACTGTTGTAACACCTGCTTGTAGGAGATGGGTGTGTATCTATTTATGGTTACTACAGGAGTACTTGGTAGCCCTGTGTTATGCAGCAGGGACTAGATGATACTGGCCACTGCTGTAATAAGTGTCATCCCTAATACGACCCCTCGATGTGTTAACACATCGAACTGAACTGAATTTTGAAATTCAGCTCTGGAACAGTGTACTCGTTGCTTCTGCTTTACATGCCGTACTTCCAAAAAGGCACACAACAAGGTGGTACTTGTTGCGGTGGAAGTATTCAACAGAACGTACTGAGAGCTAACTCATTCTGCCGGAATACCCGAGGAGTTACACAAAACAAGCAGATGTAAAATATCCAGCTCTGCTGCTTTTCTGCACATATTATGCTCCAAGAATCATAAAACTGTGAACTACATTCCAGTCAGTTAAACGACAAAGGAATACTAAATGTGTGTAGTAGTATAAAAAAGTGAATTTGTTCTTCATTCCGCAACAAGAATAGGAGCGAACAAACTATTAACGTTCCTGCAGCCCACAAAACAAAGGAACATGTTTTTGATACCGCCAGCTTAACGCTGTAACAAGCCATAATGTTATCAGAGAGACATCCCCCTTGTGTATGCTAATCTCCTGTTTGGACTCACCTAGGTGGAGAGTTCTCCTGCAATACATCCTGAAGTTCCGGAGATGACGTGCTCTTTTCAACTACACATTCGTACCTAATGATTTGACGTGGTTACAAAGCACCCTTACTTGCTGACTGCGATGTATCTTTAATCTTGCACAACACCGGTCATTGTACTTCACTGTAAGGAAGATGGACGGGATACGCTACCAATGAATGCAAAAAAACTCCAGTGATCAGTTCGTTGACCCAAGGAAAATAAATTTCTTCTCCCCTCGTACAAATTGAACATCCGACGACGTACAGCTACGGTAAGGGAGATATTACAGTTCACGCTTCCAGTGGCTTGATTTTGTTGGTGTAGACGTCGGTGGTCGTCCGATGTGCTTGATCCGTTATTCCTTGCCTAGGAGGTGAGGCTCAACTTATGTTGACGTTGGAGAGGTCGTCTTTTCCTTTACCTCATAAAAATGGATTGTCGTCTCGGCTCCGCCTCCACTGTTATTTAAGCAGTCAGTGTCTGCTTCTTGGTCCCGATGTTGATGGGCTCTCCGTCCAGCACGAAGAGGATTCCTGAAGTTGGATTGCAGTTGTACACGAAGGCCGTAGTCGCCAGTGGCTCTTGATCGTCCTGCGTCGATGCCGCAGATCCTCTCCGGGATTTGCCCGTGGTTGTCCTTCCGCTATCGTGAGCGTGTGGACCTCCTTCAGCTTACGGTTGGTCTCTGTGTTCTGTGTTTTGGGCCCGGCTCGTGTGGAGGCACGAGTGAGACACAACCCTCGAGAATCGGACACGACCCCTGGTGAAGCAGGCGGTGATATCTCACCTGATACTCCGGTGATGCCAGACAATGATGATCCAACAGATGATCCGGCGATCCCAGATGATGCTGATCCAGTGATCCTAGACGTGGATGCTCCGGTGATTCAAGACGCTGATGCTCCGATGATCCCAGATAATTATGATCCAGCTGATTCAGATGATCCGGTGATCCCAGATGATGTTGATCCAGAACTTCCAGACATGGGTGCTGCGGTGATCCCAGACGCTGATGCCCCGATGATCCCAGACGATTGTGATCCAGCTGATGATCCGGTGATGCCAGATGATGATCATCCAGCTGATCATCCAGCTGAATGCTCCGGTGATCCCAGATGCTGATGCTACCATTATCCCAGATACTGATTCTCCGATGACCCCATGATCCGATGATCCCGGGTGATGCTGCTCCGGGGAATGAATAGCATCGTAGTGGTCTGATGGGGATTTCGATCACCCAGTTTTCCTCCTCCAAGATCCGAAAAGGGTCTCTATTGGTGTAGGCGAAATCCACACACGTGTCAGGGGGGTTTTCCCCCGATGCCCTCTTGGCGTGAGTGCTGTCGAAGGTCTCCTCGACGCTTGGTTTGTGTACCGTACTGGCGGTCTCGTGATGCAGTGCATCCAGTGTAACTGCAGCCAGAGTGGAAGATTCAACCACGGGAGAAGCAGCAGATGCGTCCCAGGGTGAAAAAGAAGATGTAGCTCCTGATTGATGATGATGACGACACTCCAGCTTGTTGCGGTAGTGTTCCAGTCTCTGATGATGGCGTTCCGGTCCCTGATGCGGAATCTTAAGGCCTTGATGAAGGTGTTCCGGCTCCCGTCGATGATGCTCCGGCTGTTATTGTCGATGATTGGTCCTCTTTCAGAATGTTGCTTGCGGACGGCTTCTCGTCGTCGTCGACAAGAGGTGATATCGCGCTCAGTACAGCAGAGGTGATGTGAGCGCCGTTACTTTGCGGTGGGTAACGTTCCGAGTCCCAGTGAGATGTAGTCTTGTGTATAGAACACCACTTCTGCTCAGCTTCATCGTTGGATCCAGCCTTGATTTTGGAAGATTCCTTGTTGTACGTGTTGACCAGTTCTTGAAGAACCCGCTGACCATCCCCGCACGTACCAGTCGAGTCTTCGTTCGCCCTGTCATAGTCAGCAATTACACCGTCAAGAGAAACTTGAGCTCGCGTGCCGGTCGTTTCTTCGGTTGGTCGGGGTTTTCCTTTTGATCAGGCTTGGAATGTCTCGGCGCGCGACGCTGAGCACTGCCGCCAGCCTCTTATGTCAATCGCGAAAATCCCCTGGCTTGTCGCCATCGGACTTCGTCAGTCCTTTGATAGCATTGGCGAGGTTGCCGCTGTTGTTGTTGAAAGCTGAGTCCCCCATGATGATGCGTAGTACTTGGCCAGGCGGTCTTGTATGATACTACACCAGTTGTACCGTATGTACAGCAGTATCTCTTGGAGTGGTTGCCGCACAATGCTCGGGGATCCCGACGCTTTTAATTTGCCCTATGTATGTATGATACAGCAGTCGACAGTAGCACTGCTGCAGTATCAACAAGATACAGGTGATACAGCAGCACACGCGTTCCTTTTCGAAGATAGAAGAAGCAGAGCTCCGTTTGCAGGCAGCGATGGTCGGGAAGTGCTTTGATATTATAGCTTCTTCTCGTGAGTCACGAGGCTGACAAATCCACAGTGGCGGATGACGCCTAGCAGTGCCGTAATGTACAGGAGTACTGTGATGGTTTTTGGGGTAGCTATTGAAACAACGCCAAGCCATGCAAGTACTCGACAAGATACTATCGAGACTTGAATTATTTTCAGGGCCTTCTCCTCGATGAGCACACGGGGAGTTCCCTGTTGGAAGTTTATGAAGTCATGGTTCCTTGTGCAGACGGTGGTGCCGCCGGGAAATGCTTTTATTCAACTGAAGCTCGGCTTGTCCGAGGCTGACGATCCACGATGTGGACTACTCTAGGCAGAGTTCCTTAACCCCAGCGGTGCTGTGAGTCGTAGTGAAGTTGTCCTTCGTACTGTGGGTCGAGAGTTTTGTATTTCCTAAGTTCCTCCGCGATGGATAGTGCTGTCAGAAAATAAATATGAAAGTCAGGGACTCCTTTGGCAGACAGCTCTGCGACGCTTGTCGGGAGTTTGCTTCCGCACCGCTGTTGCTTGGGGATTCCAAGGCTCACAAAACTATGCCTAGCAGGCCTCCTAACCTCAGCGTGCTGGGTTGTGTTGAAGTTGCCTTTAACGGCGTACAGCAGTACAATACTCGACTTTGGGTCGAGGGTTTGGAGTCCACACTATTAATACTACTGTAGCTTCGTATTGATTGTGCTCAGAAACATGACGGAGATATAGATATTACATCTATCATCAGGGAGTTCCATATATTGATGTGGGATTATAGGAGAGGGATATTTAGACAGATTCGGCGGGATAAGCGAGAGGTTTATTGCTGCAACCTGTCGGATAATAACCTTCATACGATGCATGAGCTGTTACTCGACAGCTCGGATATAATATAGCAGGAGTTCCGTGTTACTGTCTGGAGTCAATCACGCGTTCCCGTGCCAGCTGCGGCTATACCTTTAGAGATCAATCAACACACTAGTGGACCGGTGATCTTCTATTGGCAAGCATAGCCAAGGCCAACCTAGAGAGGTGGGAACCTGTTTCCGGCATGCCTAGTTTCGAAGATGTGCCTAGTCAATAAGCCAGCGTGGCAAGTGACAAGATGACAGAAGAGATGACGAAGATAGAGGTCCTGGAAAGGACGATGGATGAGTAGAGACTGCGCGCCGAGAGGGACGCGCAGGGAGCAGGAACGGAGGGGGGGGGCGGTGGGGGGACGAAAGAAGAAGGAGCTGCTAGACAACAAGCAACGTCGACTGTGCCGACACCTGGGCTGGAGGCCTAATCAGGCATGTCATGACCTTCTTTTTACCGCCCAAGTTCAACCCAGTCGAGACCCCCAAAGTTCGATAATGTAGAGGCCGACTTTAGCATGTGGCGTACGAAGTCTTTGGCATACCTATCATCGCTTGGGTGCCTGCATATACATAGTAACACAGCGAACCCAGTTATGGTAGGCGATATGAAGGTGTCGCCGGAGGACCTACCCTCCAGACATTCCCCCCAAGAGATTAGAGACGCGAGATTGATATATGGATTGATGATGGAGGCAATGACGGGGTACGACTGGCTGAATTTCGGATGCAGAAGGCAATGTCTCCGAGTGGTGCTTCGAAAGAGTTAGAGCACTACTATATGCCAAATACGATAGCTGCAACACATAGGTTGAGGAGAGAGTTTGATACCATCCGGACGGCTTGGGACGAGAACCTCTTGCTGTTTCTAGGAAGGGTAGACAAGGCAGTAGATGAGCTGGCGATGTTGGGAAGTGGTAAGAGTGCAGAGGAAGTGAACCGTTACGTAGTTACCAACCCCTCGTCTTTGTACGCTATACAAGCAAGTCAATTATTTCCCGCCCTTCCATCCCCCGTTCTGAGATCGATGAGATCATCCATGACGCGTATGCAAACGACAAGGTAGAGACGGAGATGGTTTCTAGGGCGCTGGGCGTGCAGGGAGTGGTAGATCGGCATGCTTTGTACGCCGGAGGTGCGCAGCCTGCCGGTGGTGGAGGTGCGGGTCCAGGAGGGGGAAGGAGGAACAGGAGAGGCGGGAGGTTCAAGGATAGGCAGCAGCAGCAGCAGCAGCAGCGGCAGTATCAGCAGCAGCAGCGACAGTATCAGCAGCAGCAGCAGCAGCAGCAGCAGCAGCAGCAGCAGCAGCAGCAGCAGCTCCAGCGACAGTATCAGCAGCAACAGCAGCAGCAGCAGCAGCAGCAGCAGCAGCAGCAGCCACACCAGCAGCAGCAGCAGCAGCATCGGCAGCAGCAGCCCCAGCAGCAGCAGCAGCATCAACGGCAGCAGCAAGCCCCAGCAACAGCAGCAACAGCACCGTCCCCGTCAGCAACGTGGCAATCGGGGAGGAGCTTCGTCTGGGGGGATAACCGGCCCCAAATGGCGTTGGGATGCCGTGGTCTGCAGGTACCGTTGGGATGACTCGGGCCCAGACCCCTTCGGTACGGGTGGAGTAGTCCCCTCCATGGGTTGGGTACCTACCGACCCACCACCAGGGACTTTGCCGCCGATATCCCCGCCGCCCGTAGCGACTCCGGCAGGCTGGGGTCCCCCACCGAACAACACGACATGCAGGCGCAAGGGGCCCCGCTCCCGGTGCGGCAGACCGGGCCACCACGCCGCACAATGCCAGGTAGCTCCCGCGCAGATGAACGTCGCCATTCCGGGTGCTGCTGCTGCTCCTCAACCCGCTCAACAGATGTACTACGGAGGTGGCTGGCTGCGGGAGACGCCCTACGGCAGTGGTGGGTATACCTCGGCCGGAGCTTCCCCGCCACAACAACCCCCCTCGAGCACTTCCTGCCTCCCCTGGCCCAGCGAACAACGGCAACCCTACGCCTACGTTCGATCCGCACCTCCTCACCGCGCAGTTTGCGCACCAAGGCAAGGCGACTAAAGATTTGTTTTTGGGTTGATGGGAGAGAAGAGTGGGTGGCGGATTCGGGAGCAACTTTTCATGTGACTGGTCACCCTTTTGCTCATAGGTAGACTGTACTCCCCCTCCCCCTGGTAAGAGCAGTTTGGTGGTCGGTGACGTGAGGTCACTGAAGATAGCGTACTTCGGCCAGATTCCAACTGTGATGCACAGCTCTCAGGACGTTCAAGTTAGGCTGATGGACGTAGCATGCGTACCTGGTGTTCGCTTCAACCTGTTTTCGCTTCATGCAGTAATGTTGAAATGCCCGGTGACACTTGATGCTCAGGGAGCTCACATGTTGAATGGGAAATTGTCCTTCATGTGTAGGGACGCGGGTTCATACGTAGACGCCACGCGGATTGTAGAGACCCCGATTGCTGCCGCTGTTTTGGCTCCTGGAAAAATGAGGAGGATTGATATTAATGACCTTGACGTTGCCCTTGCCCACTCCCATGCTGACACTCTCCGTGAGACGGCACGCCAGATGGGCATTAAGGTTTTTGGGGAGTAGTTTCCGTGTGCTGGGTGTTCTGAGGCGAGAGGGAGGAGGATGGCGGTGCCGTGGACGACCGAGTGCCGTTCTACCAGGCCTCTGGAGCGTCTGTTCGTGGATCTGTCGGGACAACAGCCTACGTCTGCTGCCGGTGCGCAGTACTTGATGATGATCGTCGACGACTACTCGCAACTGGGGTGGCCGTATTTCTTGAAGCGGAAGTCCGACGTCCCAAGGGTCTTCGCTGGTTTCCTGGCGGACATCAATGCAATGGGTGTGCCGTTTATCTTGGAGTGCCTTCGCCCGGACAACGGCATCGAGTTCACCAAGGCGGAGTTCGTGGGGTTGCTCAACCATCACGGCATCCGCCGCACGCACACGCCCGTCGATTCTCCGAAGCATGACGGGGTGGTCGAGCGACGGATCGCCATGTCGCTGGAGCTTGCAATGGTGTCCCGCCTGGAGGCCACCCGCCTGTTCGGCGATGCAAGGATGCCGGCGACGCAGCCCCTCTGGGCTGAATCATGCGTGTACGCGAGCGATGTGACCAACATGACGGCGAGGGTAAGGGACAAGCCGGAAATGTACTCACCGTACCGAAAAATTCTACGGGAGACCGCCGTTTGCGTGGTTGCTCCCGTTTCTGAACCCGGGCTTCCACCACATCAGGAGGGCTCTGAAGACCGAGCCGAAGGCGCAGGCTTGCTTCTACCTCAACGGCAGCCACCACCACGCAGCTGACTACAGCATGATCCTGCTGGTTTGTGGCCGGAGTCGTTCTCCCGTGACGTCACTTTGGAGCACTCGAGGAAACCGTTTGTGAGGTTACTGCCTTCGGAGGAGGAGAGCTCCCCGCCGCCACCGTCGCCGTCGCCACCGCCGCCGGGTGCACCGGAGCCTCTGAAGGGCCCCGACGTATGGCCCGAGCCACAGTTCCCATCTCCACTGCTGCCGCCGCAACCGCCGTCATCGCCGCCGCTACCCATGCCGCCGCCGCCGTCACCGTCGCCGCCGCCACTGCCATCACCGTCGCCGTCGCTGCCGCCGTCATCGTCACCGCCGCCGCCGTTATCATCTCCGTCGCCGCCGCAGCAGTCACCGCAGCCACACCTTTCGCAGCGTGCTGCCCGGGTACTGGATTCGTATATCCCGGACCCGGAGGTTGGCGATGTGCTGAGGGGGCGGTCGAGGGGGGGGGAGACTGCACGACACCAGGAGAGCGGTGGCGCTGTGCAAAGAGGGCGGACTAGGGGGGAGACCGAACGACACCAGGAGGGTGGTGGCGGTGTGCAAGGTGGTCGGGCCAGGGGGGAAGCTGGGCGACACCCGGAAGATGAGGATATGCTGAGGGGGCGGACAAGAAGGGAGACTGCGCGGAACCACGAGGCTATGGGGCATGGGCTGCTGTAGTTGATGGCAGCGCGGGAAGGTATAGGTCATGTACTTTTCCACCAAGCCCCACTGAGCGAGAATCCTCCCCTTCCCGCACGCCCGGCGAGCGATCTGTCGACGCCGAACTCGTATGCTGAAGCGTGTGCGGACGAGTATTCGGCCATCTGGAGACAGGCGATGGACAAGGAGTACCATGGGCTGGCGGACGCGGGGACGTTTGGAGCGAAGTAGCAACCAGAGCGACTCAACGTCATTTCGGCAACGTGGGTGTTCGCCTGGAAGTCCAACGAGCATGGTGATGTAGTGCGGGCGAAAGCAAGGTTGGTGGAACGAGGTTTCAAGCAGCGTGAGGGTATTGATTTCTTTGAGACTTTTGCTCCGACGCCTGCAGCGTCTGGTTTTTGTTTGTTGGGTGCTATTGCGTGCGAGTTGGTTTTGGATGTGTGTCATTGTGAGCAGGCGTTCGTGCAGTCGAGTTTGGATGAGGATGTATTCATGTGACTGCTCCCTGACTGCGGCGAAATGTCTGGTAAAGTAGCCAGGTTGTACAGAAGTCTCCACGGCTTGAAGCAAGCGTCGAGGTCGTGGCACAACTACCTTCTCACTCACATGAAGAGTCTAGGATTGGAGCAGAGCCCCGCTTATGCGTGTGTCATGAGGCTGGTCAAGTCGGGCTCTGTCTCCGTTGTAACGGTAGTTCATGTGGATGATATTTTTGCTGTAGGACTTAAGGCTATATGCGATCAGTTCTGTGAAGACCTGAACAACCTTGTTCCGATCAACAATCTGGGCGAGTTGCGGTGGTATGCTGGTGATTGTTTTTCGAGGGATTGGGATGCTGGTACTTTAACGATTTCGCAGCAGCCGTTCGCTGAAAATACCGCGGCGAGGTTTGGTGATAGTTCTGGGGGGAATCACCCGCTTTCGACTAGTGTGAAGCTCGAGGAGTTTGACGAGAATGAACCCGTGGGTGATTGGCCTTTCCGCGAGTTGGTGGGGTGCTTGATGTGGCTTGCGAACCAAACACGACCGGATATTGCGAACGCGGTGAGGACGATAGCGAGGTACACGAATAGGCCGAGGGAAGCACACTGAAGGACAGCAGTCGGTATTTTAGAGAATGTATTTTCTACGAGTGATTTCGGCATTACGTTCCAGAAGGGTCGCGGGCTTGAACTGGTAGCGTTTGCAGATGCAAACTATGCCAACAAAGCCACTGACATGAGGTCAGTTTCCGGTGGGGCTACCATGTGTGCTGGGGCGTGTGTGTGCTGGTTTTCTAGGACGCAGAAATGCGTCACACTGTCTACCACTGAGGCCAAATAGGTAGCACTCGCAGACACTCAAGGAGGCAATGTCCATGCGCTATGTATGGAGTTTTATGTTTCCGGGGTTTGGGGAGAGAGGCATTACGGTTTTCGAGGATAACGAGGGGGCAAGGCACCTGACAAAAAATCCAGTGTGCACGTCGAATTCGAAGCACATCGACGTACGACACCACTTTTTGCGCGAGCTTATTTTTAAAGAGGAGTTTGTTATTACCCATGTAGAGTTGGAGGAGCAGCATGCAGACTTCTTGACAAAGCCGCTCAACAACACAGTGTTTCGTTACCACCGGGATATTCTGATGAATATTTAACGCGGTTTTTTCCGAGGTAGAAGATTTTATGTTATTTTACAGTGAAGGATTTGTCTGAACTACGTATAAATCCGAAGATGCTACCGTTTTTCCTTGGCTAATTCCGAGGATGATACCTTTTTGTTCCTGGTGATGGATTTCGAGAGTTTTTGGTGTTTTCGAGTAGGTTCAACGTCAAATAAAATTCAATTGAAGGGATGTATGCTATCTCGCATTACCGTCGCGATCTGTGTATCTATGGCGGGAGTAGGGGACAAGGGGAGACTCTTGTCCGGGGGAACGGGGTTCCTTGCGATCTCTGGCAGTTAATTTCTTGGCTTAATTTTTATTTTGATGAGTCTGGCTACTGCGATGTTTTCTATGATTTGCATTCATTTCTCATGAAATAGAGGGAGAGGTTTTGGATAAGGCTGAAGAGAGGCTATGAAGCGCCTGGGGGCGTGTGCGGTCCATAGTCAATGTTTTCTAAGTTGGAGGGTTTGGATAGTATGTTGGAAATTGAGAATGATTTTTGGTTCTTGAAAATTTGTGTTTCTGAATTTCATATGAGTTGGGTCATAATACTGAGATGTTTCAACCCAGCGGAGTCGTACCTGGTCATGTACAGAGCTGGGGGGATATTGAAGTATGGTCGTGTATAATGAGCAGGGGGGATATTGATTGTGCTCAGAAACACGACGGAGATATTGCATCTATCTTTAGGGAGTTCCATATTTTGATATGGGATTATAGGAGAGGGATATTTAGACGGATATTCGGCGGGATAAACGGGAGGTTTATTGCCGCAACCTGTTGGATAATAACCTGCATACGATGCATGAGCTGTCACTCGACAGCTCGGATATAATATAAGAGGAGTTCCGTGTTACTGTCTGGAGTCAACCACGCGTTCCCCTGCCAGCTGCGCGTGTACCTTTAGAGATCAATCAATACTTCGTATGAGAAATATGGCACGAGGTGAAATGTACACACGCCTTCAACAACGCAGTGATGCTCGCGGAGTATCCCGCACGGATGAAACAGTCCAAACTGCAGTACGGTAGCAGTTGATAGCAGATGCCTACCTATGCGGGACCCTCTGGATGCCCGCAGTGTAACTGATGCCGCTCACTTTTACGTTTGAAGTTGGCGTCGTACTTGTATGATTCTACAGCAGTACGAGAAGTGCGCTCAGGCACAGTATTAGTAGTACTCCTGTGGGTACCAGTACTGCTGTGTGACAAAGCAGCGACTGAATGATACTGGCTACTGCTGTAGTAGGTGTCATTCCTAATACCAAGCACTCCACTAAACACGGTCGTCACCAGTTGCTTACAGTGAGCGGGTGGTGATGACTTTCATAACTACAAATATCTTTTTCGCGAGTTCGAGCCCCATCCTCTCCTTCAATGTATATTTTGTTCTTGCCCACAAATCGACGCAGAAGGCGTCTAGCGTGCCTACGACCACTTCGACGTAAGTCCATCAGCTGAGAAAGACCCTTGGCTCAACAAGAACGATGATAGTCCGCGCCGTAGCGTGTAGGAAAGAGGAGTTTCTTCCATATGATCTCGGATGTAAAGTACGAACTATTGGGTGCTAGGAAAAGATATCCTCAATTATTTTTCGCCCCCCTTTGATTTTCTTCGACGTTCTTTTCATCTCTTTCTCATTGACGAAGCTCAAATCCGAGGTCACGTAGCAAACTCCATCTCCCCTCCTAATGGGGACTCGTGCCTTGTATTTCTATCGCGATAACATTTCGGCTCCTCTTTCCCTCGCCGACTAGCGTCGGGAGAAAAATAGTGCGAATATAATTGGTTGGATGGAAACTTGGAGAAAGCGCTTCATGATACGCCCTGCGCATACACTTGAGATTTTTTTAACGTCTCTGTTGTCCGCAAGGTATCTGGTTTTATGAAAAAAAGAAAGTCTTGCCAGCTTTCGACGTAACATGTGACTCAAAGGTATCGATTTTACTCCAAAATTTTCCATGGGGTCATTTATCGAAATAAATTCGCCCTCGTCCACCGGAGAATGCTGGTATGCTGTTCGATTACACTACTCCAGATCTGACACATTGTTTGCAGGTCACAGTAGTAGTGTAGTCGGCGTGCTGCTGTAGTCCAAGGTTTGACACGAGCCGCCGTCAAACGGACTGGCGAGTCTTGCTTAAACGCTGCATGTGATGGTGAAAAGTGGCCCTATCTGGGAGAACTTGCGAGAAAGAAAAGTTGAGAAGAAGAGTAGGCGACATTCGACGAGAGCAGGGGAAAATAATATGTAATAGGTGCGCGAGAGGGGCATAACCAAACCCGGCCCACTAGGCAAGACCACGTTTTACTGGTAGATGCGCCACAAGGGTCAAGGCCTCTGACGAGCCCATGGCGTAATTCCTTGGTGCTTGCTCGCGGAGGTCGCTATTTCCTCGTTGCAGTTTTGTTGCTCTTGTCCATGTTCAGTATTCCAAGTAAAACTAGGAACACGCTGACTACAAAATGATGCTGCAAGTTACCGACTACTACTTGAAAAGCGAAATGCAAATCCCAAATATAGGCTGCGTTATGCCGTAGGTTATGTTTTGGGTCAGTTAGGCACATACACTTTCGTCAAGGGTACTCCATGCTACTAAGCACTAACTGCATAGACTTCGCCGTGCGTCTATGAGCAGTGGAACAATATAGTTCCGATCATCCTCTCGGCAGGCTACTGGATACTGCTGTTGTATTGTAGCATAAAACATGTGTTCCAAACCGATGTGGAATACACTGAAACGGTCCGCTGAAGGAAGTGAAAAGGTCAATTCGGCTCTTATCCATCGAAAATATCGAAATCATAGTTCAATCGACCTTGTAGAACTTACTCGTCCCTGATACGCACGGCACCTCGCTAGCGTCTTATCGTCTACTCTTGGTTCGTCTAGCCAACACGAGATCGATCTTGCTCAGATGTTTGTGCGCTTGCGTGTGGAATCCGCTGCGTGGCTGCAACATATTTTTCAATGTGTTTCGCAGCAAAGCCAGCTGCTTGCCCTTCCCGAACTATGGGTCGTCAATCATCTGCATACAGCTAACGCAACAACCACGACGCACCATTGGCAACGACAATGTTTTCAGTTGTGACAGATCCGACGAAGACACACCGTCAAACGTCACAGAAGAACGTGGAACCACACCAGTCTAGCAATTCGTGTACCAAGCAGGCTCTCCTATTGTATATACCAGGTTCACATTAAGATATTTTACGAAAACGCCGTTGATCTCGGCGTGATATTCGTCTGAAACAATACCAGCTAGAGAGCAGTTAACACCGTAGTGCCTTACTCCTGAAAGCTCGTCGTGCAGCCACCATATCGTTGTGCCCAACCGGTGGTGGGTAAACACTATCCAAATAAGTTTGTGTTAAGAGAATAGGCAAGACATTCAGATAACTACAGCATACCTCGTAACCGCACCTATCTCAAGACTGTTCAGTCGGTTGACAAATAGGTTTCCTCACCAAGGAATGGAACCAGCTGTCATCATGTTTGCAGGCGGGTTTAGCCTGCCCCTACAAAGAAGGCATGAAGGGCGGCGACAACGCAACTGCTGACATGAAGCTAGTAATACGTCGGGTGATCCCGATATCGATACGGCAGCAGCCCCACAATCGATGTGCCAGCAGCCTCAAACTACGATGGCCCTTAGCGATGCCAGAGGCTGCGTCCTGGCAACCCAGGAATGTTCTGATGATAACGCCGCGACGCCAAAGGATTCTCTCCCCCGGGTAAATCAAAAGTGTATACTACTGTGGCGCGGCCTCGACAGGGACTCCGACAGTCCCACACTGCGCTTGGCAACGTACTCCAAAATACCCCTGCAGTACAAATTAAACGATATGCGGTGAAGATATTTCTATTAAAGTTCTCCGTTGACTACATACAGCATTACCTGGTAGCCCACTCAGTCAGCGCTGACTGAGTGGTCTACCAGGTAGTGCTATATAATCAACAAAGTACACGTTTTAGAGTTCGTGCACTCTCGTCGACTTGGTTGCAGTGAGCTCTTGGTCCCTCACCTCGCAGCCGCTACTAGTATCTAGAGGCACAATATCACAGCCATTCGTAATGTCTCCAGCGTGCACGATCGAAAAGAACAAATTACGAAGTCGACGATATTTGAACTCCCGACCCTCCCTTGGGAATTGTATAGCCCTTCAAGGGTGGGTCGGCAGTTCAAATCTCGTTTAATTCGTATTTTGTTTTGCTTTTCGAGCGTGCACGCTGGAGACAGCACGAATGATTATGATAGTGTGCCTCTAGACATCAATAGGGTTTGGCGAGGGGAGGGCCTCGAAGATCACTGTTGCTGAGTGGACGAAATTCCACGAAACCTACAGCATATTTTTTGTTGGATTATGTAGCGCTACCTGCTAGACCACTCATTGTGAATGAGTGGCCTATAATGCAGTGCTATATAATTCCAAAGAGTAGATCGGGAGTAAACATCTCGTCGAGTCCGATTTTGTGTTTTCGAGCGTGCGCGCTGGAGACAACACGAATGAGTATGATAGTGTGCCCGTAGACACCAGTAGTAGCGCTTGGCGAGGGGAGGGCCCCGGAAATCACTGTTACTAAGTCGATGATATTCCACGACCTCTAGAGCATGCATTTTGTTGATTATATAGCACTGCCTGCTAGACCGTGAGCGCTGACACAGTGGTCTAGCAGGTAGTGTTATATAATCAACACTTATTCGGTCTTACATCTTCAAGGAAACATTCTCGCCGCGATTCCTTGAAACGTGTTCTCGGTGATTGCGGCGTGAGGCGACCCCTGGTGATACGATACTCCAGCGCATACGGCAAACTGTGATCACGATGGGGATCATGGCGATTCCACACAGCCCCGTCAATATATGTCTACTCCATACCTTGCTTCGGAAGTTCGTGAGTGTCAGGACTGAAAGCCGCCATCGAAGCTCGTCGAATAAACTGGTTGTCACCTCACCGTCGTTCATGAGCGAAGGAAGTTGGCGCCAGGGTCAGTAACAGAAATTTCGCCGATGCTATGTTCGGCACAACGACACCGCCGATCTGTTACTTCAAGAGTCAATGCGAAAAATGGGTGTTTGAAGTGAGTGCAAAGTATTCGCGGTTTCCATTCTTATTGTCGTTGTCCGGCACATGGCAGCCGGTCACATGGTGTCCCCCCTTGCCACGTTCGTATGAGATGGCACTGTATACTTCAGGTGCTGACGCCACTAATCTTTGCACTACACGGCCCGCGACAAACTCACGCTTGCGATAGTTGCTTATCAGCTCAGCCAGGTGGGTGAATATGCCGTACGATAGAATGGATCATCGGCAGGTCGTAGTCGGAGTTTTCGTAGGCGGCCGCCGTTGCGTTCCGGTGGCTCTACAGCGGCCCTTGGACGATTGTGCCCGTGGACTACCTCTGGGTTGCACGGGTAGTTTCGGTCAGCTGCGCAATTCTTTGACCTGCATCCTGTGGTGCTCTGAGCGTGCTCGCCCGGAATCGTGATCTGTGGCCGCGATCGCAGACTGTATCACGCGCATGGGTTTCCTAGTCACCCTTAGCTACCCGTTCTACACGCGATTGGTCGCCTTCTATCCGTTGCCACGGGTGCCGCGTTCGTCGAGCGTGCGCGAATAGCCACAAGGAGAGCCATCGATTTCTGCAATATCCAGTACCGGACCGCAAACAGGCCTTGATCAGCTCGTTCGAAAATAGTCCGGCGTCGTTGGAAGGTTGACACATAGGCGCACACCTTTCCCGGGTGTGAAACGCCATGCGGGAGAATGTACTCCCATACCCGGCCGTTCCGCATCCTAGTCGTCCATTTTGCCTGATGAATGCCCAGGCAGTACATAACGGCTCATATGTCAAGGCCCATAGAGGCCGAGGGGAAAGCCGTTGCTCTTTGCAAGTCACTAAGGTATTCAGGTTTTATCGACCCCTAATACACTTGATCTTCCGCACAACGGTTATGAGGTTGTCAGTCACGTTGCCCTCGATGTTATTCGGGACTTTGGAGTACCTCACGTTCGCAGCTCTGGTACGCAGGCGCCCAAATTGGTCCATTGTGCACGAATGCAGTCCGTCCGTGATGTATGGTTTGTTTAGTACAACGACGCTGAGATGCTTGCAACCAGTGCCCATGCAAGTACAAGTATGAACCTTCAGCAGCGACGGCACCAGCAGCTGCAGCTAATCACGACGACGGTGTTGACAGTTGTCAGGGGTTGAAGACGATATTCCTCGTAGCAGCAGATCCAGAGAAGTTGCCAGGATCTTCGCAGCTCTGTTAACAGGCTCAAAGCTAGTGTGCGCACACGTACACGAACGTCGTATGTCGGTCCCCAAGGGTAGTCTGAACTCGACGGGCCAGTTGGACCGCAACTCGACGTCAAAGGGGAAAACCTATCGAGGCTCAGAGCATGTTAGACAAGTCTCTCCATGGGATAATACGGCTGTGGATGCGTGATTTTAGAATCTTGGCGCGATCCACTCTTTGTCGAGTTCGTGAGCTTCGATTTTATTGGTAGTGTGGTATTGATTGTGCTCAGAAACACGACGGAGACGTTACATCTAATATTAGGGAGTTCCACGTATTGATATAGGATTATAGGAGAGGGATATTTATGCGGGTATTCGGGGGGATAAACGGGAGGTTTATTCCCGCGTCATGTTGGATAATAACCTGCATACGATGCATGAGCTGTCACTCGACAGCTCGGATATAATATAAGAGGAGTTCCGTGTTACTGTCTGGAGTCAACCACGCGTTCCCGTGCCAGCTGCGCTACCTTCAGAGATCAATCAACACACTAGTGAGTCCGGCGATCTTCAATTGGCAAGCGTAGCCAAGGCCAACCTAGAGAG
Source organism: Macrocystis pyrifera (assembly GCA_031763025.1). NCBI lineage: Eukaryota > Phaeophyceae > Laminariales > Laminariaceae > Macrocystis > Macrocystis pyrifera. The sequence goes on along the minus strand of JASSKH010000020.1, from coordinate 3,248,380 downwards.
GTGGGAACCTGCTTCGGCATGCCTAGTTTCGAGGATATGCCCAGTCAAGAAGCCAGCGTGGAGAGTAAAAAGATCATAGAGGAGATGAGGAAGAAAATAGAGGTCTTGGAAAGGACGATGGAGGAGCAGAAACTACGCGCCGAGAGGGGCGTGCAGGGAGCAGGAAAGGAAGGGGGGGGCGGTGGGGGGACGAGAGGAGAAAGAACTGCTGGAAGACAACAAGCAGCGTCGACGGTGCCGACACCTGGGCTGGAGGCCCAATCAGGCATGTCATTACCTTCTTGTACCGCCCAAGTTTGTCCCAGTCGAGACCCCCAAAGTTCGACAATGTAGAGGCCCACTTTAGCATGTGGCGTAGTACGTTTTTGGCATACCTATCATCGCTTGGGTGCTTGCATCTACTCAGTAGCACAGCAAACCCAGTTATGGTGGGTGACATGAGGGTTTCGCCGGAGGAATTAGCCTCCAGACATTCCCCCCAGGAGATTAGGGACGCGCGATGGGTGTATGGATTGATGATGGAGGCCATGACAGGATACGATATAGCTGAATTGGGAATGCAGAAGGCAATGTCTCCGAGTGGTGCTTGGAAGGAGTTGGAAGACTATTACATGCCGAAGACGATAGCAGCAACACACAGATTGAGGAGGGAGTTCGATACCGTCCGAATGGCTGAGGACGAAAACCCCTTGCTGTTCCTCGGAAGGGTGGACAAGGCAGCAGATGAGTTGGCGATGTTAGGATGTGGCAAGAGTGCAGAGGAAGTAAACCGCCACATTGTTACCAACCTCTCATCTTTGTGTACTATTCAAAGCAAATCAATTCTTTCCCGCCCTTCCATCCCCCGTTCCGAGATCGATGAGATCATCCGTGACGCGTATGCTAGCGACAAGGTAGAGAAGGAGATGGTTTCTAGGGCGTTGGGCGTGCAGGAGTGGTAGATCAGCATGCCTTGTACGCCGGGGGTGCGCAGCCTGCCGGTGGAGGAGGTGCGGGTCCATGAGGGGGAAGGAGGAACAGGAGAGGCGGGAGGTTCAAGGATGGGCAACAGCAGCAGCAGCAGCAGCGGCAGTATCAGCAGCAGCAACAGCAGCAGCAGCTCCAGCGACAGTATCAGTAGCAGCAGCAGCATCAACGGCAGCAGCAGCCCCAGCAACAGCAGCAACAGCGCCGTCCCCGTCAGCAACGTGGCAATCGGGGGAGAGCTTCGTCTGGGGGGGATAACCGGCCCCAAATGGCGTTGGGATGCCGTGGCCTGCAGGTATCGTTGGGATAACTCAGCCCCAGACCCCTTCGGTACGGGTGGAGTAGTCCCCCCCATGGGGTAGGTACCTACCGACCCACCACCAGGGACGTTGCCGCCGATGCCCCCGCCGCCCGCAGCGTCTCCGGCCGGCTGGAGTCCCCTACCGAAGAACACATGGAGGCGCAAGGGGCCCTGCTTCCGGTGCGGCAGACCGGGCCACCACGCCGCGGAATGCCAGGCAGCTCCCGCGCAAATAAATGTCGCTTTCCCGGGTGCCGCTTCTCCTCAACCCGCCCAACAACCATACTACGGAGGTGGCTGGCTGCAGGAGACGCCCTACGGCAGTGGTGGGTATACCTCGGCCGGAGCTTCCCCGCCACAACAACTCTCCTTCAGCACTTCCCCCTCCCCTGGCCCAGCGAACAACGGCAACCCTACGCCTACGTTCGATCCGCACCTCCTCACCGCGCAGTTTGCGCACCAAGGCAAGGCGACTGATGATTTGTTTTGGGGTAATGGGAGAGAAGAGTGGGTAGCGGATTCGGGAGCCACCTTTCATGTGACTGGTAATCCTTTCGGTATGGTAAACTACACTCCCCCTCCCTCTGGTAAGAGCCGTTTGGTGGTCGGTGACATGAGGTCACTGAAGATAGAGTACTTCGGCCAGATTCCAACTGTGATGCACAGCTCTCAGGGTGACGTTCAAGTTAGGCTGATGGACGTAGCATACGTACCCGGTGTTCGCTTCAACCTGTTTTCGCTTCATGCAGTAATGTTGAAATGCCCGGGGACACTTGATGCTCAGGGAGCTCACACGTTGAATGGACAGCTGTTTTTCGTGCGTAGGGACACGGGTTCATACGTAGACGCCACGCGGATTGTAGAGACCCCGATTGCTGCCGCTGGTTTGGCTCCTGGAAAAATGAGGAGGATCGATATTAACGACCTTGACGTTGCCCTTGCCCACTCCCATGCTGACACTCTCCGTGAGACGGCACGCCAGAGGGGCAATAAGGTTTTTGGGGAGTTGGTTCCGTGTGCTGGGTGTTCTGAGGCGAGAGGGAGGAGAATGGCGGTGCCGTGGACGACCGAGTGCCGTTCTACCAGGCCTCTGGAGCGTCTGTTCGTGGTTCTGTCGGGACAACAGCCTACGTCTGCTGCCGGTGCGCAGTACTTGATGATGATCGTCGACGACTACTCACGACTGGGGTGGCCGTATTTCTTGAAGCGGAAGTCCGACGTCCCAAGGGTCTTCGATGGTTTCCTGGCGGACATCAACGCAATGGGTGTGCCGTCCATCGTGGAGTGCATTCGCTCGGACAACGGCACCGAGTTCACCAAGGCGGAGTTCGTGGAGTTGCTCAACCACCACGGCATCCGCCGCGAGTACACGCCCGTCGATTCCCCGAAGCATGACGGGGTGGTCGAGCGACGGATCGCCATGACGCTGGAGCTTGCAATGGCGTCCCGCATGGAGGCCACCCGCTTGTTCGGTGATGCAAGGATGCCGGCGACGCAGTCCCTCTTGGCTGAGTCATGCGTGCACGCGGGCGATGTGACCAACATGACGGCGAGGGTAAGGGACAAGCCGAAAATGCACTCGCCGTACCGCAAATTCTACGGGAGACCACCGTTTGCGCGGCTGCTCCCGTTTCTGAAGCCGGGCTTCCATCGCGTCAGGAGGGCCCTGAAGACCGAGCCGAAGGCGCAGGCTTGCTTCTACCTCAACAGCGGCCACCACCACGCAGCTGACTGCAGCAAGATGCTGCTGATGTCTGGCCGAAGGTCGTTCTCCCGTGACGTCACTTGGGAACCCCCGAGGAAACCGTTTGTGGGGTTACTGCCTTCGGAGGAGGAGAGCTCCCCGCCGCCACCGTCGCCGTCGCCACCGCTGCCGGGTGCGCCGGAGCCTCTGAAGGGCCCCGACGTATGGCCCGAGCCACCGTCCCCATCTCCACTGCTGCCACTGCAACCGCCGTCATCACTGCCGCTACCGCCGTCGCCGTCGCCGCCGCCATCGCCGTCACCGTCGCCGTCGCTGCCGCCGTCATCGTCACCGCCACCGCTACAGCCACCGTCACCGCCGCCGCCGTCGCCAACGCCGCCGCCGCCGTCGCCGCCGCCGTTATCATCGCCGTCGCCGCCGCAGCAGTCACCGCAGCCACACCGTTCGCAGCGTGCTGCCCGGGCGCTGGGTTAATATATCCCGGACCCGGAGGATGGCAATGTGCTGAGGGGGCGAACAAGGGGGGAGACTGCACGACACCAGGAGAGCGGTGGCGCTGTGCAAAGAGGGTGGACTAGGGGGGACACCGAACGACACCAGGAGGGTGGTGGCGATGTGCAGGGTGATCGGGCCAGGGGGGAAGCTGGGCGACACCCGGAAGGTGGAGATGTGCTGAGGGGGCGGACAAGAAGGGAGACTGCGCGGAACAGCGAGGTTGTGGGGCATGAGCTGCTGTCGTTGATGGCAGCGCGGGAAGGTATAGGCCATGTACTTTTCCACCAAGCCCCACCGCGCGAGAACCCTCCCCTTCCCAAACGCCCAGCCAGCGATCTTTCGACGCCGAACTCGTATGCTGAAGCGTGTGCGGACGAGTATTCGGCCATCTGGAGACAGGCGATGGACAAGGAGTACCATGGGCTGGCGGACGCGGGGACGTCTGGAGCGACGTAGCAACCAGGCTCAACGTCATCTCGGCGAAGTGGGTGTTCGCCTGGAAGTCCAACGAGCATCGTGACGTGGTGCGGGCGAAAGCAAGGCTGGTGGCACGAGGTTTCAAGCAGCGTGAGGGTATTGATTTCTTTGAGACTTTTGTTCCGACGCCTGCAGCGTCTTGTTTCCGTTTGTTGGGTACTATTGCGTGCGAGTTAGGTTTGGATTTGTGTCATTTTTAATGCTGAGCAGGCGTTCGTGCAGTCGAGTTTGGATGAGGGTGTATTCATGCGACTACCCCCCGGCGACGGCGAAATGTCTGGTAAGGTAGTCAAGTTGAATAGAAGTCTCCAGGGCTTGAAGCAAGCGTCGAGGTCGTGGCACAACGACCTCCTCACTCACATGAAGAGTCTAGGATTTGAGCAGAGCCCCGCTTATGCGTGTGTCATGAGGCTGGTCGAGTCGGGCTCTGTCTCCATTGTAACGGTAGTTCATGTGGATGATATTTTTGCTGTAGGACTTAAGGCTATATTCTATCAGTTCTGTGAAGACCTGAACAACCTTGTTCCGATCAACGATCTGGGCGAGTTGCGGTGGTATGCTGATGGTTGTTTTTCGAGGGATTGGAATGCTGGTACTTTAACGATTTCGCAGCAGCCGTTCGCTGAAAATACCGCGGCGAGGTTTGGTGTTTGCTCTGGGGGGAATAACCCGCTTTCGACTGGTGTGAAGCTCGAGGAGTTTGACGAGAATGAACCCGTGGGTGATTGGCCTTTCCGCGAGTTGATGGGGTGCTTGATGTGGCTTGCGAACCAAACACGACCGGATATTGCGAACGCGGTAAGAGCGATAGCGAGGCACACGAATAGGCCGAGGGAAGTACACTGGAAGACAGCAGTCGGTATTTTAGAGTATGTATTTTCTACGAGTGATTTCGGTATTACGTTCCAGAAGGGTAGCGGGCTTGAGCTGGTAGCGTTTGCAGATGCAGACTATGCCAACAAAGCCACTGACAGGAGGTCAGTTTCCGGTGGGGCTACCATGTGTGCTGGGGCGTGTGTGTGCTAGTTTTCTAGGACGCAGAAATGCGTCACACTCTCAACCACTGAGGCCGAGTATGTAGCACTCGCAGACACTATCAAGGAGGCAATGTTCATGCGCTATGTATGGAGTTTTATTTTTCCGGGGTTTGGGGAGAGGTGCATTACGGTTTTCGAGGATAACGAGGGGGCGAGGCACCTGGCACAAAATCCAGTGTGCACGTCGAATTCGAAGCACATCGACGTACGACACCACTTTTTGCGCGAGCTTATTTTAAGGGGGAGTTTGTTATTACCCATGTAGAGTCGGAGAAACAGCGTGCGGACTTCTTGACAAAGCCGCTCAACAACACGGTGTTTCGTTACCACCGGGATTTTCTGATGACTATTTGACGCGGTTTTTTCGAGGTGGAAGGTTTTATGTTATTTTAGAGTGAAGGATTTGTCTGAACTACGTATAAATCCGAAGATGCTGCCGTGTTTCCCTGGCTAATTCTGAGGATGATACCATTTCGTTCCTGGTGTAGGATTTCGAGAGTTTTTGGTGTTTTCGAGTAGTCCCCACGTCAAATAAAATTCAAGTGAAGGAATGTATGCTATATCGCATTACCGTCGCGATCTGTGTATCTATGGCGGGAGTAGGGGACAAGGGGAGACTCTTGTCCGGGGGAACGGGGTTCCTTGCGATCTCTGGCATTTATTTTCTTGGCTTAATTTTTATTTTGATGAGTATGACCACCGTGATATTTTGTATGATTTCCATTAATTCCTCATGAAATAGAGGGAGAGGTTTTGGATAAGGTTGAAGAGAGACTATGAAGCGCCTGGGGGCGTGTGCGGTCCATAGAAAATGTTTTCTGAGTTGGAGGGTTTGGATAGTATTTTGGAAATTGAGAGTTTGATTTTTGGTTCTGAGTGAAATTATGTTCCTGAATTTCATATGAGTTGGTCATAATATTGAGGTTTTTCCACCCAGCGTTGTCGTACATTGTAGTGTACAGAGCTGGGGGGATATTAAAGTATGGTCGTGTATAATGAGCAGGGGGGATATTGATTGTGCTCAGAAACACGACGGAGACATTACATCTAATATTAGGGAGTTCCATCTATTGATATAGGATCATAGGAGAGGGATACTTAGTCGGGTATTCGGGGGGATTAAAGGGAGGTTTATTCCCGCATCATCTTGGATAATAACCTGCATACGATGCATGAGCTGTCACTCGACAGCTCGGATATAATAAAAGAGGAGTTCCGTGTTACTGTCTGGAGTCAACCACGCGTTCCCGTGCCAGCTGCGCCTATACCTTTAGAGATCAATCAACATGTGCACGTCACTTCGAAAATGGCGCTCTCTGAGTTGTATTGCAAAACGACGAAAATCAGCATCAGAAGCCACGATAGACGGAGAGGCAAATATACATACTTCGAGGTATATGCCAACAAGGCAGGCCAACCCCATTCTGGAGATATCTCGTCGAGATAGACGCTCGGCCGCTAGACATACGCTGCTGCCGGTCATCGTGGCTATCGACCCAATAGTTCCTGGTTGCTTGCCCGTGGGTCTCGCTACTTCCTCGTAGCCAGTGGGTGGTCTAGCCTATTGTCAATCATTAGCCATCGACGACTACTGCCGTCGCGTGCTTCGGCGACCGAGTACCCAATGCAACTCAACGACCACCACACCGGACGTAGTTTCGCTGTAATGCATGATGATTTATCTCGTGGTTCTGTGCCAGTTAAGCAAGCACACATAGACTATATCATTGCTTTAATCGTCCGCAATGCTACTGGGCACAATCTACGGAGGCTGCGCTGTGCGTCTCTGTAAAACCACTTCTCGTCGCACGGCGATCAGACAGGCTGGTGGCTACTCCTGTCTCACAGAACCTACAGCCAATATATGTACGTATGACCTTCCGGCCGAACATGTTCGACAAACCTTCACAAGCCACAACAAACGGCTCCAAGAGGCGTGTTCGCCTACAGTAGTAGAGAATGGACTCCGCCAGCGAGAACAAGTATCGATGAATTGGTGATTGGTTTACATTGCTGGGAAAGGCTGAAGCCATATATCGCACGGCTCGATAAGAGTAGTTGACACGGCCCCCATGTCAGTGTGGCTCATACAAAACGTATCTAACACACTTATATCGCCTATCGCGTTGACCGCATTCCCCGTTGCTACGCTTTGAAACTGAAACCAGGTCACGAACAAGGCCAATTATCACACCGCATGGCACGGTCTTGTGCGACGTCTTTCTCGATGCCGCGGGCGTCACGGACAATGGCAAAGGAAGTGGACTGCTGTTTTATTGCGAACCACATGGCACCATGCCGCATGAAGAGCACGGCCGGGCTGAAGTGCGTGTTCGAAAGTTGATACCCGTTCTGGAATCAACTTTCGCTCGGAGGCCATCATGTCGAAGTAGCATGGAGAATTGATCGTATGGTGGTTTCGCTGGTTTACATCCCCATCGCATTGAAGCGGCGACGGTATAAGTACCATGCCCTGCTAGGTGCAAGTACTGTCTGCCTGGTCGGTGAAAAGGCGACGTGCTTCATCCCGGCTTTGTAAGGATGCGAGGGTCCATGGTAATCCGACTACGGCCGAGCATGATATCGAGTACCTCCCCCCCCCGCCCTCTAAGGGGCAGTAGCTTGGCCCCACAGGCATTTCAAGCGGTGGCCGCGTTGAAAATCATCCGCCGAGCATGCAAAGCCAAACTGCTGACAGATGGCGCGATGCTGGTGACCTGTAGACATACTTGTCTTTTCGACACCCTCAGGGTCGCGTTTGTTTGTTCTATTGTTCTGGTCTGTTTGATCCACGGCGTGAGTTCCGCGCTGCCAGCTTGAGAGGGGGGGCCGTGGAGCGCGAACAGTGTCCCGACAAAGCGAGCAGCACTTTGCGTGCCTTGTGTGGTTCGCTGTGAATAGTTTGAGTATCGTGTGTTGCTCGAGGACAACACATTTCACTACCCGCTTCGATGTAGTGCAGTATAACGTATACGTATCACGATTATGTGCTGTACATCTGTAGCAACACACATACTTTGGCGACCTTTGCGGCCGATGCCAATTATCCCCACAGTACCTCCCCCCAGAAACTGGAGTTGGGTATGATATTGGCCGGCTGTACTATATTTCGCCTTGTCACACGTAGATAGGCGTCTGGGGGCAGTCGGATAACGCCGCCAGCATTGTATGCCTCGCATGTGCGGTAGGACATATATTGGCTTCGCATTTAGGTCAACGCTGGTAGATAGAAGCGATGAATTTAGTGGCATGCACATATACGGTGCATGTGCGCGGGGAACTAAATATATCTTAGGGCGAAGAGTAGTCGCGCTACCGCAGTCAACGCCCGCCCTATGTTGTGTACGCGATGCCCCAGACGTCTGTCATGCATGTCGTAGGAAGGCATATCGGTGGGGAAGCATTACGAACATGCACCTTAATGCATGCTTCTGAAGTATAGTCAGGTGTTCAAAGGGCGGAGCAAACGTGCTCGCTCGAACTTTGTATTGCGAGTCTCGCCTGCTTCCGATTGTGCACAGGTTACGCCGATCTTCGAAGGCAGCAGGTGTCCTCGTCCTTGTGGCCCACCGTACCTTTTCCTTCAAATATACCTGCATGTGGCAGGCCGGAAGTAGTTGGGTTTGGCAACAGAGTGTTCATCTCTCTCTGTGCTTGCCCGAATACAAAATATACAGGCACTCCTCGTATGTGAAGCATTTCTGTGGTAGGTATACAGCTGGGAGTATGAAATGTGTTCGGATTCTGACGACATATCAAGAAGGCCCTCTCTGAGGAAAATATTTCCATACTTGTACTACTGTCAAAATTCGAGCTGGAATACCAAACGGACGATTGAAAAAAAGAATTATTGTCGGGGGAAAGAGGCGAAAGACGATTCCACAGGTGTGTACTACAGCAAAGCCCCTCGTAGGATTCTCTGGCTCGTGCTCTAAACGTTACGTCGACCAATCCTGAAAGACATGAACTCCACTAACAAGGGAACCCGTGGCTGATTGCTCAAGGCAGTAACACGGAACTCCTTCTCTTGTACTATTTCCAAGCTTTCGAGTTGACTCGGTATCATGAGGAGCTACAACAAGTGACATCAACAGGCTCGAACATTACCCTGATATCTCAATGCCCCACTATCAGAGTCCCTCTCCAGCATGTAACTCCCCTCTTTGGGATCCCGGAAACAGCGGCCATTCGAATGACAATGCACGAGGTGACGGTACGGCAGCCGTAGAGCCTGTAGTGGTGACGGCGCTGCTGCAAGAAGAGCATGCCGTATCTAGCGCAGAGCAGAGGCTCGGGTAGATTATAAACAGAGATATATATTATCTCACAGAACAGGCACGTCGAAGTTGCCTGTACTGACGGTTTCGTATCCAAGCAAACCACCATCACACCACACAGTTCGAATCCCGACATCCTATTGAGTCGTTCTTGCACTATTACGAGGGACCATAGTAAACAGGACCGAATATTGCTAGTGGAAATAGGGCGATATTCAGGCTTTTGTATGTACCGTAGGTCCTATTTACTATGGTCCTTCGTGATACAAATATCCTGGCAGTATCAACCGTCTGTGGGCAGCGTGAACTCCAAGCAGTACGGGTCGGATCATGTCGTGCCCGTGTTTGACCTATGACTCCTTCCAATGGTACACGGACACCCAAGTTGTATAACCCGGCAATCATTTAGTGGTCGTTGCTGTAATCGTCAAAGTTTGTCGTCCGTTTCCCCCCTCTGACCTCCCTAAAAGCCCGAGGCCACATTCCAGAAGCACTGACTAAAGTAGCGTATTGCCAATTTTTATGGCGGGTCCCCAGCATTTGGAAACAGTGTCATTGAAAGTAGACCGAGCGCTTTGAGACACATAGTAAGACGAACACGCATGGCGGAAAGTCTCGTTCCTTCCTGTTCTTCTCGTCTCCAGAATTGCTTCCGTCACAGAGCCTTCACATTTTTGCGGAGAACTGGAAAGGCAATGGCGAGCTTCTGTTGAAGTCATCCTGCTCGACACAAACGGTCCTCCGCCCGTCTGTCAGGAATCGCCAAAGGGTTGACGTTCGATGTTGGGCGTTGTCATGATCGAGTTGAGCTCTACGGTCGAGGAGTGCCTGTGCTTCTCAGATTCCCATGATGAGGAGCGTAGCCTCTGTAGTTCGAGCCACAAGACAGAATAGGATCAGCAACCATGACGGGACTAGAAGACACATTGACACGGGAGTCGTCCTCGTGGTCACTGTGTAATCGAATCGACCTCTTGGTACTGTGGATGGGAGTCTTTGGGAACATTTGTTAAAAACATATTGTGTGGCAGGAAGGACACATAAAACTTAGGATAACGAAGAACACAAATGCTTGGTGTTGTCCATACCACTCTGTCATCGCATTCTACTTCAACAAAAGCACTGCCTCAGGGTCACCACCGTAACCCCCCTCCGCCCCGACGAAACTCGTTTCGCCTTTGCCCCAGAATCACCCCGTAAGCCCCTCCGGTGGGCCGCATATCCCGTCTTAGTCCCCCTTACTTTTCAGATGACTAGTGTTGTTCGGCCAATCGCATTGGCGCTCGCAAACACGCGTTAAAGGTATCGTCTCCCGCCGTCGTCCAACCTCAACCGTGCACTCACAGAAAATATCGTGTTATCTCTTCCTCCTCATCACACGGGCTGGTGCAAACTTGATCTCGCTCAGTGCTGGCTGAAGAACAAGTTGAACTAATCGCCTCAGCCGGAGAGCTCAATGGCGTGGCTGGGTCGGATTTTCTGTTGCCGTCAAACCTACGTGCCTACGTGCTTTTCAATCCCAGGGGTCGACAACGGCAATGTCCAGATATACCACCAGCTTCAGACGGTCGGAACGCAGTTGCATGCCCGAGCTTGGAGGGTACCCTCACCTGGTAGCTTCCTATCCATGGCGGATGGTCAAAGCGGCAGTGGCGCTCAGCGAGCACCACGTTACGGTCGGATGGGTTATGCAGTAAGGGTTACTCTGGTGAGAGGATTTATGTTGGATAACCAGCATAAGCGGGTGGACTCTGGAGTCGGCAAAAAACAGCGGAGAAATGCAAGTTTTTTCGTCCGGTTATCTTGCTAAATATGCTTATTTCTGGCGATGCTTGTGAGTGACCGACGTTGAAGCTCGTGTATACTGCACGCTCGATAAGGGCAAACACAGCGATATCACGAACAGGGTCTCGGCCGTTAGTGGCTGGTTTGCCCGTGTAGCGCCCTCTGTCACATGTCTTCTGATTGATATCGGTAACTGGTTTGCTTGCTCTACACCAAATTTCCACGATCCTGCGCTCGAAAAGGACCCACAGGTTAATGTGTCGGCCAGGCGACGGGACTGCGCTGCTCGTTTTCCTGGGTTCGCGCTCACTCCCTGTCGAGTATGCTTGCCTCTGTTTTGGCGTAGAGTCCGTCGACGGCGTCTCGCTGGGTTTTTCTCTGCTGCTGCTGCTACGACATATGGTGGGAGGGTTATTGTTTTAAGCAGTTTAGTTCGGTTGCTGCTCACCCCTAAACTCCGAAAAGCCTTTTTGGTGAATATCTTGTCTCGTCCTCAGCAGGAACTCGATTGACCGTCAAATGCTAATAACGTAAGGCGTTTATTGGTGGGTTAGGAGTTGCTTAGATTGGTTCGACTGGTAGATTGACTCCGGGGGGTCAGCGGACGGCGGTGGAGAAGGACCAGGCCAGACGATTACGCAGGTGAGAAGTAAGAGACAGCGAGGGAAGCGCGCGTGTAAACCTGCTATGAACCGCTGCGACTCCCCAGATTTTTTCCCCCGATTCCATTAAGAGGGTTGAGTTCGCACAGGGGTGACATACCATTTCGGCGCTTGCTTTCTCGACAACGGTAAGGATACTAAAGTCAACGGCTATATCTTCCGAGAGCTCTCGACCACATTTTTCCGAAAACACGTCGTCCGGTGCTAGCAAGGAATAACACGCCCGCTGGAAAACGGTGGGACCCCTGTGCGAACTCAACGATCTTTTGCAGTATCATTTTTGGTCCCCTTCCGACAACGACAATCCGCCTCCGCCTCCGCAGGTCTGGCGCCCTTTCACCTCTATCAGATACTGCCTTGAATGCATCTAACATGCAAAAGCGTCAGTGTCGACCGCCGCCAAACGTTTGCACCTTGCTTAAAACCCGGCCAAGGGCGACGCAGGTTTTGCGCGCATATTCTCGCGGTTTTACTCGAAGAATAAGATCTCGTTGCGTTTTCTCCTCGAAAAAACTCTTGCTCGAACTGACACAAAATCTGGAACATAATAGCCTGCGAAAGTCTCTGCGTTCACCTATAACCTGACGGGCAGCAGTCTGAGCAAAGCATATTGCTGGTGTTCCTCTCCCGAAGTGAATTTCCAATGCGCATGGCCAATGTACCCGGTATTTCGCTTACACACTTCGTGCCAGGAACGAATTAACATGAGTTCAAGTATATGTCCAATTTCCCCATCACTGTCGTCTGTTATACAAGCACCCCTACCTAAATCACATACAACACAGAATCCCTGAAAAACAATCGAGCAACATCGAGAGGTAGGCTGAGACTTACACAAGGGAAAAATAAACGGAGTCATTGTACTGAAGTTGGTGTAGAACGCACGACGCGTGCAACGATCGAGGCAGACCCTAAATTTTCTGAGGGGCCTGACTTGACCTTAAGGCGCGCCATACCTCACCCAAAAAAAATATTCAAGCTGATGGGGCAACTCAAATACGAATCCCAAAGCTCGAAAATGTCCCGAACAATGCCGTGCGACACGAATGGTATATGGCGGCCGGGTCCGCCGGAAAAAAAACATTCCGGGAAAAACGTGTTACTCCTATCCCAGCATGTCTCACCACCCGTCTTCTAAAATGAGATCAAGCTTAGGTCACATCTCTGATTGTGTTCGAGTGTCCTGTCCTTCCGTATGTAGCCTCTCGTATAGAACGCAAGATAGCGCACCCCCCCCAGAATGAATCTCAGAGACACGTTTTCGTTTTTTAATCTGGAGAGCCTTGGGAAGATCGCATCGATCATCTTGTCGTAGACGAGTCGCTCCGCCTACGACCCGTTGTTGAGACGGTAAGCCTTCAACTCCGACCGGGGTGGTTAGGAGCGGAAAAAAAGAATGGGGGGGGTACTCGATATCATGCACTGGGGGGAGGGGGGGGGCAACCATGCGGGGGGTGTACTCATTATCATGCATGACCGTAGTCGTATGACCATAGGCCCTCGCATCCCTACATTGCCTGGACGGAGCTCGTCGGGTTTTCACTGACCAGGCAGACATTGCTTGCACCAAGCGCGGAGCCCCATGAGGGTTTGGGCGAGTCGCGTGAAGGGTGAACTGCATCCTACTAAGAACCGCTTTACAATGCATATGGATGGCGTCACCTATTAATTCATTTAATTTCTGGGGTGGCCACTTCCAGAGACAGCAACGGGTTTACTATAGAACAGCCTCGTGAGTACCTCATCACATACACACTGTGTGATACGAGAACTAGGCGGGGGGGGTGGTATCGAATCAGTAGGGGCTATACAGGAACGGTGCTACTTGCGCTGCGTGCGCTGCGTGCGTTGCTCGCAATACCAGTGTGTTAATGCCTGTAGTTGACCATGCACTACTTATGGTGTCTCTGAAATCGGGGGGGGGGGGGGGGGGGGGGATGAAGTTCGAGGCGGAAACCAACCGCGCCTACCTGCAACCTCGACGCCTGTACTGCCCACCTCGATGTCTGCTGCTCAGTCCAGTTCCTTCGACCCGTTGACAGCCTGACCTCGGAGGAGCAAGCATCCATGGTGTTGAGGTTGTCGCTACAGACGCATGGTATATGAGGTCGTACCAAGGGCCACAAGTGAAAAGCTGGAAGAACCGTTTACCGTTAGCTGGTCCCGCAACGAAAGCGCCACACCCCCCTCTTTGGTGCTGTGGCGTCTGCCCACATTTGTCACTGCAGTTGAGTTCTTCTCGAAAGAAGAAAACAAAACACCAGCGATGACCCTGCGGTTTCCTCTGTTCGTTTTTTTGTGTTGAGCCATGCGTTTTCCGGCTAGAAAAAATATGGAATGGCAACTTTCATTTTTTTCAGGTCTAGGGAGCGCGGTAGGGAATACGAACTGCAATACAGCCAAGTATAAACATGAGAATAATGTCCTTGTTTATTCGGATATAAATATTTTTCTTGCGTTTATTTTCTTACTGTAGAGCAGGGAAATCGCTGCCCTGCTGTTCCCTAGGTGTTACCATTCACCTGGTTGTATTTTCGTGGTTTGCGTAGTTTTGTGTTGTTGTATTTTGTATAACTACTTAATACAGCAGCGCGGGGAGCAGACTTGTCGAACCAATACACAACGGTCGCGACTATTTTTATAAAAACACTCGAAACATATTACATAAAGCACACACGGGAAGAAATGTCACGGGCCGATCGAAAGGGTGCTGTGGCACGGTATGGAACAGTCAAACCACCTGATACCGTCACAAACGTAGAACTGCGCTGCATCTAATCTACGCGGGGCCGCTTACTCTAGCCTCCGGGGTACCAGGGCCCCTAACGCAGCGCAACGCAACGCAACGCAACCCAATCCAACTCTATTAAAGATGTTGTTGTGCGTTTTGCTACACCAACCCCACGACAGGTCAAAGACAGCAGAGCGGCCACAATTGTAGCTCTCGAACAGGGCGGTGGTGTCCGTGATGGCAGGACGCCGGCAAGCCTCAGAGTGAAATTTCTCTCGTCAACCACGCCCAAATGAACGTCACATACCAAGACAGGAGCTGTCTTGACGATGGGAAACCAGGGTACCGGTTTGCGACGACTCCTGCAAGACCCGCCATAGCAAAGAGAATAAGCCAGGCGGCGCGCAGTCAAGCGGAAACCATCAGGATCGTACGAGGGCTTACGAAGAGAAAATCATACGAATACCACTAGTACGGCAGGGAGGATCGAAACGTCGGTGGATTAGTGGACCGATTGAGGGTGTGGGTGCTTTGGGTGGATAGTTGGGTTGGTTGTTCGTCACATAGCGTTGCAGCATGGGCTTCAGCAAACACAACCCAAAGCATGAATAAGAATCGGAAAGTCGTTGGTGTGGGTATAAACGTGTGCCGGCCCCGCTGACGTGGCAGTTGTCGTGCCACTAGCACCGTAGTAAGCATCGGAACGCCGGTGGGATAGTGGCCGGATTATTCCAAGATAAAATGTGCTCGGGGTGTGGGTGGTTTGGGTGGATAGGTGGCATAGCGTTGCAGCATGGGCCGGTAGTCAGCACACATAACTCAAAGTATGAATAACATAGGAACGTCGGTGGTGTGGGTAAATACAAGTACCGGCCAACTAGCGTGGCAGCGGTCGTATCACTAGTGGAGTAGTAAGCATCAGGACGCCGGTGGGTTAGTGGGTCGATTAGTTCAAAAGAAAATGGCTATTGCACCCTCGTCTGCTAATCATGGCAAGATACCAAAAATGCGACATTAAATAAGTGGAAAATATGGTTGGTTTGGGTGGAGAGCTAGATTGGTTTTTCGCCCAAATAGCGTTGCAGTATGGGCGGGTGGACAGCAAACACAACCTAAAGCACGGGTAACGGTAGTACAGGGCGTTTGGCACACCTTCTCGCAGAAGTAGCGCAAAAAGCACAAGGCACCGAGGCTATTCCCGGCGGGCTCTTTGCACCCACACACAAGGGAAACCTTCTCGTGCTAATGGGGTTGTAAGTCATAAAATATCAAACGGTTATTGTTTTTTTTAAATCTACCTAACTCTACAAGCACCCGTATGCAGACTGTGCCTGTGCACAGCAACGTTCGGGCCGTGTCTCTACGACATGCTGCAGGTGGTGTTCTAAGGCTCACCCTCACACTGAAGAGGGGAGAGAGAAGCAGGAGAAAATCTGCTGTAGATGTCGCACAGCAGTAACAGTGAAGCCACCTGTCATAGCGGTTTTTGGTTTTTTGAGTATTACCTAACGGAGCCCACCTCTACGAGTACTCGTAGGCAGAATATGCCTGTCCTCAGCAACATTCGGGCTGTGTCCCTAAGATATGCTGCAGGTGATATGGTCAGGAACACCGTGCTACTGATGAGGCAACGGGGAAGCAGGAGAAGCTCTGCTCGAAATGTCTACGCAGATTTTTCGTTTCCAAATGATGCCGAATATCGACGTGGATAACCAAGAACCACACAACAAAATCGAGTGCGTGTACAAAGAGTTCATGGGTTAGACTGGCTAGCCGAGCGTACAGCGACGCTGACCTTGACCTCGTGTGCCCTGCTGCTGCTACTGCTGCTGTTGGTGGTGGCAAAGAGTGTTCTTAGTTTCACTGAGAGAAAAATAACTTTCATATTGAATCGTAAGGGGCAGGGTGCCTCCTTCATTGTTTCTCTGTACATATGTGAGTCACTGTGTCATCGTGTGATATTCAACATGCTGTCAGTCACGTTTGCCCACCGCTCAAAACGCACACGGCACCAATGCCAGTCCCGGCGGACTCTGTGCACTCACACACTAAAACGAAACCTTCTCATCCTGGTGCGGTTGTAGGTCGTGAAATATCAAACGGCTTTTGTTTTTGTCGTCCAACCTACTAAAGCCAACTCTACGAGTACTGCGTCTGTCCACAGCGACGTTCGGGCCGTGTACCAAAGACATGCTGCAGGTGGTGCTATCAGGCTCGCCCTCCTACTGACGAGGGAACGGACAGGCAGGAGAAGATATGCTGTAGATGTCGTACAGCAGTAGTGGTGGTGGCACCTGCTACGAGAAACTCTGTTAGACATGTCTATGTATAGATGTTTCGTCTCCTAATTATGCCGAACTTCGTGGTGGGGGACCAGAAAACGCACAACAAATCGAGTACTTGTTCATTGGATTCAAGGGTTAGACAGACAAGCCGAGCGTACAGCGACGCTGACCTTGGCTTTGTGTATCCTACTGCTACTGCTGCTCCTGCTGTTTGGCTGCTGCGGAAGCTCTGCTGTTTTATGTCGTATAGGAGTGGTAGTGGTGGCACTTGCTACGAGGATCTCTTGTTGGACATGCCAGGTTGTAGATTTTTCGTCCCCAAAATATTATGCCGACTTTCGAGGTGGGAAGCAGGACACGTGTATACAACAAAAAATCGAGTACGTGCACTTTTACAAAGGGTGCAAGGGTTAGACCGACAAGCCGAGCGTACAGCGACGCTGACCCTGGCCTCGTGTGTCTTACTGCTACTGCTGCTACTGCTGTTTGACTGCTGCTGCTGTGGAAGTTCTGCAGTAGATGTCGTACAGCAATAGTAGTGATGGCACCTGCTGCGAGAAGCTTAGTTTTTATAACATACCGGATAGAATACGCGCGAACATCTTGTCTTACAACTTGAAAAATTCAGTCATTAACTCCTACATAACACATGGTAATTTGTGCACAACCATCATACTATAAAATAAAATATACAACAGGCGTATAACGCAGCTTGCAAAGATGACTACCGGCTATTTCATCAGTCGGATTCACAGCTGACGTATTCCATAATTTCATATCAATAAGGTAATCGACAGACGACTGGACAAAAGATGTCTGTACCACACAGAGAATCGCAACATCAAAGCGAAATAGTGTCGTCTTGAAGTTTATGCCGCGGCTGCGACGTCGAAAATTCAGTCCTCTTTAAACAAACTACATCACAAAATCAACCAGAAAGCTCAGTCCTCCTTCAGCGAAATGCATCACGAATTCAACCAGAAAATCCAGTCCTCCTTCAGAAACCTCTGTCACAAAATTTCAATAGAAAATCTATCTCAACATCTCGATTCTACCAGAAAATCCGGTCCTCCCTCAGAAAACAAAATCACAAATCCACCACAAAATCCAGTCTTCCTTCACTGTGTCTGCCATCGCTACATATTCTGTCGCGGTGGTCAAAAGAGTGACATATTTCTGCGTCCTCAAGTACCAGCTCACGCAGGCTCCTGCGCATGTGATATCTGCACCTGAGTTGGACCTCCTGTCCGTGGCCTGCCTGGCATACTTTGCGTCAGCAAACGCTGCCAGCTTAAAACCACTGCCTCTCTGAAAAGAAATACCGAAATAACTGCTGCAGTACGAGACACGTACTCGAGAAAAATACTATCTGCCAAAACCATTTATCGTTCAACCAAGCTCGACGCAGCATTGCATACTCTGTGAAGCAAATTATTTAATACCTGGTACCCTGGTGAGTGATACCAGCCGGATAAAAACACCCGTGCCTAGAAGTACAAATATCTTTTTTTGGCGTATTGACATGCTAATCTCACTACTAACCCCCTGTTGGTCTATACATAGCATAATACGTATTCGACATCCAACCAGTGCATGCTGCTGGTATTGCGGGGGGCCATAGTTAATAGGACCCAATATTGTTTTTAAAATAAGGTAAATATACAGGATTTTGGGTGTACCGTAGCTCCTATTTAATGTGGTCCTCCGTAATAGTGTAGCACATGATGCCTGAAGGTCCTGAAGTGCTTCGAGCCCAGCTCTCCGAGTAACCTGCTTAGATACACGCCACAGCAGAACGGTACCCCGACTACAACAATGCCATGTCATGTGTGTGGGGTATGATCATTGTAATAACCCAAAAGACTCTCCGCACGGCGTACAGCTCGAGGTTCAACAATTCACATCTGACCAACAGCATAGTATTGTCGATCTATCCAACTCGTACAGGCGTATGTATGTACAAGGCGCTCCGCGGGCGGCCTACGCCGCCCGCTACGCTCGCTCAGGAAGGGAACATCAAATTATGCGAAGCGGACAGAGGTCCATGATTGAATATTGTTTTTTTTTATGGCCCCTGTAGTTAGCTGCAAACTGGCGACTTGATAATGCCAAGAGTCCCGCCGCCATGCTCCAGGAGAAAACAGCTCGGACGCCACATATGCTTTGCGTCGCGGGCGGTTTTCCGCTACTCTCGCTGACACGTCGTACATACGTACATACCCCAGGTAGGGTACTTATTTTCTTCTTTCGATATGCTCTGTGTCTGTGTACTCGTCGTATGTACGAAAGATAAAGCACAGAACGGCACAGCAACACAGCAAAAGCAATGAAAATGAAACCGAAAATTTCTAAAAGAAATAAAATCCCCGTCCCCTTTCGTGTAATAATTTACTACCTGAGTGGAACACCTTACACCAGTTAAAAAAAGAAAAAAAAAAAAAATTGAAAAATCTTACAGCAGAGCTTCTCTCTCAGCCTCGTACGCCGCCCGCCCCTCTCGCGACCATCTCGCCACCGATTCAGTCCGGGTAAAGCTTCCCTTCCTCTCTTCCACAGTGAGCCCCGTCGCCCGCCTCGCGTGAAGCCCGGTGCTCACCGTGGACCTCGACGCAAGCTCGACAATGTTGGTGCTCATTCGGGGTACCTCCTCAGCCCGGTCGCAAAAATAAGCACCGCTTGAGTATTATCTTACAATCCCGAACGACCCTTAAATACTCGTACGTACTCTATCCAAAATCACAAATGGAAGCCAGACAGAGCCTATCGATGCATCCCTCGTGTCTCGAGGCACACGCGACGCCTAGGCACGAAAGCGGCGACCGCGCTCCTTGCAACTCCCCCTGTACTCGCCAGCATCCGCTGACACCCGCGACGGTGCCGGGTTCGCCCGCGCAACCGTGCTCCGAGTACACGCACGCACACGAAACGAAAGAAGAAAAAAGGAAAGAAGGACTGAAAGTACGACGAGAAATAAATGGAGAAAACAAAGACTCGCTGGAACGGTCCGGCAAGTAATAAACGGAGGCGATTCCCAAGTGGGACCTCTGAGAGGCCAGGGATGTCCCAACCGAGCACGCTCAGAGATTGAGATCTAAGTAAGTATATCTATGTTGTGTCGGCCGCACCTAGTGCGAAGGCATGGTATTGCGTAGGCTATTAATGCATTACGGTGTGTTGTCTCTGTGTCGTAGTCTGTGACCACAGAGCTCGTATCTTTCTAGGGTGAAGAATCAGCACGGACACTGGGCTTGCTGGATGTCGACGAGTAGAAGAACGGTTTAATGTGAAGAACACACACATGCACACAAAACGAACTTCATACCCGGTACTGGTATGCTCTTACTCTTCTAAAACCACCAGAACTAAGGCTGCTCTAAAGTACTGCTGTACTCGTTCATATGCAGGCAGTCAACGCAAATCATCATACCTACAACAGAGTACAATTTAACCGTGAGCAGTGATTCGTATCACGAGCATCGGGGGCAGGCCGACGAAACCTGTTTTAATATGGTGCAGAAGCAAGGAGGCCTTCCGGACCCCAGTTCCAGCGCCCTCCAACGTCCGTGCCCATGATCGCCCCACCGCCACCTTGCTGCTTCACTTCCCCTAACAGCTCCCCACTCTCATTCACCCCGTCCACCCTTTCCATCTCCTCCACCCTCCCAACCCCGTCCACTGCGTCTTGTACTGGCTGTTGGTTGCCAGGGTTGTGACCCTCAGCGCTAACCGAGCCCTCCTGGTTCTGCTGCTGGCGCTGTTGTTCTTCGGGGCGAAGGTCGCAATTGCTTAGCAGACCCACTTGGTCCTGCTGCAGCTGGACGTGGCTGTTGCCGTTGCAGCTGCTGCTGCTGCCTGATGACATCGATCTCCCTTTGCACTTTCACCTCCTCATGTCTCACCTCGTCACCTTGCACCTTCGACATACGCTCTTGTGTACTTACAGACTCTGCTGCTGCTGTCGCTATTGTTTCTCGGGGCGATCGTCGCGAGCGCCTAGGGGACCCACTTGGTGCTGCTGCTGATGTTGTAGACGTGACTGCTAGGGCTTCTGTTGCCGTTACGGCTGCTGCTCCAGGTGTCATCGCTCTCCCTTTGCACCTTCACCTCATGTATCACCTCTTGGCCTTGTACCTTCACCTCACTTATCATCTCATCACCTTGCACCGTGAACGTAAGCGCTTGTGTACCTAGTAAGACTCGGTCTTGCTCTGTCGCCCTGAGGTGTTGGTACAGTATAGGCATGGTGTGGTGCGGTACGGTTTGTGCGGTGTGGCACGGTTGTGTGTTGGCGAGGTTTGATGGTACGGTACGATATACTCTATGGAGAAAACGAAAACACACGGTATGTTGACATGGTATGTTGGTGGCATGGTACGATGGTATGGTGTGGTGGATGAATAATATACCTAATTATTGCCTGATGGTATGGCATGTTTCAGTCTATAAGGTCCGCAAGAGTCGAATACGTCGTACGAATGTCATCTGTAACGACCCTCTATATCGATCATTGGAACGTGTTCGAAGCTATAAGGCATGCGGACACAGAGATAGATAGACATGATGAAACATTTGCAACTACCGAAAGAGAGACTCAGTTTTACAAACCGAGAACTTGGAAAGGAGTATATGTCGTGTTCTGTGTTTTTCGTGAACGTTTGGTTGTGAAATTAAGTCTGTCAAGTTATATACGTTGGACGTCTGGCGGTTTGCGCTGCACGAAACTCTCTCCCGGTCGTGAAAATACCGAATACTCACGCGCCGTAGATATAGTGCACAGACAGCGGTCGAAAACTCTATGACAACCGCTAATTCATGTATTCAATGCCGCAATGTGAGTTTATGCTAGCTTCAACAAGAAGAGTTAGTGTGTGATACCATGGTAACGCAGAAACAAGTTTGTCGGAGACAGCAACAAATAAATCCTCTTTTGAGGTCGCAACTCCTCGGTGGGTCTAGACGGTGCAAACAAAAAACTACCGCCAGCCACCTCCCGTAAAAAGAAAAACCATCTGTAAATACGTGCCAGGTAAACTCTAATAGTACACCAACCCGGCCATGCATTGCTCACGGCCGGGAAAGGTCGCCGGGGCGTAAGGTGTACCACCACTGCTGCTACAACCCTAACACGGCTAGTTACACAGTACGACTGGTCGCGTCGACACTTGCCACGTGTCGATTTTACGACTGCAATTGCCTCCCCATACGAATAGCGAGCAGTCGATCGCCCTCGCACAACATGGGGATAATTTGCTCCAAACATGGAGATGCTCGTACCAGCAGTATTTCCATCGTCAATCATGGCACGGTCACAACGCCACGTCAACAACGCCCGGCATCTTGGTCGAGAGCAGTAACTCGAAGAAAGCCGGCAATCCAGGGGACAAAAAAGGAATTTGTCGCAAAACGTCCAGTAGTTGTGGCAGGAGAGCCAGCATACTCTCGATTCACTTCTTTTAGGCGCTTTGGTTAAAAGCAGTGATACCTCTCTTCCACTCCCTCATTTTAGCACTAAGATTGAGTCATCCGCTTGGGACAAACAGTTGTATGCGAAACAAAGAGTAGCGTCTAACTATAATAAGAATTTCATCTCAACTCCACTAGGTATGCATTTTCACGAGATTGAGTCACACCCTCTACACTATTATTGTAACAGTAGCAGTGAGTTTGTCCGGAAAAAAAGAGGTAACCTATCATCTACCAATTTCTCAAAATTAACTTTAGCGACCATCACCACCACTGCCACGCGCACCCTCAAGCCTGCCGTCAATGCGGGGCACTACCACGGGGTATGGCACAAAGTAAGACTGGTACAATGCAGGACAGCTATACTAAGAAGACGGGCAACAAAAAAGCCAAACCAAGCTTTACATGGGGTGGGGGGGGGGGGGGGGGGGGAGGCGTCGGGAGTCGTTACACTGCCACTCAGTGTGGATCGCACCCCGAACCCCTTCTCAAGATTGATAAATCCAGCCTGGGTTAAGTACGATAAAGCACTCCTGTTCCTTACTGCTATTAGGTGTCATATATGGTATGATACTCTGCTTGGGTGCGGAACAGAACCAATAAACTCATGGCAACTTGCTGCGATAAAAGATGGCTTTATGGATAAACTTTCTGTAGCAATCGTGTACCAGTACAAAATCATAGTTTCCCATAAAAAAAGATGTCAAAGAAAGCTTGCCTTGCAGGGCAAACTACGCACAGGTTATTACCTCATGGGCAAAATAGGACCAAGCGCATAGTGTCTGTCCTTCATGGCGAAACCCGTCGGTGTATTATAGTTATAGTACAAGAAAGCCAAGGGTGCGCACAGTCCGTCATTCAGCGCGGCACAGCCCGGAGTTGGAACAGTACTAAACGCGCGGCCCTTCCTTCGTCGCACTACACGGATGCGACATATTATCATGGATGATCGCTTGGTTCCCACCAGGTGGGTGGATGGAGAGCTAGTCTGGGTGTATAACGGCAGGAGGTGGTTGGTAGTGGCCAACACTTCAACCAGGCCTACCGACGGAAATCTCTACCGACGGCCCCACACATCCATTCCAGTCCATCCACCCTTTCCAGACCACGAAACGGAAAAACAAACAGAAGCCGAGGATCTACTGTAGGCCCATACGGAACCCGAACTGCGAACCAAGTCCCTTGGAAGATAGCTGTGTATTGCCGCAAAAGACGTGTGGCACGCATCGGGAGAACGGAAACAACGGAAACAAACAAAAATCCCCATAAGTCAAATGAAAAATCCCACCAAATGCGCGGGAAGCCCTTGAATCAACGCCATACACAACTCTGTGGCTTTCGAGCGGTGTGAAAAGCGTCACTCTAAGAAATACCAAAAGGGTTTCGGCTGGAGCCATTCCCCAAATCATTCTTCAACCCCTTGCACATCTTTCGTTGGCTAATCGCGATCTCGTCGCCGTACTAAGTTACCGTCTGATATTTTTTTGGACCCATCAAAAGCAACCTACAGTAGTCAGCAATCGCGCAAGTCATCCGTTAGCTAGACAAATTTCCGACACATCGCCAACGGCGGGCGCAAGTCCTAGACCCCTGTCACCCCTCGAGAATCCGGTATATCGCGCATGTGAGACATATCTGGTGCTGCTGCTGTAACCACCCTTTCTAAAGCAGAGAAAAACACGCCTCACGGAGAATTATCACTCCATGCGGTAACCAATGACTTGGCGTGGTCGTCATCAATCTATTTTCACCGTGTGGCATCGCGGCTAATCTACGCCCCCTCCTCTCTCCCACCCTTTCCCCACCCTGGCCCCGCCTTCCGTCCGTTGGTTGAAATCACCAGTTTCACGCTCCTCTAAGACTAATAAGCAATGACAATATCTGCTTGCCGCCTCCGCACAAATATAGTACTGGTTTTCGCTAGGCAATGCCTAGAAGCCGAAGAGCGAAGACACTCCAGAAAGTGGTGTCATACAGCAGAATGCATTTCAGCAGCAGCTACAGCAATGGCACATCGCGCCATGTAAGCAGCACGCATGCAGCAGCAACTGACATGAGGCGGGGTGCATGCGTTTCAGCTGCGGCTGTGAAGTGGAGTCACGAATGAACCCTACCCACGGCAGGAACGTCTCGAGGGATGAAGGCATATTAGCTACAGCAGCAGTGGCATACCGCGGCTTGCATGCCCTTCAACTACAAAAGCAGCAGCGGCATCTCGCGGCACGCATGCGTCTGAGCGACCAAACCAGTGACGTCTACAGGCGTCCATGACTTTCAGCTACCGCAACGGCATTTCGCCGCAAGCACGCACGAAATCCTACAGGCACTTCCCCGGCATCAGTACCAGCTGCGGCAGCAGAAAGAAGCACCCGCCCATCTCGCCAGCGACGACACGCGCATTAACTGGCGAACTGGTAGAAAAAAGACGCGGCCAGCATAAACCCAAAACTACGCGCTAGACATGGACGAAACAGAACTGGAGGTACAAGAGACCGAATCCGACGCCGCCGTCAGATTGTCTTCTGCGTTGGCCTGTGCTGCGGCTCTGGACAATTCTGCGGCAGCCATAGATGCCTCCGCTGCCACTTTCAGGGTCTCAGCTGCAACCTTAGCAGATTCTTCGGCAATCCTTGCAGATGCAGAAGCAGCCGTCAGGGCGACCGCCGCTAGGGCGGGGTGAGCGGGAGGGTTCCTGGACACGTGGGCGGGTTGATATTGCAAGAGTGCATGAGCGGGCTGAAATTAGAGATAGACAAAGTTGATATTAGGCACTTGCTATTCCTGCATTACGTATCCTAGTACGTGCCTGACGGGAACGTACCTGTCGGGAAAAAAAAACAAACGCACCAGCACGCATCTACAACTCTAAGAAAATTATTCCCGAAACCGGGGGTATATTAATAATCGACAAAGGTGTTAGGCAAAATAGGGCGAGTCCTGACAAGGTAAGGAAACGCATTGCGCCAGTATAAGTATGTTCTGATGTCGAAAATTAAAAATGTTATGGCTGATCGTTATGTAGCTATGTATGTCCACCGAAAACCTATAGTAGTTGTGCTGGAATGTTTTATTGTCGGAGATTGGCCGAAAACACACCCGTCAAAAGGCTTCGCGTCGACGGTTGTCGTTACCTTTCGTACATGCATGAGGATGCACTAAAGTACGACGAGTTTCAGGCTGCGGTTATATGTATGTTCGGCCTGTTCGCCAGATCTACGGTATTTCCGCACGGCTGGTGGGTACGGTACTCATGGTGGCAATATTTCACGTAGTAGGGCCAGTTCAATCGATCGTTGTTTGCTGTCAACCACGAAGGCACAGTCTGATTGCGCCAAACAGGCCTTGTTCGACGCTTCTTCGGAGACTTTGCCGCCTTGAAGCACTCGTACATCGTTTACACCGTCGATATATTGCACACGAAACATCCGCGACACCTTTCCTGTTTCCTAGGTTCAGACTATTCGCTATGCACGGTTTACGCTGCAATATTTTCGTGAAAAAAAAAGTCCATATTCCAGCACGACGAATTCAGACTCAACACGCGACCACGAGCGACTTTATTCAGAGTGAACAAAATGACAAGTTAAAGCACCGAGGAATCAAGACGGGTTGGGACCCTCCGGATACACCTCCACAGAAATGACAAAACGCAGTCATCCCAAATCCGTCTGCCGTGCGCAAACAGCACGACATACAACATGCCTTCCGCGTGTCGTACACATACGTACTACGGGCGAAAAAATAAGGATGGTTTACACATGAATATGAGGTCGCAACGGCCCTCATATATCCGTCCAAAGTGGTTCTTAGAGCAGTAAAGCCATGATAATATTTCCTACCACAGCTATCAGGAAGGGGTTTGTTCTGCGTTCGTCGTTGCGCTCATCGCCATTTCGTTTGGTACAATGGAGCTAGGCACTGGCTGACTTCCAAGTCAGTAGCGACCATACTGTCGTCGACGTCAATCTGTACACTGGATTGCACCAGTGTACTGTCCCCATCATCGCTCGTCCGGAACGCAGTTCGTGGATTTCCGTGATATAATACGGCGTGTTTCTTGTACGCCAAAAGAAAATGTACCCGGTACCGGCAAATAAACTGTCTACGTCAATCGGCACATTACTCCTGCCAGTAGAGTACTACCGCCGGCACATACCGTGCCAGTGCCGAGACCTATTGGTATGTGTATCTCCTCTGAAACCCTACTGCGGGGGGCCGTACGATATTCAACAGTTATCAGAACCCAACAAGGACAAAACATGCAGACAAATGTCCCCCTATGTTGACAGTATAGGCGGTGGTGTGGCAGAGCAATATGACCGTCTCTTGGGGGGTAAGCCGCCTAAATCATGCCGGCTCAGGAGCGCAATTCTAGAGTCGTGCAGTTCCCTTCCCTCACCGGCTGAGCTTGAGGAACCGAGCGTAGCAAAAGTGCTGAGCGGCGACCCCATACTTGAGAAGCACAGCCGCCACCTCCGCCGTGGGCTGTTTCACGCCGAGCATCTGGGAAACCTGAGGGCAAGGTTACAGAGAGAGACGGTTAACGAGCCGTCCACCAAAATTGCATGCGACACCTCGGAAGATCTCAATAACCAACCGAACCCCCGCGTAAGCAAGGGGAAAAGGTCATGCAGGTCAAGAACCACCGACGCCCAGTGTTGTCGCAACATATCGAACCAATTGGCAGTTCCCGGACGGGCTCCGACAAAATCAAATTTAAAAAGGGTCAGCATCAAATGCCCCCGGTCGCTCAAAGCAAAAGAGGTACACCTCGGGAGGGCCAAACAGCACCTCAGCCAACATGAAGATTTGAGGAAGAGGGTTACCACAGGAGAACAAAAAGACAACTCAGTCTAACGCCAGCCTGATGCCGAGCATTTTGCCCGGGGAAAACGCAGGAGAAACTCGTAACACCTCAGCCTATCGCCAAATATTCTGACGCGGACCATGTCGAACGCAGCTGTATCAAAAATTGGGGGATGATGCTTCGGGGCCAGCCAGCTCTATGCTGACGACGGTGCCCTAGCAAGAGTACTGGGGATACAACCAAAATATCGTTGCGGTTGATATGCAGATGCGCCGACAGACGTACAGGAGGCACTCGTTGCATTCGACGCAAGGCGGCGAAGACAGCAAAGGCACTGCCGTGTGCTACTGTACGGTGTATGCAGGGGCACCACTTCTGTTTGCTGAAAGACTCCTCCCTTGATAATTTTTCTCCATACACCGTTGCGAAAACAAAAAACGATTCCAAAAAACTCAAAGGACCCCTATCAAAAATATTCTTCGAAGGATATGAATCGTGAAACAATAACGGGACTCATGATATTCGGTAGGTTGTCAGCTGAGGACCTTCCCCGTCAATCAGAAAAAAAAACCGCCGGGACAGGTTACCCCCATCGTAGGGCGCGTCCACCACTACCAGAGTATTGGATGTCGTAAAGAATATTGCGACACACCCGAACAATCAGGTTTCGCGCTAAATCCCACCTCGACCTCCCGAAACTTCTACGCTTGATAATGAGCGAGTTTTTTTTGTGTACGTTATTGAGCACTAAATCACCCACTATCGATTTAATACATTGTATGGGTACAGCAAGGGCGACTTATTGAGAGGGGGGGCGTCTTCGTTCCAGGTTATGAGTTCCATTCGCCCGTCGCGCCAAGCGATTTTGCCCGCAGTATATCGGAATAATGTCTTGCGCAAACCGCTTTACGGGGCAACCCTAAAAGCACCGCAAACAAAATAATGATTCGATTTCGATCACAGGACACTACCGGTGCATACATGTTCCGTCTTTTCCGAGTCCATAATCAGCTACATGTGTGAGGCAGTCAACGATCGGCGTTGACCCCTGTCAACATGGGGCGTAGTGCGAAACGGATGGGGCTCTCTCAGTACAATGTCTACTGCATGTACGCAGCGGGGAAAAAATGTAGCTTTCGCAGCACTGAGTGAGGTGTCCTGCCCATGTAGCGCAAAAGCTTTTTACGGCTTCACCGTAGGTCTATTGTACTCGATGAGGTGTCCGGCATGAGTTGTCCCGTGCCAGGTCCAGTCAGTGTTCTTGCCGGGGCAAAACAGGGAGCGAACAGGCGGGTGAGGGTGACCATGAGCCTGCCCTGGACGAGACGCCCAAATACCCGACCTGGTGCTCCCGCTCCTTTCCATAGATGTTCAGCATGACCTCAGCCGGGATGAGGTCGTCCGCCTCAAGCGCAAGGTGGCTCCGCTTCAGATGCTCGAGTCTCTCTCCGACCAGGAACTCCACCGTGAAGTGGCTTTTCCAAAAACAACAGAACAAAAAAAAAGGGCAGCACGGTGTAATGGGCGAATTTCGTGCACTAATTAACAGAGAAATTTTCAAAACAGAACAAAAAAAAAAAAAAAAAAAAAAAAAAGGAGAAAACACGGTGAAACGGGCAAAATTCGTACGCGCGATAATCCACCGTAAAGTGATCCACCCCCCCCCCCCACACCCTCAACCCCCCAAACAAAAAACAAAAATAAGTGAGACGGAAAGGTGAAATTGAGCGAAAATCGTGCGATGATGAGATATCGGGTAGACAACTTGCACACACTCGGCAGATCGCATCCAACTGCACCATCTATTCTAGACATTTCGGATCAGATATAGTTTCAACAACACGCCCCCTCGGACGATATTCAGAGCCGCGTTTCTCGCCAGCGGGGAGGGCGTACTGAGTACACCGAGCAATGCGTCTAATACTCTACCTTCCCGAAGAGTTACTTCCAAAGCCAGCACTTTCGTTGTGCGTGCCCCCCCAAGTTTTGGAGGAAACCGGGTCTGAAACTCGTCCCTGGGGGCGTGTAATCCAAAGTTTCAACTGGGTAAACAACTGACCATAACCTTGTTTGGGCACACGCCCGTTTTCTTGCCCGGTGGCTGCTTTTGATTTATTTTGCTTTCTTTAGCGTGATTTAGCATATTTTGAGTTTTTGTTTTCCTCCGTGGCTTCGTACGAGATGGAACATGGAACGAACGACTGCTGCCGTTCTCCTTTTTCAGCTTGCGCCACCCCCCTTGGCCAACAACGGGGAGGCCCTATTTTGAATTTGTGTTTGTTCGCCAGAATTCCGAAGGGGAACCTTGTATCCCTGATGAATTACCATGTGCATGATCTGCAGCAGACAAGAAAAAAATTGGGGCATGCGATTTGTATGTATCCCTGATGAATTACCATGTGCATGATCTGCAGCAGACAAGAAAAAAATTGGGGCATGCGATTTGTATGGAACTACCCATTGGGTACATGTTCGCCACGTGCGATCTGTACGCTACGGATCTCAAGCAACATATCATGAAGGTCACAAGAAGATCTACCGTACAGTAGCTCGTGTTGGTTGATCGCCACTGGCGGCCGGGCGAGAACCATTTCGACGGACGAACGCGAGTCGTGAGATGGTGAAACAAAAAAACTATCCGGTACGCTCTTTTTGCCTATCAACCGCCGTGTCCTTCTCTCTCAAGAACTGAGACTTCAACCTCAACTACAAACAGACTGGTTCTCTCGCACTCGTATGTAATGTATGCCCTGACCAAACATGCCTCTTAGGTATGTTCAAATTAAATCGACTGTAGCTCCATAAAGCCCAGCTTGTCCTACGTTCAAGGTTCCACACTGCCCAAGAGAATGCGATTCGCACGACAATCAAAAGGCTGGGGCGATCTGGAAAGAGGGGTTTTTAACGTGTCCAGCTGCCCGGCGCAGTAGGATTGTGTCAGTACGGCATCATCATGAACCCTCGGCGACAACCGTTTCGCCGGGATTTTCAACCGTCCAAACGAGGGCGAGCCCTTGCCGGGGTTGTTAGTACGGGGGGGACCATAGTAAATGGGACCTACTGTACACACAAAAACCTACCTGGTATGTATTTACCTATTTTCACCAACAATATTTGGTCTCATTTACTATGGTCCCCCGTGATAGGTGCGAGAAAACAAACCCCCTCCAGGCGATAGCGGACAGAGGGGACGGCAAGAACGTTACCATGACCACCTCGGTGTTTGCCCCAGATGCGACTTTAAACAGTAAACGCCGAAAAAAAAAAACGATAGAGGGACGACCGAAAATAGCTCAAAATGTTGACGAGAATTGAAAGAATACAAACACAAACGCCGAAAGTGCAGATATGCGTACAGTATGCACGACATATAAACCAAGTGCCCTGTATAAATTTTCGAAGGAAAAAAAAGAAAGCTACAGTACGACACCCGTACGGATAATGAGGTCAACCTGGCTCTCGCGCCATCAAAATTATATACCAGGTACCATATATAGTAAGGTGCCGTATATATATATGCTGTATTCCGTAGACATCAATTAACTCACGTTTCCAGGTCGTGAAAATGAGGAAGCAACAGCTCGAAGAACGCCTGCTCCGCGCAAAGGTCCCCCCAGCGCCATCGGTCGCCATCAAACGCATCAAACGCGAAAAGGATGGAGTTGCAGGAACAATTTCCCGGAGATTCCGAAGAAAAAAAAAAGTGTAAACATCCGTAAAAAATCGGTGAGAAGAAAATTACGGATCTACTCGAGACGGCAGACATGCAAGAAACAAAGGAAGGTTCCCAGCAGAATCTCACAAATGCCGGGAAACAGCCGGAAACAAAAAAGGTGTGTTGCACATGGTTTCGAGTCTATTCTGGGTTCTGATTATCGAAGAACATACATGCCCGTGGGAGCACATTTCCAGAGCAAACGGGTTGCTCGGGCCAGCAAACACACACAAAATATACGGCAATAGCAAAAACAAAAACAAATCTGAAATGATATGAAAGAAGCACGCGTTGGTGCCATCCACACCTATATAATTAAGTCATCGACGTCACAAAAAACACGCAAAATTGGTATTTTAGGGTGCTCGCAGAGGCATCTACCTATACACCTGCATTGCACAAAATCAGCATTATATCACGAGAAGCAAACGCACCAAGAGCGGTGTCGCCCACGGAATCAAGCTAGGGGAGATTCGAACGGTACCATGACATCTTGAGCGCAATCCAAAGAGCATGATGCCCAATGGCTGCATTTACGGAGGGCTTGCCTACAGACGCGCACGTCCTAGGCCGCTCAGGGAGATGAGACTGTCTCTCGCAGCGTGTGAGGTTACCACCTAAAGGTCCGCCCCTTTCCCGCAAATAATAAACTGCCACATCTCAGCGCGTGTGTGCTGAAGCTTGACCATTCCCACAAGAAAATAATCGCCACGTACGAACCCAGCAGGGTTTACTTCGAAGCTCAACCATTTGCCACAAAAAGTGCATGCTGCCTTGCACTCTACCATTGGGGAACCAACAAACCAATCATGACTGAATACAGTGCGTGCAAACACACAGGGAGATGACTGTTTTTTTGTAACCCACGCGACAGTGCGAGTGAGGTCGACAATCGGGGAAGGGGAAATACGATGGAATGGTCCATCGAAAACGTATTGCGTCCTAACTCTACCGCCCTTTAAAACGACAAAAGGGGGGCAACCACTTCAGCATGAAAAAAAAAAACTGCACGCGACGGCGCCAACAACTCGGATAGGAGGGCGGTCGCTAACTCACAAGACACGCAAGGGGCGGAAAAAGGAGGGAGTACTCATGTAATGCATGGCCGTAGTCGGATGACCATAAACCCCCCATCCTCTCAATGCCGGGACGGAGCACGTCCGAGTTTTACCGATCGGAGGGGAGTTTACCGAATAACATGCATGGCCGTAGTCGTATGACCACAGACTTTTGCATCCCTACAATGCCAATGCCGGGACGGAGCACATCAAGTATTAGAACACCAGGCGGACATTGCTCGTACCAAGCTCGAAGCGCCATGAGGTGTTTGGAGAGTCGCACCAAGGGTGAGCTGCATCCTACTGCAACCCACTTGTGAGGCGGACTTGAACATGCATGAGAGCGTCAATGAGCTTCATAAATTTCCCGGCGTGGCCAACTCCAGAGACAGCAATGGAGGTACCACGTAGGTGTCTCGTCATGTGCCTTCCAATGAACACTACCAGTTCGCGACACGATAATTTCCTTTATACAGCGTGAAGGTTCTCAACTCCGCACAGATGGTGTAAATGGGATCACCAGGTGTGAACGACTGCCCAAGAGAATAAAATAAACGGTACACTAGTTGTCTAGCTCATGTAGTGACCGGCTTGTTTTGTAGTGTCTGTGACAAACGACGGCCAACCAGACGTATACGAAGTATATAATACATTGACGGGGGGAGGGGCAGAAACGCCTATCTGGAAACATACAGCGGGAAAGAGGTAGTAGCGCATTCCTCACAATACGACCGAGGCGAAAAAGCGAGACAAATTTACCTGATTGATCGGAAGCATGATCTCGAAGTCGTCTCGAAGAAGTCGTGTCGTCGTCATCCGCACCAGGTTCTGGATCAGCCCTCCGTCATTCGCCTGTATTTCAAACCAACCGAAATACAACGATATTATTCCAGAAGAAGACCGAATTATCGACAAGAACAACCCAGGATCGTCGTTACCCACACGCACTAAACCGGGTTTGGACATATAGCCAGGCTTTTACCATTGTACACATTACCAAGCGAGCAAACCAACGATGGCGGAAACAACTCCACCAAAAGAAAAAAAAAACAAAGTCAGCAAGTGTCCGGCTACAGTGCGATGCAGAAGGCTCTCGCATCGGAACTCCGAAATCCAGTAGTCCTTCATCCTTCTTGTCAGGATAAGTGCTCGTAAACCTTCCGGAAAACCTCACCAAGTAAAAAAAAAGGGACGGACAAAAAACACGGCATCTGAGACATAGCGCCAACAGCAACTTCTTGCTTTTGGGAGGCGAGATTTTTTTTTCGTCGTCCAACGTCTACTACGTAGTAGGCTACAAACGCAACGACCAAGCAGTTGCGGCACAAATATCGCAGTTTATACGTATGAGCCTCCTCGTAGAAGCTGAACAACCCGCACTAATAATACGGGCAATGCGGGACAATACAGTGATCACAACCTAACACGTTGTGGAGAGATTTATGGATAAATGGGCTTTGGGTCCATCGTACCATAGACTATGACTTATATACCCCCCCCTCAAAACACTCATATGACCAGATAGTTACAACCTCTTTGGTGCCGTGCTCTCGTTATGGGGGAGAACTTGAGTAGGTTATCCCCAAAACGGGACCGCAGTCCTACAGGCTTGACAGGGCCAAAGGTATCGCTATTTCGGCCGCAAGCGATGAGGCGATAAAGCAAACCAGGAACCTATGGGGGCGGAAAAGCGAGGACCGTGACAGCCAAATGAGCTGTCGATTCTCATGGTGGCTATCCCAACCTAACCTCTTGGTCGAATCTAAAAGGGGTCGACTAAACAGGGCCGGCAAGTCCATGACATAAAACACGGGCGAAGTGTGCATGTTAAATCTGGGTGATACAGATGGACTGGAACAGGTACACAAATAATAATAAGTGTTTTGGGAGGAAGCGTATTATACCTACATCTGCAAAAAGGATGTTGAAAAAAAAGAAAGAAAAAGGTTGAGTTAATAAATACCTAGACTGTCCCCATGCATTTCCGTCCAGAATAGTACATAACGGAAGAGTTGCGGAATGTACAAGAATCGAAGCGCAGGTCAAGATACCATATTCCCCAACAACCAGATTATGGCCAACAGCAGACAGCGCGGCAAGGACCGGCTTGGGCAAGCGTGGGCAAATGTTGCCTGGGTACGCCTTGTGAATATCAACAAATCAGCCGTCTTGCTGGACTAGTGTGCAATTGTCTGCCACCTCAGCAAATTTCGCGCGAAATCTATGCAAAAAACAAACATGCGGAGCCGATACTATACCGCTCAAACATCCAATATATCATCGATACGGGACAGGGATTGTTGACCAGACAGACCGTTAAAAACCAGAGCTGAAGTGTATTGAGGCGAACCAACGTGGTAACGTACCGAAAAATACCTGTCTGATACACAAACTTGCAGCACGTTCGCTTACCATATAGCCCTTGTTAAGCCACACAACCGAGTCCGGCAGCCAGTAGTGGTCCAGCAACACCGTGTCGAAAGTTATGTCCTCCCACTTCTCCTGCGCCAGCAGAGACGCCCGAAATGAGCCGTAAATACGCCGACCAGGGAAAGGCGGAAGAAGAAATGTAAAACTCTTCTATATCAAAAACATAACCGCCATATGTGGAAAGACAACAAAAACCTCGAAAGTTAAAACAATGATTAATTTCGGGAAAAAAAAAACGGGTCAATGAGTGAGTGCGTGCATGTGTGCCGGTGAGTAATTATGTATCAAACGCTCTTTCAAACGCGCTGCCGGGGCCATCACCGCTCTGCAATCGGGAAGAACGCATCAGCACTCACTGGAAGACCCACCACACCACACAACCGGCACCACACCAAAAAAAACATTCTACACCTCGGGCAGATCATGATCTATCCACTGTACCTCATCTAGTTCCGCACCTGACGCTGTGCGAGCATGTGCAAGACCTGCATGAAAAAGTACAGATCCACCCCAGGAAACACGTGCTAAATCGTCCAGAAATATACCCCCATCAGGCAAAATTGCCTTGCTGTAGATTGTACAAGATCGGGAACAAATCTGCCCGGTCAGATGTCGATCGTGAAGTGGCAATCGACTGCATATCCTGGGTGTGGCAATAAATCCCACCTTCGCATGCAGCCCTACAATTTAACAAACCAAACACCGTGAGCCACCGACGGACACGCTAGAGCCCACACAAAAAAAAATAGCACCCTTTCGCCCCCCGACCCTTCCTCTTGCCTCGACTCGTCGTAGGAAACCCCTGGACGCTCCAGTGTTCGTGATATCGGTAGCAAGAAAGCGTCCTAAGCCGCTGCTGGGTGCACCTTTCGCTCTCGTGCTGACAACGATAAAGTGGGAAGAAAAATGTGTCAGGCACGATTCCAAACCATGGGCAGTAGGGTGTCGTCGGTACGATTGCCTGGCGATGATGCTCACCAGACGATGAGAGTGACGGCAATGCTCTCACATTATCATATGCATTCGGAAAGCAAGTACGTCGAGGTGGTCTACCGTGAAGCTCTCAAGTCAGC
The DNA here is from genome assembly GCA_031763025.1 of Macrocystis pyrifera. NCBI lineage: Eukaryota > Phaeophyceae > Laminariales > Laminariaceae > Macrocystis > Macrocystis pyrifera. Next base: position 3,213,113 of record JASSKH010000020.1, on the reverse strand, counting down.
CGAGGCCTTTCCACCCGGCTAGAACAGCGTACCCCTTGCCCTCCTTCAAGAAAAGCTATATCTACGTGCGAAACCCAATTTGTACAAATACTTTTGCGTGATGTTCGTCGGGCACTTTTGAGTTTTACTCACCATGTATAAAAAAATAAAAAACATCCCCAGAAAAAACAAAACACACCAGTTCGTAAATATTTGTATTTTCAATAACATGGTCAGTGGTCAATTTCCCGACAAACGGAGATATTTGTTTCGTGTCTCCGGGTTTACGCCGTTAAGGCCGTCTCTCCAGGCTTTTGATTTGACGGGGTCCGTCACAGGATGGAAGTGCCGTCTCCTGACACGTTTGCCTTGACACGGTAGTGGCCCCTCTATACCGCCGGCATGTGCCGGGCCAACAAACCGGCATTCTGTCGTGGCACCGGCATTATTTCGCGCACAGCAACACTGCCTCATGCCATCTGGCCCAAGAGATTTCACCGGCAATACATCGGGCATCAGCATTACCAAACCGGCATGATGGAGGGACGCCTACTGCTGTGGCGGCAAAGAATGTTGCCTCGAGTCAACCCTTTCGGGGCAGGGTGCACCCACTTGAACTACGCCGGGTGCTAGAGCGGAAAAGCGCGAGTACGGCGTCAGTGTACGGGCGATGCTGTAAACTTCGAATGCTTGGACCCTTTTCTTCTTGGGAGTCCCAAACGAGCCGTCGGGCTGTAGTGTGGGACCAAAAAGCTATGGCAAGAAATAGGCTTGACTGTGATCAAAGCAGTGCGTGAGCTTTCGTAGCGCGTGAAACAACGAATCTCACCAAAATAAAACGAGCAGAAAAAAACGGCACGTGTTCTCCGTCTTTTTCGAGGTTGTACGAGGCGAGCTTCCACGTTTTTTTCGATAAAAAAAGTTGAGGGCCACTCTGTACAACACAAACATAACCAACCTCAACCCTACCCCAATCAGATGTAATCCTTTGTCTCGTACCATACACAGCGGTTTACGTCAAAAAAATAAAATAGGTACGTTAGTACCGGGTAAGCCGTACTGGAATGAACGGGACACTTACCGAGCAGCATTCTAAAGACTTGACCCGGCGATCGACAACATCTCTGATGTTGTAGTCTACCCCAGCTCCTCCTCCATTCTCTCACTCCGAAACCAAGTATCAGGCGGTCGGCGTGACGATGTAGTATTGGAATAACATCAACGCAGGAACGGTCGCCTCCGGAGCCGAGTGGTGAACATCGAAACTACTAGCGTACGAGGGCTGGGCTTTGAATCAAAACGAGTGCGAAAAAAAACAAGTATGTGCCTTTTTGCGGTCGCGGAAAGAGCGTTCGCGAAAATAGATCAAAATCGCCGAGCAGTGGGAATGTTGAATATACCCTACATTTGAGCGATAAAAAGGAAGGCTACTATTTGTACCGGGGAGTGGGGAGGGTGGGGGGGGGGGGACATCTGTGTCTACGGCTGGTCCACAAGACCTTGAAAGTAAAAGAGATGGTTGACCAATAACACAAAAGGCGAGGGTAAAAAATAGTACTTCTAATTAATGACCGTGGGGTCTTTGCGGGCAGCAGCAGGCCGGAGGACGGGCAAAGGAAGATTTACCCGAATACGTACGGGTAGGCCTGCCAAGTAAAACACGCCAATTTTTTTCTCATTTCCACAATTTTTCGTCGAGTTTGTCAAAAAATCATATGCATCGGACTGACCGCGACCTAAAACATCTACTGTAGACCACACACATACCAGGTACCCGGAATAACGCCATAAAATCTTGTGCAGGACCCCTACAGTACCGTACTGCAATTGCAACACAGGAAACAAATGCCGCACTACGCAAATCCTGCACAATATGCAGCTCCCACCCGGCCACATGCGCTATATCATGCAATCCCGAAGCGCGTCCGCCCTGAAAGGCCTCGGATCATGAAACGGGGACCGCTTCACTACTGTCCGACCTTTTCCAAGGTTTCTCGACAGCCCTCCACAAACCTGCAGCCTTTTTCGTTGTCGGATTCGCCGGGCGTGGAGACCTTGCTGATGCAGCGGACCTCGTGGCCCAACGCCTCCATCGCCAAAACTCTCGCCGTATCCCTTCCATGGTTGTCATGAAGAGAAACGGTGGGGGGGGGGGGGGGCAGCACCGAACGCACAAGCAGCAGACCGGTAAGCGGCACAATAGAAAGAAAAAAACAAGGGTCACGTAGCCAACGCCAAGACGATAAGCGGCGCAATACACAGAACAAAAAAAAGGGTCTGTAAAGGCCGGTATGCGGCACAATACGTACAAAGAACAAAAGGAGAGACAAAAAAACGCCAACAGCGGGCGGGTAAACGGCGAAATACACACCAAAGAAAAAGGGTTGTAGATCAACCACAGGAAAGTGTGCGGCGCAGTACAACGAAAAAAAAAGTAGGCTAGGACCTACGCCATTGGAAACGCAAAAAAAAAAAAAAAAAAAAAAAAAAGTAGACTACAAAGATACCCGTCAGAATTGTTCAGGTACAGCTTTGCTGTGAGCAAGATTCTTCAAACGGAAAGTTCCCAACTTTTGGAAACCCCCGAAAAAAAATTTATGGGGCCGATGTTGGGCCAAGATCGGCTTACGAAAAACTCAGGCGGATGTTCAGTTGGAAGCGGCGAGATTCCGAGTCCTCGACAGACATCGACCGGCGAAACTAAGGACTGCGTCCTGAATTCTGAATGGAGTGCGCCCGTTAGGAGCTCCGACCACCGTAGAGCCACCACGTGAACACAATGGCTGGTGAAACATGGCGAGAGCTGGCCAGGCGTACGACAAAAAAAACGATTGGCCGCTGGTGCGCACAAAATAGATGACAAATTTGACGATCTGTTTCGAATAGCAAAAAAAAAGTTTTTTTTTTTCAAGGTTTGGGAGGATAGCGTAGGACGCTACAGGCAAGCTCTCGCCTCCTGTAGACCATGGATCCACCTGATATCTTCGAGGCCGCCATCTCTGCTCGTTAGCCTTGCCCGGCACCAAGGGGGTTGGCCGTGGGCGGTGTCTATGTCGAGATCGAGCGTCTATCGTTGCACGAGCTAATTTTTATCAGCGTGTTGACAGTCTGCAACGAGACAAGAACAAATTGCGCCGTCCTGCGGCCGAAAGAAAAAAAGTAAGAAAAAAAAAGTTTTTATTCTTCCCTTTTTCCCACAACGGCGACAAGAAGATAACGTCGGATGTTTCGGGGAAGCACCCTTTTTTGGAAAACACTTTTTGACTCGCGTTCCCATCGGCATAGGTCTATCGACTGGCTGGAACGCGGCGCAGTACACATGAACAAAGGGAAAGCCAATGGCGTAGAACAAAATAAAAGATGGCAGGCGCGTAAGCGGCGTAATACACGCAACAGAAAGGGCAGGCTAACGGCAGAGAAGTAAGCGCTACAACAAACGGATCAAAAAGGCGCAGGCCCCAGGCGGGCCAGCAAGCGGCGAAATACATCTAAACGAAAGCAGGCAAAATGGCGGGCCACTGATCCGCGCAATACACCGACCAACGGAGAAAAGCCATTCGCTGAAAACTGAGTGGCTCGGCACAGGGAACAAACAAACGCGGGCCAATGGCGCCCAGAAGCGGCGCAACATATAGAAGCCAAAACGATAAGGATTGGCACCGACGTGCACACCCTGAAAAAGAAGCGAAAAAAAACCACACACACGATTGAGACGCGCACCTTCCGGGCTCTGCATCCATCATTTCTGGGTACAACCCGCCGCATACATCGTATACAACCCGCGTGGTAATTCACATCCCTTGGGCTCATTTTCGGAGCAATTTTTCTCCAAGAACAAGCACACACAAAAAAAAAATATAATACACCAGGTAGGATTCGGAATCGTCCCGCTCGGCGTTTCGTCTCTTGTTGTCATGAAAAACGAGAAAGAAAAAAAAAAAAAAAAAAAAAAAACATGGGAGAGAGAGATGAGAGACGATGCAGCATTTTCACTGCAATATCTAGATCCCTCACGGGAGATGGGTTCCTTGTGTGTCTAATCTACTTCGTGTCGCCGGGTGGGAGGCATGTCATCTGCATGACCCAGGACATTATGTTGCCTGGGTTGGATCTGGACTAAACACATCCTGGGAGCACACGCACCAACGGCGGGTGAGGGTATATTGTGGGTGGTCAAGGATATCTATACTTCGTTATTAGTCCGGGGTGTGCAAAAACAGCAGCTACGAAAAGAGTAGGTACGTAATTGTCCAGCGTGCGCAAAGCGCAACAGCTAAGACAAGAGTACGTATGAATTCCGTCCGAAACGGTGGGTGTTAATCTAATCCCTTCGCGTTGAACGGCATGACCCAAAAAAAAAACAAATTACACCCACCCAAAACCCGATCTGTGCGCGGGGGCCCGATTACCGGTAGGATGCCAAAAATACTCAAAACCGCCTTCGGAACAAGCTGTCGCAGCGCCAAGCTTTGGTTCTGTTCAGAGGCAATCAACACGACAAGGCTCCTCCCACCCATCCAATCCATAAACGTATCGCCCTGCTGTCCAGCCACCACCGCCTCAACTTTTATCCCCAGACACATACCCCGTTCAGGACTGCACTCCTGTTTTCGCGACACATCTTGCTCGCAAGTAGAGTCAGATACGTGTTTATGTATATGGAGCGCAGCAGCAAATAAGATTAGGCTTCGTCCAGAAATACTGCCCAGCTGAAAATTTGCAAGGCTCATCACAGTGACTGAGAATCGTGACGGGACGGGACGGGACAGGTTTGACTCGTTTGGCGGGAAAAAAAAAATGAAACGGGACGGTAAATTGAGGACATAAAGAGTTGGCGAGACGGGACGGGACGGGACAGCGGATGCCAAATTTCTCGACGGGACGGGACGGTAAATATTTTTCCCCTCGGCGGGACGGGACGGTGAATATTTTTTTCCTGGGCTGGACGGGACGGTAAATATTTATTTCCTCGGCGGGACGGGACGGTAAATATTTATTTCCTCGGCGGGACGGGACGGTAAATATTTTTTTCCTCGGCGGGACGGGACGGTAAATATTTTTTCCCACGGCGGGACGGGACGGTAATTTTCTTTTTCTTCGGCGGGGCGGGACGGTATTTTTTTTTTTTGCTTTCCCGCCGCACGGTCGGCGCGGTTGTACGTGAAATATTTCCCGCACACTGCTGGTTCCGCGAAGGGAGCCGGCCCGGCGCAGACGTTTTCTTCTCGACCCGCGCAGCCCGAGCCCCGAGAAGTGCTGCCACTACACGGACGACGTCTTCTGATTTCTTCCACCCCTGCCCCAAGCACTGTTTGTTGTTGGGTTGCCAGCTCATGTGGGCTGTTCTGACAAATGGTTACGCTTGCGCTGCGTTGTTACTGGTGGTTGTGGAGGTGGAAGTGGTGGCGGCGGCGGTGGTGATTCTAGTGCCGCTGCTGGTCGATCGACCCCGCCCGTGAGATAGGCATCCATGGCGTCCGTGCCGGTCACACCAAAGATGTTAAGAGACAGCACTTTCACCCCTTGACAGACAGCAACTTGGCATTGACATCGACACATGCTTTGACTGACACCAAACTACTAGGTGTTAATGTGTAACACTCGGCCCTACATCCTTGACAGCGCACGTTTTGCGTCCCGCTTGATGGCATGTCTCCTGAAATATTTTTGGGCCACACCAGTACTGGTGTGATCGTGAGTGGAGTGATCTCTGCTGTTTGTGTGTGGTGGCGAGCCTGTGGCAGGTGTTGTGTTATGATACTCCGCTTGCAGTTGCGAGTTGAAATATCAAGTATATGAAGATTCTTTTAAAAAAATGAAAAGAAAAAACAACACCCGGTGTACACTTACTACTTACTTGGTAGTAATTTTTATTATTTTTCGTAGATGGTCATAATTGTTGTACTTACCTTCATTTGAAAGTATATAAAAACAAATCATCAACCAGCTGCTGATCAACACTATCAACACAGCTTTTTCTAGCAGAAGTAAATGTTTCCCAGCAATTTCATACCACTGACGAGACCAGAGGTGTTAATAATAAGATATAAGGAAGAAGATGAAAATACGCCATCTATCTGTGAGTTCGACTGATAAATAATTGAATAGTTATAGTTGATACCCAATTTTGCAAGCTGGGTAATACGCCTACTACTATTATCTACGTATTTCATAGATAGATGGGAGTTGTGCACAATTTATGATAACACATGTATTTACAAAGGAATTACTGTTGAAGCTTGGTACAACTCGAAATTTCTTGATTAATTTCGTAATTCGTGGTGGAAATGGCTGGGAACAGACGACCACGAATTTCTGAATGTTTCTCGTAGGGGAAGAGGCAAGTTATGTCCGCCGGAAAAGCGGTGCCACGACGGGACGGAACGATAATTTCCTACGGGAGAGATTTTATCGGCGGGACGGGACGGTTATTTTTCGGTGCCACGGCGGGACGGGACGGTAATTGTTCCGTGTCACGGCGGGACGCGACGGTAATGTCCAACGGGAGAGATTTTATAGGCGGCACGGGACGGTAAGTGACGACGGTCAGGGATTTTGTCGGCGGGACGGGACGGCGGGACCATTTTGACGGCGGTTTTACCGTCTCGTCCCGTCCCGCCGTTACCGCCGTTACCGTCCCGCCGAAATTACCATGATAAGCCTTGGAAATTTGTATAGGGATTTCTCGTACACATGTAGAGGCGTTTTTTATGACGGGCCACTTGCCTCATTTAAAAAACCGCCACAACCGAAGAGAAAACCTTTTATATGTTGGACAACGCTGAAAACCGTTCAATACCGGTTCTACGCATAAATCCCTGTACGTAGTGCCGGTGAAATCGATTGGCTTAGTGTGGTAGTGTGCGGAGCACTACCGAATGTCGATCGTGTTGTTGGCCGGCGCATACCGGCACAAACAGAAGGACCACTGCTATTGTGCAGAAATCGATCTGGCGAGTACAGGGCACCCTTCCCACAGGGGGAAATATTCTTTACAACAACGAATTGACCGGAAAAAGGGCGCATATAACAACTAGCGTGTGTGCGCACGCACAATTCGACGCTATAACAGGGAACCGTGAAGTAAATAGGGCCAAATATTGTTGGTAAAAAATATGTAAATATACCTGGTACAGTTTTATTTGTGTCCCGTACGTCCTATTTTCTGTGGTCCCCCGTAATAGTCGGCGAGGGAAGAAAATGATGACCTCGCTTCTTTTGGCAGAAAATCCAGCGTATACCCCGTGCGTGTTCGTAAGTGCAGAAAGTGGAGCAGTGCCCGCTATACGATCTCGGTTCTGAGCTGCGAACAGGGTGGAGACGTGAAGGAGAACAGACAACACCAAACATAGCACACACTCGGCCGTTCCCTCGAAGTACTCTGCACGCTGATTTTCTCGCCGAGAGGGACCACGTGAAAACACCGACCGATATTTCTGGGGAACTATTTCGACGACGCCGTCCCAATGCCGACATTTTTCGATTGTGTGTGCCCACCCCAGTTTAGGATAAAAGCAGTCTCGGGAAGCCGTCGAAGAGAGCGATACGGTGCGTGGCATGAGCTGTCAAACGAGTGCGAAGGCGTGGTATACGGTTCACGTTTCGCGATCACGACGCCCGCGGCGGCTCCTGCGGGAGGCCAATCGTGTGATTCCATCTTGTGAGCGGTGTTTAGCTCCGGGCGGAATCCGGTTCCGGGTGACATCACGTTACGGTCTACGGTACATACGGGCAAGGACCGTAGGAAGGATAACAAATGAAAATGCAAAAAAAAAAACACATGTTAGACACGCGTATCACACCTGAGGGGATTCATGTTGGTCTCGTCCACGTCGCCGCGCACCATCCTTTCCACGAGCTCAAACCGTTTCATCCCCTTCGCGAGCCCGCCCTTGGCGTCGTACTCCGCCACCCTGGTCATGCCAAGCCAGAGGATGTTCAACTTGCGCTTCCTCCGTACTTCCGCTATTTCTTCCTGAGAACGCCCCACAAGGCCGTACATCGCGTGCGGTGGTGGCGTGCGCGCGTTGCTTCGTTTAGATTTGTGCCGAAAAGCGCATCAGATTCACGAGTGCGTCCCCGTAAGAAAAGAAACGTACCAGTTACAATATTAACACCACACGATACAAAAAACACGGAACCACGCGACTCCAAACAATATCAATTAAAATAATAATAATAAAAACCCAAAGCGAGGACGTCGAGCAAAGCGAGCAAAAGCAAACGCGGAGACTAACTCGAACAACCGATCAAGAAACCGGCACTCTACGAATACAGAACTGGAGCCCACAAATACTATCCGCAACTCCAACAGCCACGCACGCTGGCATGGTGTGGCATGGTGCCATTCATTACCGCCAGACTAGACCCCGACCACGGCATCATGGCCAGGCTATCAGGACGCCGACACGCGAAAACGTCGTGTCCCCGGCTTCGTGATCGACAAGGCCAAACCATCGCGTAGGTGAGGACACAAGCGAGAAAAATGGTCAAGCATCGTTCACAAAACATTGACAAGGTGGTGGTACACCTACCATAGCTCTCAATAAAAAAAAAAGAGGCCGCCAATTGCAGACGCGTTGTTTCAATCGACTGATCTATGCAACCAACATCGAAATCCCTCAAATATTCGAAACGTCCGTCTCCGACTACCTGGTGTGCCTAGAGCAATGATATTACATTAGTCCTTCCGCCGGCCCGGGGTCGTGAAGGAGGGGGGTGCACGGGGCTAGCTTCGCTCGTTCGGTCTACCTACCCGAAAAAAGAAAGCAAGCACGCCGACAAATCTCAAAAATCGGATTATTCGGTATTTTCCTCAAACCGACAGAAACTCTACTAACCCCTTCAGTACCGCAGTCCCGATTTGGGGACAAACCATTCTAATTCCAAGTGATTTGTCCCCAAAACGGGACTGCAGTACTAAAAGGGTTAACAACAGATTTTCACGCTTCACAGCTCCCCCCCCCCCCCAAAAAAAAAAAAATGTTGCTCCGGAAGAATAGCTTCCCAACGGCATGTATATCGAGCAAGCAAGCGACTCTCCCGGATCATGCGACCTAAAGAAGATGCGGCACCGTCGCAACGCATGGGGCCTCGACGACTTCCCATTACCCCCCAAATTTGACGCGCCATTTTGTCATAAAAAAAACACTTACCACTTCACAGAGAGGGAAGAAATATAGTCATAAGTTAGACATCAACTTGAAGATAAAACGGTCCTTACCTCTACACAGTCAGAGCGATGAGCATTTCTGTAGAGCCGGGGGGGGGGGGGGGGGGGGATGCCCGGAGGATTTTCGCAGTGGCATATACGAGTCGAAAGGGGCTAGTAAGTAGGGGATCCGTGAACTGCATACTGTAGACCCTACGGTACACACAAAACCTACATACAGTACTGGGCCCTCTATGGTGCGGGGGGGTGTCCTGAGACTTTACCGGTACCATACCGCGCACCAGCACTATTCATAATAGTGCCTCAATAATGCCGATATGGCACTTTTGAGGTTTCCAATATCCCTCAATAGTGCCGTTCCTTCACTCTTGAGGAGGTGGTTGATTTCATGGTGTGGCTGGCGCTCACGCTTTGCGGGGCCAACAGAGTACGAAATGGGTCGAAATTATGTACTAATAGTGGACGAAGCTGAATCTCAGTCCTCGTTGCCCTCCTTCGATGTTGCAAGATGAAAAGAGACAAAACAGAAAAAGAAACACTACAGGAAGCGCACTGCAAAAAAAAACGAACAACCATGTACCCCCCGTCCTCACTACGTCGCGACAAACTCTCTCGTGTCTGCCTGGCGCACCCGCTTAGCGGCATGAGCTGCGATCGTCGCCATCTTCGCTTTCGCTAGGTAGAGCGCCGCGTCTCCGTTGCCACTCTCCTCAGCTATCGCTTCCAGGACGTCGAAGTGAGACGACCGCTCATCATAAGCCGGTCGAGCACGGCGCTCGCGCCCCGTGTTCTCATCGCCACCGCCCTCCTCCTCTTCGTCCTTCTCCTCGCCGCCGGTAGGCACGTGCGTTCCAGCCAGCAGTGCCGCCATTTCGTCCACTGCGTCCAGTCGAAGAGCCTCTACCATCCCATCGTCGTCCTCGACGGTAGCCCACCCCTGAGTCGCGTTCACCGCTTCCTCCGCGACCGGCTTTCCGGATTCGATGTCGAGTTCTGCCAACAGTTCGCTGATCTCGGCGTCTGCGATGCGGCATCCCTGCTGCTGCGCGTCGCGCACGCTCGTGCTCAACGTGTTGGAAGTCTCCGTGAGAGCCTTGAAGTCAGGCTCGGCGACGTGGAACCGGGTCTTTCCGTCTTGCCTCGTCTGCAGCAGCGCGTGTGCCCTCCTTTTCTGTATGGCGTCTGTCCTCTGGCTTACTTGTGTGTGTGTGTGTGTGTGTGTGTGTGTGTGTGTGTAGTGAAGCGGCACTATAGCGGGGCGCCGTGGTGCCCAACCGGCACTATTGAGGGCGCTGTCTGTGTCCAGAGATTTTACCGGCACCATACAGGGCACCGGCACTATAGAGGGTCCAGTACTGTATTTCCCTTTTTTTTACCAGCAATATTTGGTGCTATTTACTATGACCCCCCCCCGCACTATTAATAGTGGGAGTGGAAAAAAACCTTGGCCCACCTCTGTGACTACCAAATACCGTAAAACGTGAAAGATCAACTAGACCCCCGGGGTGGAAAACAGAGACCGATTTTTTTTCCTCAAAAAACCGGGGGGTGCGAGCAAACGAAAAAAAAAGCAGTTAACAAAACCCTTAGCAGCGGCTTTGGGAAGATATTTTGTCCATGTCTTTCCAAAGACGCGTGGGTGGGCGTTCGCAATGCTGAACCCGTCGGCGGAAAAAAAACAAGCTCGGAACTTCGTCCAAAGCTGTGTGTGTTGGCTCGCGTGTTACATGTACTGCATCGGGATATGTGGTTACAAGCTACAAGGAATCGAGACGGATAATACTGTACATCGTTTGGACATGACAAAACGCACTGGATGCGAAACCGGGACACGCACGAGCCAGGAAAAAAATGATGTACCTGGTATATATAACGGAACGAACCGAAGCCATGGCAAAGGTTCCTACGTTCGTCCTTCCCTTGCTTAGCGGCACATCCGCTCACCTTGATCCGAAGAGCCTCGAGAATCTCCGCTCGCTTTTGTAAGGCGATCCTCTCAAGCTCCTGCCTTCTTCTCTCTAGGTCCTCCCTCTTCTTCTGCGCGATCCTCTCGATCTCAAGCCTCCGTCGTTCCAATTCGTCTCGCTTGCGCTGGGCCTTCCTTTCATGCGCCTGGCGCCTCCTTTCCACGGCGCGCTTCTTCAGCATCGCCCGGCCCGCCACCGTGTACACCGGGTGAAGCGCCGTCCACCCGAACTCGTTAGGCGAAGGCGTTCCCGGACGGTTATCCTTCGCACGCCCCAGAAACCCATTGTTCTCTTTCGCAGCCGTCTTGCGCTTCGCCTTGGCCCCAACCTTGGCAATATCCCCCGCCGCATCAACGCCTCCCTTACCCAGAGAAACCTCACCTGTCGCCTCGCCACCTGCTTTCTTTTCCGCGACGTCATCTTTAGAGTCATCCACCACCACCGCGGGCGGTGCCGGTGGCGGCGGCGGCGGAGGCGGCGGAGGCGGAGGCGGCGGAGACGGGGGCAGCGCCGGAAACATCCACCCGGTGAACCCGCGGGACCTACGGGAAGCCTGCGCAGCGGCGACGTACACAAGCGCGCGGTTCGCGGGACGGGCCGGCCACTTCCTAGGGCCGATCGGTGGCTGCGGAGGTACCAATGGTTTTCTGGCAGCCGCCCTCACCTTGGGTTTACCGCGCGGTGAAAGAGGCGTTTTCTGGCCAGAAACACTACCACCACCCGTCGCAGGGGGAGATGCGTCGGGCAAGGCGAGAGTTCCAGCGGGCAAGGGGCACGATTTACGCGTCGTCTTACTGCCACTTTTCTTCGTAAACTTGCCCGTCGCACTGCGAGGCCGTCCTCCAAAGGAAGGGAGGTTGGTCCCGGCGTCGGTGCTAACAGCCGCGCTTCCCTCTCCGGCCGGCCAAACGAGCGCCGACACCGCCGCCCCCCGCTGCCGCCGCGGTACCGGCCCCAGTCCCCAGTCGCGCGGGAACAGCCCCACCTTCGGACGTCCCACGGGACGTAGATGTCTGACTGTCGCGTTGACCCTTCACCGTTCCGTTCGACCGTCTCTCTGATGTCGACGCCATTGCCGCCGTTCCCGTTGTAGCTGCCGCCGACGCAGCCGAGTGCACCGGGCCTCCCGAAGTTGCGGCGGCGCCACCACCAGCCCCTTTCACCCCGGCGCCATCCGAGCTGGCCTCCTCCTGGTCGTCGTGGTGGTAGTGCTCGTCAAAATTGGCGTACATCCCATCTTCACACTCATCGTCGATGTCGCAAGCCTCCTCCCCGTCAAAGTCTTCACCGCTCGTCACAGAGAGCCCGGACGAGGACAACGTGATGGCGTCGTCCCCTGCGTCCCTCAGACCTCTAGCCGCCGCCACAACAGCCGCAGCGGCGACACCGCTACCAATATCGTTGCCCCTACCACCACCACCACCACCAGTCCCAAGAACCCTACCACCACCGCCGCCGCCTCCACTCCCGTAGCTGCCCCTGTCGCCGGCGCCCCCACCGCGGCTGCCAGTAATAACAGCTCGCACATAACTCATCCCGTCCCCCCCAGCGGTCCCGCCGGCGCCTCCATCGCGGCCGTGGCCTCCAGCAGAACCTCTCCAACTCCCTTCAACATTCCCCGCATCCCAACCCGAACTCCCGATGCTCGCTTGGTCCGGCGAACAGGCGAGGGCCCTCGAGCTACTGTGATCAGCGGTGAGATCGAGTCTGCCCATGTACGCCGCCGCGACGTTGGAGCTTCCCGACACTGACCCGTAGGCCGCAGAGCCCTCGTGCCGCCGCAGCTGCAGGGTGGCCGATGGTCTGGGCAGGACACCCCTATTCCCGGACCACGCCAGACGCCCAGCGCCGATACCACCGGCCCTGCCACCGCCACCACCTGCAGCAGCGGCAGAGTCAGCCGCCTGGCGGGAAGCAGACGACAGGGTCGAAGACCGCTTTCCCCTCCCGTACTCTTTGGTGACCACACCAAAGCCGGCACTATCCCTAGCACCACCCCCCCACCACCAACGCCACCCCCCGTGCCTTGGCCGCCTTCGGCATGACCCGGAGAACGCCCCCTACGACCAGCCCAGAGGAACGGCCGCGGAACAAGGACTCCGTTGCTGAAAACCGGGGGGGCTTCTGGTTGACGCGGGGAGGGCCAAGCGTCACCACCACCACCACCACCACCACCTCCACCACCACCAACAATGCCACCGCTTCCCTCGCCCCGTCCTCCACCCCCTGCCCCGTGCTTATCCGGGGAAGGGAACCCGTTGCTGCAGCGGGCGCCCACGCGCTGCCCGCTGCTTCCTACCGGCGGCCAGTTGGATATCGTGAGCTCCGGTCCGTCCAGGGGTGACAGGGGGGCGAGCAGCCGCTCGGTCTGGACTCTTTCCCCGGCCTCTTCCGCGCGCTGCTGGGTCTCGCACGACGGAAAGAATACACCCTTCACACCGCACGGTACGAACGTGAGACAGCAGGCGTAGGGTCAAAGACACGAGCAAAAATAAAACGCAACAACAACAAAAGAAATGCGCGATTAGGTGTCTATGACATCATGTTCGGGGAGGGTCGTTTCGGGACAAACAAGTTTCCACAAGCAGTTCTGCCGGGACGTAAGACATGTTAATTCTGCACCATGCGCAGGCACCGTTAAGGTGACGAACTTGCGTCCGCCCGAAACGCTATGCAAGGATCGGTAGGCCACCAATGGTCCGTCAACCTAATCACAGAGTGTCAGCTGGTGCAGAAAAAAAAAACCGACGGGGCAAAAAAAAAAAAAAAGCAAACATCTTTCGGCAGGTGAAATCGAAATAAAGTTCAAATCAAACTATACCAGGTGCAAAGCTCCCCTTCGGGGTGTGGGTGGCGTGAAATCCCGGGGGTGTTGCGAAGCCAAAAGGTAAGAAACCCACGGGTCTTGTGGGAGAAACATGAGGAAATGGGGTGCTGCAGTGCTCAAGGAAGTAGTAGTACGTTGTCAGTAGGAAATCCTGTTGAGTACTACCGCTTCGTTTGCGCATTGCACATCACAGGCTTTCGCTCGAGGCTCACTCATGCAGCATGCTATGGCCGCCGTGGTGGCAGTTGCTGGGGGGGTGCAGAGCACCGTAGAGCTGATGTACGCCATGTCCACACAGTCTACACACACCAACGTGATGTTCGTTGCTGTGAGATCGATAAAGACTTGAAGCGAGTGCTGCCACACTTCCTTGGGCAGAGTCATCTACTAAAACCTGCGCAGACTTCGGTTTCTTAAAACAACGGCCGACTTTGGAGGGGCAAGCATGCAGTACAACTCATTGTTAGGCTCGCAGAGGTCCTCACGGCCGGTAAATGAAGCGTCGGAACCCCTGCACAGGTACACAGCAGGAGCAATCTGTGATGCGGGTCAACAACAGTGAAAGTCAACAAAAACTCTACCTGCGGCCCTTCTCGCAGAGAACGAGGGTCACACGTGCAGCATGCTGTATTAGCTGTGGTGGCAACTGCGGTGGGTGTGCAAAGCCCTGTCAAAACGGCTGCTGTTCGTCTGCTGTCCACACACGCCCACGTAAAAAGCCTTAAAGCGACTTCTGCTACGCAGCAGTGGAGAAAATAGCTGAAATGTGGGGTTTGCATTGTCCTGGTAGGCTCTGGCTCCGCGGAAACAGATCCCGCAGTTACTAGCTAGTTCTCGCGACTTTAAGCCATCAGAGAACGCGTCACGGACCTCTGCCGGGGTCCACTCTCTAGAGCCGTGTGCACACGCGGGCCTCCTGCGTGCAGCGCGGCCGGAAGAGGGAATCAAGTCGATGTGCAAAAAAAAAAGCCGATTTGATACCTAATACATGTGAGGGGTAGGACAAAATAAAATTCGGTTGACCAATTACTATCGGGGACCAGATCACAGAATTATACCAGGTGCGTTCGCCTCCATGGTGCTGAAACCCATATCAGGCTCTGGCGTTTCAGTCCATGTCCTTGCACGAGGTAGCAAAGAAACGCCTGCTTCTCGACACAGCATAAACCTCCGCGACTGAGACTTCACCTCGAGGAGAACGTGTCACTACCGCCCTCCAACGGTCTGAAGCTCAACCGAGCAAACAGTCCACGCCGTCAAGTTTGGGGTCGGGGGTCACGTAGGTCTGAAAAGTTAACACAGAAAGGGGTCGGGTTCCCACGCCTCGAGCGACATCTCAACCACCACATCACAAACGGCCCTACGTAAAACTTGCGAGCGAGAACTCTACGAGCAACAATACTTAAATCTTCCCAACCTTTAGCGTGATCGCGTGGCGGCGGTTGGTTCAATAGATTCAAAAGTACGTTTGTGTCTTCCTGAGGGTACCGTACAAAAAAGGCCCATCGCTACAAGCGGCACTCCTTGCGGATTTCTGCACGCAGAAGGGAACTTGCTGATTTGTTGCCTTGAGGCCAAGCTGGCACCTCTGCGGCTCCTGGTCCCCGGGTTTCCGTTAGCTCTAATCTCTAGATGCTTTATCGGAACAGAAGAAAAAAAACATCGCTGCTTCATCACGTTGAGTTTAGAACTTTGGCTGTTTTTTTTCTTACGGGAGAGTGACCGTGACTCCAAAGTGGTTCATCACAGCAGCTTGTCTTTCTCTCGAGATTGCTCCCCCGCAGGTTCTCAACAGAGGCCTGCACTTCGACTTAAAGGTGCTGCGGTCGAAATTGGTCGAAATTGGGGGTGCACTAAGTGAGACGGAAAACAATCCCCCCCCCAACTGAAGATTTGCACTTGACAGGAGCTACAGCTGCTCACAGAAAACTACAGCCCGCGACATAAAAGGATGCTCGTGATGGTGTGTGTGAGGAGGTTGGGTGCGCCAGACTGTAGGCATGGGCAGCCAGAAGCGACTTACGAGGTGTTTTTGTGTACACCAAATTGCGAGCGAGTAGCACAAAAATCTCGCAAAAACACTAAAATGTTGCATTTCACGCAAGGGAGCATAGCACAATAGCTACATCACCGATGAAAAAAAGGCCTTCACTAATATATTTCTGTGCTCAAGGCGGATGATATATATTTCGAGTAGTCGTCGTCGAATATGCTGCGGGAGGCGAAACTAAATTCCCCTGACGGGTGGCAAGTTATCGGTCCCAAAAACGGGGGAAAAGGGCTAAAAAGCTCAGGATTCTTGTATATTTGCATCAACTATGAAAAAAAAAACTACGCAAGACGCATCTCGGTTGAAAATCCCTTGCTCGAATTCCAAGTCGTATGTATATGTTGCCGAAACGTCCACGCTTCTGAGGGTGCTAGAGTCCCCTTGGACTCACAACCTTGCAAATTTTCCTCCAAGTATTTTTCCAGTGTTAATTGTAGATTTTTCCATTTTTTTCTGATTTTTTCGACAATCTCTACAGCAGTGTTGAAAACGTCAACGTCTCCCGTTTTGTTTATTTAACCCAAGGGATTTCTTTTTAGCATATACCTGGAGCCAGCTCGAACGTAAAATAAGCATGGCAGGGGAGGGTAGTACAAAGCCTCAACAAAAGCGGGAAAAAAAACGAGGGGGTGAAAAAAAAAGAACAAAAACGTCATCCAAAAAGATGGGGAAAACCTCTCTCGATGGGGAAACCTCTCTCGTGAGTACGCCCTTAACCTGCGGCATCTACTGATATACCTACTGATGTAATTACACACAGAGATTGCACGCATGTACCCACTGACGATGATGATGATGTACCAGATACACACGCAAAAACGTACCAGGTATCCAAGAAAGGAAACAAAACAAGAGATCACACCTCGGACAACGTAACGCTTGGCGATCTACATCAACGATACGGTTCAACGGATTTCTGTTTCAACATTACCAGGTACGTTGCTACGTTACCCAAAATCTAGATATTGTGGTAGCCTATGGTGCTATTAATAGTACGTTTTTCGATATTGGCGGGCGATTGGGCTACACAATGGTTTCGTATTAGCTATTATTACGGGGGTCCATAGTTAATAGGACCTATGGTATACATGAAAACCTTTATATTCATATTTTTATAAAAACAATATTTGGTCCTATTTACTATGGTCCCCCACAATAGTAGATTCCGTACTGGCAACAATTTGTTGCAATCTGTGGCTAACCGCGAGAAATGTCAGCCGGAAACGCTAAGAGCATCGGAACACATGGTTGTTAACACATTGAAACTCTGTTAATATGTGCTATTACGGGGGAACATAGTAAACAGGACCTACGGCATACACAAAAACCTATACATTTCCCCATTTCTACTAAACATATGTGGTCCTCTTTACTATGGTCCGCGGCAGTAGCTCGTATGCAAAGATTGGAGTGACAAATTTAGCAGTCTGCTGTCTTGACTCTTATGTGCGAGTACTCAGATTCAGTTGATATACGTGATATATGGACAACATACTGGCCTTATACACGGAAAGGTACTGGCTTCCTCAATGGATACCGTACTGGCGGCTCGCCCAATGTGCAGGAGAGCTTGGCACGAAACTTGAACTACAGGAGGACGTGTGTGGTCAATTTCAACCTTGTACGTCGGCCCAGACCAACCCGACGCCAGACTTGCGCGAGGCTGACAACACTTCTGCACCACGAAGTGAAAGCAGGGTGCCACAAGGGATCAGGTACGCGTGGGATCAGGTTCTGGAGCGGTGTGCCTGACTACAGAGAACCCATTGTACTAGTCGCGCCTGCACAAAAATATTTTGCTGCAGCCAGATGCACAAGTCCTGGTGTGCGGTTGATGTCAGGATATTAGAAGTGCAATACCGACTCAAAAGGATATTGGGTTCTGTACTGTATGGTAATGCGGTCGGCTTGGATACGAAACCGCCAGTGCAGGCCATCCTGACGCATCATCCTTGACTCTGTTTTAACTTTGCCAGAACCTATACCCAGCGCTAGCTACTGCATACAATCCTTCCTGCAGTTGTACCCTCGCTACTTCAAGCTCCACCGCCGCGATGCCGTCAGTTTACCTCAAGTCTCGCGGGTATCCCAAGTTGGAAAGATAAGAGGGAAAACAGCAGCAGTCGTTCCCATGAACACGAGCCAATACGAACTGTGTTGTTGTACCGCCGTTACTGCTGCTGCTGCCGCTGACGTAGTGCAGCTGCTGTATTGCGCGAGTCCATCCGAAATTTCACAGAGGAAGAGCGCGTTGGAATCGTCCCACTATTACGGGAGACCATAGTAAATAGGACCAAATATTGTTAGTAAAACTAGGTAAATATATAGGTTTTTAGGTATACCATAGGTCCTATTACCTATAGACCCCCGTAATAGTTGAGTTCAGCATGGCACGCACAATCTGCACACACGCACACACCAGAAGCACATTTCATAGTTTTCACAGAAACAGTGCCGTAAAGTACGGCTACTGTTGTACCTGGCTTCGTACCGAATCGCTAAAAGTTTACGGTGTGAGCAGCAAGCAGAAACAAATGAACAAAATAAAATAAAAGAGAGAAGCTGAAACTGCACCTCTTTTGTCGAGCCTCCCTTGTGATCATCGTCCCTGCTTTTGTGGGATCTTATTACGGGGGACCGTAGTAAATAGGACCTACGGTACAAAAAAAATATACCTGGTATATATTTACCTATTTATACCATAATATTAGGTCCTACTTACTATTAATATGGTCCCCCGTAATAAGAAGCATACACACGAACGAACACTCAAGCACGCACAGAAGCACCGATCGTGGCTGCAACAAAACGAAACGCATGACGTTCAGCTGCTGCGCAGTGGTTGCCTAGCCCTTGACGCATACCGCGGGCAGCACAATACCTGTCGGCACGAGTAGTATATATATATCTCGGGATTATGTAAGTACGGGTTTCCGCGAAACAGGATATTTACAAGCACCCCATTAAACTTGTGCACGTTGAAGCGCTTAATTCAAAGGAAAAAATACCCGGTCTTGATTTTCTGTTATTCTCGCGGATATCTTGGTCGGCTGTAGGTCGATCAGCCTGCCGGTCGGTCCCTTCGTACATCTCCGAAGGAGTCCCAATTTTTGGCGACGTGTGATTAGAAAAAAAGTCGTATGCTTTCACATTGTACAACACTGAAGCGAAAAAAAATCGCTGTCCATGTCATATTCATCCAGGAGAGAAAAAAAAACACAACTGTGGGATCCAAAACGAAACCCAAAAAAATCATCTTCGCAACCTGTGTGATACTCCGATCGAACGTGTTATGGGATGAGTAGTTTTATACCAGTACGAAGTCATCCTTCAGATTCTGATGGTGTTCGTACCAAACGAACTCTTTTTCTACGGATATGTAACACAAACGGAAGGCTACTGGTGCAGTTACGATACACCTGGTACTCGCATGTAAATAATACGAGGTGTCTGCGAGTATATCAGCAGTATACATTGGGAGAGTGCACACGAGCCAAGCAGGCGTAACGGCGGGCCGGATCAAGTGCGTGCGTGCGGCAAAAGTAACAATGTTAATACCCTGCGAAAATTATCAAAACAACACAAGACAAAAACTACAAAAAAAAAAAAAAAAAAGAGAAATAAGAGCAGGGTCGGAAGGTGTACTGTAGTACGAGTAGCGGTGTAGCAGGGCGGCGGAAGTAATGGCGTCGGATAGATGACAAAAAAAAAAAACCGCAATAGGCTTTGCACGTAAAAAATGGAAAAGAGTCGAGGGTACCCAAAAAAAAAGGAGAAAACCGGGCAACAACCGGCACGGCACCCTGTCGCAACCAAAAGCCAACTACTCGTACGTATGAAAGCTGATTGAGAATATGTCAAGAAAGCAGCCAAAAAATAGACACGTGGTGAATATACATATTACTTGTTTTGGGTATACCCCCCTTTCTGGGGCAAAAAAAAAAAGTGGGATAACGACCTTTGGTGGGGGTGCACTCATCATCATGCATGGCCGTAGTCGTATTACCATAGACCTTCGGCGGGGGTGGGGGGGTGTAATTGAACAAAGTCGCTAAAAAGGGACGTAATATGTACCAGGTATGAAACTAGACGAAATACCAGTTACATATGAGGGGGCGGGGGAGAAAGGCCCGAGAAAAAAAACATCTCGTACTCTTGAAAAAGAAAAGAGGCCGGATGCAAAATTTTATACATCAGGTACCTGGTGCTATACGTGGGGCAAGCAAAGTGAGTGGAGCAGATAGCGCGAAGGTTGTTTACCGATTGCCACCAAGTGCCAGGGACCCGCGTCCTTGATCGTTTATTTATATGCTTCAACATCCAAGCCAATCAACAAACGGTCTCCACCTTCTTATAGGTGCGACGACTGCTCTTTCTCGGATGGGACGCGCATAACGCCGTCCGTTTGCTCTGGAAACCCGAGGCCCTGCTCAAAATATCCCTCTCTCTTGTCTGTGGCACACCCTTCGGCTGCCGTGGAAACCGCAATGCGCTATAATCTCGTCGAAAAAATCGCGAAAGGTCGAAAAATGTCTGGAGTGCGTTCAAAATAATCCCGCAAGTAACATTTGGAAGGCGTTGCCAACAGCACGTCACGTCCGAGAAAAGAGTGATAACACCAAAAGTCGCAAAATACGTTGAAATAGCAAAAGAAAATCAGAGCAAATCGCGCCAAACCTCCCACTACGCCCACCTCGCCACCCGCTGCTGCCGCCGCCGCCGCCGCTGCTGCTGCATGCTGGTGGGAGTACTCCTCTTCCTCCTCCTGCCAGCACGAGGCGCCACTCCTAAGCCCGGCCCCCAGCCCATCCAACACAGCCACCATCCCGGACCTCGTGCCCAAGCCACGTTCCCCTGTCACTGCGGGCGCCGCAGCCCCTTCTTCGGTCATCACCGGGAGCGGCAGCAATCGTGCCGATCCGGGAGGCCTTCGAAACGTCCCAATTGAACCTGGCCGAGACGCACCAACTCCATTGGCATCACGGCGTGCAGAAGCCCCGAAGGCAGCCACGAGGCGCTCGTCGCTAGGGAAGGCGCCCAGGCTACCCTTGACCACGAAAGCAGCCAAGCCATCCCCTCCCGCCCTCCTCCCCGCAGCTCCGGCATCGGTTCCAGCCTTCCGTCTCTCCCTGCCGGACCTCTGACGAGCCTCCTTAGGTGCCGCCGCGACCCCCTTTTCGGACCGCGTGCCGCCGGCCACTAGCGCTGCCGCGGCTCTCCCGTTCCCCTCGGGAGAAACGCCTAACACGTCCTCCGCGCGGCGCTTCTTCGTGAGCGACGTGGGAGCGCTGGAGGCTGCAACGTCGATGGAAACACCGCGGCCTCCGCCGCCACCGCTGCCGACGTCGCCGACTTCGTAGGGTAACGGATCGGCTGTACTGGGGAAGGCGCGGCTGGTCGAGGTGGGCAGCTGGGACAGCGAAACGCGTCTACGCCGGGTCTTGCCGCTGTCGTCCCTATCGCCGCCCCCACCACCGCGGCCGGAAACGCCGCTGCCGCCACTCACACCGCTGCCAACTAGGTTTTCGGCGCCTCTCTCGAGAAGATGCTCAATTTCCTTGGTCGCGGCGAAAGAAGAAACTTCGCTGAAAAGGCGGCCGCCGCGCCAATAGCTGGTGCGCGAGCGCGTTCCTTCGCCGATGAAACCGTTGCCACTACTGCCGCCGCCACCGCTTCCGCCGCCACTGCCACTGTCGCCGATACCGTTGCTGGTGCCATTCTGCCACGGGACACTAGTAGCAGCTGCTGCCGCCGCAACGTCCACTCGCCCACCGCCGCCACCACCACCACCGCTACCGCTACCGCTACCGCTACCACCGCTAACGCCCGCACCTCCACCAACCCCCGCCGACGTCGACAACGATTCAGAACATTTTGCTCTTTTCCGGATACGACGGACTGGCACGCCGCTGCTATTGCATCCACTACCGCTTCCACTACCGCTACCACTACCGCTGCCACCACCACCACCACCGCTGCCATCCCCCCGCCTCAGCCGCTCGCGTAGCCCCGGTGACACCATCACCTGCCCCTTCGCCCGCGGAGCAGCACGCGGACCAGTCGCGGACGACGACGACCTCCGGCGTCGCTTATCCGCGGCAACGACCTTCCCGACCGATACGCAGCCGCCGCCTCCACGTGATGTCGAAACCTCTCCTCGCCGTCCTGGTCCTCGAGCGACGCGGCGCGTGGAAGGAACGCCGCTGGAGTTTTCGACGTCTTTGCTGGCGTCGTCAGCGTCACCGTCGATCGCAGAAACGCCTTCCCCCACTTCAACACCCTCGCTACCGCCGCAGCCGCCGGTGTCGCCAACACCACCCTCGCCGTCGCTATCCCTCTGGAGACCTAAAAAATCCGAAACTTTGCCGCCCATCCAGGGTAGGGCGGCACCAAGGAACGCGGTCATTAACCTGGGCCAAGCCTGGGGGGGGGGGGGGGGGGGGGGGGGGGGGGGGGGGGGGGGGGGGGGGGGGGGGGGGGGGGGGGGGGGGGGGGGGGGGGGGGGGGGGGGGGGGGGGGGGGGGGGGGGGGGGGGGGGGGGGGGGGGGGGGGGGGGGGGGGGGGGGGGGGGGCTGAGGCCAAAGACTGAACGCAGGCCTCCCAGATTCAAGTACGTTGGGGGGCGAGTCGCCTCACAAACGTCTCTCTCTCTCTCTCTCTCCTTCTCTCTCTCTCTCTCGCCCTCTCTCTCCCGCTCTCTCGCTTGCTCTCTCTCAAACCGCCTGAGGGACTATGCACCTGGAGCCGCTGTAGGCGACGGTGCGCAACCGTAGCTGTTGCGGAAGGCCGAGTGAGAGAAAAAGGCAGAACAATGGGCGGGCCGGCCGAAACGGAAGAAAACGGCGAACGGACAGGGAGGCAGGCAGACGACAAAATATGAGACGCAGACAGACGAGACAGGAAGACAGACAGACAGAAAAGAAGACAAGACACCCCGCCGACAGAAATACGGGCGACCAGTGAGACAGGTGTCAGTACTTCCGAGAATATACACGTAAATACGAAAGGGGAAGATATGCTAAACGGACAGACGGGCGGAAGGACCCAAAAACATCGGATGAACGTATGATACCCACCAAGAGTAAGACGGTGTGGTCGAGAGCTGGACGAGAGCGAAAGTTTGTTGCTACCGCCCGCCTGCGGCTCCGCGCATGCCCGTAGTGGGCGATAATACAGGCTAACTGCGGCCGTAGACGCTACAGTAGTGCCAAGGCGTGCCTGAAAACTAAATAGCAAGAAATGTGTGATGGCGGCGGTTAAGAGGTTGCCACGCTTTTGTTTTAGCCAGGTGTAGACAAGATGCCGTCCATCCACATGGTTTCATTGAATGCCCGAAATCGCGATTGTGCAGGCTGTCGGTAAATCTCTCTGAAGTGACGCGAAGGGAAGCCAACCCGAACTATTTGTCACCTCCGATAGATCACATCATCGATCCCAACTTTATGATCTAAATCTTTGAAACCAGATTTACATATTCCCGATTTATGTCGTAAGGCTAATTATTATGCCGTAGGATTGGAAGGATCGAAAAGGTCGGTTTTCGATCCACTCAATTTTCGACGAGGTGTGTCTGCATGCCTTGCATATCGTCAGTCGGATCGAAGTTTTGTTGTGTTTTTTGGAATATTGCGGGCGAACGTGATGAAAATATTGCTTCGTATACTGCTCACGGGTTCTAGCAGTTGCTGCGCTGTGAGCAGCAGCAGCAGCAGTAGAGCAGCCAACAAACGCAGAGTGTCATCGAATATTCTTGAAAGGTTATGAGCCTCGTTTTCAGCGCGCCGCGCGCATCGGAAACCTTCATGGACGCTGAGCTGGAGTAGAAGCTGAGGACTTGACACAAAGCTACTTGCATTTATTTTACACAGCTTTTCGGCTTTGTCACAATTTTACACAAAAAGCTACTCAGGATCGGTCCTAACGGGGGCAAAAAAAAAAAAAAAACGAAATAAAAAGAACAGGCTTTCGTTTTTCGTAGAAAACAGCAGGTTGAGTCCTAACGAGAAAAAAAAAAAACGAAAGAAAAAACGAAATGAAAAGAAGCCGAGTCGATTTTTTACGCGGTGCAATTTTTCAGAATGACTCAACCGCCACAGCACGTGATTCCCGGCGATAGCGCTCGACAGCGGCGGCGGATAGACACAACTCGCACACGTGAGGCACCCTACACAGCAGGCGCTTCTCGTGGTCCAACCCGCTCCTTCCGGAGTGCTCTAGAACTTGTGTATCGGCCATCGTTGTTCGATGGCAGACGTTTGAATGTTGAGTGGGACTCATGTCGAAAACAATTACCGCCACAGCCACTTCCCGATCCCCGGTTTCTTGCGAGGGCACCCCATGGTGATACCCTACACATATATGCTCGCGCCGTCAGCAGACAAGCCGCGTAGCAGCCACATGCACTATCTCGGGCATCGTGCGCTTGCCAACAGGTCGTAGAAACTTTAACGGAACTTCATCCCAACGCTTCGAGCTCCTCGTATGTTCCTCTTCGACCCTGGGTATTTCATATTTCATATATTTGGCACCCATTTCGTTATTTTTAAGTCCTCTAACCCTAGGACTTAAAAAAAAACGAAATGTGAAAACGGAGGTATCGGGATCTCTACTTATAATGTTTTTACTTCGACCAATAAAACTCGGGTGCTCTTTAGTTCTGCTCTTCGTTGTTTGTCGTTTTTTTTGCCTCCGTTAGGACCGGCCCTCAGCTTGATTTTGAATTTTCAAACGACCCCAGACAGCTCGGTTCCGCGATTCAGAGGCCCCCAACACAGACTCCGGCGGGATAGTTTCAGCACTGCAGATGAGAACCGGGTTCGTCTTCTACCTATTACGTTGGATGTACCGATCTGCTATACATTCGAAAACAGACTCGAGCGGGTTTTTCATATTGTTTACTTTCCCTCTTCAGCACCGCGACCAGGACTCGGGTTGGTCTTTTGTTTACTAGATGTATCTATTTTATCTTACTTCGCCGAAGTAACAGACCCGCCTTGAGCATCGAGTGGTCGCCATGGAGAGAGTAACGTCCAACAACACCCAATGGGTCACCAAGAACTGCCCTGTCCTTGCCGGCAGGCACAAATAAAAGGTTCCAAAACACAGGAGCGAGCTGCGCGTCTGCCCGTCTTTCTAAAGCAGCGCCATCTTCCAAGTGTGTTGAGGCAAGGCTCAGCCATCACTTTCTCTGGGCAGGACCCACACCGCGACGCTTAGTACCGTCGCTGAGCACACATGGCAACAGGCGAACCAACGATCTCTGGAGTGTTCAACTTCTCAAAACATCTGGCCGCGCCAACACCATAATGAAATACGGCAAAGCGGCTAGAAGATGGAACGGGGCATGGATAGACGACGTGGACGGTTCTGACTGGAAGTACGGCGGCCACACTATCACACTATGGCCGGAAGGGCGTCCCACGATAAACTCCTCAACACAAACATGGAGCCCGGCCAGGACTCGGATGACTTAGGTATCGTCCTGGACGAAAGCCGTGATCTCCTGGAGGAAATGAGATAGAGAGCACACGACGAGAGGTACGAGGTAATAATCTTCCGAGTCCTTCGTGCCGCGTACGACAGCATGTGGACCGGCAGCTGCGAGACTTCGGGCTGGACGACATCCGACACATGGTACGCACTATGCACGTCGACAACCTCTGGCGCCTTTTCAACTCCAAGCCAGTATCAGGCCGCGGCATCGCGCCATGCAGGCGGTGGGGCACACCAGCGGCGACGAGAAGTGCAAAAGAGTCGGGCACGTCACTCAATACTGCACCGTCCTGAAGGAGTGCCGGCGTGGGCCCGATCAGCGGGGTCAGCAACATCAACGAAACCAGCACTCGCCTCGCCACACAAAACAGGACCAGAAGAAGCGAGAAGATGTGCTCTTGTTGCAACAAGCTATCAAAATTGATAAACTGGAATGTTTGCACACCCCCGACGTGCACTCGTCAAACCCCATCTGAACATATCACCGCTTATCGTCGTAAGCTTTTATTGCCCAGAAGCACGGTCAATGGCTGTTTTTTTTTTTTCCGGCCAGAATGGATAGTGAACTGTGCCATCGATAGCCATCGCCGCCCACACTAAATCATGTGAGGTGTCTATCGCTTGCTAAAACCCACAGCAAACCATGGTTCAAGCTATCCATCGATAGCCACTGTCGGCAAAAAGCAGCGTCATCGAGGGACTCCTATTAATAGCAGATGCCGCCTTGCCCAAACGTTTGGGAAAGGAACAAATCCATATCCGCTACTGACGAAAATACATTGAGAAACGTGCAAATCCAGCCTTTCAGACGACAATAGCCCGTCCAATGCGTTATGTTTCATTGCAATTACTGTGGCCAAAATTTTCGAAGCAGGTTTGATGTATCTTGGAAGGGCACGGATGTACAAGTTCCGTGGTCGCAAAACCCAACGCGTGAAAATACAAATTGCAGATGCCCCAGAATAATAGGCAGGCCATGATGTACGCAACATGAGCCTGGACGCTGGGAGCCCGGGAAGAACACTTTCAGAGAGAAATCGAGAATATTCCGTTGTCCGTTGGTATTGGTTCAGTGGGATTTCTGCGTCTCTCCTCGCCAGTTGCACCTCAAAATCCGACAACCCAAAACCGTCGACAGTTTTAGTCAAAATCCATTAGGACGGGGGTATGCGGGGGTTCCGCATAGTATACATGTATGTATACACGACACAGAACAAAAAAAGTAGAAAAAACAAATTCGAACTGAAGGTCAGGACTCAGAAGACGCAAAAAGTCGGGTGTGGTGTCTCTCCGTTGCTGGAATGTACATGGAGTGCTCGTACTTGTAAAAGGATACTGGAGATGAACCAATATCGCGTGCATGGTAAGCCCTTCGTTCTTCGGGCTGTGAAGACTTCCAAGAATCCAACGGATGGTGGGCCTTATCCTTTCCATTCACCTGCAAAAAAAAAACGTCACTGGCTTTTACTTTTTATTGCCGAGGTGGCTTACGTCAAAGTATTTCTGACTGGAGTGTTGTTGTCACGGTGAAACCAGGGCAACTATGGTGCAAAAAAAAAATTGCGCACAGAGCACACGACACACTGCAGAGATTGCTGTGCAACGGGGGCATAAAAAAACAGGACTCCAAAGGGGGCCTGGCCGCAGCCGCCGTGGCTGTTGTGCTATTGTTGTTCTGACTATCTCCTGCTTCCTGCGTGTTCCAAAAAACCAAACTCCGTTGGTGTGGTGCGGCATCCGCGATACGCTACAGTTCGTAGTTTTTTCAGCATCCAGGAACGAGCACGAGCAGCAGCAGCACAGCAGCAGCAGCAACAGCAAGCAGCAGCAGCAGCAGCAGCAGCAGCAGCAGCAACAGCGGCCGTACAGCAGCGGTACCGTGTTTATATCAGCAGAAGCAGGAGCCACGTTGGGGAGGGGAAGCAAAAAAAATAGACCTCAGGCTGCGTGTTTTCTACCATGTTTTTTTTTTTTGGTGGTTTCTCTTCGTGGTGCTACCGCTGCTGTGTAAGAGTTTGCTGTGCCGCCGCCGCCGCCGCCGCAGCCGCTGCTGCTGTAACACAATGGTACCTCTCCTCTATTGCGTAAACTGCACTGTTGTGCTTGGCAATGCTGCCTACGATTAATACCAGTAATACGTACAAACAGTAGCGTTTTTAGTACTGCACGCGTATTATACAGACAACGTACCTGGAAGTTTTTTTCGGTGTATTCTTTCGGTACGTACATGTGCGAGTTTTTCTTGTGGTGCGGATAGAACTTCGGCGACTCGTTCGTCGCAGAACAGATTAAAAATGGTGCCAGAACCAATCAGGCCTGTCCAACTTCTGAGGCCGGTTGTTATGCGAATTGTTTTTTCAGGTTCTGGAGTGGGCCCTTTTCAGAAGAGAAAAAAAACAGAAACTTAGACCTATGCCAATGGAAACGCAAAGTTCCGATAAAAACGTTGAATTCCAAAGATACCCGTCAGAATTTTTCAGGTGCAGCTTGCTATGGGGACGATTGTCCAAACGGAAAATTCCAAACTTTCGAAAAAGCGCGAAAAAAAAATTATGGGGCCGATGTTGGGCCAAGATCGGCTTCAGAAAAACTCAGGCGGATGTTTGGTTCGACGCGGCAAGATTCCGAGTCCTCGACAGACATCGATCGACAAAACCAACCACTGCGTCATGAATTCTGAACGGAGTGCTCTCGTTAAGGGCTCCGACCCAACCTAGGGTCACCGTGTTCACACAATGACCAGTGACGTGTGGCGAGCGCTGGCCAGGCGTACAATAAAAAAACGATTGGCCGCTGGTGTGCACAAAACAGAAGACAAAACTTCTCGATCCGTCTTGAATGGCAAAAAAAAGGCTTTTTTTTCAGGTATGGGAGGATACCGTAGGACGCCGCCGGCAAGCTCTCGCCCCCTAGAACATGGATCCACCTTGGCAAATTTTATACGTCACGGGACAGCTTACGCGGACTTTAATTGCGCGCCGCGCAATGTATGTAAAACCCCTGTTCTGGCAGATACTGGAGCAATGTATAGTCATTCCCATTGACTAGAGCCAACATTTATGAGAATCCTCGGCAGACATCGATCGACAAAACCAACGACACCGTCATGAAATCTGAACGGAATGCGCTGGTTAAGGTCTCCGACCCAGCCTAGTGTCACAATGCTCACACCTCGGTCGGTGATATGTGGCGTGGGCTCACGAGGCGTCTGATAAAAAAACAATTTGGCACTGGTCTGTAGAAGACAGACGACAAAAAATCTCTACCCCTCTCCGATGGCAAAAAATAGACCATTTCTCAGGTTTGACATCGATCGACAAACCCAACGATCACGTCACGAACTCTGAATGAAGCGCGCTGGTTACAGGCTCCGACTCACACTAGTATCACAGTTCTCACACCTCGGTCGGTGATATGTGGCGTGGGTGGGCCAGGCGTCTACTAAAAACAGACGACAAAAAAAACTCTCGATTCCTCTCCGTTGGCACGAAACAGAACTTTTGGAAAGCTTTGACGAAGAGCATAGGACGCCGCGGCCAACCTCTCGCCCCCTAGACCACGGATTCCAATTAAACCTCTCAGGCCATAATTTACACTCATTGGCCTTGCCCGGCACCAAGCTCGTTGACCGTGGGTGGATTATACGTCGAGATCGAAGGTCAATCGTCGCGTGACTGCGGGTGTGCGAGCTGCGAGCTGTGTCTTTCTTCTTCGAGTTTGTGTGCGGCGTGATTTCACGTGGTTCCCGTGGTTCCCGCTCATACAGCGATTTTATTGGAAGATGGCTCCCGTCGTTCGCGTTATATCAGCCATTTGATTGGAAGATAGCTGGCGTCAACTGCCCCGTGTTATTTTAGACTTGCCGACCTTCTATCTTCGAGGCCGTCATCTATACTCGTTGGCCTTTCCCGACACTATGCGGGTTGGCCGTGGGCTGAGTCTATATCGAGATTGAGCGTCTATCGTTGCACGAGCTGATTTCATCAGCGTGTAGACAATTTGCAACGAGAAAAAAAAAATGCGCCACCTGCAGCCGTTAGAAAAAAATAAATAGAAAATCAAAAACTTTTTTTTTCCTTTTTTCCCACAGCGGTGGTACGAGGATATTTTTGGCTGGTACTTGAAGGCAATAGTTTTCGAAGAAAACTTTTGGGCTTCGCGTTTCCATTGGCATAGGTTTTACGGGACCCAAAAAAGTTTCACAAAAAAAAATCTGAACCATACTTTGATACGGCGATAGGACCTCGAACATTTTGGGCTTCAGTTTGATCAAAGCTAGAGCTTGCAAACTGAGGTTTACATCTGAGCCACTAGACTTGTATAGGCTGGTAAATACGTACACTATAGTATGACACACACGTCCGCAGCAGCAGCAGTACTCGTATCACACACCCACGAGGCACACCAGCACAGCTGCAGATTGAAGCGGCCGCCTACAAACCCACACTCGCGCGGCCCTCAGCCAGGAGCTCTCATTGCGGCATCGGGGAGGCACGATGCGGTGGATGCGGGTCATCGTCATGAGGAGTTGCCGACGAACTAGCTCTGCTGGCAGGGCAGCTCGTATACGCTCGTACCACTGTTGCTGTGAGTCTGTGTTATATCCCTATCGATAGAGAGTCGACAAGATGCCCTCGACTCGCCGAGCACGCTTGGCCTCTGAGCGCCGTCGACGCTGGGGTTCGAAAGAGTTTCGCGCTCAGAGACAGCACGTGCTGGGCGATATTGGGCTGGCTCGACACTAACTTTTGCTGTCAACGAGTACGATCGGTCACCTACTCAGTACGGGGGCAGTAGTACTGCTGTATACCTGCTACATGTTATACATAATCCTATACCTGGCACAGCAGCATTTCATATGCCATATCTCAGGATCATATATACAAAAGACAAGAAAGGGTTATTTGCCATACGCGCCGACAAAAAACTACTGTACACCTGACCGCAAGGCTTCAAAACTGAAGTCACAAACAGCAGAGGCACAGAAGCCCCATTTTCCAGGGCTGTTCACGGGTCGGGTCAAAACTTCGCGGGTCAGATGGGTCAACGGCGACGGGAGCCGACCCGTGAGCATTCGAAAACCAGCTGACCCCACCTGATTCGACCCGACCCGAGGCGACTCGACCCGTGACATTTCGGCAACTTCCTGATCCGACCCGCGGATTGGAGTCATGATCCGTGGAGAGCCATGCCATTTTCAAAGTAACTTGCATAACAAACGGCCTCGAGGAAGAATTTCAGTTTTTTTTTTTCCTCCGGCAAGTCCGTTCTTCATTCACACACACCACGACGCACACAGCAGTAGCAGTTGACGACAGCTATGATACAGCCAAAAATCTTACACTCCTGCCGTGCGAATCCCTAGCGAAGCCTTACCATCGTATCAACCTAAAACTCTACGCACTCGTATTCAACGCCTATCTCACTAAACAGTTACGGTTTCATACGATCGGTCATGTGTCACCCCACTTTCGGAGAACCTACGGGAGTATATGGAAAATAATGGTCAACATATTGAATAAACTTACGAGGAGGGGTAGGTAAGACGCAGACTTTAGGCAGTTGGCATTCAAAACTCGTCACGAAGAGTTTGCAGTGACGAGAAGCGCGTTCTTTCCACCTCAACGGTATTTATAATAGAAAATGTATGTGAAACTACTGCTGCTGCTGTATTAATAGTGTCTTGCTCCCGGTGCCAATGAATGTCGCGCCGACGAGCCCCCAAATCCCTGATGACTGCAGGACTCGTTAACAGCCGACCGTGCCGAGCACGCTTCTCCCCTATCATGTACGAGTAGGGAGGAGATGTTAGGAGTTCATGTCTCGAACTGAGCCAAGGGGGGCGGATTGCCTGAGGAAACCCAATCTCCCTCGAGGAATATGTTCGTGCACCCGGTGAAACCCGTTCCAAGACGGATGATCCCGTCAACCAATCAGGGAGATGGTGGACCTTGCGTCATGACGAACGGACCGCTTGCGACCT
Organism: Macrocystis pyrifera; assembly: GCA_031763025.1. Taxonomy (NCBI): domain Eukaryota; class Phaeophyceae; order Laminariales; family Laminariaceae; genus Macrocystis; species Macrocystis pyrifera. Next base: position 3,181,643 of record JASSKH010000020.1, on the reverse strand, counting down.
GAGATCGACGATTCATCAGGCTCTTCCACGCCTGCCGTTCGAGTTATCCATCGGTGCATGCGTGATCCCAAGGTCTGCGATCTATACGAATTTCCCTGTCCTTGATATGTACTGGTACTTCGTATACAAATATATATGCCGGTACATCTTAACACTTACGGACGGTATTTCTGTACTACAGGTGTCAGACAGCAGCAGTATCAGCCCAGGAAAAAGCACCTACAGTAAGCTCTGCCAAAAATGAAAGCAGCAGCAGCCGCAGCACCAGCACCAGCAGCGCTCTTCGGGACGAAGGTAAACGCCGTTTTGAGCGTTTACGAAAGCTTCGCGAACGTCGTCCACTCACCCTACTCGTTTACTTGTCAACCAGATACCAGATGGTCCATCGACACCATTATTGCACAATGAATAAAGGTCCGATACTAACTATTACGGGGGTCCATAGTTAACGGGACCAAATTTTGTTGGTAAAAATAGGTAAATATACAGGTTTTTATGTATACCATAGGTCCTGTTAACTATGGACCCCCGTAATATCAATAAGCACGAGTACTCATTTGATTCAAATGCTTAAAAGAAAAAACTGGAGACAACCAACTGGTCAGCTTGGCAAGTGTATGGAAATTCGGCCGTGCCCATCGGCAAAAAAATTGCCAAACTTTTCTGGGGGTATTTCCCAGCCGCAAGTTGGCGGCAAATTTATGGAGAGTGGCATTGGCTACAATGCCGTACCCGATGTAACAGCGCCCATAAGAAGAGAAAACGAACGTATATGCTGTTAATTGAAAATCGTAAACTCGACTTGAAACAGAAACTCGAACAGCCAAGGTATCGCACGACTTTTCCGACCGTACGTACGAGCTTTTGCGCTCTCGAAGCAGCAGCATATCCCGATTCATCCTTTTTAGGACTGCAACCGCGTTTCTGGGGACAAACTACTTGCAATTAGAGTCAACCCTTTCAGGACTGCAAACCCGTTTCCGGCACAAACTACTCATACACAGAGTGGTTCGCGCTTTAAAACGGGACTGCAGTCCTACAAGGGTCAACTCTTTTAGGACCATAGTTAATAGGACTACAGTATACATAGAAAACCTATATATTTGGTCCTATTTACTATGGTCCCCCTGTAATAGTCCCGTTTTGGGGATAAAGTACTTATAATTAGACTGGTTTGCACTGCAGTCGTACAAGGGTTAAGGGAGGGTTTATTATCTCGAGATATAGTAAAATCGCTCGTACACGTACACGGAGATAGATACCAGCGGTTCGGAGATAATAAGGAGCAACACTGGCTTCTTTCGAGGGCCTCGAAAATGAGCTCGTACTTCACTTCACGCCAGTGCAAGGTCACTGAAACCAGGCGACCCGACGCTGGAGTCGTTGTTGCAAACTTTAGATACTTCACTTGTGTAAAAGGGCGAATATCGAGGATAGATGGTGGCATTGACAGCAGCGATTATGGAGCTGGCGACGCGGGCCGCGAGCTCCATGCGGATGCAACATGGTGTCGTTTTGAGCTGGGGCTTAAAAAAAAACACAAACCAGCAAATAAATCACAATCCAGCAGCCGCCCCGGCTTTCCCAGAGCAACATGGTCGCGCTGGAAGGACTGCCGACCTCTGAGGTTATTGGTTGTTCCTGAATCTTCCTTCGTCAGCGTTCACTCGACAGAGAGTGTCTAACCGTCGGCGTCGTCCTGCCGTCGTCTTGCCGTCGTCTTTCTGCTGCTGCGGCGGCTGCTATTGTGAGCAACGGCAATATAATCTGAAGGCGCTACGACTCGATCTTTATAGCCCAACTTGCGTGTTCGCCGATGCAAGTCTTTGGCAGGTCTCGGGAATTCGGCTTGCCCACATGGCAATCATTTGCTGCCTTTTTCCGTTGGCATCTGAAAACAACCTTTTATACTATTAATAGTAGAGGAGCACGAGTACCGTACGTAATGCAAAAACAATAACAAAAAAAGAAGTCAAAAACGAAAGCCTCCTAGGGACAGTAGCACACACACTACAACACAAGTTATTCACGAGTAAAAACACCGGTATACCATAGGACTCGTACCACAATATATAGTGTACCAATCAACTCGTTTGGCTTCGGTCTCGAGACTCCGACTTCTGTTAAAGAACTTCCGGCCTACGGTACGACACGCCAGCTGCACTGACACCCCACATCCATAGCATAGCTGGCACGTACTACGGGATGGCACCGGTACAGCAGAACCACAAGCACCAGCGACGAGGAATAACGCACCGGACGCCGATGGCAGTGCAATACCAGGATTCTACATACCATGAACCGACCCCGTGCCTTTTTTCGCTCAGTCTGGTCTGGTAAATTTAGAGGAAAAGGGACGGAAGCAATGATGGTTGCGGCACCGTCCACACTACTCGCAAGAAATGTGGAGTGCTGGGCCAAGGGCTGGGGCGTGGGGAGGTACGTGTAGTGTCGCAACTAACATCATGTGACGTCATGTCATCAAGTATATATCGAGTGAGTGAGTTAAGTGCAGGACACGCGAGCAGCGTCGTGCTATTAATACTCTCCGCACTGCTGCGCGTACACCAGTGTTTGAAATTGATGGGGATTGGACTGCGCGCGAAACATATTTTTCTTTTCGTACACACTCGGTTGGGAATGATGGATCAGACCACGCTGCTTTTATTGTTCCCGTCCTTTGTTCGAGGGCGCCCCTGAAAAAGAGGAATCAACATACCACGCCTCCAAAGGCAAGAATGGAAAACCAACAGGGGCGCCCTTTGTCCATTGCACAAAACATACCAGTACCTTGTACCTGATTTATACCAGGAAAATAATACGTGTAAGGGTCATTACTATCCGAAAGTTTTTTTCCAGGATTTCCCATTCTTGGAAATTTGAAACAAGATACGGTGGTTCCATTTCACGATTTGTGAACATGAACAGACGGCAAAATATCAGGAAGGTTAAATTTCACATATTTGAAACGAAAAAACAGGAAGATCTGGAAAAAAAAAAATGCGCGAAAAAAAAAAAAAAAACCCTGGAAGTTTTGGAAAAAAAAAAAACGGTCTCGGATAAGGATCATTCTTGTCGGAGAGCTTTTTTTCCATAATTTCCATGTTTTTTTCGCGCAAATGTGTAATCATCCAGATTTTCCTGATTTTTTTCCCCCAATATGTGAAATTTAACAATATGATTTTTTTGCTTCTGGAGAATTTCACGAATAGTGACAGAACGCCTCCGTATATTGATACATATCTTCAATTATTTCCAAGCATTGGAAAATTTGGAAAAAAAACTCTATGACAATAATGAACCTAATATGACCTATGCCAATGGAAACGCGAAGTCCAAAAGTTTTCTTTAAAAAGAAATGCTTTCAAAGAGTCGAAAACATGCTCGTACCGCGGCTGTGGGATTTTTTTTTTCTTGTTTTCTTCGTTTTTTGTTTTTGTTTTTTTTTTCTACCGTGTGCGGGCCGCGTAATTTGTGTTTGTTCGTTGCAACTTGTAAAAACGCCGATGAAAATCAGCTCGTGCGACGATAGCCGCTCGATCTCGACATAGATTCAGCCCACGGCCAACCTGCTTGGTGTCGGGCAAGTGCAACGAGTATAAATGACAAGTCTGGAAGATATCAGGTGTATCCATGATCTAGGGGGCGAGAGCATGCCGGCGGCGTGCTACGGTATCCTCCCAAACCTGAAAAAAAAAAAACTGTTTTTTGCCATTCGAGAAGGGTCGAGAAAATTTGTCATCTGTTTTACGTACACCAGCGGCCAGTTGTTTTTTCACCATACGCCTGGACAGCGCTCAACACATATCACCGGCAATTCCGTGAACACGGTGACTCTAGGGTGGGTCGGAGCCCCTAACGAGCGCACTCCGTTTAGAATTCATGGCGCAGTCGTCGGTTTTGTCGATCGATGTCTGTCGAGGACTCGGAATCTCGCCGCTTCGAACCAAACATCCGCCTTAGTTTTTCTGAAGCCGATCTTGGCCCAACATCGGCCCCAGAATTGTTTTTTTTGCGCTTTTCCAAAAAGGTTTGGAACTTTCCGTTTGAAGAATCGTGCTCAAAGCAAGTTGTACGCGAAAAAGTCTGACGGGAATCTTTTGGAATTCAACATTTTTATGGGAAATTAGCGTTTCCATTGGCATAAGGTCTGACAGTCCAAAAATAGTCCAAAACGGATACCAGGTACCTGGTAACTTGTGAGTTGGTTATAACAATATAAATATGTCGACAACTACGGGAATACCTGGTACATGGTACATCATACCTGGTACCACTACTATGTATTCCTGCTACTGCTGTAGTTGGCCATTAATATTAATAGGCACAAAACACTATTACGGGGGACCATAGTTAATAGGACCTATGGTATACACAAAAACTTATATATTTACCTATTTCTACTGACAATATTTGGTCCTATTTACTATGGTCCTCCGTAATATCATGTGTAAAATTGGTATAGTAGCAAAAGTACGGGTACGGGCAAATATTTGAATACCGTATAGAGGATTGAGCTCGCACAGCAGGGGAGCGATCGTTCTTCACGGCGCTTGGTTGTGCCAGAACGAGAAGGTTGCCAGTGCCGGTACCCAAAAACAAGGTGCTTCATCGGAAAGATCTGGTTGAGAGCCCTTCCGAAAACACAACAATGTTCGACTGCAGCAACTTTACTTACCGTTGTCGGGGAGAACGAGCCCCTGAAAACGATCGCACCCACCCACCCCTGTGTGTGAACTCAACGCTCTCTACAGCAGTACTGCTGTACGGCCATGGGGTTTCCTTGTTCGAATGGGGTCCTTTTGTTTGCCGCTCCTTGGCTGAAAGGTGCACACTTCCCCCCGAGACTCGTTCGCTCAGGAAGGGAGACAGAGCTGATAGGTCTCCCGCAATTCACGACGCATCGAATTGACGGTGCCGGTGCCGACGGCAGTGCCGAATGCCGAAGGCCGTTGCCGAAGTTTCCCACGTATTGCTTGTATGCGTATGTCAAGTGAACCCACACAGCACCCGCCGACCACCATAATAACGTCTCGCATTATAGAACATCTAATGAAAACGGTATATACTGATCTCTCCGGACAGAGAGGTACAAAAGATACAAGTCCGTCGCAACAAAAAAAGCAAGCTATTAATAATATTATAATAGTTGGCGAACCAACTCACATCCCTACTATTAATACTACACGTAAAACTAGGAGTATTAACGGTAGGACGACGAAGATGGTTGTCCACAGCAGCGGGCAGAGGGGTGTGTGTGCTTGTTCACCATCACATGGCAGAAGGCTGGCACACAGCACTCCTATGAAAGCAACCTACCAGGTATCTCGTACGCGTCCCCTTTCCCACTTCGTACCAGTATGAGTGCAGTGAAAACATGGGCACACGAGCACGAGCACAGCGCCAGCAGTCTGCAGCAGTACCTCGTGCACTCGGACACGCGAACTCGTCAAGGGTGGGTGGTGAAGCGGGGTAACGCACTCGATATCATAAATGGCTACAGCGGTGTGACCATATTATAGACCCTCGCAAATCTACAATGCCGGCGAAGCCGGGGGTGAACGCAATCCTGTAAAAAACAATTGGTAAAAAAAAAACGGATGAAAGCTATAGCAAAAAAGGGAAACGGGATACAAAAAAGAAAATGGGGATTGCTTCCAACTGCGCGTTTCGAACGAGAAAAAAAACCAACGGAATTTGCGACGGACAGCTGCAGCAACAGCGGTTGTACTGCTATGCCGATTCTGCCGTTTTCACCGTGCAGAAAAAAAAAAAAAAAAAAATCATACCTCGTAAAAACGAGCCCCGCACAAATCTCAGGCTAGGACTTCCGGTCAAAAAGGAAACTCGAGGGCGGTTACACTGACGTTGACGTGGAGCACACTTTTAGTACCGCAGTCCCGTTTTGGGGACAAATCACTTGGAATTAGACTGGTTTGTCCCCAAATCGGGACTGCGGTACTAAAGGGGTTAAATAAGAATTTTAGCCTGGGCTCGTATATGACATTCCAGGTTCTTGACGGTATTCCAGTAGGTCTACACATTGCTGTTGTGCTGCACATAATCGCATGCTGGCACAGCAGCAGTGGTCCCTCTATACTGCCGGCAAGCGCCAGGCAATTACACCCGCAGTATACGTAGCGGGCACTGGCACTGCTGTTTCGCACACTTCCACACTGGTTACTCCCATCTGTGCCAAGCGATTTCACCGGCATTACATCGGGCACCGGCAATACTGAGGCACCCTACTGTATTTCATGCCTGACATGTAAACCACAGGTAGAAGGTGATATTAAAAGATGTTTACAGATGCTTACAAGCAACTGCACAGATACTCCCAGTACCCCAGGGGAGTGAAGTGAGGTAATTGCGAGAGAAAATACTTCGGGTACTTGTACTCGCAGCACTTGGGCTTTATGGACTGGGACTGCGGGGTACTGAGAGTATAGACGTACTCGCAGTATTTCGATTTTCTGTAGTGCGGATGCTGCCAAACTCGAGTATTTTGGGCTGCGAAATACTGCTGTACTGCAAATGTTTGAGGGTGTCGGTACAGCGGGTACTGACAAGTACTGACTGACAGTATTTGGTCAGTTGGCACTGCGAATACTCAACAGTACCACAATATCATACCCTCAATATGTGCAGAATACTTGGAGGACGAAGTATGCTTCGACCATCTGTGCACCGTTTCGATAATTCGATAATTCGAAATTTTCGGATAAATCGCGGCCAAACTGAGCTACAGGAAATTGTGGTGTATTATTATTATGCTTGCCTTCCGACAAAATTCCGTAGATGCCGTTCCGACAAAAACCGAATATCCTTCCGTAAGTCAGCAGTATCCCTCATACTCTTAAGAGTGTATCCACAACTTTTCAAACTGATACCCTGGAAAAAAAAAAAAAAACGGCAAACGGCGTTGGGTGCCTCCCATAAAGTAGCTGATGGGGTATACAAAAGCGCTGGACCGATTCCCCCGTTTCCTGGGTCAAGAAACGCCTGCACAGGTGCTGAAATATACACCTCCAGCTATCAAAATCAGAGTGCCAGAGTGTAAGAGACAAGAGTATTGGCAGTATTTTTGGGGTAAATATTGCGAGTACGCGGAAGTATTCACGGCTTCAATACCCTTGAAACTCCGAGCACTCCGACAAGTATTTCGGATGTTTTTATAAGTTTTGAAATACGTCAGCTGTGAGTTCGACTGATTAAATAGTTGATACTCAACTTTGCAAGCTGCGTAATACGCCTCGTCTATATTCCATTTTTACCGAATTTTACAAGTATTGTGATAAACCCAGCGCGCGTATTCTATATGCGGATGTTTGTAATGTACTGCTCACGCTCCCAGTTTAGTAGCACTTGGGCCTTTAGTACTGCTCATACTCGCAGTATCCAGGCCGCCGCCATTAAAATACTGCAGCACAGCAGTACTCTCAGTACTCTGAGTATAAAGTACCACAAGTTGCGGAATACGGGAAGCATGCATACGTGCAAGGCTGTTCACACGAACCGAGGTGCGGTTTCTCCATTTGCAAAACCCTAAGGTGCGGTGCGTTGCGGATTGTTTGCGAGAATCGAACGGCGTGGCAGGGTGCGGTGTGGCGCGGCGGGGCGCGGCGCGGCGCGGCGTGGTGCGAGGTGGTTTTTGGTGTTTGGTCTTTAGATCATGAGGTGCGGTCCAAACCGTACTCACTATCATACATCACCGCACCGTGTCGAACTACTGATTGGAAAGCCCTGATGGCTGCTCGCGGATTTCAATATTGTGAGAGTCGGACGGTGCGGTGCGCTGCGTTGTGCTTTGGTTGAGGGCAAAAATCGTTTCAAGCGTGGCGGAAAAACTGCTCCGAACCGCAAGGAAAGGAAATAAAAAAACCGCACCGTGAAAATACATGGTATTTTGTTTTGTACCCCGGTATTTTTTCATGATATGATACGTACCGGTACAGCAGGAGCAGTATTCTGACGATGGTACATTCTCGACAGGTTGCTACAGCGGTACGAGCACTGGGATGGCTTCGGCTTATCACGTACCACGCTAGTGTAGTCGCGTGTCGGCAGCAACAGCCGTAGCAGCAGCAGCAGCAGCAGCAGCAGCAACAGCAGCAGCAGCGGCAGCAGCCCTGCAAACCAATGCTAAATGCCCTACAGCAACATCGAAACACAATTACGAAGGTGGGCCCGTCTGTTGTCTTTCGTGGTGTGCATCGATTTCTGTCTCACAAGAAGCGAAAGCTTTTCGTCTCGTGGTTCGTGTCCCTCAAAATGTTGTCTCACACAATACCATACCCCTACACATATTTGTGCGAGTGTAAATCACTCAATCCAACGGCTGCGTTTTTCTCCCTCCCGGCCTCGGTGTATCTCGCGCCGGCCGGTGGAGTGGGCCTGCAGAGGACAGCAGCACTCACGACACGGCTCTACCCATATCTGTCCGCTATCTTCGGACAGCTGGAGCCTCGCGACAACCCGCACCTCCTGGCATCCCTAAACCGCGCAAATCTATCACTCTTGCTCTTGCGCCTTGGGGACTGGCAAAGGGGTTCTTCTGAGCTTGTAAAATTTGCCCTCTGCCCTCGCGATGTCGTAGCTTGCGATGAACTCTCAACGATTCAAGCAGCACCACCATGACGGTCATCACAGCGCACTGGGCTAGGCGCAGTTTCTGTCTCTATGGCAAAGATGCGTTGCTTGGCGGATCGTCGCAGGCACGCGTGCTTCAGCCGCCACCCTGTGTTTATCGCGCACCGCGTTCATTGCCAACGCGCTCAAAACGAGATATAGTTCACATTCGAAAAACGACATCTGATGTACCAAGGTTTGCCGCCGGCAACACCATCAGAGAGGAAGGTCACAGTTTTCACTACTAGGGTGCGGGGCGATTCAGAAAGGGAAGGCGAGATCTGGCACGTGGACTCACCGCGCTACTCCAGCCGAGCCGCAGTTGATGTCCAAAGCCGCCGCCAGGCACCAGGCAGCGTGATGGCGCCGCAGGCTTTGAAAAAGGAAAAAACTTTAATGAGGCCGTTTTTTACCGGGGATTTGTGGTAAACGTCCCCGCTATTGTGATTTCGCCTTTTGCCTTCTACTTTTCGCATCCAGAGCAGTCGACAGGCTCTCCGTCCGAAATGCATTTGAGTGGGTTGATCCCAGGATTTTTGAGACGTTCTGTGCTGTCGATGAGAGTAGAGGTTTGCATAGCCGCGTTTCGCGCATTGTGCGATTGAGATGAGAAATTAGTCTTGCAACACGAGGTGCAGAAGAAGTACGGTGGATCTTCTGTTTCCTGGCTTCTTCTGCAGTCTACATACAGCAGCAGCAGCAGTACTCTCCCTCTTCTCTCCGGATGGTTCCGGTACTTCCATGTAACAACATGTGAGCAGACGTGTGATAACTCATTCCACAGGAGTGCTGCTGCTTAATAATAAAGTGTATACCTAGTACACAGGCGGACGTGAGCGGTCGAAACACGCGCCCCAGGTGTTGCACTGTTCGTCCCTACAAAGTGAATGAACAGCAGCCAGTATCCTCTTTTTCGTTCTTCTTGGTACTACAGCAGTCAGTGTTTGCACGTCCTTTTTTAGACCAAAAGCGTGGCAGAAACCAAAAACTCGTGGAGGTTCTGCCAATTTTGCTTTCGGGCGTCGCGTGTCTGTTCGTCTGTTGACGATTCCGTGCTCCGAGCTCACGCAGCGTACAAAATCTTCAGTGTTGCACCCGCCTTCGGGTTAATTAATGTACGTGGCAACACCAACCATATTTTCCCTAAGGAGATGGAACAACGTCACCGACTTGCTGTGCTGGCTCCAGAAGATCAAACCATATTCTTCTATGTACAGGTACAATAGGTCACAAGAAGAGCTTACATAATCTCTGTACTCGTACGAATAGCCGTGTTCACGCGAGAGATGAAGGTCTGAGCTCGTACTGCTGCACTTACTGGTAGGGTCTCTCTGAGACAATAACTATAATAACTAACTACTATTCATCGTTCTGATACACAGCATACGACGAACAGGCACCTGCAACGGCAACAAGAGCTGACGCGCAACAAACACGATTTGAATGCCGGCTGTCGTTGTTGCTTGGTCGCTGCGTCGCTTAACCCCGTCTATCCATCATTCGAGCATGTTCCTCTTTCTTTCTGCAGAGCTCCCTTGCCTACGGCAGTCAGACCCCTCGTACTAGCAGCGACGGCACCCGTGGTACGTTTAACCGTTACCATTCGTTGCTCTTGTTTGTCGCGGGTCCTTGTTGCCGGTACGTTTCAGGCTTACGTTGCTCGTGTGGGGGGGGGGGGGGGGTACTTGTGTGTGTCGTGTGTCTACCTGTCCACTCGTAGGCACCTTGATTGTTGCTATAGGAGGTGTACATGCATTCCATCTGCAGCAGCAGCAGGCGGGCAGTCCCATTAGACCTCGTTTGTGAATTCAAGGCTTTACAACGCACGCACTTGTTTCGTGCCTGCTTTCCGTCCCATCGACCGATAGACATGATACAAGAAGTACTCGTTTCGCACATCATAAGTGTTGCAGCACGCATGTTGCCAGTCCGCTGGATGGATGTTGCGTGATTTTTCGGTGTGCCTCTGGGCCGTACACCTCGTGATACCCGGTACTTCAATCGTTAATCGATGGATTGATCGCAAGCACAGCAATAACAACGAACAAACAGCAGCAGCATGCAGTTGCCGTTTCTGTGCTTGGTGGTTGGTTGCACTATTATCATGCTCGCGTTTTGTAGGTGGTTCTGCAGAACCACCTACTACAGCAGTAGTAACTACTAGAGCAGTAGTAACTCCCACGTTCGATTTCCTGGCACCCCTCCTATTGCACTCCGATGAAGGAAGACGCTATGGCCACGCCTCGCGTGTCGCAAAGGAAGTCTTCGTCTAGATGACGCGAAGTTATTCATCGGACACGCGCCGGTGGGAGGGTTTCACAGGCCGACTCTGTTACCGACCCGGTTCCGGCTTTGCACCCTGATACCCCGCCGACCTGATCCCACCCGTCGGACCTGAGATCTTCAAAGTCATCCTCCGGGTAAATATACAGCCGCCAGCAGGGCCGACTTGCCACCCAGATCCCGCGGCCACCTAGTCCTACAAAATCGAGGGTTTCAACCAAACGGCCAATTAAAGTGGTAACCGTCTACAGCAGTCACTGACCTGTGATACCTGCCACAGGCTCGTGTGCCGGCAAATCATTGCGCCCAATCTAGAGTCTAAATCCGCTTGCTTTACGAGGAGACAGACCACCGCCGTCCAGCAGGGTCCAACGGCGACCACCAATCAATAGAAGCTTGGGTGACCCATCTCAGCGCACGACATGGCTGGTCTCTTTTTCTGTGGTTTTCGTGCTGGAGGAGGCTCGTGCTGCTTGCCGTCCACAAGGAGTGTCGTGGAACCGTCCCCGGGTTTTTCGAATATCCCTGGATTTTGATGCTGCTATGTAACCGCACGCATACATACATGTGGCGATCCTTTCGCTGCGGCTATCGCCCCTCGAGAATATATGTTTACCGACATCACCATCGCACCGAGATTATCGTCGTCATCCTCGTCGTCGTTCGCGTCTCGTTGTTCGTTTCCTTTCCTCTACGTTACTTTTGTTTCGGTGTCGACGCGACTGCTGTTGTCGGTGTTTTTGTCTGTTATCAGCGTTTGTTTGTGCCGAAGGTCCTCGGGGCTCACCGCTCACCCTCCTGGTCGTGTCTGGACCAAGAGGCCGCTCGCTCCTTGAAACAAAAACGAACAGTCGCCTGAAAAACAACGGATTCAAAAGTTGCATAAGGAAGGGTAACATTTCAAACGTTATTTTATGTACGTTCGAACTTGTATAAAGATGTCCTCCTTTTGGAGCGACCGCTCCCGCTTTACTGCATTTTCCCCGCGGTCAACGCCTCAGTGGGTCATCTAGCCCCCGCCACGCCCCTTCGTCCTTATTTCCTTTCGTGTGCCTACTAATAGCTGTGGCCTCCATACATTCCCCATTGAATGCCTAATATTTTGGTGGAATCGTGTTTATTTTTCGGGTCATTTCTTGACGCCAAAGAGGATCTTATAGACCTCCCATCCCCAGGTTTTCGGGTAACTCTAATCTCTACATGTTTTTTGGAATAATATATTTCACCGCTATTTCGACACGCTGAGTTTGGACCATCAGCTGGTTCGTGCCTTAGCAGAGAGTGGGTGTGTCAGCTTGATGTTTCATCTACAGCAGCTTGTGATTTTCTTCAGATTGGCCGCCCGTCCACCTTCTCCCAACAGGTCTACTGCTGTACACCTCGATTTTGAGGTGGTGCAGATGAAAACGTTGGTCGAAAACTCGGCGTACACAAATGAAATCACCCCCCCTGACAGTTTGCCCCTGTCTTGCGGACAGCTCCATCCGGCTCCTCACAAGCAACCACAGTCGGTTAAAATTGAGGCACGCTCCTGCGGGGGGCGGGTGACGGCGTCGGGTGCGCCAGACAGTCTAATAGTTGTAGGCAGCCAGAAGCGATTCACAAGGGAGATATTTGTTTTTGTTTCCAGCAGCACAGCAAACTCGCAGAATCACCTGCTATTTCATTTCAAGCACTGAAGCCTACAGCAAGCAGTAAAAATATGTACCCATGATATAATCGCCTATGAAAAAAACGGCTTTCACAAACGTTTGCTGACATACCCTAAAAAAGGCAGACAGGAGCATAACGTTGCCGTGAGATGTACCATATTGGCCCTAGTAATGAGTGCAAAACAGACGAAACTATAGTCTGGATTATTGTTTTTGGGGCAATCTTTCCGAGATTGAGAAATACGGATCTATTTTGCGAGTCCCTTGTTAGTTTCAAGTCCTTCGTGTTTCTTTGCGGAACGCCTACATGTGCCTATTGGACAACCGATTCCTGAGAGTTCCTCACTAATGGCCCTCACCACACCAGCGAAGAAATTGCACGTACGTGCAAGATTCGTAGATTTGCATATATTTTGGTTACCACCTGGCGCCCTGTTTCCATTTGGTATTTTGACTCCGCAGTGGGTCCATCCCATTGGGCACCCTCCTCCCACTTCGTGGTGCAGGCATATATTCAGCCTTCCGCAGGAGCCGCCTGAGGCCCAACTGGCACCCTGATCGCGTTAGGTACCATAAAGGCAATACATATCTACAACAACGCCGGCTACTATTTTTTTTTTTTTTTTTTTTTCATCATCACTTTTACTTTCCGGCCCACTCGTAGGAGGTTTTACCCTCGACGATCTTCTGGACAGGCCGTGGTCACAGGTGTCGTCCCTTCTCCCCCCCGGTACGTGCCTTTAGTTTTTATCGCGCATAGGGTTCAGCATTCCCACTGCTCGTCGACTTTCATCGAATGTACAGCTAACTCACGCTCTCGCGCTTTCTGCTAATCAATTTTATGCAAGAAAAAGTTCCTACGAGCATGCACTCGGTGAGACTCGAACTCACGAAATTGATCTTGATAGGCTCGCGGACCACCTACCAAGCCACCGGGGACGCCGGCTATAAATACAACCGTATTGGATTAACAAACCAGGTACAAATCTCAGGGCGTTGCACGTAGTATATGTGCAATTTTTCCGTCTCTCACCACCACGAAACATCGAGATGCGAGACATGTTTGTCTGTGGCGTTTCGGTAGTGAAATATGTCACGTTAAAAAACAATTTCTAGATCCGTTTCTTTTTCAATTACTCTTCAATGTCACGATATGTGACATATATCACACTTCGGTTTTCTACGTAATTACTCCTCGTCACAGTTGGTTTTTGTTCGTAAGGACCGACCCTTCCATAGACAAGCACCAATTTCAAGCGTAGCTTCGGCGTGTACCAACTGCCCATGTAAGTCTTCGTCTCCTTTGCTACAGCAGTCTTAGCTGTCTCGACAGCATTCTTGTGTATGACGAACCGCTGCTTTTTGTAGGCTGAGCATGACGAAAAGGGTGATTGCAACAAGCAACTTTACCCGACTTTTCAGGGCTAATCCAGCTGAGAAAATGAAAAGTTTGGTTCCTAATTTGCCGTTTTAGACTTGCACCAAGGGCCTTTAATATCGAAGAGACTTATTTTCCAGATGTTGCATGTTTTCTTTTCAAGTCAATGTCAACCAAGATACTGAGGCATTCTGTCGCATTATACGATTGTTTAACAAGGTCAAAATATCTGGAAAGCTATGTAGCATCTATATATTTGGAGATATAATCAAGAAAATCTGCAGGACGAAAAAAAACGAGGAAAACAAATGCGGAAAAAGAAAAAATTGGCGGAGCCATCGGAGCGTTTTTTTTTCTTTAAAATACCATACCTGGTACTTCAGTATTTTCTTCGCTCATGAACTTTGCACCAAGATACGGAGGCGTTCTTTCATTGTTTGTATTTTATTTACCAGAGGGAAAAAAATCTGGAACGCGCATCAATAACCTTGTTGGAAAATGGAATATGAAAGTGTGGATGAAAAAATTATTGCGAAAACAACTGTGGGAAACCTGGAAATTTAGGACAAAGGGTCCATGGATATGATCGGCCCTGCCCTGAGATAAGCAGATTTTACAAGTAAAGCCATTTTTTTTCTTCTCTTCCCATCTGTTTTTTTCTCCCTTCTTTCCTTCTCCGTCCCTACTGGCTGTTGTCGTAACTCAGATCCGGGGTCACCAAGCAAGCTCCCCCCCCCCGTCCCGTGTTTTTTTTTCTGCGTGAAAGGATGAACTTTCTTCTCCCCTCGTCGACCATATTAGCGTCGAATTATTGCATACTCACATCAGGCGCATTCAGCAGTCGATTTCGTCCAAACTCTAAAACTGGAGACCCTGACCTTCGACCTTAGTAGTTTTCGAGGCCAACCACATCGGTATCTAGACCACCGCCGGAGTGACCGGCTCCTAGCCCTTAGCCATGAGATATATTGTACTGTGTCCTATGGCCGGTCGCCAAGGTGGTCTAGTGGTTTTCCTGGGGTGCTGCTGTTACTAACACGTAGCGCTGATATCAGATGTCGAGGGTTTACTCCTCCGAACGTACCAGCATGGTGTAATTATTCCTGTTGGACGCCAACTACCGGGAGCTCCCAAAGTTTGTTATATTAATAGCGTGGTATGCACATCTCAACGCGTGAGAAGTGCTTCTGGCGATAACTATGCATGGCGTGTACCGTACGATTGGGGAGGGCGAGGCGAGAAGTTAACGAATACCAGGTACCTGGTACCTATTAAGGGGGACCAGTTAGCTGTACATTCGATGAAAATCGACGAGCAGTGGGAATGCTGAACCCTATGCGCGATAAAAACTAAAGGCACGTACCGGGGGGGAGAAGGGACGACACCTGTGACCACGGCTTGTCCAGAAGATCGTCGAGGGTAAAACCTCCTGCGAGTGGGCTGGAAAGTAAAAGTGATGATCAAAAAAAAAAAAAAAAAAAAAAAATAGTATATAGGAACTACACACAAAAACCTATATATCTCCCGTTTTTTACTATTAATAAGAATATTTGGTCCTATCAACTATGGTCTCCCGTAACAGCAGTAGCACGCAAGACAGCACACCCCCTATTCCTCCAACATGGGGGGCACACACAACGGAAATGGTGGCTTTGGAGGTATTTTGTCGAGAAGGTTTCATAAATGCATCGCTCCGCGTATACGCCCTCCCTTTTGTCGAGAAACGCAGCTTTGAAAATCGTCCGAGGGGGTGTGTTATTCTGCGTGTTGTGCGGTATCATGTGACCCCGTATTTTGAGTTGACACTTTAGATAGGGATGGAACAGAAAAAGAAAAGCGAAGGTAACAAATGGGATGGAAATATGTACATCTGAAATTAAAAACGACAGGTGTGAGACCTATGCCAATGAAAACACGAAGTCCAAAAGTTTTATTTCAAAAATATTGCTTTGAAAAAACAGCCGAAAATATCCTCGTACCGCCGCTGTGGGAAAAGAAGAAAAACGAATCTTTTTTTTTTCTGACGGCTGCAGACGGCGCAGTTTCTTTTCTCTCGTTGCAAATTGTCAACACGCTGATAAAAATCAGCTCGTGCGACGATAGATGTTCGATCTCGATATAGACTCAGCCCATGGCCAACCCGCTTGATGTCGGGCAAGGCCAACGAGTATAGATGCCGGCATCGAAGATAGAAAGTAAAATACATGCTCTAGGGGGGCGAGAGCTTGCCGGCGGCGTCCTGCGGTATCCTCCCAAACCTGAAGAAAGAAAACTGTTTTTTGCCATTCGAGACGGATCGAGAAATTTTGTCTGCTGTTTTTTGCACACCAGCTGCTAATTGTTTTTTTTGTCGTACGCCTGGCCAGCGCCCGCAACACGTCACTGGTCATTGTGTGAACACGGTGACCCTAGGTTGGGTCGGAGCCCTTAACGAGAGCACTCCGTTCAGAATTCATGATGCAATCGTTGGTTTTGTCGATCGATGTCTGTCGAGGACTCGGAATCTCGCCGCTTCGAACCAAAGATCGGCCTGAGTTTTTCTCAAGCCGTTCTTGGCCCAACATCGGCCCCAGATTTGCTTTATTCGGGCTTTTCCATTGGGATTTTTTTTTTTTCTGAACGTGCCCATGCGTAGGAAGCGCGTCCTAATTTTTTTTGGCGGGTATCTTTGGAATTCAAACTTTTTATTGATACTTCGCTTTCCCATTGGCATAGGTCTGGAGATCGAGGATTTCGTCGAAACACATGTTGGCAAGCCGTGTGTGATACTGCTAATAGTGATCCTTCGATCGCGGTACTTCGGGTTTTAAATGGCCTCATCCAGGAAACACAGCAGTCCGTATACGAGTATGAGGAAGAGATAGAATCTGAAGTTGCAGAACTCAAGGAGTGGGTGTCTATATTTGGGAAGTACCAGGTATATATTAATAATACGAGTACACATATAAATAATTCCGAGGTTGCACGTAGCTTGCCACGAATGGGGAATTATGTCCACCAGGTACATAATTTTTTAACAACAAAAACTGAAACTTGAACAAAGCGAAAACGCTTACGCTTCCGAATTATGTTTGTACCACCGCCGTGTAGCGTATCATACGCTTGTAGGGTTTGAAAACTGAAAACTGCTGTATTATTGGTCGGCCACGTGATGTTTGAATGTCACTCCCACGCGGTGGGTCCAACATCGTAAGCGATGTTCCCTTTGAGTAATATTCGGTTAGACAGCAGGGCTCGTGGAGACAAAATACAAAATATCTAGTGGTTTTATCACGTACTGAATACTCGCACTAGTACGTGTGTTGGTATGTTTCTGTGTGTTTTGCCCACTATTATTATGGTATTTTTTTTGTCTCCAGGACATGCGAGTTTTGTGTTGTTTTGTTTTTGCTGTATACACGCGGTTCACTCGGTGGGACGGACGAAAACCCAGGGTGGACTCCCCAAAACGCCCGCCATATTCTTCCGGGAGTTTTCTCCACAGCAGTTTTTGTTTGGCTTTTTGGCCCAGTAGAGTTCTCCATCTTGTATATAAATACGTTTCTGGTAATATTCTTCATAATAAGCGGGGAAACAAAACAGGCCCCTGCTTGGCTCTCTCGATCCAAACCGGGCCTGACCCCACCCGGATGTGATCCCAGTTGACACCCTGCTCCCACCTACAAGGTGCAGAAATATTAATAGCCCTCCGCAGGAGCCGGCGAAGGCCGTGAGCCAGAAGCGCGAACCGTAAATGGTCAGAAATCGTCGAACGGTCGAAAATAATCAGAAGATGAAGAAAAAAACCCCGTCGCAACCCGGGAATCGAACACAGCACAAAAATCATTGTGCTGGGCACCATATACCGCGGAACTGTGTAACCCTCCACGGCGCCACCACCTCCATATTATTTGTAGGCTAAGGCTCATTCTCGTCGGAGAATTTCTTTTCCAGAATTTTCAAAGTTTGAAAATAATTAGAGATAAATATCAAGATACGGAGGCGTTCTGTCACTATCCGATAAAATCTCCTGAAGCCAAAAAATCACGTTCGTTAAATTTCATATATTTGGAAAACAAGGAAAATCTGGAAATTAATAAATGCGCGGAAAAAACATTTCAATTATGGAGATAAGCTCTCCGATAAGAATGACCCTGAGTAGTTTCGCAGCAGGTGTACGTACAAGCATATGTATGACGAAGGGATATTCCTGGAAATTTTTTTCGTTATACACAGAAGTTGTGAACTTGACTCGTTTGTGCACGTTCCCAGTTTTTGTGACTTGATGATTTTCAACCAGAAATTCATGTTTTTCCATCCAACGCTGACCAGCAACGCCCTCCGGAGAATAGTGGATGGTTGAGCCCAAAATCAACCGGGGACACCACAAAACGAAGATGTGCTCCAGTATTTTTCTCGGGATATATAACATGTCCCGCAGGGTAGATCTTCCGGAGTGTATCGTCGTGATTGACTGCTGTCCAGCCGAGCCAATCATATCACTATTAATGAATAGCAGTTATATATAGTCGTACGGGGCCCACAGAAGTCGCAATCAATTCCTCCTGCAGCCCAATAGCACACAATCTCACAACAGAACAGCGGTAGTTGGTCATGTTGAAGTTTTGGCGAAATAAAAAACTTCGTTGTCTGGTAAATTTAAGTCACGTTTTCGCTATTAGCAGGCGGAAACATGTCGGAGAGAGCTACGTGCTCTGTTGAGAAAACACGAGATGTATATACAACTAAAGTAAGGAGGAACGCAAACAAAATCGAAGATACACCGGCTGCCCGAGGTTTGAACTTGTCCTAAAAATAGTAGTTGGTCCCGAGTTACGTATATAGTACCTGGTGTACCGTACAAAATAGTGTAAAAAAGGCTTGTGTATAAACTCACACCGGTAGACCTTGTATGCTCCTAAAAGGTCAGACATCGAGCAGATATGGCCATTCCACCATAATCAGGGGGTGTTTGCCACGTGAAAATGGTAAAGCTGGGAGTCGGCAGGGTTTCACGACTAATCCCGAGTTGGTACGTGTCGTTAGTCGGGTAACTAACTAGAGTCGGAAAGCCGGCTGGTGAAGCCAGCTGATGGCCAGCGGACTTACCGATTTAAGTCAGGCGAGGGAGGCGAGCCAAGTCAGCCGAGGGGGGCTCGCCCGAACATGATAAATGTAAGGGTACGCGCGGTAAGAGTCGTAACGGGAAAATGTGGTCGGGACGGGAACGGGAAACCGTGTGATATTTCGTTCTAGACCACGATTTCCCGTCCCGTACCGTTTCAGTGTCTGTTCCCGACCTTCACCATCCTGCTGTAAGGTGTCGTGCTCGCGTTCCCGAATATTCTCGTTCCCACTATGTATTCCCGTTCCTTACTATTCCCGTTCTCACTGCTGTCTGCCCAGTCCCAACTATTCCCGTTCCCACTGCTTGCCCAGTTGTTTCCGTCCCATCCCGACGTTGGCAAAGAGTTGCTCCCATCCCGCATCTCACTTCGAGTATTGGGGCAGATATTTTAATTCCATCCGCCGGAATTGTCGTTATGCAACTTTTTGGATGCAACAGCAGTAGGAGTATGTACAATAAAATAAGTTCGGGTAGACTGGGGACTGCAGATTTGCGTAGTACGAGTACGATTCGTGTATGCTTTCTATTTTGTTTTTCCCCTCTTGTACCATACCAATTTACATTCCACATTGAAGTTCGTATGAACCATTCAATCAGTCGAACTCGCACCTGACTTTTAGAAATTGATTTATTTTTGGAAAATCTGTCGTACGTTTTTCGCGTAAAAACAATGAAACACACACCACACACCCGGCGGAAGCAAGGGCGTAACAAGCTTGGACGTTGTAGAGGTGGGTGGTGCTGGCGGCTCTGCTTCAGTGCCTTGAGCAGAACCAAACCGAGCACACCCAGTGTCTGCACATCCTTTTCGTGTTGGTGCTTTTTTCTTTTTTTTGGCGCGCGATCCGGAAATAAACCCTCAGTTAGGTCCGGCTGACGGCTGTTGTTATGCTTTTTTAATAAAAAGCCACCAGTACACGAAGTAGACTTCGATACATATGGCTGTTTTCAGCGGTTGTCTCCAGCCCGCGTTCCTGGTCGTGTTCCCAATCGTTCCCGACTGCTTTCAACAATCTTTCTACACTGATGGAAACCCAATAAGTAGGATAGTCGGCTGGGAAACGACTAACTGTTGGTCCGACTAATCACTTGTTGGTGACTTGCGTCATGCCGCCTCACTACTCTGTACAATGTACCACTCAGAAGCACCAAAGCATGAATGACTTCTATTTAGATCATTCACTTGGAGTATTCAATGGACGTCCTCGTCCTCGTCATCCGACTCGCTGTCGATGTCGTCGAAGATGAGTCGCCACGTACCCAGAGAGAGTGAGCTTGTTGGGCGTGCACTACCGACAAAGCGACGGCCTGTACAGCGGACGGCCGAAAGTCATCAGTATCCCCGACCTCACCAGAAGCATGTATGTTTCTAGCCAAAAACAGGTAGACCACCCCAACCAAGCTGTGTATACTCTCTGACAAATCAGTGGAATGGATTGCATCCGGCCCCCAAACTGCCATAATGCGTGAAAATCAAGATCAGCAGATTTATCGTTGTCAATGGCGTACATGGACACCACAACACCGCCGAACATCCATTGCTTTAAGAGAATATCGCAGTGCTCTAGGTGTCCAATATATGGAGCGAAACGTGGCTCGCGAGTGAGGTCATAATATTGAAACAAAAAAAAACATGTAAAAGGCAAGTCCTCTGCTGCCCAGTCTGCTTGGAGAAAAGCCTCGGAAGAAACTACGACGACGTGAAGATGAGGAGTACCTAAACGGAGATTCCATATCAGAGGCGCTCTCCGCCGGGTGTCGACGGGGAAGCCAATCCCAAGAGACGCCAATCCAACCCTGCCATGCTTGGAAGCGAGGCAGTCAAGCAGGGGAGTATCTTACTGGATGTTCAGATTGAGTATGAAACAACGCAACCACCAGTGTGAGATACCCTGATTCGTAGGTCGGTCGAGTCCGTAAGACGACACACGAAGACCACGAGGCATGTGCTTCGGTGTCCGGTCATTTCGCTTGTTTGGGTTGACGGTACGTGCATTATAGTCTGTTGGCACATAGATTTCCTTGTACAGCTCGGGCCGGAGTGTGCCCCACGCACGTACGTTCTGATTTATGTACTTGCGTATCACTTGCGGAGCAGAAAGGCGTTGTGTTCGTTTGCCTGTTAGTTTGTTTCGGTTACCGAAATATAATTTTGTGGCCAGAGAGTTGCTGTGTTTCATGCACTATGTACGCTCGAAGTCGTATACAGACACGCCGGTAGGAGCACGGTAGCGCCAAAGACGAACGTGTCGATTTGATAATAAAGTCGTTACCAGGCGGCGTCGCGCTCCGGAACGACAAGATGAAGCGACTTCTCACAGAGCGAACGCTTTGATGTAGAGCACCGCCATGTGTATGAGAACGCGATTTACATTACCCGTTTTTTTCAAGGTTAACATTAATACCAGACGGCTCGAATCTGAAAAGCTCGGGACCTTGGTTCCCGTATCTAAAAGGTAAATTAGACAAAAGATGTGACAATATGCCATCGAGAGCGTGATCGTTGGGTCTTCGTCGTACTATGGGACGATATTGCCTACACAAATCATACACGAGATAGCCAGGGCATAGACAATGGTAGGCTTAAACAAAATCATGCTCATAGAGCTCGAGGGTCGGGGATACGTGGTCCGAGACGGCCCCCCCGGGAGAAGGAATCGTACTCCCTTGGGAGCACCACGGACATCTGAATTGCCAGTTCCCTAGGTTCACCTACGGTTATCTAAAAGCAGTTTAATTTCCCGTCCCAACGGACGAAATGACAAAAAACGGTACACCAACGCTTTTTTGCCAGTTGACGGTACAAAAACTTAAACCAGGCAATCAGGGTACACCAAAACCAAGTTAGATGACATTTCCTGTCAAGGTACACCGTTTTATGGCGAAACATCCATGTCCGTCCGTCTCACATGCGAAAATGCAAAAACGGTACACCATTGTATTTTTGCCAGTTTGCTGTACGAAAAAGTAAAACGAGGTGAACAGGGCACACCAAATTCAAGTTATATTATGTTTTCTGTCAAGGTATACCGTTTTCTGACGAAAAAGCAATGTCCCGGTACAGCTTATATTAAAACCGCGTTCGTTAATAGAAGCGCCTTCTTGTACTCGTGTTCATACCAGGTACGAGTAAAGCGTTACTTTACATTTATTTCGTTTCGTGCGCGTGCGTGTACTCAGAACACGGTACCGCGGGCGGAGCCCGGCGCCGCCGCGGGTGTCAGCGGGTGCTAGCAGGTAGAGGGGATGTTGCAAGGAGCGCGGTCGACGTTTTCATGACTAGGCGTCGCGTGTGCCTCGAGACACGTAGGAAGCACGAATGGGCTTTGTCTGGCCTCCCTGTGAGGCTCCGCTTGTACCAAATACGAGATGTAAGGGTCGTTTTGGTATGCGAAATAATATTCAAGCGGTGCTTATTTTTGCGCCCAAACTAAACTTCAAAGAGACTTCAATGCAGTTTGAGCACCAACTTTGTCGAAGTGGCGAAGAAGGGCCACGGTGAGCACAGGGCTTGACGCGAGGCGGGCGACGGGGCTCACTGTGGCAGAGAGGGAGGAAAACTTTATCCGGACCGAATCGGTGGTGAGGTGGTCGCGAGACGGGCGGGCAGCGTACAAGGCTAAGAGGGGAGCTCTGATGTTTGTTTTTTTCTTCTTGACCGGTGGAACGTGTTCCAATCAGGCAGAAAATTATTACATGAGAGGAGACTGGGATTTTTTCCCTCTCCGTATTTTTTCACATCGTACATGTTCATACGAATAGCCCGTAAACATTGTGAACTCTCCGAATGTTCTACGTGCACAAGTACCTTTTTTGCAGTATGTGTGTAACTTATATCTGTGCAGTGCTGTCTTTTGTGTCGAGACGATATCCGACGATGTGCGGCATGAAGGAAGAGTTTCGTCGTCCATCGCCCATAAAATCCCCGGCAGGACAGAGGGAGAGTGTCTCTCCGAATGTTCTACGTGCACAAGCACCTGTATTACAGTATGTGTGTAATTTTTATACGTACAGTGCTGTCTTTTGTGCCGAGACGATATCCGACAATGTGCGGCATGAAAGAAGAGTTTCGTCGTCCATCGCTCATAAAGATGATCCCCAAGACCAATGACCATGATGTGGCTTGCGCAACCGCGTTCGTCAACTATTAATAGACAACTCCAAGACGAGTCATTTATCGCAGATCTCGTGCCTGGCGATTGGTACCCCTGTCGTATTCAGCAAACAGCCCCGATACGTCCTTCTCGGCGTGACGAACAACGCCGACGCGGTAGTCGTGGACATCGAATTCGACCCGCGAGAACCATACCTTCGGAATAAGGTCACCGGATATCATGTCGTCGAACTACAGTATCCACCTACGCGAGTGCTCATCTACATCGACGCCGCCGACAGAGCTGGGCTGAAGCTGGATGGGCTCCCTCGAGGTGTCATCAACGGCCGTCTGGTTAACAGGACGTTCTCCATCGTTGGTAAAGGCAGGCGGAAATTCACCATCAACAGAATGCAGGTGCCTCTGTCTCTTGGTATTATTTCCTCAGTCTATCGAGCGCAAGGCGAAACCATCCCTAAACTTGTGCTCGACATTCGTAAGCCAGTAGACGGTTATATGGACAGCACGGCTGTCTACGTCGCTCTGTCCCGAGCGACTGATGCCAGCAAGCTGTTCTTGCTGTCGCCGGTTGCTCTCGACGATCTGACCCATCCACAGGATGACGATGTAGCGTCTATGATCGACCACCTCAAACGTCTAGACGAGGCTACACTAGCATTGTTCTTGGATGATCCCTGAATGATCCCTCTATATTCCGACCGGCCACGACAAGTCCTCCGGCAAGTTACACATCTCACACCAACGACGGACAAACAGACACCGGCTCCATCTACCCTTTACTTTTTGTGCCGCCCAATGAGAACAACAATTGCTTCTTCAACGCCGCCATCGCCCCCGCTATAGCTGCTTGGGAAGGTCACCATCTCCCCAACCCAACCATGGCAACACCAGCTGGAGCCATCTTCTTCTCCACTCCTGGGGGTGTGCGTGCCTGCATGTTCGACGGCAAGCCTCCCCAACGCACCCTCTTGAAAAGTTCTTGCTTGTTTTGTTATATACATCTCGTCGTAGTAATACCCCCCAATACTTACCGACGCCTGCAATACCTATACTACGTTGTGCTTTCATGTGTTTTCTGAACGTTTTATTGTATCGTTTCGTGCGGTATGCGTCGCATTCTTTTGAATGCAGGATTCTTTGGCTCAAGCACGTGACAAGATCCTTGGTAGTAGCGGCCTACCGGGCGCAGGATCCGTAATGGGAACGCCGGGCTGCATATACGAAGCGATCACCCTTCGACCTGATTATCAACTCCACTTCAACAGCGGATGACCAGGTGACGTCGTGGAACGGCATGCTCGTTTCCTGTACACTCGGACAGCTCTCGGCTTCAACTGGCACTACACTACCGATTGCCATATCGAGGACGATGGCCATATCGAGATAACCGCATCCCAATGTGCACGATGTCGAGATCCCGCACCAGTCTTGATTCCGCTCGGATCACCCCAGTCACTCCAGGATGCTGTCGATGCCTTGTTCCTGACCGGAGCCGCCTCCGACTTCTCATTTCCTGGACCTGCTCCGTGCCCCCCCTGCGACGAGAGCTGCGCCCGGCACGTCAGCACATCCATCTGCTCGATTCTTCCTTGGAGTGCGCACAACGCCCCAGATTGCGTCTTCTTCGCGTCTGCAGGTGTAGACATCTACGAGGACGCCGGAGAGCCGCCGGCACCGTCACCCATTTTCCCTAGGGTTACCCTAGGGTAATCTAGAAGCAAAACTAACTTCCTGTCCTAACGGACAAAATGGATAAAAACGGTACACCAGCGCTTTTTTTTGCCAGTTTACGGTACGAAAAACTCTAACCAGGCCATCAGGGCACACACAACCCAAGTAAGATGGCATTTTCTATCAAGGTATACCGTTTTTTTTTTTTTTTTGGCGAAACATCCATGTCCGTCCGTCTCACTTGCAAAAAAGCCAAAAAAAAACGATACACCACCGTATTTTTGCCAGTTTACGGTACGAAAAGTAAAACGAGGCGATCAGGGCACACCAAACCCAAGTCATATGACATTTTCTGTCAAGGTATACCGGTTTCTGTCAAACAAACAATGTCCCGGTACAGCTTATATTTTCGAACAAACACTGCGTGCGTCAATAGAAGCGCCTTCTCGTACTCATATTCATACGAACATACCACGTACGAGTCAAGCGTTGCTTACATAATCTCAAGCCATTTTATTTCGTTTCGTGCGCGTACGTGTAGTCAGAACACGGTACCGCGGGCGAGCCCGGCGCCGCCGCGGGTGTCAGCGGGGTGCTAGCAGGCAGAGGGGGTGTTGCAAGTAGCGCCTTCGCCGTTTGCATGGCTAGGCGTCGCGTGTGTCTCGAGACACGCAGGAAGCACAAATGGTATCTGTCTGGCCTCCCTGTGAGGCTCCGCTTGCACCATATACGAGATATAAGGGTCGTTTTGATATGCGAAATAGTATTCAAGCGGTGCTTATTTTTGCGACCAAACTAAACGTCAAAGAGACTTCAATGCAGTTTGAGCACCAACTTTGTCGAAGTGGCGAAGCAGGGCCACGGTGAGCACCGGGCTTGACGCGAGGCGGGCGACGACGCTCACTGTGGCAGAGAGGGGAAAACCTTATCCGGACCCAATCGATGATGAGGTGGTCCCGAGACGGGCGGGCGGCGTACAAGGCTAAGAGGGAAGCTCTGCTGTTCGTTTTTTTTCTTTTTGACCGGTTGAACGGGCAAGCGGTAAACGCAACTCGTGAGTCACGTTTAAAAAATCAAGTCAGGGGACGATAAGTAACTATCCCCTTGTACCCGCGTCGTCCAACCCCATACAAACATACCAACCGTTGGATACTCCGGTCAGCAAGTCAGGCGATCTTACGTACCGAACACATGCCAAGCCTGAGACTGACGCGGCCTCGAACCGCGGCTGAGCAAGATACGAAAGCAAAAACGCTCGCAGTAGCCTTTGTCCTTTTGTGGTCTAATCTAAAGCGCTAGATTCGAGCAGCTACCTCGCCACGAGCAGCGAGAAGCCTAACAATAACAACACATCAGTCCAGGTTGAAGCATGCCTTCAAGAAAGAGGTGGGTGCAGATGTGCAGATGTAGACTGCTGTAGACCGACCTACCGTTGTATCTATCACTGTCGCTCGTGACTCTTGACCAGAGGGTTTGACTGTTGATTCACAGCAGTTTTTTTCCTTGTGTCGAATGTGTCCCTGTTTGGTTGGTCGGCTCTGTACGTCAGCTGTGAGTTCAATCGATCGGTCGATACTCAACTTTCTGCACACCGCCGACAGCTCATGAGCTAGCTCATCTATTGTGCATAGCTCACGCTTCGAAAACATGTGCAGATGAGCTACCGCCTATAGCTCAAGCCGGGGGAAACATGTGTAGCTCGTGTAGCTCGTATAGCTCATCTCGGGCGCAGATGAGCTACTGTAACTCATGTAGCTCCTATAGCTCAGCCTGGGAAAATGTGAGTAGATGAGCTATCTTCTGTAGCTCAAGCCTTCAAAACATGTGCAGATGAAGTACCACTTACAGCTCAAGCCTTCCAAACATCGACGCCGCCGACAGAGCTGGGCTAAAGCTGGATGGGCTCCCTCGAGGTGTCATCGGCTGCTGTCCGGTTTACAGGAAGTTCTCCATCGTTGGTAAAGGCAAGCGGAGATTCACCATCAACAGAATGCAGGTGCCTCTGTCTCTTGGTATTCTTTCCTCAGTCTATCGAGCACAAGGCGAAACCATCCCTAAACTTGTGCTCGATATTCGTAAGCCAGTAGACGGCTATATGGACAGCGCGGCTGTCTACGTCGCTCTGTCCCGAGCGACCGATGCCAGCAAGCTGTTCTTGCTGTCGCCGGTTACTCTTGACGATCTGACCCATCCACAGGACGACGATGTAGCTGCAATGATCGACTACCTCGAACGCCTCGACAAGGCTACACTAGCCTTGTTCTTGGATGATCCCTCTTCATTCCGACCGGCCACGACAAGTCCTCCGGCAAGTTATACATCCCACACCAACGACGGACAAACAGACACCGGCTCCATCCGCCCTTCACCTTTTCTGCCGCCCAATGAGAACAACAATTGCTTCTTCAACACCGCCATCGCCTCCGCCATAGCTGCTTGGGAAGGTCACCCTCTCCCCAACCCAACCATGGCAACACCAGCTGGAGCCATCTTCTTCTCCACTCTTGGGGCTGTGCCTGCCTGCATGTTCGACGGCAAGCCTCTCCAACGCCCCCTCTTGGTAAGTTCTTGCTTGTTCTGCTATCCACATCTCGTCGTAATAATACCGCCCAATACTTACCGGCGCCCGCAAGTACCCATATATACATAAATACTACGTTGTGCTTTCATGTGTCTTCTAAACGTATTGTATCATTTCGTTCGGTATACGTCGCATTCTTTTGCGGAATGCAGGATTCTTTGGCTCAAGCACGTGACAAGATCCTTGGTAGTAGCGGCCTACCGGGCGCAGGATCCGTAATGGGAACGCCAGGCTCCATATACGAAGCGATCACCCTTCGACCTGATGATCAACTCCACCCCGACAGCGGGTGGCCAGGTGACGTCGTGGAACGGCATGCTCGTATCATGTACACTCGGACGGCTCTCGGATTCAACTGGCACTACACTACCGATTGCCATATCGAAGACCATGACCATATCGAGATAACCGCACCCCAATGTGCACGATGGCGAGATCCCGCACCAGTCTTGATTCCGCATGGACCGCCCCAGTCACTCCATGATGCAGTCAATGCCTTGTTCCTAACCGGAGCCGCCTCCGACTTCCCATTTCCTGGACCTGCTCCGTGCCCCCCCTGCGACGAGAGCTGCGCCCGGCACATCAGCACATCCACATGATCGATTCTTCCTGGGAGTGCGGACAACGCCCCAGATCGCGTTTTCTTCGCGTCTGCACGTGTAGACATCTACGAGGACGCCGGAGAGCCGCCAGCACCGTCACCCAGTTTGATGATAGGCGTTGAGTACTGCCTCGTAGCTGTCATCTACTCCCTTCCGAACCATTTCGTGACCCAGTTGCGTTCGAGAGGGCGGTGGTTGAAGTACGATTGCATACTCGGGGGGGGGAGTACCACGTCTTGCGACGATTTCGACTATGACTGGTATCATGGTTTCCAGCATATGTATGTCTACCTTCGAAAGTCTATGACCTTGCCTGTTCTCCAGGCACAAACGACACCATACCGTAGTGCTAGCTACCATGAGCGCGCAAGCCAAGAACGCGCGAAGATTATCGAGGCGACTAGACAAGGACCCATCATGCCTCCGCCTTACCGAAGTCCTGGCCACTACGACGTGGGGAGCGCAGCTGTGCCTTGCCGACTCGACTCCGACGTACCGCCGCCTTGAGCGTCTCCCGTGTTCTTCACATGTGTGTTGAAACGTTTTGATTTTTGATGTGATATTGCTTCTCGATTAGGACTGCCTGCCTTCTTGTTTCCCTCTTTTTGCTAGAACGAATTTTGTAGAAATGTCGCACGGCGCGCCCAGCCTTTCGAGTTCTGCGCGGCCACATACATTAACTGTCCGGTCGCAGAGTGTTGTTTGCGCGGTGCATGTACGTGACGATCATCGGCGAAAAGTCTACTTGTATGCCTGTTGTCATCTTTGACTTCACGGCAGCGTTTTATTTGGTGTGGGTGTGTTCGCGACACGTCGAGGTCATCGCAATCTGCGCGATGCTCGACTGTGACGTTTTGTTTATGTGTTTGCTTCGAATTAGCGGCAACATCAGCATCTGCAAACAAGTAATATTCTACGTGGCAAATATCGACGTCGAGAGAGAATTGTCATACCGCGGGCCAATCTTTTGTTTTATGGTAAAACCCTAGGGAACAGCGGGGCAACCCTTGCCCTGCCCTACAATTGATTATAGGCGTTGAGTACTGCCTCGTAGCTGTCATTGGTTCTCGATTAAAACTGCCTGCCTTCTTCTTTCCCTCTCTTTTTTCTAGAACGCATTTGGCAGAAATGCTGCACGGCGCGTCCAGCTCTTCGAGTTCTGCACAGCTATAAGCTACATCAATTTATTTTATATGTTTGGTCGACAATGTGTTGTTTACGGGGTGCATGTACGTATCGATCATCGGCGAAAAAGCTATTTGTATGCCTTTGGACATCTTGGACTTTACTCCGGCGATTTATTTGGTCTGGGTGTGTTCGCGACACGTCGAGGTCATCGCAATCTGCGCGATGCGACTGTGATATTATGTTTTGTTTTTTTGCTTCAAAATAGCGGCAACAGCAGCATCTTCAAACAAGTAATATTCTACGTAGCCAAGTATCTACGTCGCGAGAGAATTTCCATACCTCCGTCCAACCTTTTATTATATGGTGACACCGAGGGAACAGCAAGGCAACCCTTGCCCTGCTCTACAATATTCAATAGTGGAATTTTGAAGTATACCCTGCTGAGGGTATCGTATGGAAGGTCGTATGACGTGATCTTGCACATTTTACAACCCACCTGGTAATACCTACATGAAAAACAACACGAATGTACGGGTATGACCTAGGGTGAGTAGGAAATGCGCAGGGTGAGGTCTGAGGAAGGGCGGCGATATTCCAGACCACCACCCCCAGGAAATAATGTGGCAAAGTCGCCAACAAGCGTACACGGACGCGAACAAGTGGCCCACAATCAAGGAGTTCGCGGAACAGTATGCACCTTTCCGACGAAGAGAACCGCAAGGCACGGAAGTATCGGCATCGAGGCCCAGAGGAATACGGGGTCACGGCCTACATAAGGCACCAGACCGGCTAGGTGATATTAAAAAAAACAACAGCCTTGAAAAAATGGGTGATATGTGTGTGGTCTTCATATTAATCAACCGTTTTTTTTCTGCCCGTCGATATCCAGCACAACCGGTTTCCGTGCCTCCGATCCTCAAGAGATGCAAGCTCGGTGGTCACGAAACTGAGCCACAGAGATACTAAATTGTTATTCAGTAAGCAGAGTAAACAATGCAATGTCATGTGTCATCGTACTGGATACGAGAGGCACGATACACAGGTTGGGTTCTATGACAGAACGAACAAAGCGAAAGGAACAAAAACCAAATAAATATACAAAATAAAAAATACAAAAGTGTCGTGCCTCCCCGTAAGGGATGTGGCAGACAATACATAACGAGCTGATAAAGAGGCAAAACTGCTTCATTGCACAGAGTTAAATTATGAACCAAGGGAAATACAAGCCAAACCGTTGCACACAAAAACTGAAAAAACGCCACCAACGGCATGTAGGGGTGATGACCTATAGTTTTATGAACTCGGCTCCCCACGTGAGGAGCTCTATTCTATTGCTCACTCAAAATGCGACTCCGAAGGTTATTCGCGCAACCCGACGCCATTTCTATGTTCCAGGAGTCCATAAAACATATATACGAGTAAGCATATCCCAGCAACGGCTGGAGGCCTCATTCCAGCCCAACACTTACAGGCAGTACCTCAGAATATTAGGTGTCCAATACATGGAACCAAACGTGGGTTGCAGGTGAGGTCAAAATATTGAAATATTGAAGCAACAGAGTAGATGTAGACGGGCGTCCTCTACTTCCCAGTCTATTTAGAGAAAAGCCTCGAATAATTCACCATGAGGTCGAATGAAGAGGAGTACGAAGACGGATCATCCCAGCCTCCCAACTTGGACTTACTGTGAAGGTGTTACCTACCTACTGAGCTAGGAGTTCCCTTGGTTTACCTAAAGTATCTATTAGTAGAAGCAAAATTAAAACTTTTCCCATCAGAAAAATATAAAAAACGGTACACGAGGGATTTTTTTTACCAGTTTACGGTACAAAACATGAACACCAGCAAATCAGGGTACACCAAACCCAAGTGAGATGACGTTTTCTGTCAAGGTATCCCGTTTTGTGGTGAAAAGTCCATGTCCGTCCATGTCATAAAACCGACAAAAAACGGTACACCAGTGTCATTTTGCCAGTTTACCGTACGAAAAAAAAATAAAACGAGGTGATCAGGGCACACCAAACCCAAGTTAGATGATGCTTGATATCAAGGTATACCGTTTTCTGGTAAAAAACAATGTCTGGTGCAGCTTATAATTACGAACAAAAACCGAGATCAAGCGCTTTCTTGCACTCGTAAGTGCACGGATCGCCCCGAGACCTCGACCAATGTGTCCGGCCGGGCTTCCTGTGTCCGAGCATTTGACGTTGTGCCGAAAAGTGCTTTGTACGAAGAGAAAAGTTGGCTAAAGTACGAAAATTTGACAAATATACGTATACATATTTTCTAGGTTTTTGTTGCCTATCTTTGTGACGACACCCCCACATATTGGGTATGGCGATTGGCGTGTATACCAGCTCGTAGCTGGTGTGTACGCCTAGACTCGATTGCCGATGACCGGTCAATACACAGTCTATGTTTGAGGCAAACACGTAGTCACTGTCAGGCGACTTGTACGTGAAGCTTCAACAGAAGAGAAGAAGATGATGTTTTGGCGACTCCTGGCCTATATTGATTAATTTGCTCAGCTGGAAGCTGATGATGGTGAGCAAAAGTAGAGTGAGCTCAAAGGGGGGCGGGGCGCGTGTGCGCTCGCAGCTCGCAACAAAGGACGACCCTCATACGTCGTTCAAA
The DNA here is from genome assembly GCA_031763025.1 of Macrocystis pyrifera. Taxonomy (NCBI): domain Eukaryota; class Phaeophyceae; order Laminariales; family Laminariaceae; genus Macrocystis; species Macrocystis pyrifera. The sequence continues at coordinate 3,149,865 of JASSKH010000020.1, read as the reverse complement.
GACAAAACACCAAAAGCGAGAAATACCCTTGTATTTCGTTCAAAATAAAACAACACGGAGACCCTCAGTTTTACTTCAAAAATCAATACATCTTGGGGTACATACCCATGACCCCTTTGTAGCTTATGTTGTTACTTCAACAAGAACTAAACCTATGCTACCGGTCCCGGAGGGATACTGCAGACACTCTTCTCATTCTATACCAATAGCACGTACTACTTATTATTGTGACTTCTTCTGCGTATGAGTGTACAGCAGTAGATATATTGCTGTATACCTGGTACTGCTGTAATATTCAAACTATATCGCACAGACTGGAAAACTGTCTGCTGTACCTAGAAATCAATTGCGTAAATGTATACCAGATAACGTAAGTGTTATCGAGTAACGACTATGATGACCACTGACAAATATCATCTCTAATACCTCCTCCCGTTAAGCAACCCTTCACCTGCAACTAATATACCGGCACTGCCAGACTATCCGGAAAGTACCAGGTAATCCAACGTGAAAAATCGCTAGCGATCGGTTTTTATCTCGAACAGATACGCACTACCAGGTATTACTTTTAAGTCGATTTTATACGTTGAAAACAAAATGTTGCCCTTTTTTACCAGAACTCAGGTAAAGGAGCCAACTGTAAGGCTGTTTGCTATGCGGTTGGATTTCGAGCTTCAGAATGGTATTTTTCGAGCTCAAAAATAAAGACCCTGCTTATGCAGTCCAATTATGCAAAATCCGACCGGAAAATTTTCGATTTGAGAATCCGATGTCGTCGGATTTTGGCCAAATCCGACGACTTGGATCATCAGATTTTCAAATCGAAAAATGACATGCTCTCTATTTTCAAGATGTTATCCACGACAGCAAACGGCAGCAGAACAATCGATGAGTCGGATGGTGACACAGCTGTTTAGCGACGTTGCTTCGCGCCCGACGCGCGGTCGGCAGGCGGGGCGTCCCTCCGTCGATAGACGACAGTCAGTCGGCCGGCCGGCCGGCGCGGGCTCGGGCCTAGAGACCGAGAGAAGCGCACTCGGCGCGTACCTCTCCATGGATACGTACTCGTGGACTACACTGATGTACAGCAGCAGCAGCAAAGCAGCAGTCAGTCACATTATGAAGAACAAAATACCAAGACAGGTTGATTCTAGCGTGCTCGGCACGTCTCTTCACCGCCAGACCAGAGGCAATCAGCCTTGGCTAGGACGCATGGATCCTACGCGCAGGGCAGCGCTCCCAGCGTGTCTCTTCGCAGCGCTCAACCACAACAACAGCAGTTGCTCTCGGCGTTTGTTTGCTCGAATCTCTGCAGGCACAAATTCTGATTTTTCCGCATAGAAAGGCTGCTTCGATTTGCCAAGTTCACAACTGAAAATGCGATCGGGCCAAAATCTGAAGCTCAAAATAAATCGAACCGCATAGGAAACGGCCTAAGATAAGAGTAAATGACAGGAAAATACGAAATTTGATACCTGGTAGCGGTTATACTGACGTCAGTATAGAACGTACCTTTCACGAGTAAGAAATTCGGACTGGAACAGCATTCATGTTTCTTATTTTTCCCCACTATTATTAGGTGTTTTGAACTGTAGCTCGCCCGAGAAAAACGCCTTTTTCTTTATATTTTTCTATATATATTTCTTAACCCCTACCCATGGTCTCTGAGTCTTTTCCTACGTGTTCATACGAATAGCCAAGCGTAGCTTATATTTCTGAACAAATACCTCACGAATTAGAAAAATACCAAAAAAGGACGAAACCGAGGAAAAACGTCAAGTATTAGCAAAAAAACGAAAATTAAACGAAATGCGGCGTCTTCCAACACGTAAAATCTACCTAGCAAATATCTGTATAATATGTCTCGAGTCGCGAGATAATTTCCATACCTCCTCCGTCCAACCTTTAATTATATGGTAACACCTAGGGCTCTACAATAAAATATCGGTCGATTATCCATCCCAGGGTAATCCTTACTAGATATAATAACGCTCTCTCCCCATCTGGACGGCGGAATCTTTGGGACATCGGTACCGTGTACGGCCGTACGCTAGCTACCCGCTTCGTTTCAATACCTGGGGGACCAGGGAGGTGTGTGTGTGTGTGTGTGTTTGGGGACGCGCGCGCAAGCGATTTATTAAAGATACGTTCGAAGTGAGGTTCGAACCCGTGTCCTCAACGACGTCAAGTACGTGCGATGGTATTACCTACCAGGTATATACTGAGCTATAGCGGAAAAGAACCGATGGATTACCCAGCCCAGGGTAATCTTTACAACAATACCATGTATATGTACGTACACCATCGCCATAATTAACATGTATTTATGTGCCATTAGCACCCAGGTTGTTGCTTCCCCCACGGGTATTTAGCACGATGCTCGCTGGAGGGCAATCATCTGGAGTGAGAGTCCTCAGCAACGGCTGGAGACTCTATTCTAACCCAACACTTGCATGATATGATATATCAGAGCGTACAGAATCTTGAACACGACCTTGATAAATATCACGAAAAAGTGCAGATTTCTTTGTTCAAATCACAGAAAGATTACAGATTCTTGAAAAAACACAAAAAAAAAAAATCGAAACGTAACACGATAACACGGTGCGCGTGCGTAAAACGTGCTAAAAATTCGAAAGAAAGTCGTCACAGAAGAGTACAGAATCTTGGAAAAACAACAAGCAGGACACTGACCACCGATCGGAGTTTTTCCGAGCTCGTAATTCTAGTATAATAGTTGAGGGAGATGCAGCTTTATTGATAGTATCCTTCGCTCGCTCGTCAATAATTGTGTACTTGCCATGTACGTACGTACCTGGTATGTATGTATGCAGTAAGGACAGTAGTTGCAGTGGGCAATGCCAACGCCATGTATCATCACAACGGATATTATACGACACGCACGAACATACGCATTCTATAAAATAGAGAAACGAAAGGAAACAAAGAAAAAAAACAAAAACAAAGAAGACAAATCGAAAGAGAAAAAGAAAGAAGAAACAAATATATGAAACAAACTGTCGTGCCCCCCTCGCAGGGGATGTGGCAGACACTTGAAAACAACCAGCTGGAGAAAAGAAAAAAAAAACACCACTACTTATCGTAAACAGAGTAAAAGACCAAGACATGAAGAACCAAAAGTCAAGGGAAAATAACAGCAAAACCAAAGCGCAACGCACCCTCCAGGTAGCCGCAGGTTCTCCCTGCTAGTCCGCCTGGTACCTTGCTACCCTGTCTGCCGCCTCCGTCCTGCCTTCGTCAACTATGCCTGGTCCCTCGGCTCGGCGTCAGACAATACGAAACAAGCAAGGCAGGCTCTCGTCATCCACCCACGCCACACGACTCCTTCAAGAAGGCTTTTCAATCCAAGAACGGAAGACAAAGAAATAATAAGATGAAATTCACATATTATTAAAAGATCAACGCAAGAAAAAAAAAGACAGACAAAACAAGGCCACGTTCGAACCAGCTGCACCAGTTGGTGGCACGAGTATTATCTAGGCATGTTCTACTTCCTAGTCTGCCTGGTGCCTTGCTACCCCGTCTGCCGTCTACTTCCTACTTTCGTCCACTGCAGTTTCCCTTCTACTCCTGTTCCCCCCCCTCTCCGCATTCCCTTGGTCGGGTTTTCTGCCACTCCATATATTTATGTATTACTTCCTCGTACCTGGTACGTACTACAGCAGTAAATACCAGGTACTTGTGTATTACGGAGGACCATAGTGAATAGCACCTACGGTACACACGAAAACCTATATATTTTACCTGTTTTTACATTTTTACTAACAAAATTTGGTCCCATTTACTATGTATGGTCCCCTGTAATATTAATAGTCGAATTTTCTGTCGACCGGTGGCACATATTGCAAATATGATAAAACTTATTATCTGTTATTGATACAGCAACTCTTCTCCAGGCGGTTCCGGAACAACATTCGCCATCCCGAGAAATATGTTGCTGGGGTAATAATGAACAGTTTCATGGTTTGTCTCGCACGGCGTACGTGTACAACGCAGTAGACGTACTTAAAGCAAATCACACTGTGAGTATATGATGTTCATGTAGTAGACTGTTCGTCGCCCATGCGGCTGCGAAGTCTACATCATATTTCGTGGATACATCTATCTATTAACACAATATGTGTCGCATGTGTTTTGCTATCTATCTTCGTTCCTGAGTAAGTAAATTAATTCCTCGTAAAGACGCTACTGATATTGTATATAGTGTACGTATTGCGGCATTCTTTCATGTTCCTTTATTTCACCCCGGTGGTCTGGGTAGGTAATCCGGGTGCCTATCAAGATCAATTTCGTGGGTTCGTGTCTCACCGAGTCCCCACTCGTAGGGACTTTTTCTTGCATAAAAAAATAATACCGAAACGCGCGAGTTTCGCAACTTTCGATGAAAACCGACGAGCAATGGGCATGGTGAACCCTATGCGCGATAAAAAATGAAGGCACGAACCGGCGGGGGAAAGGGACGACACCTCTGACCACGGCTCGTCCAGAAGATCAGGCTAGTCACGAAGATCGCTGAGGGTAAGACTTCATATTTGCGAGTTAAGCTGGAGTGTGAAAGTGATTTTAAAACGTAATGTTGAAGAAAAATGAGAGCCTACAACACGACTTCGAAATTAAAGGGTGGCAAACGGTTCCTTTCGCCAAACGGCGCTCGGGTTATCATTTTTCCGAGAGAAAACAAGTTTTCGTGAGATTATCAAGGTTTGGGATAAATAACTGACTTTGGTATTTGCTGAGCTGTAGCTTACTTGAGAGTACATGGGATAGAAAAACAAGGTGCCAAAACATAACTTGTTCGCTGAGCCCTCCCGAGTGATCACGACTGACTGCGGTCAAATTGTCTTTCGATTCGTCGTATTTTGGAAGTTATCAGCCGAAAACATTTTTGAAAATGGTCGGGCACGAACCATTTATACTGCTGCTATTATTATAATAAGAGCTGTTGTATATGTGTCCTGCTAGCAGCTAGCAGGTGTATAATTTAATTGTTTCGTACTGGAAATAGAGAGAATTATTTATTTCCCGTCTTCGGACACACGAAATGTCTTCGTATGTTTCGAAAAAAAAAACAAAATATTCAGGGGGAGATCCTCGTTAAAAAAAAGACGAAGAAGTTATTTTCCTTTATAGACATATTCTTATGCGGTCGGATTTGCAGTCAGTAAAACAAAGTCGCTTCGAGGACGTTCTCACGAGCTTCTCTGCCCCAAAACTGTAGGAACTTGGTATTTCTGTCCTCAGGTTGTTGTGTCGAACTTGTATCCAAGACCTATCTATCCAGAGCAGACGCCCGCTTCTCCAGCCGCCCAGCTGCAGAAAAAAACATCGTCAGGATGTCTTTGATGCAACTGCAGTTAATTGTGTCGAATACTATTGACGTAAGGGTCCCGATCGATCGGATAAAAAAAACAAATTATATTTTATCTATACAATCTGCGATCGATCGTGATCAGATTTGTCCAGGGTGGGTCGTAAAAGTGCCGGGGGTGATTTCCTGCAACTGGGCGGCTGGGGAAGGAAGTGGTCGGCTGCTCTGGATACATACGTCTTGGATAAAAATACGACCCATTCTGAGACGAGAAAAGACAATCGCGAACATTTTTTTTGTGGGAAACGCTCATCATGCGAACGTCCTGAAAGCGACTCTTTGAACCGACAGCTAATCTGACTGCGTCAGAATTGGCCGTAGAGTCGAAAAACCACAAAAAAAACGTGATTGATTCGTTCTGAAGGGTGCATGTTTTTATACGCTAATTTAGAGGGTGGCATTCAACAGATGTCACATTCACCAGGTGGATAAGTCTTCTGACTTTCTGTAAATACAGAAATGGGAGAGTGATAGATAGTTAGACAGAAAACCAGATCCCAGACCCCACGGAAATTGGTTATTGGTTTCATTACAATCGCTTTTGCTTCCCAGGTCTCTGGACGAAAGCCGTGGTCACAAATTTTTATTGTTATCACGCGTAGATAGGGTCCGCTCAGCATTCCCACTGCTCGTCGATTTGTCCGACCGAGTACCTAAACCAAGGCTTTCGAGAACCCGACCCAACGCACGCGTCGAGCGAATGCAAGCCTCTGATGATGGCATCGAATTTTGAATTTTATCAGGTACGTACGATACTCGTTTTGGAGGGAGCAGATGTCTGTTGAACGGCCCAATGTAATTATCCGTATATTACTTACTCGTATTTCTAGTGAGTTGCTGAGATTTCACGTGAAGGGTATTCCGTACGCTGCAGTTGTTGTTGTTGTTGTTTATCGTCACTTTCACTTTCCAGCTTCTAAATAAACCTTGCTCACATCAAGTGTCGTCCCTTCTCCTCAGTACAAACCTTCACATGTTTATCGCGCATTGGGCTCAGCATTGCCACTGCTCGTCGATTTTCTTCGAATGCTGCTATTAATAACTCGCGCTCTATAGTCTAGCGTTTCCCTCAAATTGTTTGGTATGTGCACTCGGTGAGAACTGCACACACGTGGTTGGTTTTAATAAGCACGAGGACCACCTACCAAGCCAATGGGGAAGCAGTAGACTTCAGTACTTGTAGCGTGGAAGTATCAGGGGTATTATGTGTATTTGATAGCCGCCAATCGGATTGAGAACTGGCCGGCATAGATAGATAGTTACAAATCGGTGAATTGTGGATAGCGATCCGCCCACCAAATCCGAGACGCTTCCAAAAATCGTGCAAGGCCAAAAAATAGGGGATGATTCGTCGCCTACCCCTCTCAGGTTAACTGCTGAAAGCATACTAGTACGGATTTCCCGTAGTAACTAACTGTGCCGAGGCGCTTCCCATCAGAGACTGCTTCGAATAACAATGAACGTTGATGAGGATTAGGATATACTATAACGGTAGCTAAAATGAAACGATGTGGGGAATGGTAATTGGGAAACGGCTGGCAGAGAAGCGTATGAGGGATACTACTGTTTTACCAGTTACAGAAGGGTACTTGCTTGATATAGGAACTGCGTCTACGCTATGTTGTCGAAAGGCAAACAAACATGATAATAATAAGAATGTCTCAATCGCGATTTTTCGGAGATCCACCAAATTCGAGAACCGATCATAACCGGGTAATGTTGTTGCGGTTTTATCACACACACCCGACCCCCCCCCGCCCTCCCCCCTAGACTGTCACCCGCCTGGCAGGAGCTCGGGAGTTCATATTCCGGTAGCAAATTCTAAACAGCATCATCCCGTAGCATTTTGTCTGGATTCTGTTCCGTCACTAAAAGCACGAGTGATGTCCTGAATGTGCCATACTCGTATACGGGGTAAATCAGCAAGGTACGTTTTTTTTTTTTTTTTTTTTTTTCAATCATCACTTTTACTTTCCAGCCTAACTCGTAGGAGGTTTTACCCTCAGCGATCTTCTGGACAAGCCGTGGTCACAGGTGTCGTCCCTTCTATTAGGTATGGCGATTGGCGTGTATACCAGCTCGTAGCTGGTGTGTACGCCTAGACTCGATTGCCGATGGCCGGTCAATACACAGTCAAAATAAATGTTCGAGGCAAACGTACATCCACTGTTAGGTGACTTGTACGAGAAGCTTCAATAGAAGAGAAGAAGATGTGGTGACCCCAAGCCACAGTGTTGGTTCATTTGCTCAGCTGGAAGCTGATGATGGTGAGCAAAAGTAGAGTGAGCTCAAAGGGGAGCGATGCGCGTGTGCGCTCACTGCTCGAAACAAAGGACGACCCCTACAAATTCGTTCAAAAACAAAAATAGGGAAATACCCTTGCATTCAGTTCAATATAAAACAACACGGAGACCCGCAATTCTACTGCTAAAAACAATAAAACTTGGGGTACGTACTCATGACCCTCTTGTAGCCTATATTGTTACTTCAACCACAACTAAAACTATGCTACTGGTCCCGACGGGATACTGAAGATACCCTGTCCATTATTTACCAGTGCGCACGCACCAGGTACTGCTGTACATGTGTGCTGCTGACTGTAGATTCTGTACGTACGTAATACAGTAGATCCACGATGCGCTGCTTGTTATGGAGACCTATTATTATGCAATATGCACGAGTGCACAGCAGTAGATATTATTGCAAGACTGCTGCTGCTGTATACTGCTACAGTAATACTACTCACAGACTGGAAAACTGTCCGCGGTACTTAGAAATGCGTAAATGTATACCAGATGACGCAAGTGTTATCGAGTAACGACTATGATGGCTACTGACAAGTATCATCCTTAATACCTCCTCCCGTTAAGCATACACTTTCTTACTCTGCGTTACATGCTAAAATTTCTCCAAAAGAAACACATGCAACATCAAGTGGTGATGTTGCTATTGGGAACAAACACTATGTACCATGATGTACCTACCGCATGAGATCCAAGGAGTGGATTCAACACGTACAGGACAACAAAATAACCGAACATAGAATCGTTCTGTTCTTCTATACTGTTGTAACACCTGCTTGTATGAGATGGGTGTATACCTAAATTATGGTTGCTACAGGAGTACCTGGTAGCCTTGTGTTATGCAGCAGCGACTAGATGATACTGGTTTCTGCTGTAATAGGTGTCATCCCTAATACGACCCCTCGATGCGTAACACCGAACATAACTGGATTTTGAAATTCAACTCTGGAACAATGTACTCGTTGCTTCTGCGTTACATGCCATACTTCAAAAATGCACGCACCAAGGCCATAATTGTTGCGGTGAAAGTATTCAACTTAAACTACTGAGAGCCAACTCATTCTGCTAGAATACCCGGGGGGTTACACAAAACTAGCTGATGTAACATATCCAGCTCTGCTACTTTTCTGTACATGTTATGCAAGCTTAGCTACCAGTCCAAGAATCATCAAACCGTGAACTACATTCCAGTCAGTTAAACGACAAAGGAATACTAAATATGTGAAGTAGTCTAAAACAGTAAATTTGTTCATCATTCCGCAACAAGAATAGGAGTGAACAAACTATTAACGTTCCTGCCGCCCACAATACAAAGGAACATGTTTTGGATTCTGCCAGCTTAACGCTGTAACAAGACATACTGTTATCAGAGACATCCCCCTCGTGTATGCTAATCTCCTGTTTGGACTCATCTAGGTGGAAAGTTCTCCTGCCATACATCCTGAAGGTCCGGAGATGACGTACTCTTTTCAACTACACATTCGAACCTAATGATTCGACTTGGTTACAATGCACCCCTACTTGGTACTGACTGCACTTTATCTTTAATATTGCACAACACCGGTCATTGTACTGCACTGTAGGGAAGATGGACGGGATGCGCTACCAATGAATGCAAAAGATCCAGTGATCAGTTCGTTGACCCAAGGAAATGGAATTCTTATCCGCCCCGTACAAATTGAACATGCGACAACCTACAGCTTCTGTAAGGGAGACAATACAGTTCACGCTTCGAGTGGCTTGACCTTGTTGGTGTAGACGTCGGTGGCCGTCCGATGTGCTTGGTCCGTCATTCCTTGCTTAGGACTTGAGGCTCAACTTATGTTGAAGTTGGAGAGGTAGTCTTTTACTTTCCCTCAAAACTGATTGTCGTCTCAGCTCCGCCTCCACTTGTTAATTAAGCAGTCAGTGTCTGCTTCTTGATCGTCCTGTGTCGATGCCGCAGATCCTGTCCCGGGGTTTGCCCGTGGTTGTCCTTCCGATATCGTGAGCGTGTGGACCTCCTTCAGCTGACGGTTTGTCTCTGTCTGTGTTCTCTGGTTTGGGCTCGGCTCGTGTGGAGGCACGAGTCAGACACAGCCCTCAAGAAGCTGACACCACCCCTGGTGAAGCAGGCGGTGATGTCTCCGCTGATACTCCGGTGATGCCAGACGATGATGATCCAGCTGATGATACGGTGATGCCAGACGATGATCCAGCTGATGATCTATCTGGTGATCCCAGATGATGTTGATCCAGTGATCCCAGACGTGCATGCTCCGGTGATCCCAGACGCTGATGCTCCGATGATCCCAGACGATGATGATCCAGCTGATTCAGATGATCTGGTGATCCCAGATGATGTTGATCCAGTGATCCCAGACGTGGATGCTCCGGTGATCCCAGACGCTGATGTCCCGATGATCCCAGATGATGATGCCACGATTATCCCAGATAGATATTGATGCTCCGATGACCCCAGATGTCGATGATCCGATGATCCCGGGTGAGGCTGCTCCGGGAATGAATGGCATCGTAGTGTTTCGGTGGGGATTTTGATCACCCAGTTTTCCTCCTCCGAGATCCGAAAAGGGTCTCTATTGGTGTAGGCGAAATCCACACACGTGTCCGGGGGGTCTTCCCCCGATGCCCTCTTGGCGTGCATGCTGTCGAAGGTCTCCTCGACGCTTGGATTGTGTACCGTACTGGCGGTCTCATGATGCGGTGCATTCAGTGTGACTCCAGCCAGAGTGGAAGATTCAACCCCCCGGGCGAAGCAGCAGGTGCGTCCCAGGGTGAAAAAGAAGATGTAGCTCCTGATGATGATGACGACACTCCAGCTTGTTGCGGTAGTGTTCTAGTCTCTGATGATGGCGTTCCGGTCCCTGATGAGGAATCTTTAGTCCTTGGTGATGGTGTTCCGGCCCCTAGTGAGGATACTCCAGCTCCCGTCGATGATGCTCCGGCTGTTGTTATCGATGACGTGTCCTCTTCCAGAAGGTTGCTTGCGGACGGCTTCTCGTCGTCGTTGACCGGAGGTGATATCGCGCTCAGTACAGCGCCGTGACTTTGCGGCGGGTAACGTTCCGAGTCGTCGTGAGATGTAGTCTTGTGTAAAGAACACCACTTCTGCTCAGCTTCATCGTTGGATCCTGCCTTGATCTTGGAAGATTCCTTGTTGTACTTGTTGACTAGTTCTTGAAGAGCCCGCTGACCATCCCGGCACGTACAAGTCGAGTAGTCACCAATTACCCTGTCAAAATACGCCTGAGCTCCCGTGCCGGTCGTTTCTTCGGTTGGTCGGGGTTTCCCTCTGATCAGGCTTGCAACCTCTAGGCGTGCCACGCTGAGCACTGCCGCCAGCCTCTTGCGCCAATCGCGAAAATCCCCTGGTTTGTCGCCGTCGGACTTCGTCGGTCCTTTGATAGCATTGGCGAGGTTGCCGCTGTTGTTGTTGAAAGCTGAGTCCCCCATGATGATGAGTAGTACTTGGCCAGGCGGTCTTGTAGGATACTACGCCAGCAGTACCGTATGTACAGCAGTATCTCTTGGAGTGGCTGCCGCACAATGCTCGGGGATCCCGAGGCTTTTAATTTGTCGTACGTACGTATGATACAGCAGTACAATACTCGACTTTGGGTCGAGATTTTGGAGTCCCACACTAGCTTCGTATGAGAAATATGGCACGAGGTGAAATGTACACACACCTTCAACAATGCAGTGATGCTCGCTGGGTATCTCGCATAGATGAAATAGTCCTGACTGCAGTAGTACGGTAGCAGTTGATAGCAGACGCCTATCTATGCGGGACCCTCTGGATGCGCGCAGTGTAACTGATACCGCTCACTTTACGTTTGAAGTTGGTGTCGTACTTGTATGATTCTACAGCAGTAGTACGAGTAGTGCACTCAGGTACAGTCTTAGCAGTACTACTGTAGCTACCAGTACTGCTGTGTGAATAACTTGTCGTATCCTCCTCGCAGAAACTATTGAAAAATAGTTCTCGTTCCAACAAACAGTCGTGTGGGGTCACAGACCTACGTGAAGTGCTAGTGACGACTGCAAAAAAAATAATCTCTCTGGGGCCGACGACCCTCTTGGAAAATTATAGAAGTTCAGCGCTCCTTTGACTAATATCAGAATACTTGTCGGGAGTTAACTTCTATGTCGCTGTAGTAACGACCGTCATGTAATCTCTCTGGGGCCGACGACCCTCTTGGAAATTTATAGAAGTTCAGCGCTCCTTTAACAGATAGCAGAATGCTTATCGGGAGTTAACTTCTATGCCGCTGTTGCTCAGAGTGACTGAGGCTTATGATCCACGAAATGGACTACACTAGACAGAGCTCCTTAACCCCAGCGGTGCTGTGGGTTGTGGCGAAGTTGTCCTTGACAGCGTACAGCAGAATCTTACTCGACGCGTTGATCGAGGTTTTTGTATTTTCTAGGCTCCCTCGCATTGGAAGGTCCTGTCAGAAAATTGTGAAGTCAGGGACTCCTTTGACAGACAGCTATCACGCTTGTCGGGAGTTTGCTTCTGTGCCACTGTTGTAGTGACGACCAAAACAAAATCTCACTGGGGCCGACGCCCTCTTGGAAATTCGAAGTTCAGCGCTCCTTTGACAGATAGCAGGGTGCTTATTTATCGGGAGTTAACTTCTATACCGCTGTTGCTCAGAGTGACTGAGGCTTACGATCCACGAAATGGACTACGCTCAGCAGAGCTCCTAACTTTCAGGCGTGCTGGGTTGTGTGGATGTGGACTTGCTGTTGAGCAGCGTACAGCGGTTACACTCGAGTTTTGCTCGAGATTATTGGTCCTCGTCTATGAAAAGACAAAGGGGAGCAGGTGAGATTTTCACAGCTCCTTACGCGGTGGTGCTCTGTGGGTGTCTCTATCGTAGTTACAGCAGTTTGACTACAACAGCAGTAGTGAACTACAGCAGTAGTAGAATGCCCTACGCAGGACCCTCTTAGAAGCACGCGGTGTCCGTACCACGTGTCACTCACGTTTCAACGAAGTATGTAGATCTTCGATGTTTGGTTCCTCTCGTCGTGGAAGAAGCTCCCTTTTTCGTACGTAGCAGCAGGTTTCTTGATCTAGAAAAAGTCCAGTCCTCCTCCTGCTGTATAGCGAGCCAGTAGCAGTTCAGGGTGGCGGTCTTGGGCCACCGTTGCTAGTAGCTTGCCGCGTTTACGCGTTCCGAGGCTCATAACCTATTAGGTATGGCGATTGGCGTGTATACCAGCTCGTAGCTGGTGTGTACGCCTAGACTCGATTGCCGATGGCCGGTCAATACACAGTCAAAATAAATGTTCGAGGCAAACGTACAGCCACTGTTAGGTGACTTGTACGAGAAGCTTCAATAGAAGAGAAGAAGATGTGGTGACCCCAAGCCACAGTGTTGGTTCATTTGCTCAGCTGGAAGCTGATGATGGTGAGCAAAAGTAGAGTGAGCTCAAAGGGGAGCGATGCGCGTGTGCGCTCACTGCTCGAAACAAAGGACGACCACTACAAATTCGTTCAAAAACAAAAATAGGGAAATACCCTTGCATTCAGTTCAATATAAAAACAACACGGAGACCCGCAATTCTACTGCTAAAAACAATAAAACTTGGGGTACGTACTCATGACCCTCTTGTAGCCTATATTGTTACTTCAACCACAACTAAAACTATGCTACTGGTCCCGACGGGATACTGAAGATACCCTGTCCATTATTTACCAGTGCGCACGCACCAGGTACTGCTGTACATGTGTGCTGCTGACTGTAGATTCTGTACGTACGTAATACAGTAGATCCACGATGCGCTGCTTGTTATTGAGACCTATTATTATGCAATATGCACGAGTGCACAGCAGTAGATATTATTGCAAGACTGCTGCTGCTGTATACTGCTACAGTAATACTACTCACAGACTGGAAAACTGTCCGCGGTACTTAGAAATGCGTAAATGTATACCAGATGACGCAAGTGTTATCGAGTAACGACTATGATGGCTACTGACAAGTATCATCCTTAATACCTTCTCCCCCCCCGGTACGTGCCTATTTTTTGTCGCGCATAGGGTTCAGCATTCCCACTGCTCGTCGATTTTCATCGAATGTAGCTAACTCACGCTCTCGCACTTTCCGCTAATCAATTTTTTATGCAAGAAAAAGTCCCTATGAGCATGCACTCGGTGAGACTTGAACCCATGAAATTGATCTTGATAGGCACGTGGACCACCTACCAAGCCACCGGGGACGGGTTAGATTTGATTCGTAGGGCGCACGTAAAACCTTTTTGATTTGATTGGCGAAACGTCAGTTTGGAGTCAGTAGAGGCATTGAAGGGGGACTGCATGCATTATTATTGGTATGATGCTTTCAAGTATTCAGCGTCCCCGGTGGCTTGGTAGGTGGTCCGCGAGCCTATCAAGATCAATTTCGTGAATTCGAGTCTCACCGAGTGCATGCTCATAGGGACTTTTTCTTGCATAAAATTGATTAGCGGAAAGCGCGAGAGCGTGAGTTAGCTGTACATTCGATGAAAATCGACGAGCAGTGGGAATGCTGAACCCTATGCGCGATAAAAACTAAAGGCACGTACCGAGGGGGAGAAGGGACGACACCTGTGACCACGGCTTGTCCAGAAGATCGTCGAGGGTAAAACCACCTACGAGTGGGCTGGAAAGTAAAAGTGATGATTAAAAAAAAAAAAAAAAAAAAAAAAAGTAGTTTCCCTTTCACGTGTGGATGGTATGGTTGGAGTACGGGCTACACCTGCACATATTGTCAGACGGCAAACGGAATAATAACAAGAACACTACTACCGGGTAGTCAGTCAAGAGTCAGCTATAGTGCACCTCCTCTATATACCAGTATTGTGATAGAGTACCATCACTAGGGGCCGTTAAATATTGTTGTTCCAGTCGGGTCGTACCCCGTTTACCATTTGATATCTGTAGATACGCAGGCTATTATTGTTCCAGTCGGGTAGTACCCTGTTTACCATTTGATATCTGTTGACACGCAGGTTAGTCTATCTGTAGACACGCAGACTGGTATACCTGTAGAGTCTGATATGCAGGTTAGTAGGTTGTACTATTGAAGCTGAGAATAACACATGCACCCTTACGGGGCGTTGTACTATTGAAGTTTAGAGTATCGTATGTTCCCTTACGGGTTATTGTACTATTGAAGCTTAGAGTAACGCATGCACCCTAACGGGGTGTTGTACTATTGGAGTTGAGGGCAACGCATGCACCCTTACGGGGCGTTGTACTATTGAAGTTGAGGGCAACGCATGCACTTTTACGGGACGTTGCACTATTGAAGTGAGGGTGACGCATGCACCCTTGCCAGTAGAATATAGCCGGTTGAAGCCAGAGGATTCTCCTGGCTTCAAAAAGCATGTGCCCCCCCCCCCCCTCCTCTCTCTCCTCACTTTTCTCACTTGCCCCTTTTGAGCAAGCCTTGCACCAATAAAACAAGAGAACTCCAATAAGAACTAGGTCTGAGTTTGACCAAGCACAGACACCTGTGTCACACTTATTCTGTGGATCATCATCCCGTGGAACCCTTACTGCTCTCTCACTCACACACATCACGGTATGCGGGAAGAGCAAAGGCGCCTACTTTTATTAATATGTGAACAAAAGTAAATGCCTTTGGGCACAAGTTGTTGAGAAGATTTAGAACCGCCGCCGTGTCTCTGTGTTCAGCACCCTACCTTCCTACAATTAATTGGGATGCTCTCGTATTGGAGCAGATATGGAAACCATCGAAACGGTCGTGGATTTGCAAGCCTGCTCGGCGTGTTGGATCCGGCATTCTTTGACCGAATTTTACCGAAAAGGTGGTTATCAACTTAAGCCGACAGAGAGCGATTTACCTGTGGAGCTTCTCAGTCCAATAATAGGTACGGTCGATCGCCGGCCAATCAGATAAGAGGGCCAGGAAACACTTTTCTCCATGTATGTTATTTCGAATGTACCTATAAATGGCTCGGAATGAGTGTGTATGTGCACCGCTTTTTAGCTTCTACCCAAAACGCAACCCTGCCTCGTGGATCCCTGAGCGCTTTTCTGCTCTTACTTGCATCGCAAGTTACGTATGTATATAGATCGCCCGGAAAACATCGGACTGGAAAGGCGTAATAGTATCCGTTTCCTGACAGAACGCGCCTCCGCGGGCGTTCCAACCCTTTAAGTACTGCACTTCCGTTTTGAAGACAAACCACTCAAATTATATGTAGTTTGTTCAAAAACGGGACTGCACTCCTAATAGGGTTTGAATTGTTTTGGGCCCGAGCAAAGGCATAACGAAACGATGACCCTACTTTCGAAAAGGTCGAAAAATAACAAGTGGGGTGAGATTTCTGTCAAGAGACGAATTGTTTAACAGTATTTTCTTCTCCAAACATCATTTACTTGGTTTTAGTATGCCCTCCCCCCTGTGTGATTCTCGAGATGGACAGCAGTAGAGACATTTGTATTTGATGTGCACCCCTGGCCAGATTGCCTGCATTGTGGTATTATTTTGGATTTGTCTCGCCATTATGCTTTGGTTGCGGCTCGACTTGCAGGAGCAGCACGCGCTCGGGAACTTTATGGCCCGGCCTTAGTCCCAGGTACTCAGTACCCTCCCCACCCCGCGCGTTGCGCACGCGTTTTGTCAATACCTATGGTTGGGTTAGGCCTCTGTAGGTTCAGTATTATTCCCAAAATAAAGGTCGCCGACTCCAATATTATAGTTGTTTCCTACCTGGTATATGTTTGCCAACTCGCTCTCTCGTGCCGCCAGAAGAAGACACAACGTACGCCTGGGATATGTTTGCCGTTGAACCGCTGGAACAAAAATGTTGACGCTGAACACCGGTACATGCGTATACTTCGTATTTCGTATAGCTACATACGTACGCAACTCGACCTATATATACCTTGGGTCCCACGTATGAAGTCGTTTTGTTTTGTTTTTTTTTCGATACTTCGTCGGTTTCTTTTGTGATTTGGTCTATGGATCTATGTTCACTTTATTTTCCGTCTTTTAGTGGAGCGTGTGTTTCTTTTTCGTTGAAGAGGGGGGAGGGGAAGTCCGTCTAAATAGTGGGCTCCAAGTTTTCTGTACTGTAGTATTGTCAACGAAGTAGTCAGGTACATTTATATTCCGATTCCGATCGCTGTTCCCCTCTCTGTCAGAGGATTTTACGTGTGCCGTGCGGGAATGGGGGAAGGCGTCAAGTGAAGTTCTAGCACCGAGGGGGTTCGGCCATTTCGGCCATTTCTTTGCTGGGTTTTTGACTCGTATGGGGTTCCCTTTGGCCTTTTGCATGGCGGCTCGTCGGTCTGCTGTGAATACCTTATACTTGAGTTGGATAATCTATGCATAATATCAGCCAGCACTATCTGGTACCAGGTACATGGCACCCCAGTAGTTGGACAATGGTGCCAATCGTGTTCCCGAGTAATACCACGCTCTCGATAGCGTATGCGCCACGGCCTTCTGAACGATCTTCGGGATTGCATAATCGAAAAGGGACGGGATATTACGTTTATGACGAGTACACAGCGTGAGCCGCATGTAATGTACAAAGTACCACGTTTGTTTCGATGTGGCGCTGCTGAACTTGTCAAGAATGACTTCGTACCGGACCTACCCTGGAAGGAGGTGTACAACCATCTGTTCGTATGAATGATACTTCGTACTCCAAATCGCAGACTTAGAAGACGGTCCTTGAAAATACGCGTCTCTACAGCAATTGTCGCCATACATGGGCTCCAAAAGGCAGATTTGTTTTGCCGTGGACTCGTTCGATGATGTTTTGCCGTGAACTCGATAAGCCAGGGGGGAAATGCCAAACATTGAAGTCATAGACTGAACGAAATCGTGTATCGTCGCCGCTGCTGAAGTCGTTTTCGCAATGTACTTTGATTGTCTTATACCGTCTACTCCTAAATATATATGTGCCGCGTTTTTTTCAATGCAGTTTACGCTCCAAACGTCAGTATTCACGGTAGTTCATAGTTTATCGCAAATCCTGCCTTAGGTCTGGGGTGGCGTTTAGGGTTTATTCGGTGCGTTACTGTGTATCATCCACAACTAATTGCTGCCCCCCGCCGCGGTAAACTACCACTACGTACCTTCTATTTTTCTTGTCAGAACGAAACCTGAGGACCGACGCGGGGAAAACCCTTTGAGACGATTGATGTATGTGTTCGCATCGTCGCTGGGTCATCTGCTGGCCCTACGCCACGAAAAAATAGCGACCCCCCCCCCCCCCCCCTTCCCGTAGTATCGTATGATATGGTCTATCGCAGAGGTCAGCCCGGCCTATACTACTGCTGTAGGCACTTGCTCTTTACCTGATGCGGTTTTGATTTCAACTCGTACGTCGCGAACCCTATTAGTGTAACTCGTGGACAGACGAAGCGCCCGATAAAGACCAAGGCGTGCTCGAATCGATGGACCGGGGTTAGCGCCTGGTCAAGGAATAGGAAGTGCTGGAATCGTTGGGTTTGGCCTATTGCTAGCGCCCCGTCTAGAACAAAGGTGTTCTCGAATCGGTTGGCCGTTTCTCGCGCAATGGCAACGCCCGGGGCCAGGCAAATAGGCCCTTACGACAAGAGCCCCTGGCCGATCTATCACCTGCTGTACCTGTCTGTAGAACACGGTGTACCTGTCTGTAGAACACGGTGATGCTGGAGCGAGCGACCCTGGGGTGCTGCGATCGGAGGCAACACTGAACCGCTGGAGCACATTTTCAGCACCACGCCCGCATCCGCTCATTTGGCGGCACCCCTTGGGCGGGATGACTCCTTCTTCGGACAACGCGCGCGTGGAGTACGATGTCCGTCGAACGGTGCCGACGGCTTGGCCGTAACCGTTGGCGGCCTTGCGGGGGGGACACATCTATGCCGACAAACAAGCAGGACGAGCGAGATCTAGTCAAGCATCTGCTAATCCCCGTCGGAGTTCAGCGAAGAAAAGCTGACAATGTGATGTTTTACGATTTTGCGAGCAACGGCCACTGCATGACGGGGGGGGTGGTACAAATGAGGTGTCCGAGTGACACCGCAAGGAGTCGTGCGGCACGGGGCGCAACATCATCCTACCCGCACTACTGGGTGCTCACGCTGCTCCTACACCGGAGGAGGTATGCGATAGAGGTTCACGCTAATTTTTCTGAGGCTCCTCACATTAGGAGCTCCATACTACACCTGAAAACTGACTTCAGCAAAAATCAAATTGCGTCCCGACGAATAATCCCGTGGTCCAAGTATACCACAACGTCATTTTTCAAAACAAGATTGATTTTCCGACGATTTTGGGTTAAGGAACCTCGTCATTCAGAAAACATTTTATCGGAAATGTGCTACCTCCATCGTAGAACGCGCCTCCGTGCCGCTTATCACCAAAACTATCATCGTGGTGCCGTCGCCATCTCGGGGTCCCAAACGGGTTATCGTGAGAAGATCGAGAAGCAGTACGAGTATCACCACGCTGC
This sequence comes from Macrocystis pyrifera, assembly GCA_031763025.1. Lineage (NCBI taxonomy): Eukaryota > Phaeophyceae > Laminariales > Laminariaceae > Macrocystis > Macrocystis pyrifera. The sequence continues at coordinate 3,130,704 of JASSKH010000020.1, read as the reverse complement.
GACTACAGTAGATTGACAACTCCGTGCTGTACAACGACCCCACCCCGTTCGTTGTGTTTGCCCCCTTTAAGGCATGCTTTCGAGAAAAATGGCTACTGAAACCGTCCCAGGGCGTGTGTTGTCTTGCGTGTTGTATGGTAAACAACGAGCCTGTACCGCGTGTCTTTTTCGGAGACCCAACCACCAACAAAATATTGCGAAAGTAGTATCGATCGCCTGTCCATGTAAGTAGTGTGATCTCGCAGCAGGACGAGCGAAGCGAAGGGACGTGCTGTCCGCGTGCCCGTGTAGTCTCTCCCTTGCTTCCAGTTCGAACGCTCAAAATGCATTGTCTTTCTGACTCAGCAGTGCGTGCTCCGGTGTGTTTGCAATATTTATGTTCCTTGAAAAGGTGTGCGGAGGGTCAGGTTTGGTGACCTTCCGCGGACTCGTCCATAGAAAGCTCTTGACGAGATATTTCCAAACCCACCGTCCTCTGTATTGATTGGCACCTTCTCGGCTTTAGAACAATCGAGCTTTCAAAATCGATCTGTTAATAGGGGGGTGCAATGACTCGCATCCTTACGGGTACCCTCTGTATACCGTTGCATGGCTCCTACCAATCTCCATCGAGGTATGACGGGATCACACCGTATTGGTTTGCTCGATATTTTCAGTCCGGGAGCCGTGCCCAACACGGAACAAAATGAGTATGTTTGCTGACTTCGTCCCGTCACTCAGCTTCATCTGCTGGCGAGGTGCTCACTTGTGGTGGACAAATCGTGACATGCAAAAGGCTGAGGTGGATTAAATGAGACTTTCAGGAAAAATACTGCGTGCGGTGGACGAATCGTGTTGAAATAAAACCGCCGTGGATGAAGGGAGACGTTGGTGAAGCTGCCACATGACAAGACAAATAAGCCGCCCGTTTGGGATGATTTACTGGGCCGAGTTGGACTCCGTCGGAGGGGAAACATCAGGAAGAAAAGGGCGAACGACGGTCACAGCCCCTCGACCACACGACGAAGTAACGCCGACTGCTATTTTCGTAGTGCCAGATGTTGTTGCCGTGGATGTCGGACAGCAACAAGCTCGGCGCGCCACTGGCACACAACGTCCGCTTTCTACGAATGTTACCATTCAAGCATCGTTCCGGAAGCTGCTGTACATACCTGGCATGTGACATGTGCGTAGCAAAACACTATCAAACCGCCTTTTATAGTGCACTCTTACGCCTGCATGCACGAATGGCAAAACCAAGCGTCTGCTGTATCAAGTATGACTCGTATCCTTACGGTATGTCCGGAGACGGCACGTTCGCCCCTACCCCTTGACTGACGGCGGTATTCCTTTTGTCTTCTTTGACTGACTCCAATTCACCACATTTTGAGGTAGAGCGCTCAATTCCACGCCCTTGACCGATGCACGTTTTCCGATCATTGACCGTCTCTTGTCATTGTTGGATCAAAGTGAAGCGTCGGGAGCTGTGCGCCTAATGGTGATAATTTGTACCAGGGTCTAATATACCGTTCTTAGACTTCCCCTACGGGGCAGCATCGCCTCGAGTTTCCGCCCCAACTTCGACCCGCGACAGGCTGCACGTACACGGCGTGCGCGGGGGCGGGGGCGCGGTCTTCGACTCCCCGCTCGGGGAGATCAACCGGTCAAGCCTACGGCTTTTCAACTGTCCCGACATATCTAGTCCTCGCAGATATCTGAATTTTTACTTAGTTTCAAAAAGAAAGACCCCAGACTGCTGCCCTGTGAGGCGACGGGGATAAACGTATGCCAGGTACAAGGGTCTAGCCAAGGCCGCCAACGGAGCTAAGACCCACAGGCAACGAACGATTACTTTAAGTGGCAGTTTACGATGCCAACAACGCGTTGAATATGTTCGACCAGTCCCTCACGCCAAGATCAGTCGGAAACTGATATTCGTGACGACGAATCATAGTAAGTGATATATAAACCATGACTACGGGGACATTTAGCAGCCACCCCCAGATTTCAGGCATTGCGATTAAGGTTGGAGTGAAGGTTGAAATCATTAAGGGTAGGGGTAGGGCCATAGGTACTTTCTGGTGTTTAAGGCTGTGTGAGAGCTGCTGCGACGGGGGTGTGACGTGACTTGCACTTCGCCTGGGGTGAGGGTCCATTCGCCACGAAATACGTTGGGGCAGGGCCTCAATGTCGCTTCACGCTGGTCTTGGTTAGGAGACCGACAATTCACAATTTGCCAGCAATATTTGCGAAATCCTCAGCAACCGACCTACTTACTTCATCTTGGACCTCGGCATGCACCACATCAATTTATACTTCGTATACTTTTTCTACTTCTGCTCCCGCGCCTCGACCTGCCCTGGGTCGGCTTGGGTTGGGTACTCCATGCTACATGGTTCCTTATCCTGGACTTAAGTGCCCTCCTCCCTATGTGCCTCCTCTAGTGCGGTTGCGGTTGCATGCTTGTTTGCTGCTGCTAGCGCTTGGTCTACGTGTTCCTGAGCGGATATTCGTCTTGCTTCCATGACACAGTCATCAAGCGCTTGTAAACGCTTGATGACTCTGTCGTGGAAGCAAGACGAAAAACCGCTCAGGAACACGTTGACCAAGAGCTGGCAACGGCCAAGGAGCATGCAAGCACAACCGCACAAGAGGAGGTAAATAGGGAGGAGAGCACTCAAACTCAAGACAAGGAACTCAGTAACATCGAGAGCCCACCCCAAGCCGATCCAGTGCAGGATTTTGTAAAAGAAATCCTTGAGCATCAGTAGCACGCGATTTCCAGCAGGCGAGGAAGGCGAGTGGGGCATTGTTCGTCGTAGGCCACTGCAAGAGAGAGCATAGGAAAGAGTGTGCGGTAGTTTAGCGAGCAACGCACAGGAGAGAATTAAAGCTGTTAGATCGCACTAACTACTGGCACACTTCTCCAACCTACGTAATCGAAAACCAGCTATGTGAGAACAGATGACTACGGAAGGGGTGCCTGAGGTATTAACGAGTACTATTACGGGGGTCCATAGTTAACGGGACCAAATTTTGTTAGTAAAACTAGGTAAATATATAGGTTTTTATTTATACCATAGGTCCTATTAACGATGTACCCCGTAATAGAGTCCGCCAGACAAGTATGACTCTTCTTGGAGAGCCCGGGATAGGATAATCTACACCAGGAACATGACTTTTGCGGGTGAAAGACTAAAGCTAGTGGAGGTTTCGGGATAGGGCCGGATGAGGGGTCCACGGAGGAAGGAACTTCACAGCAGAGCGATAGGGGTTTGGTGGGGGCTGAGGAGGAGCTTCTTGGGGAGGAAGGAGAGGAGCAGGTGATGGACGTGGAAGAGGAATCAACGGAGGAAGGACTTTTGCAGGAAAGCAATAGAGACCTACGGCGGCAGCAGCAACATCAGCAGGAGCCACCAGCTTCGACTTTCTCCGTGGCTTGGCCGCCACCATGGCCACCTGAGCGCGTCAGCGAATGGCGGTAGGAAGAATCGGCTTGGATGGTAGCTGTGGGGAGGACGAGGGTTGGGGCCATTGGGGGACGATGGTGGGCAAGGCGCTCGACGACGTCGAGCAGGATGAGAACGCGTAGAAGAGAGCAGGCACTGCTTGTGGTTGGCTTTTCAGCAGCTTCGTGGGGGATGGAGCCAGGACGTCGACACCTTGCTCGGCCGAAGAGGAGGTGGGTACACGAGAAGGGCCAGATCGCCGTCTACAGGATCAAGGATAAAACATTCGCTCGAGAAAAGCACGTATTTTTCCTTCTTTCTTTGATCTGTGCTTTTCGTTCGGTCGTCAGTATTTTTGGTGTACGAACACCTCCAGTACTGATCTTGGGGGGTAGGGGGGTCGCTGTACTGCTGTATGTGCGTTTGCTTCAATTTTAAACTACCCGGTAGGCTGACTAGACTACTGCGTCGTACCACGTAAAAGCAGTACGCTGTCTGTCTGTCTGTCCGCATGATGAGGGTCACTCCATGGTCTCCTACGGACAAATTTCTTTCGAAACGGGTACGCCCATGCCGCACGCATCAGGTCGAAGCCCTCGCGGAGGCGATCGTCATGGTCCAAACCACACCTCATCGGGTGCCCTGTGTGTGGAATTATCAGAGTTGACTTCCATCATCCCAATCGGGGGTGACGGGACGTGAGCTCGCTCGAGGCCAGGAGAAAAAAGCTTGTCAACTCTATTTTTAAGTGGAATTCTGGAACTGTGCTACGAGCGATCAGTACCACAGCAGTAACAAAGGCTTTCCTCCGCTCCTACCTCCTTCTCGCTTCTTTGCACCCCTCTCACCCTCCCTCTCCCTTTCCCTCCCTCCCTCTCTCTCTCCATCACTCCCTTGCTCCCTCCCTTCCTCTCTATCTCCCCCCCCCCTCCCTGCCTGAAGCCCCCCCATTGCCCTCCCTGGTACCTGGTACCTTGTAGGTACTCTGACCTATAAAACGATAGTGCTGTCCTAAAGGGGTAACATAAATATGTGCACCTCGTACGCAGATTTAACTTTTCGATTTGTGTTCTGAAGTTTCGATGTGCTTCAATGATATGTAATATTGTTTTAATAATTTATTTTTATCCATCACTTTTACTTCCCAGCCCACTCGTAGGAGGTTTTACCCTCGACGATCTTCTGGACAAGCCGTGGTCACAGGTGTCGTCTCTTCTCCCCCCCGGTACGTGCCTTTATTTTTTGTCGCGCATAGGGTTCAGCATTCCCACTGCTCATCGATTTTCATCGAATGTAGCCAACTCACGCTTTCGCGCTTTCCGCTTATCAATTTTTTATGCAAGAAAAAGTCCCTATGAGCATGCACTCGGTGGGACTTGAACCCACGAAATTGATCTTGACAGGCACGCGGACCACCTACCAAGCCACCGGGGTATATGCAGCACACCAACCGTCGTGCAAACAGTAAGCCTCCCAAGTCTATTATTAGTGGAGAGAGCTAGGGCGTGCTGTGTGACTACTGTAGTAGGGAAATGACTTACCTGGTACGACTAAAATGAAGAGTTGTAGTATTAGAAACCGGAAGAAAAAAGAATTGGCGAACAAAAACAATATATGGGATCAACACAAAACCTGACTGGATTGCTGGATGTTGAGCTACAGAAATAACAGATTATTTTCCTCTGAGGAACTACCGCACTCCTCCACCCCGTGCAGAGTGCTTGGAGCGTAAGAGTCTGTCCGATGATGGTCGTATATTGATTAATCGACATTTTGGACAAAAACGTGCTTTGTTTTGTACCCGGTGGATGCATGTGATGTGCGAGTGGGAGAGCAGTAAGGGTTCCACGGGATGATGATCCACAGAAGAAGTGTGACACAGGTGTCTGTGCTTGGTCAAACTCAGACCTAGTTCTTATTGGAGTTCTCTTCTTTTATTGGTGCGAGGCTTGCTCAAAAGGGGCAAGTGAGAAGAGTGAGGAGAGGGGGGGGGGGGGAGCACATGCTATTTGAAGCCAGGAGTATCCTCTGGCTTCAACCGGCTATATTCTACTGGCAAGGGTGCATGCGTCACCCTCACTTCAATAGTGCAACGTCCCGTAAAAGTGCATGCGTTGCCCTCAACTTCAATAGTACAACGCCCCGTAAGGGTGCATGCGTTGCCCTCAACTCCAACAGTACAACACCCCGTTAGGGTGCATGCGTTACTCTAAACTTCAGTAATACAATAACCCGTAAGGGAACATACGATACTCTAAACTTCAATAGTACAACGCCCCGTAAGGGTGCATGCGTTATTCTCAGCTTCAATAGTATAACCTACTAACCTGCATACCAGGTATCAGATTCTACAGGTATACCAGTCTGCGTGTCTACAGATATACTAACCTGCGTGTCAACAGATATCAAATGGTAAACGGGGTACGACCCGACTGGAACAATAATAGCCTGCGTATCTACATATATCAAATGGTAAACGGGGTACGACCCGACTGGAACAACAATATTTAACGGCCCCTAGTGATGATTGGTCCATTTACTACCAATCAAGGTACTCTATCACATTAGCCCACCCTGAATAGCCGTAGATGCAGATCCCACGACGATATAGAGATGGCTAGTTAAGACATCAGAAAAATCGAAAGAGGGGGGTCGAAGATACTGCTATTCAAAACAAACGACAGACTAACGAGATCATAGACCAACCCACACATCGTAAATGAGGCTAAGACGCCTCTGGTAGGGGCAGCAGTCGTGCCAGAGATGGAGAACGTCAAGGAAACGCGGTAGTGAAGGCACAACGGGATGTTCGTCGTGGTACAATACGTAACTAGGAATACCAAGGGGGGGGGAGGCGGCAACTGAGGGCCCGATGCGACCCGTCGTGGCTACACGCGGTGTAAGCTACGAGAGAGGCGGGAGAGACCGAGCCAGGTAAGGTACGAACTAGTAAGCGGGAGAAAAATCCGGCAAAAATACTTGATATAGAGCGAAGTCTACATGAAGCTAGAGCGACAGGGACACAACAAAGTCCCCATGGATTGGTTGTCAAACAAAGACTATGAAGAAGAAAAGAGAAGAGAGAAAAAAAAAGAAGAGAAGCCTGGGAAGAAGAAAGAAGAAATGGAAAAAGAAAAATAATGAAGACCGAAAAATCGCCCCTATGCAAAAGTAGAAGGAGGTATGACAGAAAGGTAGGCCCTGGAGGTACAATAACACTTTCTGTTGCGAATTGCGTCCTAGCGAAACAAACGAAACGTGAGGTGTTAGATGGAATCAACACACAAAGCGGACGCGTGTCAAAGACAGCGGACGCACAGAATATACCGGTCCCAAAGCTAGTACACTACAATCTAACGCATCCGTCGACCATCAGCTACTGTTAACTGGCCGGGCTGATGAGTGGTTGGGGGGGGTGCATTAGCATTACGTAGAACTCCGCGTGCTAGTCCTCCGGCCTGATGACGCTGAAGGCACCAGGATCCTTGAGTGGCGCTCCGTGAAGTGGTGTAAAGGGACGGAAGGAGTTTGATGTTGATCGGTCCCGGGTCGTCGAGGAAGCGGACGATGTAGAAGTGAGTGGAGGAGGTGTCGGTCGAGGCGCGCGGGGCAACTTTGCCCAACCACCAGAGACCATAGCGGGCCTTATACCAGAGGTGTGCCCCGGCAGGTAGAGGTGAGGAGCTGAAGCGGTGAAGCCAGAGGGTGCGTGGTACGAGGCTGTATCCGGGAGCGAGGAAGATTTCGCCCCGGGACCGCGAAAGTTCACGGTGAGCGGCCCCGATGCGCATCTGGCGGTATAAACGGTTGGTCTGGCTATGCTGTGAAGGGTTTCCCGACCAATAGCGGAGGATGTGGGGTCGGTGGAGCTGTAGGTCACGTTCGTGTTCCCAAGAAGGGCTAAGGAGCCCGGCCCAGTGTGTTTCGTACATCACGGCGAGAACGCCTCCCCGACCACGAACGAGTTAGTGTCCCGAGATCTGGTCGACCTCGAGGCGTTCGGGTGGTGGAGCGATATCGTCGAAGGTGACGTGGAAGGGCGGAGACTTGGTGGAGAAGGAGCTGAGAACGTACTTGGTCAGGTCGACCGGTAGGTGTTTGGGGAGATCGTCGATGTCGTCGGGGTTCCGGCAGGGCTTGCAGCGGAGGACGGAGACGCGGTGCTTGGAGTCCCGCCCCGGCATGTCCGAGGGAAGGTCGAAGTACAGGAGCTTGTCGTGAAGGGGCCGTCCGTCTGGGACGGCTGAGGCTGGTGCTGGGCCCACGGCAAGAATCTTGAACGGGCCAATCCAGTTGAAGGAGAGTTTGGTCTTAAGAACGGTGGCGTCGGTGCCTTTCTTGGCGCCCTGTCGAATAGTGGCAGCTGTGTTGTAGATCCATGCCCAACCGCCGACAGAGAACGGAGGGGAAAGGCGGAGGGCGGCCATGATGGGTGAGTTGCGTCGGTCGAGGCGTGAGACGTAGACCGCGTGGAGTTCCCGGACGGCGCGGTAGGCGCGTTGCTGGCGAGCAGTAGCGAGGTCAATGTAAGCGAGCTGGTCCCGGTTGAGGCTTTGATGTCCGCCGATGTTGGGGGAGTCGAACACGGTGAGGGGGAGGCGAGGTAACCGGCCAATGTGTACTTCGTTGGGGGGCCAGCCCGGTCGCGGCGCTGACGGAGTTGTTGTAGGCGCTTTCGACGTGAGGAAGATGCAAGTCCCAATCGTTTTGTAGTTCGTTTCCGACCATGGCGAGCATTAGGGTCATGGTGTGGTTAACGCGTTCGACCCCGCCGTTGGTGCCGGGGTGGTAAGAGCTCGTAGAGATTTTGTTGATGCCGAGCCGCTCATAGAGGGCGCAGGAGAGTTTGGCGCAGAGTTGTGGACCGTTGTCGGAAAGGAGGGTAACGGGGCATCCCAGAGAGGGATGTAGCGGTCGATGAGGATATCGGCTGTGCCGGATGCAGTGAACTCGGCCTTAGTAGTGGCGTACACGTCGGCGCGGCGGCTGAAGCGGTCGGTGAAAGGTAGAATATAAGCTTTGCCCCGAGGCGTGATGGGTAAGGGGCCGAAATAGTCGATGCTGACGAGAATACCGGGGCCGTTAGGTAGCGGCAGGGAGAGGGTGGGCCAACGAATTGTTTGGCGTGAAGACTTTCGCGCCTGACATTTGAGGCAGCGGCGGAGCCACCAGCGGGTGGAGATGTCCATACCGATCCACCAATAGAAGCGCATAAGCATGCGTTGCCCTCAACTTCAATAGTACAACGCCCCGTAAGGGTGCATGCGTTGCCCTCAACTCCAATAGTACAACACCCCGTAAGGGTGCATGCGTTACTCTAAGCTTCAATAGTACAATAACCCGTAAGGGAACATACGATACTCTAAACTTCAATAGTACAACACCCCGTAAGGGTGCATGTGTTATTCTCAGCTTCAATAGTACAACCTACTAACCTGCATATCAGATTCTACAGGTATACCAGTCTGCGTGTCTACAGATATACTAACCTGCGTGTCAACAGATATCAAATGGTAAACGGGGTACGACCCGACTGGAACAATAATAGCCTGCGTATCTACAGATATCAAATGGTAAACGGGATACGACCCGACTGGAACAATAATATTTAACGGCCCCTAGTGATGGTTGGTCCATTGACTACCAACCAAGGTACTCTATCACAATGCGTACATACGTACGTACGCTGATTTGACATTTTGTTTTCTTGTCCTATTGTCCATGTGTGTTTCACGACGGGAAACATGCTATTACGGGGGGCATAGTTAATGGGACCTATGGTATACATAAAAACCTATATATTTACCTATTTTTACTAACAAAATTTGGTCCCGTTAACTATGGACTCCCGTAATAGGCACCATCCGTCGTGTATGTGATACCAATATGTGATACCATGGTGGGTACTACTATTATTATTATAGTATACTGCTGTAGTGGGGAGGAGGAGTGTTCAAATTTGAAGGACCAATGGGAAGAGAGAAAAGATGTGCGAATTAATATGTTAAATGCGATCAACAGGGACACTGACACCGATTTCCGTGCTGGATGTCGACGGGTAAAAAGGACAGATTGATTAGGTCCTGGGTCCTGAGGTATTATTCCACCCCTCCACCCCACAAAAGTGCTTGGGCCTGTCCGATGATGGTCGGATATTCTGTTAGCATTGTCGACATTTTACACATACAATCGTATAGTAGTATATGCGTTCCCGGTGAATGCGTACATGCATGCGTATGTATACGTACGCTGATTTTGACGTTTGGTTTTGAGCTCTTTGTTTTCACGTCTGGAGCATGTCCATGCCGTTCAAGATGTATACTATATGCTACCAGTTAGCCACGAACCGACGCACAGATATTGGGTACTGTATTAATAGTAGTGGGCAGGGGGGGGGGGGGGGGGGGGGGGGGGTGCTCAACTTTCAAGTATTTTTAAGATGGAGAAACAAATGACGGGCGAAGATCATATAAAATCAATGGGATCAGCACAAACACTGGCACAAATAAATACCAGCTTCTTTGCAAAGCCAAAGAAGTATCCTATGTATACGAGGTACTATTAAAAGGCGTCGCGGGCCGCAGAGGGCTTCGTCATCTATACCGCTCACGACAGAAAGAAAATAATGATGTGATAGCGGCGGAATGAAAAAATGCACCAGTCCGACCTGGGAACAGTGGTAAGCAACTAAATAAGCATGATTGTTGTCGCTAAATCGGGTTACTTTTCCCGAGGCATAGTCAAAGCACCAGGGCCGCGCGTACATGCGTTTTTCAAAATAAGCATGCTTGACCTAGCAACCTAGGTTTGATGGTTACTTCGTGCCTATTTCATTTTTTTATATAATCCTGTCTTCTGCATGCTTTAGCGCCGCGGCACTGCTGCATACGTCCGTGAGCATGGTAGGAACAGCGGAGGCCTCCCTGCCCGTCGTCGTCAACAACATGGATGGGGAGAGGTGGTACACGTCGATTAAGCAGGAAGCACTCCTGCAAGTCTGCGTGGCTGTGCGAAGGTTGCCTCGCGCAAAATTGTGTGTTTTCGACGGCAACCCCCCCCTGCCGCCTATTATGGTGATTGATGGCGAAGCACTTCCCGACAATGACGGCTTGGCTAATGAAACGTGCGTACCACGGATCTGCGTGCTGGGCGTCAAGTGGGATCTACAGTCAACCATGGTCTTGACGCGTTGTATACCCACTCTTCCCGGCATCGAGGACATGGTGTTTCGCGAGGGGTTCGACGACAGGGTGCTGGCGAATGTGTGGCCAGACCCAGTGATATGTCTAGAGGTCGGTGATTTTTCTTCGACCAGGAGGTCGACGGGGTTCAGTGGACGGCTCGCCCTTCAACACCTCACTTTTGGCAGCCTGTTCAATTAAGGGTGGGAGAGGGGCAACGTGGCCGAGTACCCTCAACTTGATCATGGTTTCCGACGACTTCGAGCACGTTACTGACGAGATATCGTCTCCTACAGGATCGAGCGTGGAGGTGTTGGTGGCCTGTATGTTAGGTTAGTTTCTAGGGATTATTATCGTGGTGATGCTGCCGACATTTGCTTAGTTGGAGTCGGTGTCTTAACGTCTTCACCCTTTGAGACCTGCACCGCCGTTTGCATTTGCAAGCCCGCGTACGCGGGAAGATCCTTGTGTTGGTCGTCCATGTGCTGCGACAAGTTCGATGTCGACTGCGCCTCAACGATGGGCTTCTTGCAACCATCTGCCTTGAACTTGGCTATTTTCTTCGATTTTCCCGTACCTTGAAGGAAAAACGACCACAGAGTGGCGTCGTCTGTTGTGGTTTTTGTCATTTGACGCCTGCGGCGTCTACTTAAGATGAGGGGACTTCGCGGCGCCACCGTTGACAACAGGGGCAGGTGGCTTCGAAGCGGCAGGGCTGGGGCTGGGGACTGTTCGATATAGCTTGTCTCACCGAACAGCCTAGCACTAAGTTATGGTTACATACGGTGTGTCACGTAGGTACGGTTACAGATATTGTTTAGCGGAATCACCTACGAGCAGTCTCACGGGTATGTACGAGTAGACTGCATGAGGAGGTTTCTGGTGTTCGGCTACGAGTAGTTGTTCATGAGCAGTGGAGAGTTGACCCACATGCTCACTCCACATTTCCCCCTGCATTCGTTTACCTCTTTCCGGGCCGACATATTAAAGACATCTTAAAGTCTCTTCTTCACACTGCGTGTTGCAGTGGCTAACTCACAGCCTGGTGTGGATGTGGCGGCGTATCCATTAGGTAGCTCGCAGTCTAGTGTGGCTGTTGAAGCGGATCCATTCATCGCATATCATCGATATTTGAACACGTTAACGAATTGTTCAAGCAAACAGCGTAATAATGCCGGGATGCGAACGGGGCGTCCGTGTTGGATGGCCTGGCCGGTCCCTTGAGGAAGCTGGCGGAGTATCGAAAAGAAGACCAAGCTCGACGCGAGCGCGACCGGGAACTGCGACGTCAAGAAGATGAACGATTGAGAACGCGTATTTTGGAGGAAAAGGATCGAAGATACACTTCGGTTCGTGAGCTTGCGTCTGGTGGTACTGGTGAGCGGGTCGAAACCGCTACCAGTGCTGGGGAAGTGAGCGGAGTCAGCTTCAGTGGGAATATACCAGTTCTTCGTGAGGTAGTAGGCCTGCCCGGGAGTGGTACGAGTATCAGCGTAGATAGCCATAGGGCTGGAGTTGGTTCTCGCAATTTTAGAAGTCTGAAGCAATCGGTTCCGAAGTTTAGTGGGATATCAGAAGATTTTCCATTGTGGAAGGAACACTTCGAGGTGTTTACTTCCATGGTCTGGTGTATGCCGTCATTCCTCGTAGTCCATTAATATGTTGATAGGTGACGTTTCGAAAGACACGCAACACGTTCTCTCGCAGTGAGGTAGAGCTTAAGACAGCCACAGTAGCTTGGGCGTGTCTGACGGAAAGCATTGTAAACCGTGATCTGCGTGGTACAGTATTCGCAACGAAATCACCTAGTGCTGGGTGGAGGATGTTGCGTGACTGGTTCTTGCCTTTAATCAATGGCAGAACAGGTCAAGTGATCGGTGGCGTTTGATGCGGCAAGAATGGAAAAGGGAGAAGAGCCTATGAAATACTTTGGTCAAGTCGGCAAGATAGTAGGGGCACTCGCTTCCCTTGGTGTGACAAAATGGGGTACTGACGTAAACCGCAAGATAATAATGTGACTAACGTTGTCCGGCCGTGAAATAGAGGGAAGAACGATCCCGTACCGTGAAGAGATCACACGCTCAGAAATCGAAAGTATAGTCCGACTATGGTACCGCTTCAAAGAACAAAGCATATGGGACAGGATCTATTTTCGAAAGGAGCAGGCCGCGGTGGTCACGCAGGTAAAGGAAACCACAGGAGTAAAAATAGACCTAGGAATAGAGGCGAAAAGCGTGGCAGTAGCAGCAATCCTCCAGCCCGCACGCAAGACACCCAATTAGCGATCGACAAAGCAAAGGGAAAATGCATCCGTTGCTTGGAACCTGGGCACCACTGGAAGCAGGGCAAGGCTCGCACCCCCCCTGCTCCAGAGCAGACATCAGGCGGAGGTGCGCAAGGCCAGAACAACGGCCGTGAGACTGTGTGTTGTCTTGCGAAATGCATGCTTGGTACGAATACTCACTCGTGTAGTGAGGAACGTTTCGAAGGCGTGGGAGAGAAGTGGATAGCAGATAGTGGTGCATCCTTTCACATGACTCACTCAGCTGACCGCTTGAGTGACGTACGACTGTGCGATGACAAGTCAGGATCGGTGACAACCATCTGATCGATGTAGTGGCGTATGGCACACTGAGTGTTGTATCAAACTGTTGGATTGGCTTACGTGCTGGACTTCGCGTTCAAGCTATTTCGTTGATGGCTGCTCATAAGCAGGGAGCAAGATTCACGACTTGAGAGGAAGGCTTGTGCATTTCTTTTTTCGGTGGAAGGTTGAAGTTTGAGAGTGATTGATCTATTTTTTTGTGGTATTCGCATGCAGGATTGAACCAGACGACGGCTAGGTGTCATTCCCCCTGTTGACCCCCCACCCCCCTGAAGACTGTTCATAATCTGATTGCGATTTCGTCCTGGCTTTTCCCGAGCTTGTCCCCGGTAGCAACGCATATACTAGGAGTGATGTAGACATCAATGTTTTCCACTGCGTGCATGGTCACTCGAACGAGCTACTGCTAAGAGAGACCGCTAAATCACTCGATGTGAAACTGGTAGGGAATCTGAGACCTGTACGGAATGCTCTATGGCGGAAGGACACCGCAAGTCAATCGCTAACAGTACTCACTCACGCGCCACAGAAACGTTGGGAAGGATTGACTTGAGGTTTCCTAAAAGAGCGCTTTCCTTGGTGGGAAAGCGGTATGTTATGTTATGCTAGTGAAGGACGATTACTCCCGCCACTCGTGGGTGTACTTTCTGAAGCATGAGTCGGATCCAGGGGACGCTTTTAGAACGATTTTGGCTCACGCGCGCGTGGATGGAGTACCCTCGAAGGTTGCGATTGTAAGATATGACAACCGGGGGGGGTTCTTTGGTGGGGAGTTTGGGGAAGCACGTGAACGGTGTCGCATCAAGCAGGAATTCTCTACCGCCGACAGCCCAAAGCAGAACGGTGTTGTAGAGAGTGCGCTGGATATCATCCAGAACGCAGCACTCGCAGCGTATATCCAAGGCCCTACCATTTTTCCCCACGTTCGACTGCCGCCGAGTAAGTCCCTGTGGGCGGAGGCGGTGCACCGGGCTACTGATGCCCTGAATCACCCTGAGACCACCGCTAACCCGGAAACAAATCGCCGAATGAAATGTGGCATGGGACTGCCGCACATGCTTATAAAATCCACCCCGTTTCTTCGCCCAGCATATTGTCGTTGGCAGCGCCCGTCGAAGTCGTTCGCTAGGGCCGAGAGCTGCGTTTACCTCGGGCCGGGCATCGACCACCCAAGTGATAGAGACCAGGGACGTGACCTGGGAGGCGACGCTCCATGCAGGAGCGCCACCACACTCGCTGCCGGAGAAACCGGAGCAGAGAGGAACGATGGAGCTGGGAGACGATCCTGAGCCGAGAGGGAGGGGTGATTTTTCGTTCGCCCCGACGACTCCAACGCCGGTATTGGGGAGGGGAACTCCTCACCAACTCCGTGCGATGTCTCCGATGACGCAGGCTGGGAACGATTTGCAACCCGAAGGTGTGAAGCTGAACTACTCATCAACGGTCAGCAACCAAATATCCGACAGCGACTCTTCATCTCCGGATGGGAGCGATGAGTCACCTTCTGACGAGGGAGCCCCGACCCCAACTGCGGCCCAGACTGCTGCGCGCCAACTAGGAGCGCACATGTCAGGACCAGGTGATGATGAAGAGATTCGAGAGGGACGTACGAGAGCGCAGACCAAGGCATATAATGGGGAAGCAGCTGCGGGACTGATCAGTGCGATCGGACCCTGTGATGGAGGTCGCATGTTCCAAGCGCTACTGGCGGCGCAAGATGCAGGCGGTGAACGGACTAAGTTGCCGGATTGCCTTGTAAAGGAGACGGAACCGGCATCAACGTCGTACTCCGCGCCGTGTTCGTCAAAGCATTCGGACCTTTGGGCTAAGACGATGGAAGCGGAATGTGGTGGACTAGAGGCCGCTAACACTTTTGCTGAGATTTCGGAAGTTCCAGAGGGTAGCAATATTTTGGTTTCAAAGTGACTCTTAAGGTTGAAGGGCGACGAGCACGGCATGATTGATAGAGCTAAGGCGAGACAGGTAGAGAAGGGGTAAAGTCAGGTAGAAGGAGTTGACTGCTTTGATATGTTTACCCCCACTGGATCAACCACGTCTAATAGGCTTGCAGCAGCAATGGCATGCAAACTTCACTGAGATTTGAGTCACTTGGATGTTGATCAGGCTTTTATCCAGTCAGAGTTGGATACCGAAAATTCTTGAGATTGCCCCCTGGGTGTTTAGTGGTTATCGTGTAAGGTAATCAGACTCAAAAAAGCTTTTTTGGGGCTGAAGCAGAGTGGTCGCTCGTGGTATAAGCTACTATCATCAACCTTGGTAGAGCGTGGTTTTGAGCAGTGTTTGGTAGACCCGTGCGTGTTTCGACCGATCTTGAATGGCGGGGTTGTTGCGATGCTGGTGGTCCACGTGTATGACATCAAGATCGCAGCCACCAAGGAAGTCACGGATTCGGTAGTGGCGGCTCTGAGCAAGAGATTCCTACGCAGCACCTTGGCGAGGTGATGTGATACATGGGTAGCTAGTTCAAGAGGGATCATGAGCAGTGAACTTGGAAATTTTGCACACTCAATTTATTCGAAATGTTGTCGAGCGTTTCGGTTTCACCAAAACCAGCCCCCCCCCGCTTCTCCGTCGTTGGACCCCAGGCGAGTGATTAGGACCCGGTGGTTAACGCAAGTTACCGCGAAATAGTGGAGAGTCTGATGTGGATTGCGAACGAGACGAGGTCGGACATCGCCGATGCAGTACGGGCGGTTGCACGGTTCTCACATGACCCTAAGCAAGTACACGTCAAGGCGGCTAGAAAGATTATCGAGTGCTTGAGCGCAACGCCTCATTTGGGTCTGACGTTCAGAAGGGACAGTAAACTATAGAACGTGCAGTTGGAATACCACTTGGAGACATACGTGGACGCGGACTACGCCCACAAGGCCGACGACAGGCGTTCGGTCGTTGATGTGGCCGTCTATTGCGGGGATACACTTGTGTCGTGGTTTTCTAGGACGCAGAAGTGCGTCACCTTATGCACTACTGAGGCAGAGTACGTGGCTATGGCAGACGGGGTGCAGGAAAAGCTCTTTACGTGAGAGGAGTGTTGGTTTTTCTGATGCCCAGTTTGGGGTTGCCAATTATTGGAGTGTTTGAAGACAACAAAGGGGCGATAGACTTGGCCAAAAGCCCATTGACCTCGTCTAACAGTAAGCACGTCGACGCAAGGTACTACTTTCTGCGCGAGTTGTTGGGGAAGGACTTGTCGGTTAAGTATGTCCGGACGGAAGACCAGCATGCAGACATTCTCACGAAGGCTATTGGCAAAAAGAGTTTTGAGAAGGACCGCAATCTTCTGGTAGGGATTTAGTCATTTGCTGTTCTCGATTGGCGTTTGTGTTATAGAGGCTTGTAATTTGATCTGGCGCCAGGGAGGGTGTTCGATATAGCTTGTCTCACCGAACAGCCTAGCAATAAGTTATGGTTACATACGGTGTGGCACGTAGGTACGGTTACAGATATTGTTTAGTGGAATCACCCACGAGCAGTCTCACGGGTATGTACGAGTAGGCACTGCATGAGAAAGTTTCTGGTGTTCGAGTACGAGTAGTTGTTCATGAGTAGTGGAGAGTTGACGCACATGCTCACTCCACCTTCCCCACTGCATTCGTTTACCTCTTTCCGGGGCGACATAATAAATACATATTAAACTGTATTCACACTGCGTGTTGCAGTAGCTAGCTTACAGCCTCGTGTGACTGTGGCAGCATATCTATTGGTTACGAGTATCTCGCAGCTTAGTGTGGCTGTTGGAGCGGATCCATTCATCGCATACCATCGCTATTTAAACAGGGACTCCCTCCACCTCGCCGTCCTCGTCGTCCTGGTCGTCCTTCTCGGGTGAATAATCCTCGTCGCTATCGTCGTCTTCCATCGAGGATACGTATACCAGCAATGTCACCCTGCTTCTCGGGCGCGGTAGTCGTGAGATCGGACTCCGGTGGAACGCTCGGCGCTGTTGCACTACCAGCCGCTATTCATGCGGCGAATGGACGAAGAAACCCGAACGCCGAAGGCACTACTGCTGTGTAGTCGAGTGGCTGTGGTCTGTGGTGTTTTTGTTGTGTGCTGCGTGCTTGCCGAGTGTTAGGCACCTGTGTTGCACTGCCCGCAAAAAATAAAAAATAAAAAAGTCCCGACAACCAAGACACTGAAGTCACGTCTGCCGCCGTGTTTTTACGGGGACTTTTCGTTCTTCAGCTCTAGCTCCCACCGTTTTCATCGAGAAAACAAATGGTAGGGCAGATATTAGCTCCTTGGTGCAGTCCCATGAGTGTGCCACAACGACAGCAAGTTTAGTGTCCTCCTTCGGGGCGGACCTCGTCGCTGATGTTTGAGAATGTGGTTCCAGACTCTTGAATTTTCCAATTCTTGTACTACAGTTGTAGTCAATGTTTTTTTCTGCTGTAGAACGACCAGGAGGAGATCCCAAAAGCTACGAGTACGTTTTAGTAAGTTTCTCCTTCTCGTTCTACACAAAAAAAAATATTTAACTACAGTACAAGAAACCGAAATTTAAGAGTCTGGAACCACATTTTCAAACTTCAGCGACGAGGTCCGCCCCGAAGGAGGACACTAAAATTGCTGTCGTTTGGTACACTCACGGGTGTGCACCAAGGAGCTCATATCTGCCCTGGTAAAAGTTGGCTCGATGGAAACGTTCGGAGCTGGAGCAGAAAAACGAAAAGTCCTCGTAAAAAAACGGTGGCAGACGTGATTCCAGTGTCTTGGTTGTTGGACCTTTTGGCACTATCAGTTTTTTTTGTGGGCAGTGCAACACAGGTGTTGGGATTTGGGGTGTTGTGAGTTGCGAGCGCTAAGCCACTCCCGGCATGAAAACGCCTTATAAGTCACTACTAATGATAAAAAAACAATATTATCTAAACAACTTCTGAGAAATGATTAAGCATGAAACTGATAGTAAACAAATAAGCATGCTTACGTTAAGATAAAGGTCGGGAAACTTTGTATCCCTTGACAGGTTGCGTATTCAGCCGGTACTCGTTGGTACAAACGTGTGTTGTTTGCTTAGAGATAGAAGAAAAGCAACTTTATTCCTTTTGTGCACGCGGAGACTGAGAGCCGAGCTCTGGAATTTTTCCATCTACGAAACGCCTCCCAAGTACTACAAATACTATCCCAATACTTGAATCCAGGTAATTACCGGGCTTTCAGCCTCATTCAAGGCAGTATCATAACACTAGCCCACTCTGATGAGCCGTACATGCAGAATTACGGGAAATTCGTGGAAACCCCGATTCCACGAACTAGAACATGAGTCGAAGATGCCGCTCCTCAAAACCCACTACCACACCTCTGAACGGCGAGGTAACGAAGCCGACAAAGTACGTAAAAAAAAAAAGAAGAAAGGAAGGCCTAGCCCTAGGGAGCAGGAATAAATCGTGAACGAAAGCCATCGCCATGTCACCCGCCGCGAGGGGGGGGGCGAGGAAGTTTCATGAAAAGTGAAAAAATGAATACCAAATACGAGAAGAAAAATAACACGGAAGACGCGAAGAATCACCCAAACCCAGTCCACAACTCTGGAAACGCGTCCTGTGCCACAAATTAGTGGCCTGATTACTCAGACCAGTCCCGACACTGAGGGTGGGAGTAGGCAGGACAAAAACTGCATACCAACCCAGCCCAAGAAAAAACAAACCAGAAACACACCAAGAAGAACAACCCTCGACGCGAAATCTCGGAAAACGTCAACAAGTGGAAAAAATCACGCCCCAGAGTCCAGGAAAACGGCAAGGTAAAAAAATCGAGTGCAGCCGAGAAGCGAAAGTCAGCTAACTACAGCGGCGCCTCGAGATTAATCTATGTTAAGCTGGATCCCCCGAGTGAACGCGCTAGCCAAGTGAATTGCAGGCACCAAGAACCTCGTACAGCTCTCGTCGAAGTCGTGAAGCGCGCCGGAGAAAGACGAAGCTTCATCGGTCCCGGGTCGTCCAAAAATCGAACCAAGTATACGTCATCCGTTGGCGTAGTCGAGCTGATTTTCCCCAGACACCACAGACGGTCGTCGCCCTTGTACCAAACGTGGGCCCCGTTGGGAAGCACAGTGCTGCAGTATCGTCGAAGCCAATCGGCGTGCAATACGCAGCCATAGCCGGGTGCCAGAAACCGCTCGCCGTTGCTCCGACAAAGCTCCCGTTGTGCCGCGCCGATTATCATTCGGCGGTACAGGCGATTGGTTTGGCGGTGCTGGTTCGGGGTGCCGGCCCACTAGCGCAAATGGTCGTGGCGAGAAAGCTGAAGGTCCATTTCCCGTTTCCAGGATGGACGAGACAGTCCTATCCAGTGCGTCTCGTACATCGCCGCGATGACGCCACCCCGACCTCTAACCGATTGGTGTCCGGAAATCTTTATACTTCGAGTCGTTGAAGAGGGGTTGAAACGTCGTCCTGGGTGACGTGGTACGGGGAGGATTTATGGGAGAAGTTGTTCAGCACGTATTGCGTCAACCCCGCCGGCAAATACTTCGGCATGTCGCCACGGTCGTTGGGGCTGGCACATGGCTTGCATCGTTGAACTGATACGCGCCGGCGAGCATCAGCGCCGGGCACATCCGAAGGAAGAGCTTTGTCCCCAGGGGAGGTCCGTCTGGGGTGTCGGCTGGGGAGCAGGGGCTGACTGCGAGGACTTTGTAGGGGCCCGTCTAGTTGAGTGGGAGTTTGGCCTTGAGGATTTTGGCGTCCGTGTCGGGCTTCACACCCTGGCGGATGGTGGCTGCCGTATTGTACACCCACGCCCAGCCGCCAACGTCAAATTTGGCGACTGGACACAGAGCGTCGGAGAGGGCGGAGTTCCGGCGGTTCACGCGAGCAACAGTGAGGGCATGGTGTTCGCGAACGATATCGTACGCACGCTGCTGGTGGTCCGTCGCCGAGTCGCAGTAGGCGAGGTGATCGCGGGCCAAGCTCTGGTGGCCGGCGACTCCAGCAGGCTCGAACATCGTGAGAGGGAGGCGTGGCAGCCGACCCATATGGACCCCCCGTTGGGAGTCAAACCCGCGGCGGCGCTGACGGAATTGTTGTACGCAAATTCGACACGAGGGAGCTGTTCACCCCAGCTGTTGCGCCCGAAAGCTTGGAGCAGAACTGGAGGTCGTTGCCCGAGAGGATGCTGCGCGGGCACCCCCAGAGGGGAATATACCGGTTATTGAGAATGTTAGCCGTGCCCTCAACGGTGAACTCTGCGGCTGTGACGGCGTAAATGTCGGCTCGGCGGCTGAAACGATCAGTGAAATACAAAATGTAGGTATTTCCTCGAGGCATCACCGAGAGAGGGCTGAAATAGTCAATGCTGACGGTGATGCCGGGCCCTTCTGGCAAAGGCAACGTGAAGGTAGGCCACCGAACCGTCTGCCGCGACGTTTTCCGTTCTTGGCACGTCAAGCAGTTGCGCAACCACCACCGGGTGCAGATGCTCATACCGATCTACCAGTACAAATATTCGAGCATACGTAGGGTACGCGCGGCAGGAAGGTGTGGAATGGCAAGCCTGCATGACCCAGGGGCGCATGAGCAGCGGCACATAAATGCGAATAGACTCGTCGTTCAATAAACAGGCCGTACGACCCACCGGGCGTTGTGCGTCCGACGCAGGGGGGGGGACGGCTGTCAGACAAGTAGACCGATGTCCGCGTCGGTTGTGTGCAAGCAGCCTTTGTTAGCCAGTTCCTGAACCTCCGAAAAGAGGGGGGCGCTGGTGGGAAGGGAAACACGACAAAAAGTCTGCAGGCAAAACTTCCGGCCGGCCAAGGGCTATGTAACGCATGGCGGCGTTGCGCGCAGGCTCGGCCTGGTGTTCTCGGGCCCAGTCGGCGGGCGAAGGGCACGCTGCGGAATCACCGAACGAACAGCTGCGCCGAGGGCGTCCAAGTCGGTCATGGTGGCGAGCGGTGCGTCAGTTGGCGGTGGAAGCCGTAAAAGAGTTCCCACGGGCTCGGCGCGGTCGCGGTCAGACGGAATAGGTACCGTCGGGATCGACGAGGCAGCAGGAGCCGCGGCCATAACGACGGGTGCGGGCGGTCGCAGCCGTGGGACTCGCGGCCGGGTGATGGCACGCCGGACGGATAGTCTAGGGGCTCCGCCGGGCCCGAAGCCATAATCAACAGGAGGCGGCGCAGGGCCAGCGGCAGCAGCTGTTCGTCGGCGCGTCCGAGTGGAGATGTGGCCTGAAGGCGGCAACATGTTCAGAGGCGCCGGGTTGCCAGGCAGCAAGGTGTAGACGCGGCCGGATAAGTGATCACGGCGGAATCTTCTCCCTGTAGAGTACTAGTCGGGAGAGGAGCGCGCTGGGCGATAATCGTCGCGGCAGCGGGGGCGTCTGCAGGGCCCGGGTCGCTCCCGGAGGGTACGACGAAAACCGAAACGAAAGCGGAGTTGGTAGAGGGTGAAAAGACCCTCAAGCCAGGACGGCGATCGACGGTGGTGACGGAACCAGATACACGAGCGACGAATCTCCCCGAAGGAGCTGAGAGGTCGTCAATCCTCATACGTGGCCCGTGTGCGCGAAAATCGCGAAAATACGAAGAGGTGAAAAGCAGCTCAACCAAGAAGGTACTTTCGGTGTGGGGCACCAGCCCACTCAAACCGACTCCAGGAGTCGGCGAAGAGCGAGTGCGAAGCCCGCAGACTCGGATGAGGAAGATGTTACCGTCCTCGACGGAGGTGAGGCTGTTAGACCCACTGCGGTCGAGTTCTGTGGTGGGCTCCGGAAATCGGAATAGAAAATCAGCTTTTCCGTTGGCGCTGCCCTTGCGGTACTCGAAGGTGTAGTCGAACGCGGTGAGGAACTCGAGCCACCGCTGGACTCGCGCGTTGTGGTCCCCTACTTTGCTGATGCTCTCAAGCGCTTTGTGGTCCGATGCGAAACTTCGTTTTTTCATAGGTATCCTGCGAGTGGTTTGATGGCCCAAACAATGCTGCCAGCTTCCAGGTCCATCGGGGTCCAGTGCCGCTAGGAATCGATGGTAGCGCGACTGATACAAGCAATGGGCCGTACAGAACCGCCCGGTTGTTCTTGTTCGAGCGCGGCACCAAACCCTTCGATGCAGGCGTCGCAGTACACGTGGTAGGGGCGAGAGCCGTCGGCTACGGCGTCCCAGTTAGGGAAGACTAAACTCGGTGGGGCAGCAAGCTCGGCGAGGGTCTGGCGGACGATAACTTCCATAGCCGGCGTAAAGACGTACATAACTTGCGGAGACGGGCGGTGAGAGGGCGTATTCGTTTGGACAGATCGGGCAGGAATTTGTGATAATATCCCACGCCGCCCATCAGCGCACGGACCTGCTTGAGGTTCTTAGGCATGGGCCTTTTCGACAAAGCTGAAACTTTTTCCGCATTTGGGCGGATACCCACGGCCGACATGAAGTGGCCCAGACAAAACGTGCGTCCGTGGCGCCGAGGCGAGCCTTCGGGGGGGAGAGCTGAGGGTTGCGTTTGCGCAGGCGTTCGAAGAGGGCTCGATCGTCTCAACGTGGGCCATCGGATCAGAGTCGAAAACGATTACATCATCGAGGTAGGCCGCCACCTGTGCCAGACCTTTAATGACTTCGTTAATCACTTTGACGAACCAGCCGAGCAAAGCGCTGCTGCCTTGGGGCATGACGAGCCACTCATAGAGGCCCGTGGCAGTGCAAAACGCCGTGAGAGGGACGGTGTCCTTGTGCGCGGTAATCTGGTGGAACGAGGAAACCAAATCGAAGAGGGAAAACACCCATCCCTTCCCCAGGGAGTCGAAGACTTGGTCCAGGCGAGGAATAGGCAGCTGGCTGAGGCTGCTGATCTGGTTTAGTTTTTTGTAGTTCACGGTGATCCGAACACCTCCAGACCTCTTCGGGATGACCACCAGCGGGCTCGAATACGGAGAGGTCGAGTGCTGGATCAGCCCTGCCGCGAGATACTGGTCCAAGGTGGCCCCCACTTCCTTGGCCAGGATGGGATTGATGCGGTGCGGCCTGGACGTGACAGGAGCGCTTCCTTCCGGGACCGAAATCACGAAAGGCATCAACGAGCAGGAACCCAAATCCGACTTGGACTTCGAGAAAACGTCAGGAAATTCGCGGAGAACATTCCCCGGCTGTTCGAAGGCCTTAGGGGTCCAGTCCGTGCCGTGAAGGTCAAACGACACCGCTCGTAGATGTAACGGCAAACGCGCCCAGACGAGCAGGAAAGAAGCTCGCTGTTCTGGGCTCAAACGCTCAAGAAGTGCAGGCGAGGGCGAGGCTGGAGCTGCGAGGGGGCAAGCTGTAGCTTTTGAGACCGGAGACACCTAAGATAGTCCGGAGGGAGGGCTGGGGCCTCGGGTGTCCTGCTACTAAACGCTCAGCTGTGAGGCGTGGGCAACGCCGAGAATATCCCCCGGCTCGAGATCCGCCACTCCAACGAGGGGAAGAACCTGTCGCACGGAGGCGACGACGTGCTCCTCAACCCAGGGCAGGTCGGGCTGGAGCATCATGTCGACCAAGCAGTGTCCAGTGAGTGCCGGGGAGCCATCGCGACGAACCAAGTAGACAGCAAGCAGGTGGAGATCGTCGGGCAGGGTGACGCCTGAGGCGCCCTCGTAGCGTAAATGGAAGCCGCCGCCCGAAGCGGCGGGGTCGATGGCGTACACGGATATGCCTGTCGGGGCGTGGTGAACTATCTCCAGCTCGCCAAAAACGCGTTGGTCTGACGGCCGAGGTGGCAGAGAGCGGTAGGAGAAGCTATTAAAAGGCATCCAGCTGTTACGTCCCAGCCGTACTGTATGCTGCCTTACTGAGGCGGGAACCACGCAGGCCCAAACCGCGAGGGAGCACGTAGGCTCATGTTCTCGAAGAAATTGAATTCTCAGGCGTACACTCGTCGAAGTCTTCAGAGAGCAGGTTCGCCAAAAAAAAACCCAAGAACGAGGGGCGCATTTCTCCTCGCACGAGATGGATACCGCACCAACCGAAAGCATGCGGTCCAAAACATCTCGTCGAATGAAAGTCTGTCCGGAACCAGTGTCAAGAAGCGCCACGCAACCAAACGGTGCAAGAACGCTAGCTCCGCTGTGAATCGCGATTTTAGTTGTGCAAGAGGCGTCGTCGAGAGCAATGGTGGCCCCGACGAGGCAGGGGCCGTGTTCTGGCAGCGCGAGGGAAGGGTCGACACTAGGGGCGACAGCCGAAACCTCGGGGCTGTGATCAGCGGGCGTGTCAGAAAACAAGTCGAAACCTCCAATGGAGGACCTGGGCATGCGCGGGCCACGGCCAAAGAGCGGGGCGGGCGCTGGTAACAACTCATGAATTCTGTCAGGCGTGGTCAGAGTGCAAAATTGATGAGGGGAGGTGGGGTGTGCCAACTTGGCCTCACTTGCGCAAAGGACGTCGCGAACGGCGGAAAGAGCTTTCCCGAGCAAATATTTCCCACGAAACCGAGAGGGGTTTCGAGCCCCGGGGTAAACTGACCGGAGACCGATGCCCCACACGGGGTCAAAAGGGGTGGCTTCCGCCTAGCAGCTGGGGCCAGTGCTCAATAGCGGCTGCTTCATGGCCGGGTTCTGCGTGAAATTTGCAAAAGTACCGGCAAGGACAGCGTCTTCCCGAACGCGGTCCCAGATGGCGCAGTCGAAGTGAAGCACGCCTCGGTCGAGGCGTTTGTGCTCGCGTGGTGGGTCTGGCGAGGCCATACTCCGCTATGCTGCGCCGTGGTTCTGAAAAATGCGAGCGTTTTCTGCCATCATATCCTGCTCCACACAGGAGCATGACACATCGTCAACGACAAAAGGCGAGGGGGGACACTGCGAAAAATAGAAGGGGGGCTGCCAGAACAGTACCACCCGCTCCGTTGAATACTCGAGAGTAGGGTCAAAGGCCGACGGTACCGAGTCGTCGGTGGCCGCAGTTGCGGTGTGTGTGGGGGGCAGTGTGCTTCTCTGAGTGCGCTGAGCCCCTGGTGCACGAGGTGAGTCTGGTTCCACGTAATCTGGCTCTGTGTCACCATTGCCTGTAGGCAAAAAATCGCCAAAAGGTTCTCTTACTACGCCGGATGATCTCTGTCCTAGACTAAAGGGGGAAGGGGGCTCTGAGCCCGCCTGCTTGACGAGAGCTGCGATTCATTCGAATTGAACGGGTATGCCATCCGGTTGATCTGACCGGAGGCCGTGGAATCACCACAGGCTCGACGGGCAGTGTCGGGTTTCTCCTGTTCCACTGGAGCCGAAGGAGCGCTGCGCACGTGGAGTGGCGGGCGCGAAGACGAAAGACGGCCTGCAGAGTCTGTAGACGACTTCAAGAACGGTGCTCGAGTGGGGGGCAACAAAGGGTCCACCGGAGAGGGCTTCCGTCTTGTAGACCTGGTGGGGAAGGGGGACGAGGTAGCTGATCTTGTCGACTCCTCCTCGATAGGAAAAAGGATGGAGTGGCCACCGTTATTGCGAGGAAACACCGAGTCAAGCTTCAACCGAGATTTTGGGGGTTCGGTGTTGGTCTTCCCGCACCTGAAACCGACCGCCACCGCACGGCCGGGAGGGGAAGGAGGGTGACACCCTCGCTGAAAAAACCGACACGACGGCGCGACACTAGTGTGTGCTGCGTGGTGCCTCGTTCGAGAGAGCGGCGTTTGACGCGCCTGTTCTCGTGCCCAGGTTGGGGGGAGCGGTGTTTAGGGCGCGGGCTCCCGACGCCAGGGAAGCCCGGTGAAGCCAGTGGGGATGAGTCGCTGCGTCGTTCCGAAGTACGGGGCAACGCGCGGGGCGAGAGCAGGGCAGCTTGGCGCTGAGCGCTGAGCGAGCCCGGGACGCAAGCATCTTGTGAAATAAATGTTTTTTCTCACGGTAATGCTGGCGGCGGACGGGCGGAAGGGGCCGAACCGCCATCGACCTATCAGGTACCGGCGCGGAAGGTGCCTGGCTGGCGTCCTTTCGGGTTACCGCCCGAGTTATGCGAAGCACCGTAGCGAATGCCCGAGGCGGGAGCTGGAGCGAAGGAGGCAGGGGCGGTCGAACCACCACCGTGATGCCCGGAGTGAGACTGTTGGTGTCTTCGTTCCGAGTGTGTGTTGTAGTCGTCACCTAGGCTGTTCTGTTGACCCTGGCCGTGGTGCTGCCAGCGCGAGTGACCGGAACGAGGTTTTTTCTCTGGTTGTGTTTGTTCGGTCATGGTTTGTACTCGCGGCGGTGTCTGATCATGCATTCTTGCCAACCGTGGAACGCCTTGCCGTCGTCGCCGAGCGTTCCGAGGTCGGGGTTCAAAATGCCGCTAAGGGTTTGAAAGGAGTGTCTACACTCTCTGAGTGAGCGTGAGTCTTCGCGGAAGTTCGAGCAGTGACGTCGGGTTTCGCCGAGGGCGGCCGCGCGAGCGGACGATGAAAGTAGGCCGCTCCAGAGGGGAGGGTCCGCGGTTTGAATGGACATGCAGACAGCGTCAAGATCAGCGTGTAGTGGTGTTTTTCTGGGGGCGAGCAGTTGGAAGGGGTGTCAAGCCACGGGTCGAGGCAGTCAGGGACGGATTTGTAGACATTCATCACAGGCGGAGTATTGCGCGATCTCGTCTGCCATGAAGGCGACTCGGGAAGTGTCCGGCCCTGGCCGCGACCATTTGCTGGCGGACCGGGGCCCCGACGGGGCGGATGACCGCACACCCGTCGAAGAAGCAGGCAAAGAAAAGTATTTTTCGCCGTTGATGGCAGGTGCTAAATGTTTCGCGAGAGTCTCTAAAGGCAACCACATGGCGTCCAAAGCGCCGAACGGCCTCGATACCGTAGCCAAACCTCCCGGGTACAGCGTGGGCATCAAGCTGGAGTACTGCGCGTTAACTGTCATTCAAACCACCTCCAAAACAACCTCTACCCCCGGTGCCAAACCACGCTCAGTCCCCGTCGCTACCACCCCTCGAAATGCACGGCTAAAACCGCAACAGGGGTCCCGGCACGCCAAAATTATGCAACTTGGTGTAGCTGGCCCCCGTGTCGGTGTGATCGAAATGGTTGCCCGGGAACCTCAGGAGGAGAATGAACGCCTCCGGTTCCGTCGCTCCGGCTGCGAGTGCGCGTGACCCCTGACCAAATATCATCCATCAAGGTAGTGAGGGGGGCGGTCGTGGGCTTTTCAGGCGTGATGGCGCGCGCGAAGGATTTCTTGAGGGGATACTCCCCACCGGGGATCTAATCGGTAGACCTGAAGGTTTCATGGCTTCCAACGTTGCGCGTCATGAGAATATCAGACGCGGAGGCCTTGACCGAACGAGTGAGTTGTCGCGTGGCATCGGAAGGGTTGATCGAAGAGGGAAAGATAGGGGACTGAAATGCGAGAGATGTCTTAGAGATCCACGTGTTTGTACGCCCATTGAGCGTCGGCGGTGTGCTTTTTCGCGGCGGCGGCTGCGGCGGCCGAGTCGATCACCGATGTTCGGGAGTGAGCAAGGTTAGACGACACGGGCATGGCGCGGTCGTCGGACATGGTCAAACAACCAAGAAGCGCGGCGAAGGAAGCAACATCGGTCAACAAGGGAAGCACTTGCGTCTTAGAGCTGGTTGTGACCTCGAGGAAGGGGATTTTGCCGCTGCCGTCCGTAGAAGAGCTGGAAGAACGGACATGAGACGCGTCTCCCCGTGGGTGGTATCTCCTGGAGTGCCAGTTGCTCGAGCTCTCCTTCGAATGGCCGCGGTGTCTCCGAGGTCCAACCCCATTTCACCGAGATGTGGCCCCGCCGTGAACTGTACCCTGCCCACGACGGGACCTGCCGTCATGGCTGGCCGAGCCCCTTTCCCCCACTCGGGCGCCGGCGGTCCCGGTCTTCAGCGTGGTGGTGGGAGTTGGCACGGGCCACAGAGATATCGTCGGATCCCGAGAGCCAGTGGACCCGGTTGTCCGAGGGGCGGTCGAAGGGGACGTGGGCCAGCCCAGAGCCCTATCCCACGTCCGGGAGCAGGTGTCCCTGGTGGCCGGAGCGCTCCTCCTGAGGTGGACCAGGTAGGCGTGGGGATCAGACCAGCAGATGGGGGTCGGTGAAGCATCGTGCGCCTTCTGAGGGCTCACCATGAGGTTCATGGCTAGCGCCAGGCGCTGCTGTTCTTGCCAGGTGGCCATGGACGTCAGGTTCCATGCCATGTTGACGGAGAGGTCGTCCTCCGGCAGTAGTCCTCGGAGGCGGCGGGCACAGGAGACCGCTACCGACCCGACGGCAGAAGGGAAGCAATCCTTAGGGTCGGCCGCAAAGCAGGCGACACTCCCCTGCAGGAAGCCCATGTCGCCGGGCCTCCGGGCCCGGGTGTCGACCGCAATCGCGATCGAGAGGTTCTGATCGGAGGTACCAAGTCGGGGGCTGCAGTGGGGGCTAGAACGGCCGGTATCACGGTCGCGGCGAGGGGAAGGCTCTCAGCTGAGACTCCTGCCTCGGAAACACGACAGGGCTTCGTGGCGCTGTTCGCCCGGGCAACCCGCAGAGCTTTCCTAGCGCGGAAGCTTGTTCCCCGGGTGCGGGAGGCGGAGCGCACGGCGTCCTCGGAGGTCGCGGCGGCAGCCTTGGAGGCGCTGTCGGCAAGTCTCCGAGGCTCTGGTAGCGGCGACGGTGGCGGGAGCGGCAGCTGATGCTTCGTATTCGGCCGCCGAGAGGGCGTGCGCCCAGCGGCGGCGCCGAAGGCTTCGGCGGCGGCCAAAGCCCGCTGGCGGCGACGGCGTCGGTTTGATCGTCCGCGGCATCAGGAGTCCGCTCGGCCCCGACGACGTCGGCCTGGTCGGGCGCCGGGAATTCCACCGTGATCCCCGGGGGGTGCGCCACGAAAAGGTGGGCCAGTGCTGGAGAATGACTTCCCTGTCCGGCAAAGGGAGGGAATCCATGCTCCAGGCAGCCGGGGAGGCGAGGCTGGAGCACTGTCAGGCTTCGCGGCCGCCAGCCGCTCGTCCTCCGAATCAGGGTGCTCGAAGTCCACGGCGTCCTCCAGATTCGTGGGGCCCGGGAGCTCGAGTGTCCTCTCTCCCGACGAGGGAGAGGATCCGTAGGTCCTCAGCCCGCTGGTAGACCTGGCTGGGCTGGATTCCTCCTCCCGTGTACCTTCCGTCCTTACATGCTGAGAAAGAGACGGGTGAAAACTATCGGAGCAGGGCAAGACGCCGGGAGAGGGGGGAGCGGGATTCGGTGGGTCTCAGGGTCGTGGGGCGCAGAAGCAGTGGTGGGAGAGCGAGCATCGACCACAGAAGGTGTCGCGATGGAAGAGCGGTTGTCTGGCCGGTCTCCACGGTTCGTACGTGTATTAACCTCAAGTATGGCTGGTTTTTGTACGTCTCTGGTACTGGAGGACCTATTAAAAGCATTGTCCCCCCTAACAGTAGTATTAAAATTCGCATCAGCACGGGAATTCCCAGCAGAATCTTCGCGGGTGGCTACGACAGCAAAGAAGGCAGGCGCAACACTGAAACTCAGTGTGCCATCTTGTGGGCGAGGCGCGGAAAAAAATGTACGAGTGGCGGCATCGTTCTCTCTAGCAACAGTAATAAAACTCGCATCAACACTGCAATTCCAGTCAGAATCTCTGTTTGTAGCTACAGCAGCGAGGGAAGCAGGCTCAATACTGAAATCCAGTGTGTCGTCGCGTGGCCGAGGCAGCGGAAAAATTCACGAGTGGCAGCATCACTCGTGGCTATGCTACGAGTACGAGCGGGGTCGGACAGCAGTGGAATACGAGGCAGAAAAAAACAGACTCAAGCACTCTCTGATCTGACCCAGAAGCAGGGAGACCCGATGGCAAAGAGCGCAGCTGGGTGGCGGGGAGAGCGCTGCGTCCAGGTTTGTCCGACGCGTTCTGGTCCAGAGCAGAAGCAGCTGGACCCGCGGGCTGGATGGGTACGCGCTCAGCAGAGCGGGGGCTTCCAGTTGGCTTGGACGGCAGAGGGCACGAGTGGGGAGTCAAAGCTGCAAAACCCAAGACCTGGCTGGTCACGAGCGTCACGTTCTCTAAGGAGCGGGGGCGTCCAGTTGTCTTGGACGGCAGATCTTAACAAGTGTCGGCTTAGGATTCTTCATCCTCTCATCCGCACGCGTTTTTAGTCGCTCTTTCTCTTCGCTTTGCTTTCCTAGAGCGAGTTTGCTCCGCACACCGCGCGACGGAGACTCACGAGGTGGGAGGGTCTGCTTCCCCTCACGGTGGCTGAGCCACTGAAGCCCAGGGCCCCGCAGTGCCCCACCGCCCAAGGCTCGTCCTTGGGGATCGAGGCCCTTGTACAACAGACCAACAAGAGGAGCAAGAGTCTAGGCCGTAGCCCCTAGTCGAAGCCCGAGCAGCCCCAAGCAGACGGCCCTCGTTCAAGATCCCTTTCGCGCCTTCACGCTCGGCTGAGCGAGTCCTGCCGTCGACGCCACTTGTTAAGATCACGATCGGGACACTTCCGAGCCCTGGACAGGTTTGCCTACTAAGCCAGTACTCGTTGGTACTCACGGGTGTTGTTTGCTTAGAGATAGAAGAAGAGCAGCTTTCTTCCTTTCGTGCACGCGGAGGCTGAGAGCCGAGCTCGTGCCTCACTGGGAAAACCCTGGTTTTCCATCTACGAAACGCCTCCCAAGTACTACAAATACGATCCCAGTACTTGAACCCAGGTAATTACCGGGCTTTCAGCCTCATTCAAGGCAGTATAATAACACTTAGCTACGCAACTAAATACCCAATAAGCAATAATCAACGCAACCTCTCTATTTAGTTGCTTATCACTACTACCTGGGAATCTTATTGCGTTGGAAATAGCTGCAGGATTACGACTAGATATTTACTAACTGTAATGTTTCAAACTTTACACAAAGAGCTCAAATATGCACAACGAGCTGGAGCTCAGAGAGGACAGCAGCAATGGTGTAATGTAGCCGGCGTCCCCGGTGGCTCGGTAGGTGGCCCAGGTACCTATCAAGATCATTTTCGTGGGTTCGAGTCTCACTGAGTGCATGGTTGTAGGGACTTTTTTCTTGCATAAAAATTGTTAGCGGAAAGCGCGAGAGCGTGAGTTAGCAACGATCGACTAGCAGTGGGAATGCTGAACCCTATGCGTAGAAAAAAACAAAGGCACGTACCGGGAGGGAGAAGGGACGACACCTGTGACCACGGCTTGTTCAGAAGACCGCTGACGATAAAACCTCCTACGAGCTAGACTGAAACATAAACGTGATGGTAAAAAAAAAAAAATGCAGGACTCCAAAACGTGAACCGCAACATATATTTCATTATCGTACGTGTATTAATGTTATATTGTTATTTTTGCCCTCGATGGAAGGCATTCGAACGCTGGATGTGTTTTCATTTTGCGAAGTCGCATTTGGAGTTGGTGAGAGCGACGACACACCGACGGCACCCCAGCAGGTGTGGTTTGACTCAGGCCGGGCGTCTCGGCTTCAGGTACTCGTGTCCGTACAGGGCGCGGAGATATGGACTATTCCTCCGGTACATTCTCACACTAATTTGAATACCGGAATGATTGTAGCGTTGGAATGAGGGATGTTGTCCCGAAACAAAGGGGATGCCGACAGACAGACAGACAGACAAATCTGCATTACTAAAACAGAGACTCAGTATAACCAAAAACAGAATACGATATACGTATGATTATATTAATAGTTGCCGAAATGACGAAAAAACAAAACGGAAACAAGCAGCAGATAAATACCAAGGAGCTGTAGATATACATATGGTACGATCATGCATCTGGATAAAGTACCGCACACCATATAACATGTATGTGTATGTATGCGTACACACCTCGTACGATATTCAACGATATCAAGAAAATACCAGCCTGTGGCACTTTGCTGCCACTGCTATACTACCTCTACCACAATATAATCGTACGCTATACTCCCACTATCGATACTATCTACTGCTACTACTGTGTATATATGTATATGCACTACAGCAGAACTACTGCTGTACATGCTGGGCTGCGTACGGTAGCTGCAACCGGTAGAGGTACACGCACGCGTCGTCCACGAGGCAACGGGAAACAACCCCGCCTGTCCACCAAAATATCTGTAAGACGCATCTACAAGTACCCACATCGGCAACCAAGTTCCCCCCCGCCGCCCCCAGCCTATATGGTCATACAACTACGGTCATGCATGATATCGAGTGCACCCGCCTCCCTTCCCCGGCCAGCACAAGGGGCGATAGGCCTTCGACTTCTTCGCGTGGTTGAACCACGGCCGGACGGGCCCAATAGGTACCCTCCAATATGTGTATATGTAGGTGTATGCCACGTCCCCCTAGCCAAGACATGCCTAATTATATATAGAAACCCTTTCGTGACGGCTACCCCCTCACGGTCTTTGGTTTTTACGTACCCGGTGAAGAACCATAAGTTAACCCCCATCGAACAACATTTGTTAGTCGACACATCTAAAGACAACGTGTCCCAGACAATGGAGGTCCAAGCAGCTAAAACGTACGTTCCACCCAATCAACCACCCTGTCTTATCGATGTAACATACACGTATATCATATAGAGAAAAGGCAAACGGCTGGAAGCGAAGCGGAGACATCGCAGCCGCTAATTAATGTATGTAGCCAAATAGGCAACACGCTAAAACCTGTCAAATTCATCCCGTTTTCGTGTATCACAGTACGTACTGCTGTAGAAGCTGATGACCGAGCACACCGCAGACCCTTTGAATCATGGAAACCGCTCGCCATGAATAAAAAACGCGCTAAACGTACGAAATCCAACCAGCCGTGTCTCGATATAGAAGGCCAATCTGGTAGGAAACTGCCCGAACCGTGACGGCGCATATCTCCACCCTTATTGCCCAATGTAATCCCTTGACAAAGAGGCAACGCGCTCAACGTACGAACTCCAGCCCTGGGGCCAAGCGAAACACCTCGCAGAGGAGGCCTTGAACAAGAAATTCAGCTAAAACTTGTCAACACCCGCACTCTATGATGGCTGAATGTTGTAGCCAGGCCCACTCTTTATGGCCGTTTGACTTCAACCTCTGCAATCCGCTCAGCTCGTACACTTCTACTTCTCGGGTACCAATCGCTGCGACGATCTCTGCAAGCCATCGGAATACGCTTTGTTCTCTGGTACTGGTCGCTATTATACCAATAGCTACTACTGCTGCTGTCGTTTCCATCCTGGTGGGATCTAATGTTTCGAAAGCAACAACTAGAAGAAGTGTTTCCCCTCGTGCTTCGCCAATCTTGACACAGTATCCTCGGAAGGTGGCCACAATTTTACAACGCCCTCTACTGCAGCCCCCCCCCCCCCCCCTCCCCTCCGTCCCCTCTCGGTCCCCCCCTCCGCCCCCGCCACTACTAACCCCTCCCGCACAAACCCCCCTCTCGTCCACCTTCCCCCCTACCCTCCCTCCCCTCTCCGCCCCTCCGGCACGCCCGACCCGCCCGCCCACTAACCACCACCGTTCAATTAGACCAAAAAATTATCATGTCCATCCTCCCCGATATATGATACCGGGTCTAACCAGTAGCTCCTGCTATCTCCTGCAGATTTTGACGATTTTTTTCGAAGCAATCCGAAATGCGAGGGAAGCATTTAAGTGTGTGCGACATGTTACTGCTACCCCCTGGTCATACGACTACGGCCATGCATGATATCGAGTACTCCCCCCCCGCCCCCCGCCGTCCCCCCTACCCGGATCCTACCATGTTTTCAGACACAGAACGTACTGCCGTATCACTCTGTCCCGTGTATAACATGACTGTTTGTACTTTAATGTTAGATCCAAAAGGTCATCATTTCGCAGCACAGAGTAGCGCATTGCTCTGACCGCAAAAAAATACCTACTTGTTCACCTCATCTCATAGGTTAAAGGTCACGTATGTTTTGGCCAGAACAGAGTGGTACCGTCTACCCGTAGTACCACGGCTCACAATCCGAACTCGTCCTCAACGTTTGCACCTCTGAAGTCGGCTACTCCCGAAACTTATCTATCTACAAGTAGCTTGTGCGTGGTCGACCCAATCCGAATCAACGCGTATACGTCGTAGCAGATCTCAAATTTAGAAAAACGAAAATTGTGTACGTGGGGCCGCATCAACTACTACTATTACTATTGCGACCTCCACTATGATGGTCGAAGTACAGCAGTGCTGGCCGCTGTCAGACACAGCCCTGTCAACGCCCGACAGCTCGCTCGCCTTCACGGTGGTGCAATTTGAATAAACGCACGTATTTATGTAGCAGACTTCAACAACGAAGAATGAATACGTGCGGAGTCATATTATATACCTGCTGCTCTACGTTTCCCGAGCTCCGCTACTACTGGATGTACACACTTGTAAAACAAAACTATGTAGCAACAACGCCCACCATATTGGCTCAGTTTTCTGATCGCGCAACTTAAGGCTCCCATTGAAAGCAACGTCGATTTGGCGGCTTCCGAGCCAACTCGAGATGATGATCAAAGCCACCCCCACTAGCCGGTGTCTTGCTGAAACATCCATTCCTTGCTCGAATACACCCCTCTCGGCCTCCCTCTCTTCCCTCGCGCTCTCCCTCCAACTCCCACTCCCGTACGGTCAGACGGACAGACAAGCGGATACACTCTCTAGGAGTACTTATCCCTACAACGCAATCGAAAAGTGTGAGCTAAACTTATATAGTTATAACCAACCGGCGACGGAAAAGCCCCTCTAGCCAAGCAATCACCAAAGTTCAGGATTAACAACAACGACTGTAAAACTCGTATCCACCCACCAATTGAGCCCCTTCCCCGCATTTGTAACATGCTTTTGCTCGAGTCTACGTACTGGCGACGAATCTGCCTTGATACCGACGGGCAAACAGCTCACAACCCATCACCTGGTGTGTACGTACCAACGAGAAGACTCACGTACCGACATAAAGATCGCATACCTACGTACCGACGACACAATCGCTCATTCGCGTATAGACGAAAGCACTGTCGACACACCGACGACAACCTCGATCGCGTACCGACGACAAAACAGCGCCTGCATTGCCGACCACAGAGCCACCCGCACAACCGGCGCCGAAGTCAAAGACACTCGCGAGTCTGACGTCGAAGCCGCCCCAAAGCCGACGATGAGGTCACTCACTCGCATACTCGACCAAAGAATCGCCCACACGAAAACCGAAAGCATACCGACGACAGGTTCTCCCACACGTACCGACGACAACACCACCCGCAAACCCCGACGATAAAGGCAATTCTACACCCGACTAAATCGATCAAACATCGACGAAAATTGTCAGGTACCGACGACAACGTAAACCCGACGGCGAGTCCCACCCACATTCCCGACGACGTATCGTCCGCGCGTACCGACGGTAATCTAGCCCACGTAACGATGACACAACCACTTTCGTCCTCGACGACGAACCGCCTGACGCCCGACGATAGAGGCAATTACATACCCGACGACAGAACCAACCTCGCACCGACGACAAAGCTGCATAGAAGGTGTCGACGACGAAACTGATCAAGTGTCCGACGGCAGCACCCCCCACGTATCGGACGACAAGGTACTTTCACGCACAGTACCGACGAAAGCCTCGCTCTCATACCGACAGCAACAAAAATCGCTGACATACTCGTAGAACTCACTTAAAGTATCGACGACACAATCGCTCACAACGTGACAACGAATACGCGCCCGATCACGATGACAAACGTTCGTACCGGCGAAGCACTCGACCACGTATCGACGACGACCACCAAAATCACTTCACGACGTACCGACACAACGAAGTGCTAGCGCACAGACGACGACTACCGCTTGCCGCAACGAGCGCAACCGCAACTAGGGGCGGCAGCCTAGATACTGTAAGCCCTAACGGGACCGCACGAAAGTGGGTCTCGTAGTCATCAAACAGGCATGCGCTAGCACTGCGCGGCCGCGTATACGCGCTCTAGCAAACAACAATGCGGACGGTATCGAGCAGCGCACAGCAGCCACACTAGTGTATATGTGAAAGCCAAAACACCTCCCGCAATATTAAGCGCCTGTGCTCGTATGGTGGGATCGAGTCCCCTTCCCCTATAATACACGAAACCTATCGCGGGAAGATTTATTCACTACAGTAAAATCAAGTATAAATGGTTGTCCCCGAAAACGGGGGGGGGGGAGTTCTACCAACGTTTACACGCCTCGGCATCTACAGGAGACCTGCAAGTACTACTATGAAAACGGCTTTCTCTGCCACGCTGTAAAACTAACGAAGCCAATCAGGTTGTTATTCCCATTACCATCTGCCAATGTGCAGCCCATATATAACCCAATCGTGTCTTCCACCTAAAACGGTACCCATACAGCATACTCTCAACACCCGCATGCCACAGGTATCGTAGGTCAAGCGGCCCGCGAAGTCAAAACAGCAACTGTTCAACTCAGCCGATCATCCTCAACCAACTCGGCCCAACACCTTGACACAAAAGGCCGACCCCTTTCTCGAGTACGAGAAAACCGGCGGACCTCCGCGGACGCTTTCTGGGAGTTTTCTTCGATCCTTTCTTTCGCGCACCTTGGAAGGCAACACGTGGAAAAATCCGCGGAAAAATCTGATGAAATTTCCCCCACGCCTCCTTCGTTTCGCGCACGGTGGGAAACAGTACACCCACGGCCCTCCAGCACTGCCACAAATATCTCAAAAGCAACATCGATATACCTAGTAATGCATAAGGTCGGACGACGCGTATTCCCCACAGCATCAACCATTGTTGCCCTCCAGCTGGCACGGGCAAGTCGGCACCCCCTCGCGCAAATACATATTTCGTTTCGCACCAGGAAACGCATACAAGACGACAGCCGACCTACGACTGATTTTATGCGGTTACGTAAACTTGTAGGATTAGACTTCAAGTAGTATACCACGCCAGGAGCCTGCTTCTGAGCACTCTGATCCAGCGTAGCTCGCCAGGTCCCACGTCGATCTGGCCCCACTCGGACCTGAACCCTCCAAACTCGCCCCAGCAACAAAATATTAGCCGCCGGCAGGGCCCGTCAATCACCCTGATCCACACCAAAAACCATCCCAAACACAAAATAGCCCTCATACCTCGTATAGACTAACTAGCCTGTGGGGTTCAAGTATCCAGACCTCGAACGAAACAAGGGTATGTTCTGACCCCCTGCTTAACCTTCTGCGTGTAAGCCTGCCTACAACACCCTCCCCCGCTTCCTTCACACACTGAATGTGCTGCTGGGTCTAACGAGCTTTTGATAGCACACAGTAGATCTTCCGCGGGTTGGGTTGCTGATAGCTCACGATTCTCGCGCTAGGGAAGAACGTTCCGATGATGGCATGAAAGCGCGAGCGTAGACCCAACCCAACCGCTAACCCTAACCCTGGCCCTGACCCGGACCCGGACCCGAAGCGGGCCACAGACGGTCCAAAAACGGGCTAGAAACGCGGCTGCGCCGCGTTCGAGCTGTGGAACACGATTCATGAACTGCGGACGAGAAATTTCCTCTCTGAACTAGTACCTGGTAGTGGGTAGTGATTTCTCGTAGACGTACTATTTTTGAAATGCCGCTGAAAGATCCTTCCTGAGTCGTCGTCAGGTGGTACTGCTGAAACTTGTGTAGATCGTCGAAGGAGGCTTGTTGGAGCGTGTCGAAACGAGACCGTCAATCGACATATTTTGCCATAAAAACAGCCGTCAAGAAACTCCCTACACTAAAACCAGTATATTAAGCATAAAAAGACCTTGACGGATCGAACCTGGAAATGGATCAACACGAGACCGCCAGCCAACATCTCCGTATGGAAGCAGCCGCCAAAACCTCCCCGCACCAAATGTAGTACATCAAGCCCAAACAGAGCCTGACGGGTCAAACCTGACATGTCGAAACGAGACCGTCAACCGAAGCATCCGTTCAGAAGCAGCCGTCAAGGAACTCTGCACACCAAACCTATTATGTTAAGCCCGTAGACCTTGACGGGGCAAGCCTGGTGACGGCTAAAGACCTGGCCGTCAACAGTCATCTTCGTATAGAAGCAGTCATCAAGAAACTCCCCACACTACGTACGAGTATTCAGACACAATAATTTTTGACGGGTCAAACCTGTTGGCGGGTGGAACACGACACTGTCAACCAACGTATTCGTATAGAAGCAGCTGTCAAGAAATCCCCACATTGAAACTGTTGTAGCAAGTCCAAAAGACATTGACGGGTCATGCGTGACATGTCAAACCGAGACCGTCAACCCAACCCTTCGCATTGAAGCAGCCGTCAAGAAAAACCACACACTAAATCTATTATATCATAAAGATAGAGCTTGACGGGTCACGCCCGTTGACGAGACCGGCAACCGACATCTTCGATTAGAAGCAGCCGTCAAGGAAAAAACTACACTAAATATAGTACTTTATAAAAATAGAGCTTGACGGGTCAAACCTGTTGACGGTTTAAAAACGAGACCGTCAACCGACTTCTTCGTATAGAAGCGGCCGCCAAGAAATCCCCGCACTAAAACTATTTTCTTAATTCCATCGAGACCTTAACGGGTCAAGCCTCTAGACCGGCCACCCGTGAAAGTGCCCGTATCAGGAGCAAAAGCTCCGGCCTTGATTTATGTGTTATAATCCACTGTAATTTTCCCGAATGCCAGGCGTGTCATCGCTGGGA
The DNA here is from genome assembly GCA_031763025.1 of Macrocystis pyrifera. Classification (NCBI taxonomy): domain Eukaryota; class Phaeophyceae; order Laminariales; family Laminariaceae; genus Macrocystis; species Macrocystis pyrifera. The sequence goes on along the minus strand of JASSKH010000020.1, from coordinate 3,091,922 downwards.
CCTCAGCCGATCAACATCAAGCATTGCCTGGGATCACCGTCATCAGCACCACTACCGCCTGGGATCGCCATTAAACTTGTTTTCCACCGCGGCGGCAGATCGCTGTAGTCGGGCCATCCCACCGCGCGCACGCGGATGGCTGGCGGACGCGCTTAGTCCGCTGAAGCTCGACGGGACAGGAGCATGCTCGTCGAGTGGTACCCGTCGCCCGATCCTGACCCGAAAGTCGCGGCGTCCAGGTGCGTGTGCACGCGGCTCCTCTGCAAAAAAAAAAAAAGGGTTTCACAAAGAACGTCCCAATGGCATATTTGTGCAGGGGGGGGGGGGGGGGGGGGGGTACGAAGACGAAGACGACGTGAGAAAAAAAGCGAAAAAATATGGCTTCCTACGCAAAAGGGGGTTTTCACTAATTTCGTCAGGACGGCATGTTTGTGCCGGGGGGGGGGGGGGGGGGGGGGGGGGTTCCGAGACCGCGTGAGAGTAAGTAACTGAATACAGTTCCACAACTTGGGCGTTTCAGACAAGAAAGTCGGTTGCGCGTTTGTGCGGAGAACGGGGGCGGGGGGGATACGAGCACCATGTCCATGGGTAACTGTGAGCCCGGATTTTTGGCTAGGTGTTTTCACTGACAACTGATTCCAACAGCTCATGTGGGGATGAAACAATTGAACGCGGGTCCTCTTTTGGGAATTTTGCATAAAAACGTCTAAATGGCGTGTTTAGGCAGAGGGAGGGCGCGGGGGGTAGGGCTCCAACACCACGTGAGATGACAAAGGGGAACGTGGTTGAGCTATCGCGGCTCACGAGGGGGAAGGGGTTTACGACGAGCGTCAACGGCATATGTGTGCAGGGGGGCGTGGATTCCAAGACCACGTGATATACGCAACTACAATAGGGACGTGGTCTGGCTTATGAAGTCCCTTTACCGGGTATCTCATAACAAAGGTCAAAGGCGTTTTCATGCTGGGGGGGGCGTACTCATTTGTTGCCTGCCTTAGTCATTTGACCGTTGACCACGCATCCCATTCGAGTCGGAGCACCGTTCCTACTCCTAATAGAGACACCTCCAACAATTGGGCGCTCATTACGTTGTTTCCATATATTACACAGAAACTTTTTGCTAATCTTATCCCCTTCCTGTTTGGCCTCCTGTGGCCACCATCTATCTCCTAGGATAGCGGTCGTTTTCTCGCTGCTATTCATTGTATTAAACTCCTCCATGTCACATTCGTTTATTTCCCTCATCTCCTCCTCTGACACATCCCGTTCCTCCTTGTAAATTTCACATTCTCCTACTATGTGAGTTCTACTCTCTATTGCTTTGCCACACGGGCACATCTGTGCGTCTACTTTCTCCTCCTCCCGGCTACTGGTGTACCTCTTTTTTCTTTCTGGCAAGGTCCAGGTCCCCTACATGAAGGCGCAGTTTCAGCGTTTTCGGGGGGGGGGGGGGGGTGCTCACTATCATGGGTGGCCGTAGTCGTATGACCATAGACCCTCGCATATCCCTACAATGCCGGGGCGGAGCGCGTCGGGTTTTCACCGACCAAGCAGGCATTTCGCTAGAACCAAGCGCGAAGCGCCGTGAGGTGTTGGGCGCGTCGCATGACAGGTGAGCCGCATCCTCCACTAATAACCACTTGCGAGGGCGACAGCATCGAATGCCTATTACGGGGGTCCATAGTTAATAGGACCTATGGTATACAAAAATCTATACATTTACCTATTTTTACTAACAATATTTGGTCCTATTTACTGTGGTTCCCCGTAAGAGAATTGTTGGGGGGTTTTCCACACCACGTGCGCTCACCCTGATCAGCGTGTCCATACGCTTCTTCGCCTCTTCTTCGTCCCGCGCCCGCTGAGCAGGGTCAGCCGATGCACGCCTGAGGGGGTTTCCAGTGTGGGGTGTAACAAAGCGGTGACGAATTGTTGGCTCGCAAGTCTACGGTAGGAGTTTGGACCCGGGGAAGCAAGTCTCTATGCCGATTTTTTTTGTATGAGTACTAGTGCTTTGGCCGTCCAGACGTGTCTTGAGGGAAAGAGTGATGCACTCTTTTGGGCTCAAGATTGTCTGGCCGGGCCAAGCACTCGTATCCGATTGGGTAGCATCTTCAATGTCTGATCCCAGTGATTGGATTCTGGATTTTCTCGTTTGTACGTGGACTATGGCATGATTGGAGCAAAGGCTTACACATTATCCGATGGAAAAAAAAAAAATATTGGTATGCTGAAAATTCCCCAGGCCGTCGTATGCATTAAGCTTGCAGTTTTCTTAAAGAAATCCCGACTATGGGTCTTAAAATCATACTACATGTGTCGCCCTCCTCAAACGAAAAAGCTTTCGAAGGTGTTGGTGCTCCCCCCCGTCACCGTGTAGCCAGCGTCAAGCGTACCCCTATGTACCGTAAATGCCACGCGTCTCATCTCACCTGTTGGACCTCGACTTGTCTTTCTCCATGGAGACCACCCGGCTCCCCGGGCGCAGGGAGACGAGCCCCCCTCCGCGTATTCGGTGTGTGTTGAAGTTGATCCACTGCAGTCCTTCTCGCCCAACGTCCCTGTGCCGCTCCCACTACGTTGGGAGTTCCGTACGGGGAGAGGAGGGTAAGCAGGGGCGCGGGGGCAGAGGGGGAGGGGGGGCAGGAAGAGAAAATAAAGAGAAGGGTAAGGGTGAGGGTTGCGGACGGGATTGAACGGAGAGGAGGGCGGGAAGAGAGAGAAGGGAGGTGAGGGGGGGAAGAGAAGGGCGAGGGGAGGGGTGTACTCGATAGGAGAGATATACTCGATATCAAGCGTGGCCGTAGTCGTATGACCATTGACCCTCGCATCCCTGCAATGCCGGGACGGAGCACGTCGGGTTTTCACCGATCAGGCAGACATTGCTCACACCAAGCTCGAAGCGCCGTGAGGTGTTGTTGGACGAGTCGCATGAAGGGTGAGCTGCATCCTGCTAAGAAACCGCTTTTGAGGCGGATTTTCTTGCATGTAGATGACCGCGAAAATGAATTGGTTCAATTTCTGGTGTGGCCACTTCCACAGACAGCAATGGGTTGACTTATGTAACTGCCTCGTGGGTGCCTCACCATATACACACTACGTGATACGATCATCCCCCTTGCGCGGAAGGAACGTTCTCCCCGCACAAAAATGATCTAGCTCGACCGCCAGCCGTGGTGACCGCCAAAAAAAAAAAACAAAAACGGTATCCTGGCTTTCTAGCTCACGCAGTGAGAGCCGTGTTTACAGCGTCGTCGCCAACCGACGCCAACCCAACATATATACCACGTATTACGGGTGTCCATAGTTAATAGGACCTATGGCTTACATAAAAACATACCAGGTATATATTTACCTATTTTTACAAAACATTATTTGGTCCTGTTCACTATGGGCCCGCGTAATAGATCATATAGGGATGGGGGGGGGGGGGGGGTAGGGAGGGAGAACGTGGAAATGGGGGCGGGGGGGAAGGGGGGGAGTGAGGGCGAGGGTGACAGAGGGAAAGGTGAGGGAGGTGGGGGGCGGAGCGTGAGGTTGGGTATATCGTGGGGGTGGGGGTACCGTGTAGTATAACAGCACACTACGCTGCCACCACCGGCTGCTGCTGTTGTTCGTGTTGATATGTTAACACTTGTTGTGTTGCTGATGCTGTTGCTGTTGCTGTTGCTGTTGGTATGTCCTCGCGTTCTCACCACGCCCCACGTATAGCCACCACGACCTACTTCCCGACCCGACCCGACGAACGCAAGTTTCCCCCCCCCTCATCCCCCCCTCCCCCGTCTCCGAAGGGATGCGTGGTCAATGGTCAAATGACTAAAGCAAGCACCAAAATGAGTACGCCCCCCCCCCCCCCCCCCCGCCCAAGACAATTTTTGGGGCGAGGAACCCTTGTCATTCAGAAAAACATTTCTGCCAAAAACAAGTACTGCTGTAACCCCTTTAGCAGCACGCGTCGGCCGTCGGGTTGCGCTTCAGAGTTAACTCATAACCAAGGTTCTGGCTAGAGCATGTACATAGCTCCTCTACTGGTAGCCAAGAGTCGCAGAGAAAATAGCAGGCAGGTGCGCCCTCTCGACGGAGCCGCGGGTGGTTAACTACGAGCGGGAGCCGTGCTGCGTGCGGGTTAAGGGGGCTGCTGACCCAAAAAGGGCGCCTTGAGTCCGCGCAGGGGTGGCGCGACCTTTTCTTCCTCCGAGAGCGCTCGATTTTTCACCCAGAAGACGGGGTAGTTTTTTGTGCCAAAAATTCCGCTCGAAACGAACAAGGTGTTCCCGGAAGGAGAATACTCTAGAGCGGTTGGAAGGAGCCCGTCCAGAAACACATACCTGGTTCGTAGGTACCATGAATATACTGCTGTGACCAGTGCAAAATAAGCCTACTAATAGTTTTTTTTAAAAAACTGGAATATTTCCTAGGCTTTCTGTGTATTGACGGGTCCTGATCGTTGTTAATATTGCCCCTCGCAAAAACGCTCGCGACTTCATTAATATTGATAGCACCCTTTTAGCGCTGCGGTTGTCGATAAAACGGAAGCAGCGCCCAGAAAAAAACGATCGCACGCCTCTCCGAACAGAAGATAACGCTATCGTCCGTTTTAGGACTGCAGGTCGGTTTTGGGGACAAACAGCTTTAGAATTTGAGCGGTTTTTTCCCCAATGCGAGACTTCATACAGTTCAAAAGGGGGCTGAGGATGATTTGGGTCCATTTCCTTTTTTCAAGAGGTGGGGGGAGGCGATGGGCCGGGGGGGGGGGGGGGGGGGGGGGGGGGGGGGGGCTGCTGCTGGGATCGCGGTACCATGCTGGGGTATACATAAGAGTACCTAAACATTATCAGGGTTCTTCTCGTTTGGGGGTCTATCTCTACACCTTTGCCCGAGCAACCAACTTTGGAGAACGGAAAAAAAAAAAAAAAACAGGCTACTGCTGTACCAGTACGCACGGTACGCCCGATCAGAGCGGACAGAGCGGACGCGGAGAACAAAGAAGAAACACTATAGCGACAGCGACAATGATAACGGACAACGGAAGTCACTGGCTATATAACTACCTACCAATTGTGGAGACCAAGACAGGGGGGGTGGGTACACCATACGAAACCGAGTTAAAAAATACCAACGAGAGAAGAAAGAAAAAACTCTCTCTTCTGGAAAATTTGTTCGGATATTCTTTTTTTTGCATTCTTAAACTGTTGAAGAGGATAATTGGGTTCGATCGTTGTTTCATTTGTCTTCGTTTTTGCGCCCTGCTGGCCCGATACACAAGTACATCCAAAGCGGGAACGGGAACAACTGTGAAAGCCAAAACCAGACCCCAACCTTGTTGGGTTACTATGCTTCTCGTCCACCGCCACGAGCGTCGTGCTGCTCGAAATAATAATCAAAACCGTCTTACCATGTAAGTACAAGCCGTGGTGTCGTACACACACAAAATAAAAAAACGAACCAAAAATATAACAAGAAAAAAAAAAAAGAGTTTAATTCCACCCAAAAAAAAAAAAACGCTCGAAAAAAGGAAGAAATGAAAGAAAAAACACGCACACGAACCAAAGAGGAAAAAAGGATGAAACTCACAAAAAAAAAAAAAAAAAAAACTACGAGAGAACTTTTCGAACGTACAGCACCAACGTTCCCAGCCCTCTCACCGCCCGGTCCGAAGCACCAGCGGAGTCCCCAGCGATGGAGGAACAAGCACCCCCGAAAATGCTTCCGGCAGCGCTAGACGCAGCAGTGCCGGCAATTAGAGTGCCGAAAATGTCGAGCGCCGCGGCGTCCCCTGCCCCTGCCCCTCCCCCTAGCGCCTGCCTTCGGCTTTCGGTGTCATGTACGAACGAGTAGCTGGCCATCGTGCCGGGGGCGTCGGGGTTGACACTCGGGAAGGCTGAGCGGGTGAAGTCCAGCTGCCTCATCGTTGCCAGTTGGTCGGCTGTAATACCGCCGCCGGCGCTGCGGCTGCTGCGGCCGCCGCTGCTGCGGCAGCCGATGCTGTTGCTGTGCTTGAACGCTCTTTCGGTTCTCCCGCCGCCCCCTTCTCCGCCTCCTCCTCCTCCTCCTCCTCCTCCTCCTCCTCCTCCTCCTCCTCCCTCACTCTCCTGCTCTCGGCCACCGCCCCTTTTTCCACCTTCTCCTCCCTCCCCTCCCCCCCCCCCTCCCCTCCTCCTCCTCCTCCTCCTCCTCCTCCTCCTTCTCCTCCCCCTCCTCCTCCGTCTTCTGCCCCTCCCTCCCCTCCCCCTCCCGCCCCATCCCCTCCTCCTCCCCCAGCCCCCCTTCCTCCTTCCGCCCCGCCTCCTTCTCCTCCTCTTCCTTCTCCTTCCCCTCCTCCTCCTCCTCCAGCCCCCTCTCCTCCTCCTTCTGCTCCGCCTCCTTCTCCTCCTTCTCCTCCTCCTCTTCCTGCTGTGTGCTCGTCGCTGCTGTACCCGTCTTCGTGTTCGTCTTCTATAATGCTGCTAGATTCGACGTAGACGCCGCCGCGCCGACCCCCCAGCCCTTCGCCACCACCGCCTCCTCCGGCGCCGCCGCCGCCGCCGCTGCTACCCCACGATGGTACCCGTCTCATCCTCCTTCTGCCGCCCCTAAACCCGGTCACACCACCACCACCGATACCACCACGGTCATCACCAGGACCACCACCATCACCGTTGCCGCCGCCGCCACCACCACGACTGCTTCTACCCCAGCTGCTACCACTATTCCCGCGCCTCAGCCATCCCACTGATAGCACGGAGCACACGCGGTTCGCGACGCCCCCTCCCTTTCCCCCCCCTGCCCTGCTGCCCGACCCGCTGTCACGGCTTGAGTCCCTCCGCCTGCCCGTACCATCCACATCACCACTGGCATGGGATGTGGGGATCGCCGACAGAGAAAACGACCGTATTTCCTTTCTCCGACTCCTCCAACCACCAAGACCACCACTGCTAAAACCGGCGCCGTTTCCAGCGCCGTCTCCCGCAACGCCTGATTCATGTCACGGAACAAAGGGAGGGCGGGCATGTTCGATCGATCCCAAATACTTATGACAATGCGATAACTACTTTCAACGAAGTAAATAACCGACACCTTTGTGCAATGGTGACAGGGGGTTAGGGGGGGGGGGGGGTGGGGATACTGGGGTCATCTTCGGGCCTCAACACTCCTGGCGGGTAGAGTACAGATCACACAAATCACCACAGATCAGAGTTTGAGCACTTTCGTCATATACATATGTGTACAACTTTCTCGGAGAGGCTGATTATTGTGGTCTACAAGATCTGAAAGACCTGCTGTACTGCTCTGTCTCGAAATATAGTGAATATTTCTATAATAATAATAATAATAAATACAAATGTGTCTTATTTCAGGGACAAAGTGGTTCTACTACCGCTACAACTGCTGTACACGAGCGGTGGACTACAGGGCTGTGGCTGGGGTCATGTTATCACGCGTGCGGCGCGGGGCGTGCACGTTAAGCAAGCCCATCCGTAAAACTCTTGACCTGGTGCGATCGACATGTGTGCTACTGTCCGCGCATGTACGTCTCCATGCGATGATCTACAATAGGAACTGCACAATCTGTGCCGGTACAACATACCTTTCCACCTGCTGCTGTCGGAGATTTGCGACGAAGAGAAACACAGGAGTACTCAGAACCAAACTCGATAAGTCGAACATCGGGGCGTATCTGGTGGTTGGGTCCACCAAGGGTTCTATTTAATGCCTCCCCCCCCGTAACAGGCCAGGCAGATCATGATCTGACGCGTGTTAGGACACACGTGTCGCGGTATTTCTGGCCATTGCATCCTGGCTGGCGGGACCCCTCAACCCCCTTAGCAGGACCACTGTCCCGTTTTGGGGTAAAAACTACTCCTTACTTGTGGAAAAAAGGGGGGGTTTTCCGTGTCACCTACTCGTCGGCTCGGCGAGGAGGAAAGTGATCCCTGTTATTTTAGAGCCAGCTCAGCGACGGCCAATGCCCCGTGCACCGCCATGGTACTCGGCCGGGACCCAGGCGTGCGTCGTGTTGTACTCACGGCCCTCTTGCTTGCCTCGCAGCCGAAAGTGCGAGGAATAACCCTCGGCAGCCGAAGAGCACAGCACGCCAAAAAAAAACAAAAAAAGTGCATCTCATACATATACATAGATCACCGTGCGCATCAAGACGATTGGAGATGAATTATATATCTAACCGCGAGTAACCACCGACACACAAAAAAAGGGATCCACACAGACATGAGGCTTTTTCTACCGGGGCGTAGGGGACATATGTCTAGACAGATGGATTTGCCTATAGACAGGCCAAAACAGCCAAGAGACAGACTAACGGCTAGACATAGATATGTATCCAGGCATATTTGCTGTACGAGTAGGCAGCCACTGTTAGGACGAGATTGAGAGTAGAAATCTCCTCGGATGAAGAGTCTTCATACAAAACAAAATGAGGCACGATGGTGCGCGAGAGCAATATGACCGCCTAAGCGGGGGAAGCCGCTTTATTCATTCAATGTTGTGAGTGCAATTCTCCAGTCCCGTCACGCGATTTTGACCGCCTTTTATCGGGATACCGCCTTTACTCAGACCGCCTGATGGGGGGATCCCTACCGTGCCGCTACCTTCAAGCAACCCCGGTCTGTTCATTTGTGGCGACGGGCGCTCTTCTTTGGCGTTGTTCGCTCACCCGTGGTTCCCGCAGCTCCCGACCCATGCTCCCCGATCCCCGAGTGCGAGGAGGAAGACTGGAAGAGGGACCGGCCACGCAGGCTCATCGACCGATAGATCTTCCGCCCGCCCCCGCTCAAGCTGCTCCCGAACCCACTCCCGAAGGTGCTGCTGAAGCTGCTGCCGCTGCCTAGTCGCCCACGACCTAAGCCGCCGCCGCCCCCGCCGCCGCTGCTGCCAAAGCCAGCACCGCTGCTGCTTCTTAAGCCGCCACCACCACCGCCGCTGCTGTTGAAGGCACCGCTGCCTCCGATGGCTCCTCCTTCTCCTCCTCCTCCAGCTCCTTCTCCGACACCCGAAATATATTTCCCGTCGCCGCCCACCGAGTACCACCGGGTCACCGTCCCCCCGGGCCCGTCGTCTTTCCCCAACCCTCTCCCACCTACAAACTCACCACCATCACCACCACCACCGGCAGCAGCCCCGCTTTCCGATGCGAAAGCGCGGGCTCCGTGGCTTTGGCCAATATTGGTACGTTCCCCGGTATTACTACCTTGCACCGAATACCACTTTGCCCCCCCCCCGCCTTCCCTCCTCACGCGAACCCACTCCTCCTCCGCCTACTGCTAGCCCACCATCCAACAACCCATCAGCACCGCCGGCGCCGGCGCTGCCGCCGCCGCTGTAGCTACTACTCCCGACAACAGCCCCGCTTGCTGTTTCTGTCGCTGTTGCGAGGGCAGAACCGTGGTCGTATTTCAGAACCCTCGGACGTGGGTGCGTGCGAACCCCCCCGGGGATGTTCGACAGCGATTTTGGTGGTTCATTGGACCTGCTCACAGTACTAGGGTTCGAAGAAGATGATGGGTCCATCCGGAGGACGGTGTGCCTCGTTGCGACGAAGGGGCTACGGATGATGCCAGCCGTTGTATCGCCGCCGCCGCGGCCAACGGGGAAAGGGATCTTCTGGGCGTCACTGCTGTGTCGTCGGTGTTCACGCGGATGAAATTGCTGTTGTTGGTGTTGTGGCGGCGGCGGTGGAGGCTGCAGGGGTGCTGGCGGCGGTGGAGGCTGCAGGGGTGCTGGCGGCGGTGAGGGTGATGGTGGTGGTGCTTCCTGTAGTATTGGAGGGGTGCTGGCGCCGGTACCAGCTGCTGTGGTGATGGTGGTGGTAGTGGTGGCAGTGCCAAGAGTAGCGGCTGGCGCGTCGGCCCCTATAGGGATGGCGTCCGTTGTGGTGTTGGTGGGGCGGGGGGCGGCGGTGAGAGACAGAGGAGGGGCATCGCCAACGTGTGCGCTTGAGCTGAACAGAACCTTCGGCAGCGGGGGGATGACGGGCGGGCCGCGGGATGCTGGCGACTTCTGCTGCTCCTGCTGCTGGCCCTGTTGCTGCTCCTGCAGCTGCTGCTGCTGCTGCTGCTGCTGCTGCTGCTGCTGCTGCTGCCGCCGCCGCCGCTGTTTCTGGTTGTGTTGCTGCTGCCGCCGTTTATGATGCAGCTGTAGCTGCCGCGCCTGCTGCTGCTGCTGCTGCTGCTCCTGCTGCTGCTGCGCCTGATGTTGCTGCTGCTGCGCCTGCTGCTGCTGCTGCTGCTGCTGCGCCTGTTGTTGCTGCTGCTGCGCCTGCTGCTGCTGTTGCTGCTGCTGCTGCTGCTGCTGCTGCTGCTGCTGCTGGGCCTGCTGTTGCTGCGCCTGCGGCTGCAACACCTGCAGCGGCTGCTCGTGCGGGGGGTGGCCGAAGCGACTGCCATTGGCGGAGTCGGGGCCATCCGCCACCGACGGGGGAGGCGCGGCGGGACGGGAAGCCTTACCACTCCTGCTGTCGCCGCGCCGCCCGCCGAACGATGCCGGGAGCGGGAGGGGGACGACGAGGGCGCCAGTCGTGGCGCCTCGTCTACCCTTGACCGCCGAGGCCGCTGACCCTGCCGCGGAACCGCGGAAATTGCGTCGTCGGCTTCTCCACTACCACCGCCGCCGACACCGACATCACCGACGACAACGCCGGCAATGCTACCCTTTCTGATGCCTCCACCACCGCCTGTGCCTCCCGTTGTTGCGCTGGTGGTGACGGTGTCGATGTTGTCTTTGATGGTGTTGTTTTTGGTGGTAGATGCTCTCCTGGTCTCTGTCTTGGTCTTGTGGTGAAGAGTTTGGTGGGCATAGGCGTAACCTTTATTAGGGGGAGGGGGAGAAGAGGGGACAGGAGGGGACAGGAGGTGTACTCAATATTGTGCGTGGCCGTAGTCGTGCGACCATGGACCATTGCATCTCTACAATACCGGGACAGAGCACGTCGGGTTTTTGCCGACCTGGTTTAGACCTTCCTTGCACCAAGCGCGAAGCGTCGTGAGGTATTCGGCGAGTCGCATGAAGGGTGAGCTGCATCCCATTAAGAGCCGATTGTGAGGCGGACTTTCATATGGATGACAGCTTCAATGAGTCAGTTTAATTTCGGATGTGGCCACTTCCAGAGACAGCAATGGGGGTACTATGACCATAAACACTACCAGGTACGTGATATGAGTATTCCCCTTGTGCGGAGTAGAGGTTATCCACCCCACACATATGATCAAACTCGACCACCAGCTGTGACCAACCGCCAAAAACAAAATAGAAACCAAAACGGTACCCTGGTTGTCTAGCTCAAGTGGTGAGCAGCATGTTTTCTGCGTCGTTACCAACTGACGCCAACCCAACACATATATAATATTCAGGAGGGGGGGGGGGGGGGGGGGGGTACTCGATAGGAGAGATGTACTCGATCTCATGCATGGCCGTAGTCGTATGACCATAGACCCTCGCATCTCTACAATGCCGGGACAGAGGATGTCGGGTTTTCACCGACCAGGCAGACATTGCGTGCACCAAGCGCGAAGCACCGTGAGGTGTCCGGCGAGTCGCATAAAGGGTGAGCTGCATCCTACCAAGAACCGCTTGTGAGGCGGACTTGCATATGGATGACAGCTTCAATGAGTTAGTTTAATTTCCGGTGTGGCCACTTCCAGAGACAGCAATGGGAGTACTATGTAACTGCCTCTTGGGTGCCGTACCTTGAACACTACGTGATACGATCAATTCCCTTGTGCAGAGTAAAGGTTCTTTACTTCGCAAAAATGATCTAACTAGACGACCAGCTGTGGGCGACCGCCAAAAAAAAAAAAAAAAAAAACGGTACCCTGATGGCTAGCTCACGTAGTGAGCGGCATGTTTTACAGTATCGTTGCCAACCGACGCCAACCCAACCCATATATAATATGTGGGGTGGGGGGGCGTACTGTCAGTTGTTACTTGCCGTAGTCCTTTGACCATTGACCACGCATCCCTTTCGAGACAGAGCACTATTCCTACTCCTACTATTACGGGGGTCCATAGTTAACGGGACCAAATTTTGTTAGTAAAAATAGGCAAATATATAGGTTTTTATGCACACCATAGGTCCTGTTAACTATGGACCCCCGTAATAGAGACACCTCGAACATTTCGGTGCTAATTACGTTGTCAAAACCGTATTACATTTTACGGGGGACCATAGTAACTAGGACCAAATATTGTTGGTAAAAATAGGTAAATATATAGGTTTTTGTGCGTACCGTAGGTCCTATTTCTATGGCCCCCCGTAATAGAAACTTTTTGCTAATAGTAGCCCCTTCCCGAATGGCCGCGTGTGACCACCATCTATCTCCTAAGATAGCGATCGTTTTCTCGCTGCTATCTAGCGTATCAAACTCCTATATGTCAATTTCGTCTACTTCCCTCGTCTGCTCTTCTATCACATCCCGTTTCTCATTGTCCATTTCACATTCTCCTACTAAGTTAGTTCTACTCTCTATTGCTTTGCCACGCAGGCAGATCCGTGCATCTACTTCCTGTCCTCCCGGCTACTGGTATACCTCTTTCTTTCTGGCAGGTCCAGGTCACCTACACGAAATCGCAGTTTCAGCGTTTTCGCGAAGTCCATTTGGCCGTGCAGATACGTTTTCACTCCTATTCCTTCGCTCAATCCCCTGTATACCTCGAAACGCCGTTTCCGATTCCACCTTGTTCTTTAGCGCTAGCCTTTCCCTTCTTTCTATCCTTTCTTCTACGTACTCCTTGTACCTCCCAAACTTCCCGGCAGACAAAACCGCTTCTTGGTTTCCCCCTATATCCTTCCAAACTTTCTCAACTACGATACCCCGCCTTCTTCCAGCTCGCCCTTTTGTTACTTTCTCCCATACAGCTCTTCTAGCAGCTACGGCTGGCAACCTCTATTTAGTTTCTTACGTTATATTGTCATTTCACTTTCTCACGTCTCTGTTTGGCTTGAGTGGGTACTTTCACAGTTCTCTTATACTGTATTACTAGTCGTACTTGAGCATCTCCAGGATTTTTTTTTGCTGCTGTCATCTGTACTGTTTCCAATAGTTTCACGAGCTTCGTATTCCCTCCCCCATGCTTTTCCTGCTTTTTCTAGCTCGGGTACTATAACATTCATCAGGATACATCTCTCAATCCTAGTGTCAAGGTGCGAGTCTGTTAGGATCGCATCCACCTTTACTACGTGCGCTTTACCCTTTCCTATTTCTTTAGCTATGTGTGTGCCCCAAGCACGGGGGGGGGGGGGAGAGGGAGAGGGAGGTGAAGTTAACCGGAAAGAGGCATGGCGTGCGCTGAAGATGGCACGTGACGATATGAAAATCAATGAAGCAAAACCAAGCACCTATTGCTCCTAGCTGATGTTCGATCAGAAGGGGGTTGTGGGGGGAGGGTGACTGGGTGGGTAGGTGGGGCAGTGAGTGAGTTGGTGGGTGGGTTGGAGGCAGGGTGGATGGGGAGCGGTTGGGTCCGTGGTCGAGTTCGCGTAACGACGAAACGGCCGGGACTCCAACATTGGCCTGGGTATGTGAGGTGCATATTTAACAAACTTTATTGTGACACTTCGGATGTCGCTCAGTAAATACGCACATGCAAAACAAAAAATGACACGCACGAGTTCATCGCCAGTTCTCAGTTTTGTGCCAGCAAGTATTCATTCACTGTACGTACGTAGTCCGAACGGAGGTGATGTGACGAAAAGACCGCAACGAACGACTCTACCACCATGTACCTCACAATAGTACTACAAACGACCCCCCCCCCCCCCTTACCCCTGCACCCTAATTACCCCAAAAAGACCCTTCATTTTTCTGCCTACTATATCAGAATTATCGTTCTTCTTCTTCTCGTTCCTGCTCATCTCAATTTTATTCCATTTTTTTTCCGCCTCTTCTTGTACGTACCCTTACCTACCGGGGACACCCCCCGTGAAAAACACGCCCCCGCCTTCCCCCCCGTAAGCGTAATCGGCTTTATTACTCCGGCGGCCGCGAGATAAGCCGTCATTAGTATAGCCTGACGAGCCATTCATATAATTACCCCAAAAGGACCCTTCAATTTTCTGCTCACTATACCAGAATTATCGTTCTTCTTCTTCTCGTTCCTGCTCTTCTCGATTTTATTCCATATTTTTTTTCGCCTCTTCTTGTACGTACCCTTACCTGCCGGGGACATCCCCCGTAAAAAGTACGCCTCCTCCTCGCCCCCGTAAGCGTAGTTGGCGTTATTACTCCGGTGGCCGCGAGATAAGCCGTCATTAGCATAGCCCGACGAGCCCTTCAGGTTATCGTTCTTGTTGCGGCGAGAAAAAGGCTCGCCCATCCCGCTCTTGGCCGCACCAAGCCTCACAACCCCCTCTTCGTCCTGGCTCCCGCTGTCGCTATCGCTCCCGCTGTAGCAGCTGCTGCTTCTTGTTGTACTTGAGGGGGGGGAAGAGTGGCCCCGCCTATCAGGATACAAGGGCACCGAGGGCGTCCAGGCGAAGGCGGCGGCGGCAGCGTCCGCTGCAGAGGCGTGACAAGGCTGAGGGGGCTGGGGGGGGGGCGGGATGTGGGGTGTGGCTCCCTCGCTGACGGTGGACTGAAACCAGCGCAGCATCGTGGGCAAGCTCTGCTAGGTGGGGGGTGGGCGGGGAAGGGAGGGGGGGGAGGGCGGGTAGCGGGGGGGGCGGGTGTTATATGTGCAGCTATGAACGACAACAATGACAAATAGCAACGGTCGCAGCAACTACGAAGAAGACGATAACGACAACTAAACAGCGTTTCAGCAGCAGCAGCAGCAGCAGCAGCAGCAGCAGCATCAACAACAGTGAGCACATCAACGACACCCCACACCAACACAATCCACAGCAACACAATCCACAGCAACAACTAAAAAAAACACGGCAACATCGGCACTGACACCCAACACCACCACCACCAACAACAACAACAACAACCCTCTCTCACCCCGCCCCTCCCACCCCTTCCGGGCCCAACCACGCTCCACCCCACCCTACCCCAATCCACTCCTCCCACTCCTCCCAACCCTGCCCCTCCGCCTGACCCCTTCTCCTCCACCGCCTTCCCCACCGATACCACCTACTCTTCCTCTTCCCGCACGATGATGTCCCCTCGTGGCCGATACCACCCCGCCACGCGCCGTCCTGGGAACCTCCGCCCCTCCCCCGAAATCTTGGGGAACAGCACCATGAACGATAACAAGATAACGACGCCAACAGCACAGCAGTGACCACAGCAGTACAGGTGGCCGGGACCCCCTTCCCCCCCGCACAACATGGGCGTAAACAAGTCGTTGCCCAGACGTTGAACAACACAATAAAGATACAGCGTACACCCCACTGGGTGTGCTATACTTTCAATGCCTCCACAATGGACCTATACTGTGAAGCGGTGGGGACGGGGGGTCTCGGCCACCTGAGGACATAAGAGTGCAATGATACGAAATTAAAAAAGCAGAAGCAACACAGCAAACGTGATACAACACCACCACCACAGCACCACGATCCGACACCCCCCCCCCCCTCCCCTCCGTCTCGAAAGGGGCACGTGGTCAATAGTCCAAAATGACCAACGCAAGCAACGAATGAGTACCCCCCCCCCTCCCCCCTCCCCCCACCTCACCTGATCCCCCGTGCCGCCTTCTCCAACCACAGCACCTCCTCCTCCTCCTCCTCCTCCTCCTCCTCCCGCGCGGTGCTGTGCTCCCCTTGGCGCCGGCGCCATCCTCCCCCCTGCTGAAAGCCCCCGACCTGCCCCGAACTTTTCGACGACGAAATCAGGGAGAGAACCACCCCTGCCCAAGATGGCGCGCCTCTCCGAGGGCATCCTCCCTCTCCTCGAGGGGGGGCGCTGGTGGCCCACTACCGCTGAGATCGCTGCTGCGGGTTTGCTTGCCGCCCGGGCTTTCGCTGCTGGGTGTACCGACGGCCCTGGTGACGTAGGTACCGACGGAACTTTTGCCATAGTAGTGGCAGTAGTAGTAGTAGTAGTAGCAGCAGCAGCAGCAGCAGCAGCAGTAGTAGTAATAGTGGCAGGTGTAGTAGAAGTAGTAATAGAAGCGGTGGTAGCAGTAGCGGTAGCAGTAGCCGTAGCAGCGGTAGAGGTAGTAACAGTAGTAGCAGCAGCAGCAGCAGCAGCTGTGATAGGAGGCGGAGGAGGTTCCTGTTCGTCTTCGTCTGTAGTGGTGGCGGTCATGGTTGAGCCCCCTCTGTGTACACAGCGAGTCGAGCGTGCGTTTGGGAGGAAGAAAAAAAAAAAAAAAAAAAAAAAAAAAAGGGTCCATTTTGGGTGTTTTGAGGGGCGCGACTATCGTAACAACGATAGCAACGAACATGAATGATTACAATACTACTACGGGGGAACGTAGTAAACAGGACCAAATATTGTAAGTAACAATAGGTAAATATATAGGTTTTTGTGTGTACCATAGGTCCTATTTACTATGGCCTCCCGCCAACACCAACGCAAACACCAAGACCACCTTGCGCACCACCAAGCAACGGCGCTTGTTCAAATTCAATAAGTCGTGTGCACCAGGTAGAGCTAGCTGCCTACTATGAGCAAATGCGTTCGAGGGCGGTCACACGTCGCATCAATGTGAGCCATATCCCCGAATACCGAGAAAACCTCCACACACATGTGGAAATCCGGGGGAAATGAAAAACGAGCGGCGACGGGAAATGATGATTACGCCAAAAAAAAAATGAAACATTTCATCAGTGGCTTCATCTTTTTTACTTGGCTTAAAAATGTATGGTGTAATTCGATTTATATAAACACAATTTCCCGAGATGTGTCGCAAATGAAAAAACAACGAAACTGATAATATATTTTGGGGGAAAAAAATCCGAAATAAAATACGTACGTACGAAAAGAAGGGCGCTAAGTAATAACGGAGACATGCGTCCGGGTTTTCATCTCACATATTTTACCTACACCTATGTATATATTTTAAGCATATATAAGCACAGTCGCCTTTATGGCATACTTGGTGTGTAACGACTGCGCTGCTTTCGAAGCTGCGACAAGCGTGATAAGAGAACTCTGAACAACTATACATACACCCGGTGGAACGCGCGATCGAACTATCACACCGAGCTTGCAAAAGATGATTTTGTTCGTAATTTTTCGATCTCACCGCTTCCGATTTTTTTTTTTGCTCCATCTACACACGATGTCCGTCGCGAGTTTTTATTTTTTGCTCATATTTAGGCGGCAGGCAGTCAACAAGTTTGTCACGAGCGCTACACTGGTTACGAGCGATTGGCGTCAGAAAAAAATGTCGGGGGCGGCAAACACTCTTATTACGGGGGTCCATAGCTAGTAGGACTCGTTGTACACATAAAAACCTATATATTTACCTATTTTTACTAACACTATTTGGTCCTATTTACTATGGTCCCCCGTAATAGTAAGCGGACGCGTGCAACATGCCATGGTAAGGGAGTACGTAAGTAGCAACCTGCAGTTTTTCTGCGGCGGCTTGTCCACTCACTTGAGAGAGGAGGAAGCTCCGATGAATACCTTAACCTCGCACCCGTCCGAGAAAAAAAAGCCGGCCTTCTTGAAAAAAAAAAAACTTGCAACCCGATGAGCTGCATAGCAGTGAATCAATCCCTCACGGCCTACCATTGGGCGTTCTAACGGAGGTCTGGCGACGAAAATTGCTGTAAAGTGTGATATAATACCTCGCGATGTTGGGTAGTTAACCCCACTCTATAAACGAGAATTTTTAGCACCAGTTGGGTTATGATATCAAGGTCAAACGGATATAATATTCCTGGTCAAAAACAGTGGTAAGTATTTCCGGCAATATAAGCACCGATTGGAATCTGATATGGATAGCAAACGTATACTATATTCTTTGGTCGATGGTAGTTAATATTACCGCTAAAATAAGCACCGTTTGGACATGAACAGCAAACGCAGCTTATAATCACGGTCAGAGAAGCCGCTCCCCATCACTCAGCAATGTTTTGCCCCCAAACATGCCCTGCCTCTATACAGTTTAGGGGCATACGCACATGAAGCCCCCCTCCGGTTTTTCAAGACTTTGGGCGTAGATAAGACCAGGCAAAATCGGTTTTGTCACGAGAAAAAAAACACTTGGAACTACAGCAGTATGCAATCGTTTTTTTCAGTAGTGAAGGATAAGACCAAAGACGGACAAAAGGTCAAAACTACTCGGAATAAGTCTATGATCATTTTTCAAGCGGCAAAAAGACATGACAACCTACAGTAGTACACTAACTGCCTGACGCTGGGTTGTCTCAAAGCGGGTATGTACCACTGTGTGTTTCCGTGCGTCGGAGAACGCCTCCACAATACCTGGTAGACATTAAAATTAAGATTTCACCGTCATCACCACCATCGCCACCACCACCAATCCCTTCCACCACCCCCCACCCCCACCGCCACCGCCACACACCACATACCACATACCACACCATGTCGCTTTGACCACCCACCTAACGGAAGAGGTGATGATGGGGAGCGGCTTCGAACGGTCCCTGCTGATGCCCACCTCCCCCTCTTCCCCTACGCAGAGAGTGTGCTGGTCCTTGCGTACCCACGACGTCGACCTTTCCAGGGCACTTATTCCCTGCACGTCGAAAAAAAACAGAACCCACCAGTAACAAGTACGTAGAGGAAGACGCAGAAGGCGGTTAAGGGGAGGCCGCGGGGGGATGGGGGGGGTTACTGGATATCATGATATCATGCATGGCCGTAGTCGTATGACCATGGACCCTCGCATCCCTACAATGCCGGAACGGAACACACCGGGTTTTCACCGACCAGGCAGACGTTGCTTGCACTGAGTGCGAAGCGCCGTGAGGTGTCCGGCCAGTCGCATGAAGGGTTATCTGCATTGCATATGGTTGACAGCTTCAATGAGTTATGGGGGCAGGACGCGAGAGCCCGAGCAGCGGGGACAATAAGAGCGCGGGGGGGGGGGTAATCAATACCATGCATGGCCGTAGTCATATGACTATGGACCCTCGCATCCCTACATTGCCGGGACGGAGCACGTCGGGTGGGGAGGGACTCATGGCATGCAATAAGTGTCGTACGATGAAAAAGTTGTGTCTGTGTCAAGCCCTCACATACACAACATCCGACAACAGCAGAGACCACGCTGTGACACCACGGTGTGAGCGTTCTCTACAAATTAAATTGGTATTTCTACTCGACCAACAAGTACACTCACGGCGTCCGTCCTGATTCCTTATCCTAGAGAGATACTAACTGTATGGTGACAGATTATGACACAGAAACAAACCAAGAAGCAGAAAAAAATAATAATAATCGCAAATTTGTGGGTAAAAGACGTGAAATGCCAAAGTACCGGGTACGCGAGCACAGCAGCACCAAGCCAGACCAGAAGATAATAACGGAAAGACAATCAAGAATAAACGAAGAATTCTGAAATAAAACGGACTACGTTATGGATATATATATCACCGAAATTTGAGATATACGGTCATTTGAATAGTGGCTGTTAGTTGGGTCGTGAAGTATGCCAACCATAGATCGGTTGTCCTCAATTTCTTGTTTTTTGTTTCTTTTTAAATTCTCTGGCGGATTGGTAGAGGTAAAGCTTGAGCTCACCACACGTTCACGTTTAGAATACGTGCCGTGTGTCAATTTTACCAGTCGCTCCCGTTACAACAGCTGTTTTTTCTATTCTTCTTGTTTTCAGTTGCCTGATTTTCCTGGTGTCATTTCGTGCTCTTAGAGGTATCTCAGCGTTCATGAAATGTTGCCATTCTTCTATAGATTTTCCTTGTTTTAGTGTCTTGTTTGTCTTCGTTCCTCTATTTCTTGCCTGTTTTTTAGGACAACAGATGAAAATCAGGGGGGGGGGGGGGGGGGGGGGGGGGGGGGGAGTAATTAACTTCGATACAACCAATAGCTGCAATGGGGTAGCAAATCCACCGTTCGTTTTTCTTCGCGCCATTGCGTCTTGTTTGGTTTCTTGAGTTTAGTTTTGTCTCCTTCCGGATAGTCGCTTGTTTCTTGGGTGAGGCGTCGAAGTCTCACTACGAGGTGTGGGGTAGAATTATCACCTCATATATTCGTTGAATAGACGAATCATCGATCTCTCTTCCCGATTTTGGGATGCTAGGGTCATCATCCTTTCAACACGAAATTGGAACGTGGAAGTGTGGTGAGCTTAAGGTTTATTTTTACCAATCCGCCAAAAAAAAAAAAAAACATTTCATCGTCGTGTGATCTACATCTACGACTATTCAGGGTGGGCTAATGTCATGGAATCGCACATCCATCGTATAGGAACGTACGTACCCGTATGCGAATCTTTTGTGGCTGCACGTAGCGCTTTGAGAATCTTCTTTATGGGAAGACTCATACCTGCATACCAGGTTAGTTTTGGTCAACGTCTCGGTTGCGTCGTGTTCTCGACTTGGACCACCTGTTAAGCTCAAGGTCGGGTCTGGAATCTTTGTTTTCCATCTTAGGCTTGCCGACTGAGCAGGTTCTCGTTGAGGGTCACGTGTGATGTTTGCTTATTTAGAGGTGGAAGAAGAGCAGCTCTATTCCTTTCGTACACGGTGGAGACAATGCGCAAGGCTCGTGCCTCGCTGGGAAAACCCCTGGTTTTCCGTCTGTAAGATACGACTCCAAAGTACCACAAATACGATCCCGATACCTGAACCCATCCAATTAGCGGCCTTTCAGCCTCATTCAAACCAGTATCATAACACTAGCCCACTCTGATGAGCCGTGCAAGCAGAATTATAGGAAACTCATGGAAGCTCCGA
Organism: Macrocystis pyrifera; assembly: GCA_031763025.1. Classification (NCBI taxonomy): domain Eukaryota; class Phaeophyceae; order Laminariales; family Laminariaceae; genus Macrocystis; species Macrocystis pyrifera. Next base: position 3,071,158 of record JASSKH010000020.1, on the reverse strand, counting down.
TTTCACGAGCTATGAGTGGAAGATGCGGCTCCTCAAAACCGAGCCCACACACCTCTGAACGGCAAGGTACGCCAAAAAAAGACAAAAAAAAAAAAAATAACTAGCCGTGCCAACGATGCCATTTGTGAAGATCAAGGTCGGGACACTTGGCATCCCTTGTTAGGTTTGCCTACTGATTACGGGGGTCTATAGTTAACAAGACCTGTGGCATACATAAAAACCTATATATTTAGGTATTTTTACTAGCAATATTTGGTCCTGTTAACTATGGACCCCCGTAATGAGCAGGTACTCATCGGGACTCGCGTGTGACGTTTGCTCAGAGATAGAAGAAGAGCAACTCTATTCCTTGCATGGTGGAGACTGAGAGCAAGGCTCGTGCCTCGCTGGTAAAAAAACCTGGTTTTCCATCTAAGATACGCCTCCCAAGTACTACAAATATGATCCCGATACCTGAACCCAGGTAATTACCGGCCTTTAAGCCTCGTTCAAATCAGTAGCATAACATACCCCGCTCACTCGAGCTATCTCTCTCCCTCTCAACTCACTCGAGGAGCAGAAATAAGAAGATCGTGAAACACAAGCAGCGTTTTCTAGTCAGCATCGACATCCTTGTGTCTCTTACCAGCTTACATCTCTGGACTTCTTCACATGGTCCTAAAAACATGTGGCCTACAGTGTACAGTGATATTTTATCAAGAGAGAAAACAAACACACGTTGACGAGCCATACAGGTGCTCCCCCCCACCGCCCCCAGTCACACGCAAAGAAAAGACGATCAATACATCAACTCCGCGAAGAGTCGCACGCAATTATTATTGTAACCGTATTGCCAGGCCGGCTAACGGCTACCGTAGTCGATTATATATAGAGGAAAGAAACAAAAACAAAAAAAAAAAAAAAAAACGAAGCTGTGATAAGATCGAAAAATTTCTGAAAAATCATCTTGGTAAGCTTGGTGTGATAATAGTGATATTCGATCGCGCGTACTACGGCATGTGTAGGTTGTCAGAGTTGTCTTTTATTAATAATACGAATTAGTACCTGTTTGATGAAAACAACGAAATATCTACCCACCAAGTATGCGAGAAAGGCGGCTGCTGTAGTTGCGGTATACTCCCTGCAGGTGCTGTATGAGTGGTGGGAATACTGAGGGAATTTCGATCGCACAGTCGATTTTTTAGTACGCATCTTCTTCTTCATTTCTTCAAACCTGCCTTTTGCTGCCACGCTATTAATTATCTCGATTTAAGGCCGCACACGCCTCAACTCGGGACAAGGCCGGAGCCGGCCTTAAAGCGGAAAAAATCGCTTCTTCGTACCACCACACACTTGTTTTTAGTCGGGACAAAGCCGAGTTTGGCCTGCCTCATGTCTGCTTGTGCCTTGCCAACGACTGCGCTATTGCGGGGTACCCATTGTGATGATAGAAGATTTCCCTCCCCTCCCCCCCCCCCCCCCCCCGCTCCCGCTATATCGTCTCACATTTTTTCACCCATCCATACCCTCTGCAGTGGCCGGCTGCCCTCTATACGTATTGTGCCGGTAAAATCGCTTGGCAAAGACGGAATTGCCTACCGTAGCATGGCAGTGTGTAAGAGTAGTTAGTGCCGGCATTGTTGTATATAATACGCCCTTCTTTCGCCATATTCCTAATGCTAGTGTGGGGTACGCAGCTTACCGGCTCTTTGTCCTTCTTGATCGGGAACCGTACCACCATCGGCTCCGGTTTTCGCCGGGCAGGGGACCGGGAAGGAGCATCCCCCGAACGAGAAGCGCCGACTCCTCTCCACCGGCAAGCGCCACCGCCACCCTCTTCATCGAGCGTTTTGGTGGGCGGCGTGTTTAGCACCGGCTCGTCTCGGATGCTCGCCTACTCATGCATAAGTCCGGAGGAAGAAGAAAATGTTCGGGGAAAAGTGAAGTTTTGGGGTAAGGATGGGTGACGAAAGGAGAAAACGACACCGCACTCACTCCAAAAACAATCAGAATGGAAGGGGAAAAAAAGAAAAAAAAAAAAAACAGACGGGTGAATTACCATAAGAAAAAAAAGAAAAAAAAAGTTACTGATACCAGGTACACGTTTTTTCCAATTTCTGTTGACTTGATTTTCGGTAGACTCCCCCCTTCCCCCTCCCCCTGTCTGGGTCTCAAAGATCAAGGCGGGATGTCGATTTTTCGGTCTTTTTATTTTCTGTCTACCTCTGGGAATTCCGTCAACAGCGTTGAATTCGCGCAGCAGTGGTGCGATCGTTTCTGAGCGATATTTTTTTCTCGGCCATGGTAACGGTGCTAAAAATGTATGATGAAGTTTCGGAAGGCTCTCTCTCGACCAACAGCTTCCCGAATACACCTTGCCTCGGTATCGGCAACCTTCGCGTTCCGGAACACAATCAGGCGCGGCAAAAAAAAACGGTCACGTCCCATGGACAACAGCGGGACACGATGTGGGAGCGAGAGCGGGTAGGGAAGGAGGAGCGGGGGGTGAAGTAGGTGGGTGGGTGGGGGTGGGGGAAGAAGGGAGGGAGTCGCAGGGGGGTTTGGGCGCGATGCGGTGGCGACAATGCCTGCTGCCGCCAAATACCGAGGGGAGGGGGCGGATCACATGGGAGTTACTGAGGACGTCCCAGTAAACGTCGCGTAGTTAAAATTGAGAGGGGGTCACTGCAATATCCAGCGGGCGTGTGGGAACGTAGGAACCAAGACAACCACGTGCTTTTGTCGAGGAGAGGTGGCGGGGGGGGGGGGGGTTGGGGGGGGAAGAGCGAATATCAATGCGGCCGAAAAATGGTCATCATAGACACTTCAAGGGATACGTCCAGCCTTGGGCAAATGGAATCGAACCTCGTCCCACATCGACGTACGCCCCCCCCCCCCCCCCCCCCCCCCCCCCCCAATCGTGGCAGTACGCTCGATATAATTCAATCGATGGTTCCCCTCCCCCGCCTTTACCCTGCCTCGTTCTCAACCCTTTTTTTATCTTGCTGGTAGGCACCCCCCTTGCTTGCCGCCCGCAGCGACAGTGCAAGGAAAACCATTGAGGCCCCTCCACCCCGCTCCCCTCTCCCGCACTCCCCACCACTCGCCCAATACCTCACGGCGCTTCGCGCTTGGTGCTAGCGATGTCTGCCTGGTCGGTGAAAACCCGATGTTCTCCGTCCCGACAATGTAGGGATGCGAGGGTCTGTGTCCTACGACTACGGCCATGCATGATGATAATAATACCTCCCCCCACCCGCCCCCACACCCGGTCACTCTCCTACCTGTCAGGCCCTCCTCGCCCACGTACCTTCCTCGACAAGGCTACCCGCTCCACCACGCCGTCCCTGGCGCACTTTCTCTTCTACACCTCCCGTAAAAAACACCGAACTTATTGTTCGGCAAGGACGCGTCTACTACCCCCCCCCCCCCCCTAGTTATATCTCCATACGTACCTTTATCGAGGAGGCCATCCGCTCAATCCCAGCCCTCTCCTTCTCCTCCTCCCACTCGAATTCTTCGCAGGACAACTCGTCCCCTGCGGGAGACGGGGGGGCAAGCTCGAAGGGTTCATATTCCTGCCCAGAACATGCAGCGCTGTCGTCCCCGCCGCGCGCCTCCCTCATTCCCCTGATTCGCCCGGCCTCCCCCGATTCCTTGTCCTTCTCTGCCTCCCCTCCCCCGCCCTCTTCACCAATTTTCTCGGGGATGTTGGACACGGCCGTCGTAGTGATTGCCCCTTCTGCTCCTCCTCCTACTCCCCCTCCTGCTGCTGCTGTTGCTGCCCCCCCTCTTGCCCCTCTTCCCGCCCTTCGTCTTGCTCGCGCTGGTGCTATTGGTGGTGCTGCTGGTGCTGCTGCTGATTGTGCTGGTTCAGTTGGTTGTGGTGGTGGTGCTGCTGCCGCCGATGCTGGTGCAACTGGTGACGCTCGCGCGCCTCTTGCTATTGCTGCTGTTATCGCTGCTCTTGCCTTTAATTTGGCTTCTGCTGCTGTTGCTGCAGCTGGTGCTGGTGCTGGTGCTGGTGCTGCCACTGATGTTGGTGGTGATGGTGGCGGTTGTGCGGTTTTGACGACTGGAGGTCCTGTTGCCTTCGCTGCTGCTCTTGCTGCCTCTTCCGGTGCTGCTGGAAACGACAATGGAAATGCTGCTGGATCACCTTCGGCTCCTGCTGCCTGTCTTGGCTTTCCAGCTGACGCTACCGGGACCGCTGCCGTTTCTACTGCTGCTGCGGCTGCTCCAGCTGCAGCAACAGCTGCTGACTCTACCATTCTTGCGGCCAGGAGATTTTCTTCCACCTCGGCTCCAGCTGTCTGCTTTGATGTTCCAGCAGACGCCACCGGCATCGCTTCTGCTGCCACCGCCACAGCCACCGCCTTAGCTGCCGCTGCCACTGCTGCAGATGCTGGTGGTGCTGCCGCTGATATCTTTGCTGCTGGTACTGCTGCCGCTGTCGCTGCCGCTTCCACTTGCCCTGCCGGGCTGCGGGCAGCCGCACCCCCAGCATAGCACGACGACTCGTAACCCTTCGAGATGGACGATTCCGACGAGCACTCGAATTCTCTCATGTTCGCTTCCGACACGGTGGCGAAGGACAGCCCAGCAGCGGGCATTGCCACCACCACCTCCGCCGTCGCCGGGGCCGAAATAGAAAGCTTGTCGACTGAGGCTCTCTCGCTGCCGCCTTCGTAGCTTTTCCCTCGCTCGAGCTGATAGTGGTGTTGGTCTTGGTGGTGGCCGTGATACCGGTGATGGCGTTTCCGGACGTCTTTGGGCGGTTGGGGTTGGGGTTGGTGTTGTGATTCGTGTTCGGGATGCTGTCGGTGTTGGGGCTGGGTTTGAGGTTGGAGTTGGCGCTGGTGGTGGCGGTAGGGGAGCGGGAGGGCAGGGGGGCGGCGGCGTCATCGTCCCGTCCGACCAGGCGGACCCTGCGGCCGTGTCGGAAACCGAGGGCTCTGAGGAAATGGGGGCCGCCGCTGCCGCCGCTTCCGCCACAGCTACCGCGCCAGGAGCGCCCCGAGGGTCTGCAGAGAGCGACCCCAATCCGTCGCCATCCCAGATACCGGGGCCGTTAGCGTTAGCGTTACCGGTACTGGTACTGGTACCCGTACCGTTCCCAGTGTCGTTCCTAGTACCGTTCCTAGTACCGTTCCCAGTACCGTTACCGTTACCTTTACCGTTACCGACACCGCCCTCGCCAGAGTCGCCGTCCTTGGGCGCGTGAGAGAAGCAGACGAAAACTGCCTGCTGACCGACCCATCCATACCACCACCTACGCCACCCCCCCCTGGTACCCTCGCCGAGCCTGACCAAGACGACCTACCTGCCAACACCCCCCCAGCCCCCGTCCCCGCCCCCGTCCCCGACCCCGCGCCCGCGCCCGTCCCCACCTCACACACCACTGCCCTCGGTCCTACTGCAACCACTCCCTCCGCTGCTGCCGCCATCACCGCCGACGATGGTGCGGCAGATATTAACAACGCCGATCCAGCAGCAGTGGCAGCAGCGCCCGCTCGGGGGGGGGCGCCAGCAGCAGCGGCAGCGGCAACAACAGCCTCGGCGACGGGCTCGCTCCAATCCCCATCGTCCGAAGTCAACCCCCACCCGGAAGAAAGCCTTCTCCGGGGTTGCTCGCCTGTCCTACTCCCCGACGCCGTTCCCCCGCCCCCACCTCCACCCCAGCTTCCGAAACTGAAGGAGCTAGAGGCGTCGTCCGTGCCCGTTCCAATTTCCGGAGTGCCACTACCGATGCTTCCGTTGAAACCCCAACAGGAGCGGCGGTAACCGTCCCCGCCCGCCAGCCTCTCTCTGTCCCTGTCTGCCTGCTCGCGGCTGGAGATTGTTGACTTCGCGGGGGAGTCCAACATGGGCGGAGTGGCCTGCCCTCCTTCGCCCTGCGGCTGCTGCTGCTGCTGCTGCTGCTGCTGCTGCTGCTGCTGCTGCCAGTGTCCTTTCGCCTGGCTTTGAGCTTCAGCTTGATCTTGAGATTGAGATTGAGCTCGGGCTTGAGCTTGAGCCTGACTTTGAAGTTGACCTTGACCTATACCATGAGTTTGACTTTCTCCTGGACCGTGACTGTGACCTTGACCTCGACCTTGACCTTGAAGCTGAACCGGTCTCGGTGCGGAACCCGCCGAGCGGGATCGAGACGGCGTGCCACGCAAGACGCGCTTGCTCCTCCCCGCCGCCCTCGCCGTGCGGCGGCTTGGGGGATGCTTGGTGTACGTAGGGTTAGGCGCGGGGGCAGGGGCGGTGGTGGCGGCGGAGGAGGCGGGAGAGGGGATGATGGCGGTGGTGGCGGTGGTCGTAGTGATTTCGGTAGCTGATAGAGCCTTGGTGGCGCTCGCTTTGCGCCACTCGTCGCGCTGGATCTTGAAAGTTGAGATGGTTGGTGTAGGTGTCGGTGGTAGTGTTGGGTGGTGTTGGTGTCGGTGGTAGTGTTGGGTGGTGTTGGTGTCGGTGGTAGTGTTGGGTAGTGTTGGTGGTAGTGTTGAGTGGTGTTGGTGTTGGTGTTGGTGGTGGTGGTGGTGGTTTTTGGGAGGGAGGGGGGGGGGGGGGGGGGAGGGGAAGAGTGGTGTCGGACGTTTGTGGTGTTGGTATCGTGGCGGAGGTGGTTGTTGCGGTGATGGTGGTGTTTGTGTTTGTGTCGGTGTTGGCGTCGGTTGGTGTCGGAGTTGATTAGTGTTGGTGTTGGAGTTGGTAGTGATCAAGTTGATGTTGTTGTCGTCGGCGGGGTCGTTTTCGTCCAACAAAAGGACGAGAGTACGCGAGAGGAGGTGGGTGGGGGGAGGGTGGGGAAATCGTGGAAGGTGAGGCGATGTCGTTGAGGTGGAGTCCGCTTCAGAATGCCTGTCTGCGCATTGTTTCATTTTTTTGCCTCCGCAGCGTAGAGCGTTCGGGGTGCACCAAGCTCACAACATACCGTATAGCTTCTCTACTGGACTTTGCGTTGAGTTCTTCCATCCTAGTAATGCTGCCTCCGTACGTGCGACGGACCGAGAGCTGAGATGGAGACATTTTCAAAGGAAAAATATAAAATGACACGTCAACTACTCAATCGGACAAACGCACAGCTAACGTACTTGCAAAACGTTATTTGAAGTGAATAAGCCACAACTGATCCGATTCTTCAGAACTGGACAATTGTTTTTTTTTTCTCAACGTGGCCGGGACCCCCCTCGTGCATAGTGCGGGCGCCAGAAGCAATCGTTGTGTGGAGACCTTGAGCAATGCACTGCAGCAGAACCCACAAGGTGGCGACAACCTCTCAATTCGGTACGGCTTGTACAATGTTCACTGTCTCCACAACTGTTTGTTTTTACCACAACGTGCATGGGGCCACCTGTGTTCGGGCTTATATATAATGTGGAGCTACGTACGAGTAAAGGGTGGAATAAAACTCTCTGCAGCGGTATCAATACTGAACGTACGAGTATAGTGGGATAGTTTCTGCAGGGGTAAAAAAATACTAAGTGGCGCAACCCGTGTGTACTGTACACTCACCGTTACGTGAGTCGGAGTAGCCCCGGGTTCGTCTCCAGCCGCAGGAAGACGCCCTTCCCCTGCTCCGTAGCCCCACGGGCGACCAACTCCGGCCGCCACCGCCGCTGCCGCCGCCGTCATCGCGGCCGCCGCTTTCTTATCCGTGACAACCCCAGACGGAAGACTACTACCTCCAGCTGCCGAATGCATAGACAGCAGAAGCGTCTTGGCTGGTGCTTCTGGTGACCGCGAAGAAGTGGCCGAAGAACCAGCAGCAGCAACAGACGTAGACGGAGAAGCAACAGCACGGGAAGTGGCGCCAGAAACAACAGCAGCAGGGGATGTCTCAGCCCCAGCCGCTACTGTCGCTATCGCCGCCGCCTCTGCCACTCGCCCGTCAGCCGCTAGTTCGATAGATGAAGTCTCTTGCTCCCCCCCCGCGCCCAGAGCAACCGTTCCAAGGATGGCAGCCTCCACCTCTGCGACCACGTCTTCCCCCGTCTTGCCCCCAATTTTTGCCGCATGCACCGTGTGAACACCGGTGTTAAAGGCATCGCCAACACCACTGCCACCGATACCGCCACCGCCGCTACCACCCATGCTGCTGCCGCCGATCATGCTGCGGACTCTGTCGTGGGTGGCGTTGGTGTTGGCGTCCGCTGAAAGCCCCCCCCCGGAAGCGGGCCGCGACGACCTTCCCTCCACCACGATGTCCGCCCCTGCCCCCGCGCCCCTTCCCGCGCCCACGCCCACGCTGCTGCTGATGCTGCTGCTACCGCTCACCGTCGTCGTCAGCGAGGGATCGACGGTAGGAGCCGTGGAAGACGCGCTCGTCGAGCTCGTGGAGTTGCTCGTCAGGAGCATCCTCCAGCTCCACGGAGACTTCGCCACCGCGGGAGCCGCTGCTGCTGCTGCTGCGGCCGACTCTGCAACAGCCGCCGCTTGCCTTGTTTGATTCGCTTGCTTTCCTTGCTTGGCTCGCTCCGCTTGTTTTGATTGCTTCGCTTGCTTTGCCTGCTCCACTTGCTTTGCCTTTTCCGCTTGCTTTGATTGCTCCGCACGCGCCGCCTGCTCCACCTGTTCCGCTTCCACTTCTTGTACCGCCACCCCCATCGCCGCCGCCACCGCCGCCGCGTTCTCCGAGACGACCGTACCAAACGGAAGAACACGTCCCGCCGCCAACTTCACAGCAGTCGGAATAATCTTTTTTACCGGTGCTTCTGTCGAGAGCGCAGAAGTGGCACCACCAAACCCACCACCACTACTACCATCACCATCACCACTACCGCCAGCAGAAGCAGGAGCTTCAGCACCGGAAGAAGTAGCACCAGCAGGAGCACCAACGGAATCAGACGCAGAAGGAGAAGCCGCAGAGGTACCGACTGCCCCTCCCACTCCCACCGCCGCCACCACTGCCGCCGCCGCAGTCGCCGCTGCGGCTCCCGCGAGTTTCACCGCGTCCTTACCCGCCGCGTGCTCACCCGTTTCGTCCTGCGCGCCGCCGACTTGATCCGACCGGGTTGAGGCGGCTGTCCCCGTGGGGGGCTTGACGTAGGTGCCGGTGAGGGAGATGGTGGTGTTGGTCGTGTTGGCTGAGGTGTTGTCGGTGTCGGTAGTGTTGTTGCTGCTGTCCTTGGTGTTTCTCCCCTTGTTGCTATCGCAGCTGGGGTTGGTGGTGATAGTGTTGGCGTTACCTTGGGCAGTCGTTGTGGCGGTCGTGTTCTTGACCGTGGCCGCCACATGTCGCCTACCCTCGCGGGCATCACGGCCTCGGCTGCGCGCCGCGAGCTTGCTTCCAGTGCCCGCCGCCGTAGCGGGGCCTCTTGCGACACCACCCGCTATTCGGGTGTCGCTCGGCCCATTACCATCGCCGGAGGCAGTCTCAGCCCCAGTCCACCCTGCTGGGCTTCCGTTCCCGTCTACCTGATTTTCTTCCCCCGCCGGCGACGATCGTGCCCTCGTGACGGTGGTGCTCACTGCTGCCGTGGCAGTACTCCTTCCTCTCGAGCGGCTGGTAGTTCTGCTGCTGCTGCCGCTGCTGGCTATGCCGCTGTTGCGGCTGGTGTTGTTGTCGTTGCTGGTGTTGTTGTTGTTGGTGGTGGTGGTGGATGTGTTGTGGTTGGTACTGTGGTTGGTGCTGTTGCTTGTGTTGTTGATGGTGGTATTGCTGGGGCCGATGGCGGTTATGTTGCTGGTGCTCTTGCTGCGTTTGCTACGGTTTCCGCTGCGGCCGTTGGTACCGCTGGCACGGCGACTAATCTTGTTGGGAACCGCCGCCTCCGCCGCCGGCGGTACTGCTGCCGGACCTGACACAGAATGTTCCACCGAATGTGCCACGGCTGCTACCCTTGCGAGCGACCCGGACGCCGGCCTTCTACCCCTCGCAGCGCTTCCATCATGCGAGGCTCTCCTGCTGCTCTCTGCCGTTGCTGCTGCTAGTGTAGGCGCTATTGCTGCTGCTGCTGCTGCTGCTGTTGCCGCTGCGCCCGGTCCTGCTGCCGCTGCTGGTACTAGCGGAGCTGATGCTCCGGGCCTACCTTTTGAGGTGTAGAGAGCGCCGGCGGTAGATCGGCTGCGACGGGTGGAGATAACCGCGGGCATTTTTTTTTTCAACCGCTTGCGCCGCTGCCGCTGCCGCCGCAGCCGCCGCCGCCTCCGTCGCTGCTGATGGCGCAAAATTACTACCAGAAGACGAAACCACGTGCTCTACCATCACGCCCTCCCCTTCTCCTTTCTTCCCTCCTCGTCGTCTTCCTCCTCCTACTCCACCACCACTTCGGTGAGTGCCACCACCACCGCGCTCGTGTGGGCTCTTCTTTCTGGGGTGCTGCTTCTCGTCGGGGTGACTTTCGGCGGGTGCGGAGGGAAGGACGAAGCCGACTCGCTCCCGCGAACCACTTGCCAATGCCTGGGCCATCATCGTCCTCGTCATCCTCATCTGAAGAAGACGAGGAAGAGGACGAAGAATCGATCGTTGTACTGCCGTTGGTTGTCGCTGCGGTTGCTGTCGCCGCCGCGGCCGCCCTCTGCGATCTCTGCACGACCTGCGCTAGCTGTTTTCTGGCGGTTCTTCTGCCGTTGACAACGCCGCCGGGACCCGCGGTGGCGGCTGCTGCTGCTGCTGCTGCAACTGCTTCGGATGCTCCGGTTGTTTCGGTTGCTTCGGCCGCGGCTCCGGCTGCCGCTTCGTTATCGCGTGACGTTGCGAGCGTGGCTGCTGCTGCTGGGTGCTGCTGCTGTTCTTGTGGTCGTTGCTGTCTGCCCCGCTACTCTTGGACCAAAAACATTGTCACTGTCGCTCTTGCCACCACCGTCACCACTACCATCATCGACGGCATTATCCCCGCCATCACCACCGCCCCCACCGCGAGAGAGCCCTCCAACTGCCCTCTTCCCGGCTTTGTTGATCCATTGCCGCCAGGCGCTGGCGCCCGCACCCGCATTGCCATCCCCATCACCGCCTCCGCCCCCACCCCCACCACCCCCACCCCAACTCCCACCCCTAACCACACGCACTCCACCACCACCGCCACCACCGCCGCCGCCGCTTCTGCCACGTCTGGTGTGACCTTGCGAACCGCGGCCCCTTGTCACCGGCAACGCAAAGCCCCCAGCGAGTGCGGCTTCTCTGTGGATGCTTTCGGTGGTGAGGCGGCGACTATTGCCCTGTTGCCCTTCTGCTTGACCTCGACAGTGATCGTGATCGTGATCTTGACCTTCGACATGGTTACCGACGCCACTGTCGCCACCGACACCGGTGCGGCTGCTTCTTCCGCTGCTGCCTCTGCCGGTAGATGCAGCTGCACTGCTAGTTGTTGCAGCATTGCCGCCTTTGGTGTCAGCGCTCTTGACCTTACCACCCGCGACACGAGAAACGTCTCGGCTTGCCGAGGTGGGGGCGACGTCGCCGCCGCCGCCGAGGCCGCCGCCGCCGCCGTCTGCCGTGGCCGCCATCGTTCCGTCCCCAGAGAAGGTAGAGGCGACGGTCGATGCGGTTGAAGGCAACCGGCTCGGGAGATCAACGACTCCGGGCGCGACGGTCACCGACTCCAGGCGCCTTGAGTGTTTCGCCGTCCCTCCTCCCTCTCCTAATCCTCCTCCTCCCCCACTTTCTCCTCTTCTATGTCCCCCCCCCCCCCCCTCCTCCTCTACCTGCCCCCTCTCCTCCTCCACCTCCTCCCCCTCCTCCTCCTCTTGCCACTCGTGGTCCTCCTCCTCTATCTTCTCCTCCATCCCCCGTGCTTCCTTCACCACCGTTTGCTGCCGTAGCTGTCGCAGCATCCACCTTATTTACCCCCTGCAATTTTCCAAAAACAACAAAAGCAGCCAAAGGTTTCGACAAACGAACACGACAAGAGAGTCGGAAAGGAGGTCAGGAATAGGGGTGCAGGGGAGGGGGAGGGGGAGTTGGGGTGGGCATTTGATGCTGGAGCGGGGGGTGTTTAAAGCTGAAGGAGGGGCTTGTTGGGGGGGGGGGGGGGGGTGCTCATTTGTGGCTTGCCTTAGTCCTTTGACCATTGACCACGCATCCTTTTCGACATGGAGCACCGTTCCTACTCCTAATAGACACACTTCCAACAATTCGGCGCTCAATACGTGTTTTCCATACAATACATCGAAACGATTTGCTAATCCTATCCCCTTCCTTTGGCCACCATTAATCTCCTACGATAGCGATCGTTTTCTCGCTGATATCTAGTGTATCAAACTCCTCCATGTCACATTCGTTTATTTCCTTCATCTCTTCTTCTAACACATCCCGTTTCTGCTTGTACAATTCACTTTCTTCAACTATGCGAGTTCTACTCTCTATTGCCTTGCCACACGGACACATCTGTGCATCTACTTCCTCCTCCTCCCGGCTACTGGTGTACATCTTTCTCCTTTCTGGCAGGTCCAGGTCCCCTACGAAAGCGCAGTTTCAGCGTTTTCGCGACGTCCATTACGCCGTGCAAATGCGTTTTCATTCCTATTCCTTCCGTCAATCCTCGGAACATTTCTGAAGTGTTTTTCCGATTCCACCTTGTTTCTTAGCGCTAGCTTTTCCCTTCTTCCCATCATTTCTTCTACTTCCGTCTTGTACCCCCGAAACGTCCCGGCGGACATCGCCTCTTCTTGGTTTCCCTCTACGCCCTTCCATACTTTGTCAACTACGCCATCCTGCCTTATCCCAGCTCGTCCTTTATGTTGGCGGGGGGGGGGGGGCGGGGTGTACTCAATCAATATCATGCATGGCCCTCATCGTATGAATTTTGACCTTCACATCCCTACAACGCCGGGACGGGGCACGTAGGGTTTCCACCGATCAGGAAGGCATTGCATGCGTGTTGCACCAGCCGCGAAGCACCGTGAGGCGTTGGGCGAGTCGCATGAAGGGCATGAAGGGTGACCTGCTGTCTATTGTGCAAAGAACGGCTTGCGAGTTGGCGTACTTGCCAGGAATGGCAGCTTCGAATGCATCTATTTGTTCTTCTGGTGTTGCCGCTTCCAGAGGAGTGGTTTGAATTTGTGTCAGGTTGCGCAAAACAAAAACGATCCGAACTATTACAAGAGACCATATTAAATAGGACCAAACATTGTCAGTAAAATATACGTAAATATATTGGTTTTAGCGTGCACAACAGGTCCTATTTCCTACAGTATGGTCCCCCGTAATATTGTGTTTCGGGTAAGACATTGAGCTCCTCATGTGAAAAATAGCTCGGAAAAATAAGGCGCCGCCCTTACGTGCCTACCTGCCGTGCCACTGCTTGATGTGCTCCCCGTCTATACAGGGGTACTGCTGCGGTAGCTATTTATGTTCATTGGCGATGAGGGATGATATGAGCGGTTGACATCACAGGTACTCAAAGGGTCGTTGTCATCGGAGAGATTTTTTCCCCAGAATATCTAAATTTGCGACAGAGTTTAGCTTGCGCGCAAACTCTTTAGATCTTGCAGATTATTCTGATTCGGGTTTTTCCGAATAAAAACGGGTGAAATTCAACTTTCCTGATAATGATGCTCTCCGTTAAAACTCAAGTATTGTGACTGAAAACGCCTCCGTACCTTGATAGATTCAAGACATCACAAAAACCTGGAAATTCTGAAGGAAGAAAAAAACCCTCGGATAACAGGCACCGCTACTTGGAAACCAGCGCCCCTGTTGTCCGAAGACCATAGAACTCCAGCCGACACAAAACAATCACCTCCGCGTTTCCTGCACCTGCTCATACGTGGAGCTGGTATGCCACCGATAGCTCCATCGTCGTGATCAGCATCTGTCTACATATTTCGTTGATTTTTCTATGTTGATTTAGCGCGCAAGAAACCGACGTGGAAAATCACCAGCGCCCTCTACTGCAGGAGAGGAGCCAAAAGACATGAGGAGACAAAAAATTGTTGTCGCTGAAAACAAAAACCAGAAGACATCACACATCAAAGAGCATTTGAGCTGCTGCTGTCTGCTGCAACTGGCTGCGTATTGACACAAGCTTTGTTTTGCCACCCACCGGACAAGACACATTGCATTCATACCACTTGCGCAATGCCGCTTTCATCCTTCGATTGTTTGGGTCGATCTAAAAAACATCCACCTCAGAGAGAGAAGAGAGAAAAAAAAAAAAAAAAACGAAACGAGCCGAAAGGTTTTTTTTTGTCGTTGCCGGCGTGCAAACAGTGTCGACACCACGCCCTTTGGTGAATACGCAGCAACTGCTGCGGCTGCACTCCGGTTGCTGCTGTGCTGTTCCGAATTCTGGGCGCACCAAGCACCAGGCATGTCGGGTGCGCATCATCATAGGAGAACAATAAACGGGACGTGAACATAGGTATCGCGCTATAAAAGTCGACGAGGGATGACAGGCTTGAACCCTGCTCGTCACAAAAAGAAAACGCCAGGCGCGTATGCACCGCCGTGGTGGGGAGGGGGGGGGGAAAAAGAGCCCCTCTGCTATGTGAACCCGGACCTGGTTTACGACTACGATGTGTGCAGAGGAGAAGGGAGGGCGGAAAGGAAGGGCGAAGACGATACCACGGAGGGGGTGGAAATATGTGTGTTCAGCGAAGCATTAGAAACCGTTTCCGCGCCGCGTTTATTGAACACGAATGACAGCGCACGTGGACCTGTTTTTTTTTTGTTACGGTAGGCCATGGTCTAGGGGTGTTGGAGGCGTTCTGCGATAGAGGTTCACCCCAATTTTTCTGTAGCTCATCACTTGAGGAGCTCCACACTCCACCCGAAAACTGACGTCATCAAGAATCAAAATGCATACCGACGAATATTCCCATGGACCACCAAGTATGCATTTACGTCATTTTTCGAAACAAGATTGGCATTTGCGACGATTTTGGGTTAAGGAACCCCGTCATCCAGAAAGCATTTCAGCGGAAATAAATATGCTGCTGCTACCTGTATCTATCGTAGAACGCGTCGTTACCGATTTTTTTTTTTCCGAGCAGCTCCTCGCACGATACAGCAACAAAAAAAGAAACATACATCAAGCGTTCGCGCCCAAACCCGACGGACACTTTTTGGGGAGATGCGTCACAGTCCTCGAATAAAAAACAAAGCAGACAAAGCGTGACACCAAGCCGGAAGTTGTTCGAACTATTGAGGAGAGAACCGGTCGCAAAAGCAAAATGCAAGTACGCGTAATCTGTTTCCAACTTTGGTGGAGTGAAAAGAAGTTCAGGCCGAGTTTTCACATTGTATTACGAACTTGCAGCTACATACCTGGCAAGCGTTTGTGCCCGGCGCGCACGCCACCCTACATCCTGCATGAAAAAGTCTTCCAGAGCTTGTGTTCAGCGTTGAAATCACACTCAGCCGCGAGCCTCAGCCAAAATGAGAGACTGTCGACTGCTGTCGCGTACTTCTGTACTGTGCCAGTTCGACCTATTAATAGAGCACAGCTGTACCGGTGAGTGGCTTCAATATAGTGCGGTCTAATCGACCGTTGCGGAAGAACGTGAGGCAAAACAAGAGCAAACGCGTACACGTGCCACCTGCATGCGCGTGGCTGACGCCCTAAAATCGCCATTCATATATATACTGTATATATGTACATGTACCTATAGGCTCGACTTTTGTTTCCCGTGTCTCGCTGCCAGCGTTTGCAAGAAGAAGAATAAACGCGTACTCGTGCCACCTGCACGCGCGTGGCTGACGCCCTCAAATCGTAATTCGTGTATACGTACTCTACAGGCCCCGCAGAGCATCTCGTGAGCACAGATTAGTCAGGGCTGCTAGGTAGTCTACATGACGATGATCCTTTTAGTGATGCAGTCCCGGTTTCGGGACAGATTACTTAGAGTTTGACCGATTTGTCTCCCAAAACGGGACCGCGGTCGGTCCTAAAAAGATCGTGATCTATCTATCTGATCTATCTGATCTATCTGATACATCTCATCTGTCCATCCGATGCGTGAAAATAATCAAGAGGGTATCAAACCGTCCAGGAGTGCAGCCCCGCTTTCGGGGACGAACTGGTACGGGGGACCATAGTAAATAGGACCAAATATTGTTAGTACAAATAGGGAAATATATAGTTTTTTGGTGTGTGCCGTAGGTCCTATTTGCTATGGACCCCCGTAATACTTGGAAGTAGAGTTGTTCGTCTCTCAGAAGGGGACTGCAGCAGTAAATAGCATCGAACAAAGCCAACCCGTTCTTCCTCTTCTTCCTCCTGTCAGCCTGAGCTCTCAAAAGACCACGGCCACAACTGAAGACGGCTTGACAGAACCACCACCACTACCATCACCACCAGCAGCAGCAGGAGAGAGAGAGAAGAGTGCGCAAAATAAAATGGGGATATCGTGAAAAGAAGCGCGCTCACACGATTACGGCCACGCGTGAGATCGGGTACATCTTTCCGATCGAGTACATATGAGTGATCGAGCACCTTCCCCAAAAACGAACAAAAAGTAGGCCTTATGAACCTTAGCCTGAGCCTGAGCCTGAGCCTGAGCCTGAGCCTGAGCCTGAGGCTCGTTTCGAAATTCTTGAGAGAGAGCTGTGGCAGTGCTCTTATGCCCTGTGCATTTACTTCCCCTCGGCTACTATGAGCGTGATCTACAGCGGTATTTCGGAGCTCCGACATGCGCCCGACGACGCGCGGGACAAAATTTGAAAGTCCAGGCTCAAGCGTGAGCAACAACCGGCCACGAAACAATACACGGACCGGTAGACAGGGAGAAGACGGAGAGCAACCAGGGGAAACAAACGAGAGAAGGATCGACCACATCGCAATGCAAAAAGCATGTATGTTCAATCCTGTTCGCTGTCTCCGCCCCTTCTTTGGTCTCTTTTCTCCCCCCTTTTCGGGACAAACTACCTAGAATTTGACTATTGTCGGGGGGCCGTAGTAAATAGGACCTACGGTACACACAAAAAAAACTATATATTTCGCTATTTTTACTATTAATAACAATACTTGGTTCTATTTACTACGGTCCTGAAAGGGTTGCAAACTGCAGCAGTCTTAATTCACGATCAGGGGTCGCATGTAGCAGGCTCTTTCCCGCCTCCGCCCCTCGACACGGTCCGTAGTTAGTGCCTTGCATTTCGTATCTCGAGAAGACTTCAACCATTTGTTCTTCCCTCGTCGAGTCGCGTCGAATTACGACTTTTTTTTTTACCTCTGTCGGATGCCTACTGCAGCAGTTCTTTCGGGCTGCGGGGGACCATAGTAAATAGGACCTACGGGACACACAAAAACCTCCATATTAACCTATTTTATTAACAATATTTGGTCCTATTTACTATGGCCCCCAGTGATGGTAGTACGTTCGGCTTTTATTAATAGCTCGTTAAGAAATTGCACCTTTTTTTTGTTAAACTCTCGTTATGGGCTCAAACGAGTTGTCAGTATTGCTACTTGAGACACACACGTCCCACGGTGAGGGTTGCGTTTTTTTTTTCGGCTCCGAATCTTCTGGCCAGTCGAGCTCCTCTCAATCGAAGCGAGTCGCTACGCTCCGGTTGTATGCTACTTCTTCTTCTTTTGTAGCGCAGTATTGTTCCATGAGCCGTCTGACAAAATGTACGTATTACGGAGGACCAGAGTAAATAGGACCTACAGTACACACAAAAACCTATATATTTTCCTATTTTTAATAACAATATTTGGTCCTATTTACTACGGCCCCCATTAATAATAGCGTTTATTCCCTAGAATGCCATCCGCCAAGAAAAAGGTACGAGTAATTACAGCAGTAGAGCCCAAAAGCTTTTTAAAAAAAAATCGCCAAGGCATTTTTGTTTCAAGACTACGTATCGCACGATATGGGCGGGGCTGGTTCAAGGATTTTCGTTCAGAAGCGTTTCTGACATCAAGAATTCAAGCCTGTTTTCTGTTTTCTTCAAATGTCGGGGGGGGGGGGGGGGGGGGGGGGGGGGTCCATAGTAAATAGGACCTACGGTACACACAACGACCTTTCTATTTCCGTATTTTTACCGGCAATATTTGATCCTACTCGTACTTACTACTGTATGTTCCCCCGTAATATAGTTAAGACCTTGGAAATTCGTACGCACGTCTTGTGCCCACGTACCGTGGGGTGTATCGAGTGGGTGCAACTTTTTCTTTCGCCAGTTTTCTACTAGTATGCTGGGATTTTTACAAATATTGGGCTTTCTAGGACCCCCCCCACTTACCGTACAAAACGAAAATTAAAACAAAAACGAAAAATGCGCGCCCCTTCCAGCGAAAGCTCGGCATAATTCAAGGCCCCGAAGTTTTGGGCGAAGTTTCAGGGTCGGATGTGAAAAACCCGCGCGAACTTCGGAGCTTTTTGTGTGGGGGGGTGGGGAAACGTGTATTTTACCGTATTTTTCGAATGTACTTGGTTTTAGTATACAAATAGTTTTTTTGCGTTTTTTTTTTTTACTTCTTGACCTTGCGCAGTCAACTCTTCTACTATTTGCAAAAAGAGGAAGATTGGACGAATCGAATCTGGAGTTTGCGTAGAGGAACCGGATCGTTGGCATGTTTTAAAACAAGGGATGGCGAAGAGAGGGCCGGCAAGTTGACGATGGGTGCAGTTGATTGACTTACGAAGACAGAGGCTGGCAAGGGTTGAGATCGAAAGGAAAGAAGACCATTTCGTGCGGGGCGTGGGCGTGGCCGGGGAAGGGTCCGGCGCTGACTGGGTGGGAGATCGGGGAGTCGAAAAAAAGAACCCTTGTCGCATACGTACATGCCTTACGAAGAGCGTGCAATATACACGTAAAACGGGTTCGTTCAGAAGCAAAATTTGAAGAAGAAAAAAAAAATGGTTTCTCTTCCACGGAAACGCCTGCCGCTTGTTGACCTTCGTGAAGGGCTGTGGTTTGTCGGGATACAATTTCGCTGCTGCGCAGCGCCAGCCCTCTGGCCACAAAAAACGGGCTATGTGTCATTCGCTTCCGCTGTTCGGTACGGTCATTACGATACTGAACATGTGACATTAGAGTAGCTATTGAATGCAGCATTGTGATGGGGCGTTTGACACAGTTTGGGGCATTTGGCACGAACCAGCCTGTATGGCGCATATAAATGTCGGTCAGGTTGCGCGAACCATTACGGGGGTTCATAGTTAATGGGACCTATGGTGTACATAAAAACCTATATATATACCTATTTTTACCAACAATATTTGGTCCTATTTACTATGGTCCCCCGTAATAACGTTCGTCGAAGGCAAGTTTCGGGGTGATATATTGGTTGGGCTTCTCTTCATGCGAGGAGGTCAGAAGATAACAAGCCGCCACCCCTGCAGGGCACCACCGCCCTTACAAGGCAACATAACACCCTTGCTACCATGGCATTCCGTACGCAACCTACTCGATTTCGGGCACAAACGAGTTAGAGTTAGAGCTTTAGTATAGTGATAAGGAAGTACCAGCTCTGTGACATACGTGGCCATCTAATGGATGGGTTCTCGAGGTATTCGTGAACAAAGATGCTGGCTGGTGTTTTGAAATTTGTGGCACGGGTATATGTACCATGCACGCTATATTCTATATATGCGGTACGGAGACTGTGTTGGGGCGTTTACTATCCGCGACGCCCTCATCTGTTTGTTGAAGATAAAATAAGGCGAGTTTTTGGCCCTTGCACAGTGGGCCGTCAGTGGCCGTAATCATGAACAAATGGGCTTGGCATCACACGTGAAAGTAGTGGCACGCCACGACAGCTACAACAACGTATCCGTGCCAGGGAGTCCGAATGGCGCTCGTTAACGGTGCTCTCGGCGAAGGGCACGCTGCAATCAATCAATCAACAAATGATGCGTAACCGAGAGGAATTCCAATAACAAACTAAAACGCGCTCTACTCTCTCTCTCTCCCTCCCGGAACGGTCTTCACGGTCAGGGAGGGACTTTACTTGTTCACAGCAGAAACTATAAACAACTGCATACAGCTCTGAAAAGTTAGCTGTACCGGGCACCGGGAAAGAACTGGTACAACTACTACTACTACTACTACTACTACTACTACTACTACTACTACTACTACTACTACTACCACCACAACTACTGGTCCGCGCTTACTAGGCGTGTCGCCGATGGATTTTGTTGAAATTAAAGATGTTGGGTTTTTGGTGGTCTGTTCCTCAAACCAAAAAAATGCTCCCGACCCACGAAACTCAGAGGATTTTCCCCAGATTTTGTTTTGTGGCGAAAGTGGTCAAAATACCACTTTTTAGCTTGATTTTTATGGGGCTATTAATTATTAATAGGAAGGTTCCATGCGTTGGGTTCCTTTTCGTAAAGAAAACAGACAACATGAAACCCAACCGAATGGGTTCCAGTCAGGTGATTCGCAAACCCTCGCGGTCCATTATTGTATTAGTAGTTTGCCATCAGACAACCTGTATCGTGAAAAAAACTCTGCACCTGAATATAGCGTTCGTTTGTATTAAGTATTGGTGTACAAACGGTACCTACGTTGAGAGGCATCTATGCACCTAAATATAGGGTTCGTTTGTATTGAATATTACTATCAAAACGGTGCCTATATTGAAAGACAGGTGTGTCCCGAAATACAAGGGTCGTGTTGATATACTATTACTGTGCGTAGTACACAAAAAGTCGTTGTATTCGAGTACCAACGGAGTGGTACATACATAAGTAAGTGTCGATTGCACGCATTTTTTTTTTTTGTCGACTAAAGAAACAACACAAAAAATCGAACGAAGACGGATAAAAAAAGAACGGCGTCGTATTGTCCCAAAAACCCTCCCCCCAAAAAATAACCAAAATGCGCCGCTGCTTCTAGCGTCCCTCACTCAGCGACTGACTGAGCCCCGACCTCCCCCCTCGCCCTCCCCTCTCAGCGTTTCGAACGATTAGTTTACCATGACGGGGGGGGGGGGGGGGATAGTTAATAGGACCTACGGTGCACACAAAAACTTATATATTTACCTATTTTCACTAACAATATTTGGTCCTATTTACTATGGGCCCCCGTAATATCCATGGCAAAAACACGTGGTATCTATTGTCGTATTCACAGCAGAAGCAGTTTGTTGTTTGATGATACGATCACCTTGGAACTGCCTCAAATTGAGTCAGCTTCTGTATCGCCAGAAGGCTTTCGAGGTACACGATTCAACGAAGAACAAATGGTATTTGGTACTCTCGAGCTATAGTATGGTTTGAATTGATGAGGAACAGGATATACTATACCGGTGGCTAAAACGAAATGATGCGGGGAATGGAAATTGGGAAACGACTGGCAGAGAAGTGTATGAGGGATACTACTGATTTACGGAAGGGTATTCGGTTTATGTGGAAACGGCATCTGCGCTATATTGTCGAAAGGCAAGCATAACAGTAATAAATGCTGACCTGGAACGTAAGGTAGGTGAGACATGCATATCATACTCCGAACGTTGCTTATATTGCCGTTCAGCGTGGTACAGCAGAAGAAGAAGAAGAAGAAGAAGAAGAAGAACTTGTTTGTTTTTTTTAGCAAACTGACGCGATACGAGGCTATACATTACGATGGATGATATCAGGTGTCCGGTATACAAGTGCGCGAGGTCAGCGAAGCGGCTGCTTGGAAGATGCATGCAGCCCCAACTTGCACTAAACATCAACAAGAACACATCACAAGAACACCACAAGAACATCACCAGCACCATCATGGTCATCATCGCCACACCCAACGGGTCGGGTCGGGCGTCATGAGCGATTCCATCCACGGCACACAAGCGGTGGGGCCCTCGGGATATACGTATACGGCATAGAAGAGCAGTATTTAATAGTACCACTGTAGGTATCTCGGATTCAGAGAGAGTGCTACAGGAGAGATAAAATTGAGCCGCATGCCTTGTGAAGGTAGGGGTATATATGCTGGTGCATGAACCATTTAAAAACTGCAGTCTCGTTTTGGGGACAAATAAGTCAAATTCCAAGTGATTTGTTCCCAAACGGGACTGTGGTACTATTACGGGGGACCATAGTAAATGTGACCAAATGTTTTTAGTAAAAATAGGTAAATATATAGGTTTTTATGTATACCATAGGTCCTGTTAACTATGTCCCCCGTAATTAAAGTCTTGAAAGGGTGAAGGCACATTTTGGCCAGAAATACTTCTGACTGACGGAACTCAACAAACAAATACCTGGTAAGGATCTACCCCCCGACATTATCCTATTCATCTCCAATATCGTCTGTTTTACGGTATACATTATGTTTCCCTCTTTTGCCAATATTAGTTCGGTACTACTGCAGTTGTGTCAACGGGACACTTTTTTATTTTAATAATTGAATAGGAAAAAAATGGAGTCGCTTCGATTCGATTCGATTCGAATAGATTTGATTTGATTTGAATATAATTTCGTGAAAAATCTGACTTTGGGTTCGGTCGAGAGATGGCGTATTTTTTTGTTGAAAAAATCGAATAACGCACAGGGCCAACGAGCACCCGAGAGCAACCAACGAGGCGAGCGAAGGCCCGCGTGCTCCTTGGGGCGTCGCGACCTGTATGTAGTCGCTGATCATTTCGGCCGGCACCGCCCTTAGAGGCTATCGCTCTTGGGATGTCTCGGGTGGCCGGCGGAGCCCCGAAGCCCCACATGCAGGCAGCAGCGACGGAGATACAGCGATCACAACATCTGGGCGAAGTCGTGACCTGGTCGGTGCTTGTGTGGTTTGCGAGGCAAAAAGAGGGATGAAAAAACTGGGTTTGCGACGGCCTTGTAAATTTTAAGGCGCCGCGGGTGGTCTGCTCTGTGCGAGGGTTTATCAGCGCTCGCGCGGCGGCTGCTCCGGTGGCCCTGACCCTCGGGCATGATGGTTCTCGTCTCTGATTTGAGTTTGCGCGGCTTTTGCTTCTGTTTCATGTAATATGCATGCCACACGTCGAGTTGGTCGAACTCCCGAAATTGAAAAACACGAAAGAGCAAAAGAAGGCCGAAACATATTTATTTCTTGTCGAACTTGACGTATTTATTTTTCAGTTCAAAACGCCTGCTAGATGATTTACTTTTCGACCAACCATACGAAAATCGAAACGAACCAAAAATACCTTTCCGCAACAAAAATTAAAAATCCTCGTCAATGCAGGCCTGAAGTCCACACTACAGTACGTATAATAGCTCTCAAGTCGTTAGTCTGTTAATGAACATAGATATACTTACTTAGATTACGATCTCTGAGCGTGCTCGGTTGGTACATCCCTGGCCTCTCAGAGCTCCCACTTGGGAATATATATGTATGACATTGTTGGACCTGTGCTCTCGGCGTTCTTCAGTGTCTCTTAGACATATTTTTTTGCGTTGTTCGTGCTAGCGCGCGATGAGGCTCACCTCACGGGACGAAACTGCCTCATCGTGATCCCCGATCCCGACTGTGTCGGGGGCGGCCTCCGGAATGCTTGCGCCGTGCCCTGACTGCCAGCTGGCCGGGTGTGAGTGCGTCAGCTGTAAGTGGGACCAGCTGAGTGGTCGATACGTGATCTATGGCGGTCTCGTGGCCAAAGAATTTGGTTGTCGGCCTACCTTTGCCCCGTCAGGCCTACTCTTGGCCCGTCAAACCCTCTTCCAAAATATTATAGTGTTCACCATCAGGATGTCCTTGACAGCTGTGGCCGGGTGTTCTGTGCTCGTTTCTTCCAGAAGGCTTTTTGCAAAAACAGCAGCTTCTTCCAGAAGGCTTTTTATAAAAACATCAGCTGTGAGTGGGACGAGTTGAGTGGTCTATACTTGATATATAACAGTCTCGTGGCCAAAGAGTTTGGTTGGCGGCCTACCTTTGCCCCATCAGGCCTACCTTTGACCCGTCATACCCTCTCCTGAAGTATATTAGTTTCAAGTATTGGGATGTCATTGACGGCTGCATGTCAAGGGGAAAATGTGCCGTCAACCGTTATCTATGCTCGCCCGTGACGGGAAAATTATTCCGTTTTCGATGCCAGCACCCAGATTGGACCTCTTTTCCTTTGGCCGAAACGGGAGAGGCCGAATCCTCCGCGGCTTTCGACAGATCATCATGGCGGCAAGAGTGTGGGGAATATGGGCCGGGGTGGCCGGTCTTATGCTCCGCCGTTGCTTGTGTGTTGAGGGATGGGCGTTCCAGAAACGAGTGTCGAAATTCCGATTGGGGGTATTCTACATGTGAAAGCACGAGTTTTGCGCAAAAATGTTGAGATTCGTAGGTTAGCATATGGTCGGGAAACGAGCGTCATGAGCCTCGGCTGCTGTGCATGCCGGGTAACCAGGCTCCGTGAAGCAGAGAAGACGGGGTCTTTGGTTTCGATCGAAACGGATGAGTCTACGCCGCGGGAGGAGCGCTATAGTGGTGGAGGTACGACCGGTGTCTACGATTTTGTTTTTTGTTGACACGCAGCAAGCAGCAGCAATGGCAAAATGATTGCCAGTAATGGGAATGACTATATAGTCATTCTCATTAGGCACCCTGGTATCACATGACGATGAGGTGTGGAGTTTCGGTTGCATTGTGAGGGCGATTTTTTGTATGTCGTAACCGCTGAGCAAAAATTAAAGTCATGAACATGTACAGCTTACGACGAGGTACGACGACGACGTCGTGCTTCTTCCTCCTCGTGCGCCACCGGGCTCCCCTGCCCCGACTGTTGTACCAGGGGCAGCCTCGGGCGTGCATGATGTGCTGCTGCTGCTGCTGCTGCTGCTGCCGCTGTTCATGCGCTGCCCTGGTGCTACTACTATGTATGTGTCCTGCTGCTGTTCTGTTCTGCTGCTAGTGCTGCTGCTTTGTCTGCGATATGTTTTTGCTGCTGACCCCCGTGTGAGCATGGTTGTTGTGCAAGTCAACTCTTCTCGGTGATGTATCTCCGCATCTTAAAGATGAAAGATGGATCCATCTGCTTCGGAAGCTGTACGAGTACCGTTTCGCAATTGACATTTATATGGCGTCTTGGCGGATGTCTCGTGCCAGCGTAATTTTCGCATGATATGTACCTGTACCCTGTGCTGCTGTTGCTTGCTGCTGCTGAACGTGCTGCAGCAATGCAATCGCCGGCGCTTCGTACTGTCGATTAACTCGATCGGCTGCTGCTCAACTAATTGTTCAGTGCTCTATCTGTACAGGAAGTATACAGTGCGGACGCCGAGCTTCTCGTATGTAGGTAGCACTTTGTAGTGCCGCTTGCTGCTGTATACGAACGAGTAATAATGCGTTGTTGAGCCGGATGGCGGATGGCAATGTTTTTCTCGTGTTTGCAGCGTTTTCTTTCTCTTTATTTATTATTATTATTCACATAAAATTCTTGCCTACAGACAATGGTGTGTAGCATGAACTCCATCGTCGATCACCCATAATAAGTACTCCCGAATGAAGAAAAAAACGGTGACGAAGGGGAGCTCTACCTACTATGCTCACAAAGTCTAACGCTCCCTTGCGCACCTACTTCATCGTGTGTGCTCCGGAGATTCACGTAAAGTAACACTACTGTAGTACCTGGTATGACCTAATCAGGCTCACACGGACTCAAGCGATAAAAAGTCTGATGTTCTCCTGTCTCGGGTGGACTGGTCCGGTCTCACAAACCCAAAAATATTTCAGTGAAGCATCAACGTCACACTCCGGTATTCCCCCTTATTGTTATAGACCTACCTTAAGTAGTTAGTGTGAGTAGGCGATGGTATGGCTCAATGGTATGGCTCATCGGCTTTAGCGCACACTTTTCTGAAAGACATATTTTTGGGTGACAAACCAATAATAGTACACAGAGCTGCTCAAGCGAGGAACATCATGAAACATTAAGGAGGGAGGGGCGTGCGGTGGTGGCTGTAGTGGCAGTGTTGATGGTGGGGTGGGAGGGGGGGGCGGTAGGGTAGTCGATATCATGCATGGCTGTGGTCGTATGCCCATAGGCAGGGGGGGGGGGGGGGGGGGGGGGGGGGGGTGGTCGGGGGGGGGGGGGGGGGGGGTGGCGATAGTGGTGGCGATAGCGGTGGTGGTGGTTCTTTGAGCGTGATAGACCGTCATCACCATATCACATATTTACTGGGCGAGAATAAAGTTTGTAAGAATGCGTGGCAATCGATAGAAAAAGTAGGTGGAGGCAGGAGTGTGAGACTTAGTGCTTTCTCTGAAGTAGATTCCGTTTAAACTTTCTTCTCTGGGAGAATCTCAATGCTTATTGTGCGAGATCAGCGTTGGAGCTCATCATGCTGCGCATTGTCGGCTGGCTGGTTAACCCAAGCGTGATCGAAAGGCGGCGGTACCTGGATCGGTTGGGGATGAAACCAAAGGCACTTCCATCAGTATGATACGAGGCCTGTTTACATTCGGATCACGTGTTTGTATTGCGTTTGCCTGCAGCAGGAGCTTCAGCATTGGTCACGACAAAAACAAAAACAGACAATAATATAGTGCTGTTAATGAGCCCTACAACGACCTTTATGTCAATATCCTGTCCAGTACACTCTGGAGGGAAAATGTTTTCTGTCAGGGGTCTAAGTTCGTCTCGAGGGTGGGCTGGGCAGTAAATGAACCCTCTGGAGGGTGGTTTTCGACTGTAGAGGGTTTAGGGGCGGCCGATTGGCCACGTGTGCATTGCTGCTGTACTTTTGTAGTTTTTGTGATGTTTGACACCCGACAAGCAGTGCAGCGTGTGTCAATAAATCAAACGAAATCAATCAATCAATCAATCAATCAATCAATCAATCGATGTCGACACGTAATAAATACGCACAAAGCCATGCTTTTTTTTGTTTGTTTGTTTTTTTCAGTATGTATTCCCGCCACCGCCTGAGGACACACACTACCAATACGTCATTACAGCAGTGTTGAAATTACAAACTCTCCTCTTATATACCCAGGACAGATATACCGATACCGCTCTGCCCCTGATCAGATATATGAGGACCAACCATCCTTACTACCCCGTAAATTGTACCAATCCAATCGGTATTTATGTTTTGGGCCACAGCGTGGTACACGCTGCACCACGTAGACGTTCTCGTCGATTTTCAAGTTTGTGAGTCACGCGAGAGCAAGTTTTGGAATACGAGAACCCTTCCCGAAACTAACTCTCACTTCACCGCAAAAGAGAAAAAACATCAGCATTCGTTTCTTACGAAGTTATGTTTAAATACCAGGTATGGCATTAATACGTGTAATACGAGTACTAATATTACGGGGGACAATAGTAAACAGGACCTACGGTACACTAAAAAACTTATATATTTCCATTTTTTTACTGACAACATTTGGTCTTAGTTACATGGTCCACCGTAATATTATTACGGCGGTCCATAGTTAATAGGACCTATGGTATACCTAAAAACCTATATATTTCCCTATTTTTACCGAGAATATTTGGTCTTATTTACTATTGACCCCCGTAATAGTAGGTTTGTCTTCACCCCGTCCACTTATCAGCTTAACTGGCATTCCAAAATATGTACCGGTACCTGGTGTGTACAGCTTCACAATGTCTACACTATCCGGTCTTTTGAAGAAACCCCCGTGTCCACCCCCTCCCGACGTGTTCGGTCGAAACTTCGGGGCATGGTAGGGATGCGAGGGTCTAGGACAACATGACTGACTACTACGGCCATGCATGATGTGAACACGCCCCCGCCCCCCACCCCCCGTGCTCCGCCTTGAAAGGAATGGTGAGTGTACAATGTAAGGCAAGCAACAATGGAGAAGCGCCCCCCCCTCCCCCCCCCCCCCCCCCCCCCCCCCCCGCCACTACGCTATGCGTGTAAATATGCCTGATACGTGTTAACCACTCTGTGCGGGAAAGAAAAGAGATCATTTGAAAACCTAACAAACTGCCTGTGTTGTTCGTCCTGTCTTTCCGGGTGTGGTACGTAATATTAGCATATTAGCACTACGTGCCAGGGGGGGGGGGGGGGGGGGGTTGGGGGTTGGGGGGTGCTCGCTCCTCCGATGTTTGTTTTTGACATATGTTACCATTGACCACGCATCCCTTTAGAAGCGGCGCGGGGCACTACTAACGGGTATGTGACCCCCGGTGGGGTACTATGTGACCTCGCGGATCTGAGTTACGACTACTACTGCTGGAAGGAGGGAGCAGGAGAGAGGTGAAAACGAATGATGGGATGGAAAAAAAACAAAAAACTTGATTGTACACGAATACGCAATAAGCATACCAGGTTTACCTACTATACGGGCTTAATATATACCAGTAAATACGATCAAAACATAAAATACAAACCACACGCAACCAACAGAGTCGGCAAGGAAGAAAAACAAATCTTGGATTCTGTGTCTCGGGGGTTTCGAAGCTATCAGCTATCAATCTGTCTCCAAATATTAGGACAGTTTTGACCGAATATTAGAAGGGCCTTCCTCGGGATTAATCCCGCGGACCGTGGAATCGCGGTAAATCAACCATAGCAGATTGACGAATGAGGATTAAACAATGGCAAAGCACCGTAACAAAGACAAACTCACGGCGAATCGAATCACGGTGTTCGTTGGGTTTTTGTTTTTTACGAAGTAGGAAGCGCGGTATGACGACGGGATTGGGACTTCGTAAAAGAAACCCAACTACAATAACACCCCGTCATTTTATTCGCGGTGATTTTGTCTGAAAAGCCCGTCGTATACCGCGGTTCCTGCTTCGAAAAAAAAAAACCCAACTGACACCGTCATTCCGAGTCGCCGTGATTTTGTGTTTCTCGCGGTGCTTTGCCATTGTTGCTGTTTATTCCTCATTCGTCAATCTGCAATCTGTTATGGTTGATTCACCGCGATTCCACGGTCCGCGGGATTAATCTCGAGGAACGCCCTGAACGTTTTATTATTATCTGTTATTAATATTAATAGTAAAAAAACACTCCATATATAAGTTCAGGGACAGCGTGGTACCAGGTATGTCTGTGTGTGTCTGTGTGTGTCTGTGTGTATCTGTGTGTGTCTGTGTGTGTCTGTGTGTGTCTGTGTGTGTCTGTGTGTGTCTGTGTGTGTCACAGCTGTGCCAACGACGAAACGACTGTATATTTTTTATTTTTAACAAAAAACAGCACGTGGGTAACCAAAAGCAATAAAGGGAGGCTGTGGGTACAAGTATTATAGGTATTTCTTACCAGGTACTATCATAGTTCTCGCTCGTGGAAAAAGCTACATACCTGGTACGGAAGTACGTGCACCCTCCGAAAATTAATGTTTACGGTATTTTGCTCGTCGTAGTTCTGCCCCCCCCCCCCCCCCCCCCCCCCCCCCCCCCCCCCGCGCGCCAAATAAAGACACACACCCACTCCGTGAAGTCTGCAGCTTCATATTACAGGGGTCCATAGTTAATAGGGCCTATGGTATACATAAAAAAACTATATATTTAACTATTTTTCCCAACAAAAATTTGGTCTCGTTAACTATGGATCCCCGTAATAGTTTGTCTTCCTCATATACGGACTGTGTACCCTGCGTGATGAGGCCATATAAAACCCGTAGTATACGCGCGATCGAAGTATATGTGACGTGATGGCCGAGGTAGGGTAAGGGTAAGGGTAACGGACGCAGGTGCATCTGGCAGCTGGGAAGCAGTGCTCCGCTGCTACTGATTTAGATCTTCTTTGTTGATGGCGAGAGCTAAGGAGGCGTTTCGTTTTGGTAGAGAAGTGAGAGGTAGGGGGGAGGGACTCGACACCCAGATATACTCGTCCCGCCCTACGCCGCAAGCTCTCCTAAATTCCTTTTATCTGATGTACTCCTACAGAAATTTCCTATGGCTACCGATCGTTCTTCTGCTAATATAAGAACTTTGTCCTATCTCCGTTCAGGAACATCACTCTCGTCTAACGGACTATCCGCCCAAGAGAACATTCCTAATAGAACGTTACTCTCGACTAACGGAATATCCACCGGGTTAATCCATTCTTTGGATTATTATCGTATTCCTGAGACTACGAAACTGCAGACTATATTATCTATATATGCCCCATGAGTACTTTACTCATATCACATTTGCCCACCCTGAATAGTGGTGTATGCAGACCACAAGATGGTCGAAGGGTGATGGCAAAGCCCATTCCAAACGACCAAGAAAAGGTGGTCGAAGATGCGGCTATTCGAAACAAAAGAAATGAGGTTATAGATTCCCCCACACCTCGTAACAAGACCCAAACACCACGAAGGGGGTGTGTGTTCACTGAGAACAACACTTAAAGGGAGACCAAGGGCGAGGAAGACATAACTCAGAGCAGAGGCGAACCCATGAGCACTTTACTCATATCCCATATACCACCCACAGCTCGCAAAGATCAATTTCGACGAAATGCTACAGCACATCATTTCACAGCTGTCGTTTTTTATAATTATATTTCCGCCGAAGCACCGCGAGAGCGCCCCCCCCCCGAGCTGAACGACAATATTGAACTCTGTACAGTACAGCAGTAGACCGCTTACGTTAGCATCGTGCAAGTTCGGGCCAGAGAGTGTTGGTATAAAAGAGAGAAGGCTACACCTTCCTTGTCTTCGACAGGTGCAGATTGCTGACTGCATCAAGCACAGGCAGGTTTAAATCCCATCCATATACATGCTGCGCGGCACGAGTCGGGTAATACTATCGCCGGAAGTAGGTTACTTTGTAGAGTAATATGCTATCACGCAGCAGGCAGGTATGGTACTGACACGCTGCTCATCAGTTATATCGGAAGGATGTTACCATGTCGAGTATGATATCACGCAGGCAGGTACGTGGTATAAGGGGGGACCATAGGAAATAGGACCTACGGTACACACAAAAGCCTATATATTTACCTATTTTATACTGATACTACCCCCCCCCTATCGTAGCACCTGTCTTGTGAATACGCTACTCATCGGTTTGTTGTGATCTACATAGACCCCCTCTAAAATGCTACCGTACGAGTACACACGTGGCCACATCCCGTAGAAGGCGCGATCGAAGTATCACACAACAAAGAAAATCTTGCAAAGATGAGTTGTTGGAAAAATGAGTTTGGGGATTTATTTTTTTTATCCCACGGATCTTCGCGTATATGCATTTTTTTTTTCTTGTGATTGAAAACGGAAGGAAGTTGGATTTTTCACCGTGGCAAAAAAATCCCACCACATGATCGTTACTCGATGTGCCATCTTATATCACAGCTTCGCGAAACGGTTTATTTGTTTTTGGTTTATTTCGAGAAGTACCTCCCCTCAGGTATATGCTGTGTGGTATGAATGCGAAATACACTATACAGCAGTATAGTACTGCAATACTACTGTTCTAATAATCGTACGACGGCACATACAATACAGACTGCAGACACGATAAACAAGGAATATACAGCTGCTGGCAGCAGCTGCTAGCAGCTGTAGGAAGCGAACCGACTTTCACTCACATCGTGATGACTCGTTCTGGTCGCAGTACGAGGCTTATTCATGTTTCGATATGTATCTAATGCAACAATGTTGGATATTATTGCTTGCGCTGCAGGTTTTTTCGGTGCCGAAGAGGTAGCCGCAGGAAGGAGGAGAGGAGGAGCAGAAGAAGAAAACGAAATGGATGGTGGCGTGCTGAAGTACTTTTATCCGAGAGCACTCGTTCTGCACGTCCATACTGATTGTGTGTGTCACGCCACGAGAATCGAAGAACACGGCTGCTACTACTACCACACTCTAACCTGCAAGACGATGACAGGTGTAAAAAGATGCCCCAATACCATATAGGCAGGCCGTGGACGGTAACACAAAACTACGGCAGCAGCAAGCAGCAGTCAGTGCCTATCTATATTACGAGTCGTGCATATATATATAAATAAGTATGTACCAGGTATTTAATAGTAGAGGTGGGGCTGGGTCGCCAACCGGTCGATCGATCGATCCGAATTATTTGACAGCGATGTGTCCGTTGCTTAGCGCACAGGAGTTGACTTGAGACAGTTGACAGCCGAACCTGGTCCAGTGGACCAGTGGTAGCACTGCTATTAATAGTTGGTGCTGCTGTGTCGCTGTTTATGTCACATCATCACTCATCATCAACGCCATGAATGCTTAATGATATTAACGTCTTAAATTTATAGTCCGTTTTTTCACAAGGCACGCTCTAGAATTATCCCTGGAAGTGGAAGAATTATACTCCAGGTAGTAAAATCAACTGCAATAATTGTTATGTTGTGTAATGTGTGTAAGGTACACAGCAGCACAGCACAGTAAAGACGTACAAATATACAAGTAAAAAAGTAACACGGGGGCGCGAACCGTTACATAGCGACCCGCCCCGGCTTCATGACATTCTTGCAACGAGAGCGCAGAGCGGCGAGAGAGAAAATAAATGCCTGGTTGAGGGCACACAACCGCGTCTAACACACGCAGCACAGTATAATATTCAAAACAATGATAATACCTGTCCTGCGACAACATGTATGTACTCAATATTTTGGACACACATACATGTGAGTGAGTCAACGTGAGAACAACAGCACAGTAGCAGCACGCTGGCCGGTTGCGTTGGCCGGCTGTGCCTCCTCGCTGTTTCCTGTCTTGAGACTTCCGCCACGTTATTATTAGTCTGCTCTCGTATAAAAATATTATACAGTTAGTTACGACTATAATATTATAATAATACCAGTTGACAGTAAATATATATACTATAAATACTACACGGACACGCCCTAGCAAACAATATATCGCAGAACTTAGCTTACAGAGTTACTATATACCTGTTAGGAAATGCAGCAAAAACGTTGAACCCTTAAGAACTGGTCCTACATTTATTTCTTACTTCACGGAAATACGACGAGTGTGAGTCCGTGTAAACTTTTTTTTTCTGTTAGTAGTTCTGAAAGGTCTATAATAGCGTGGGTGAGCCTTAAGTTTGTCTGGGTACCAAAATAACAGGGACACAGACTCGAAACAAGAAAAAAAAACGAAGCAGCTGTGAGATCGAAAATTCACTCAAAACTATTGATATAAAACTAACTGCTGTGTATATACAGCAGCAAGCAGTAGTTACTATTAATCTATTTATAGTAGTAGTAGTAGTAGTAGTAGTAGTAGTAGTAGCAGCAGCAGTAGTAGTAGTAGTAGTAGTATAGTAGTAGTAGTAGTAGTAGTAGTTTTACCTGACTGATTGTGGTACTTGAAAGCAAAAAGCAAATAAATGTAAGTAACTCTCCACACATGCCTTCCCGACGTGTATGATACACCAGAGGTAATGGTGTACGTTCGTATATCCCTGCTATAAAATAGAGCAGGGAATTTTTAAACAATGTTTTGATTGATCATCAGCGGTGAAGCTCATGCATCATGCTGCACACATTGTCGGATGACCAGAATGATCCTTTTTTTGTCCTTACCTCATCCTTTGAATTTTTGGCTTTCTGGTCCCTCGTACAACCGTGCAAGAGGACGAAGCAGCAAGCCATTTTACTTCGTACGGCACCAGGGCTACAACACCTGGTCCAGCAGTAGTAGAAGCAGGAAGTATATCTTCCCATATGCGATCTCCTTATTGTTTGCTAATTCCGGCTGCTGCTGCTGCTGCTGCTGCTGCTGCTGCTGCTGCTGCTGCTGCTGCTGCAGCTGCTGGTGGTGCTGCCCCGTTACGTCGTATAGTAGCCGTTGTTATAGTATTGCGCTGCTGTCCTAAACGCAGTCGCCGTGCCGTGCTGCTGCCGCTGCCGCTGTGTGCTTTACAATGTGCTGCTGCTATTTATCATCAACCCCAGTGAGCCGCTGAACGTAGGCTGCTGCTTGCTGCGGCTTCTAGTTATATTATGCTGCTGCCGCGGCCGCCGCCCCTGCAGCTGGTGGTGCTGAATGAAGCCCGCGACGTAAAAAGTGCCCGAGACGGCATCGCACCAGCCGCAGCAGTCGCAAAAACAAAACGAAGACCGCATACACACATGCGTATGGATGCGAAAAATACGTTTCAAGAGAAGAACGAGACAGCCATTCACACACATACGCAACCCAGGCCGCGGCTGTGCGCGGTGGACTGCCGTCTGGCCCGCTTGGAGGGGGGGGGGGCGGGCATGCGCATCAGTTTTTCTTCGGTATTTTCATTTGAGAGTTTGTTGTTTTCATTTTGGTTGTTGCTGCTACTGCGACAGCCAGCACATGGAACACACGCAACAGAGCACTTGCATGTACATAAAATATAAAATATCATACATCTCTGGTACCTGTTACCTGGTATGTCGTATCAGTAACAACAGTAGTAGTATTTCGCCAATACCAGGTGGTATTCTCAAATACCAGCAGTGATGCCTTAATAATGTATACCAGGTAGTATTGATAGTACAGCTACTGTAGTATTACGGGGGACCGTAGTTAATAGGACCAAATATTGTTAATAAAAAAGGTAAATATACAGGTTTTTGTGTGTACCGTAGGTCCTATTTACTATGATGGTCCCCCGTAAATATAGTAGTTGTGGTAGTAGTACCGTATTGTTCATAGGTGTATGTATGTACATTAACAGGCAGTAGTAACGGTAGTAATAAAGGTACATGGTATGCATCCAGCAGTACAGCAGTATGGGCTCGCCAACAAGGAACACGTCATCTAAGCAAGCAAGCCCTATACCACAGCAGTAGCAGGTTAGGGTTACCAAAGTGCGATGCCAGCTCCTTAAAAAATAATGAACATATCATATAGGCGATACTATTAATGCTAGATTTAGCGTACAGCACTCGCTGCTCGCTGGGTAGCAGCAATCACCGCTGAGCACGATTTCTTAATCTATCTTGTTCTTACGAACGGTCTCCCAGAAGGAGAGCTTTGTTGTCTTTTATCACGGTGCTTCACAAGAACAGCAGTACGAGGAGTATTATAGTAGGTTCTTTGCGCCGATACTCTTCCTAAGTACTATTACGGGGGCACATAGTTAATAGGACCTATGGTATACATAAAAACCTTTATATTTACCTATTTTTACTAGAAAAAATTGGTCCCGCTAACTATGGACCCCCGTAATAATAATAATAATAATAATAATAATAATAATAATAATAATAATAATAATAATAATAATAATAATAATAATAATAATAATAATAATAATAATAATAATAATATAGGAATTAGTGGTACATTATGTATGACATACGAGTTTTTAGAATAACACTGTGTGTGTGTGTTCTTCACATTAAACCGTTCTTCTACTCGTCGACATCCAGCAAGCCCAGTGTCCGTGCTGATTCTTCACCCTAGAAAGAT
Organism: Macrocystis pyrifera; assembly: GCA_031763025.1. NCBI lineage: Eukaryota > Phaeophyceae > Laminariales > Laminariaceae > Macrocystis > Macrocystis pyrifera. The sequence goes on along the minus strand of JASSKH010000020.1, from coordinate 3,036,102 downwards.
ACGAGCTCTGTGGTCACAGACTACGACACAGAGATAACACACCGTGATGCATTAATAGCCTACGTAATACCATGCCTTCGCACTAGGTGCGGCCGACACAACATACATACATACGCCAGCAACCAAAATACACCATAAAGAAAGAGAAGCAACGAAAAAACCAAACCGAAAAAGAACAAGAAAAAGAAACATCATTGTCGGATGGCAAGCATAATAATAATGAAACACGAGTATGAACAACAGATATATAACGTGTTACTTGAAATAGTACGCACCCACAGACCAAATAGGTCACGTTAAACACGAGCACGATATATAAAATATATCAGAATATAGAGACAATGAATGTTCGTTGTGAATACTTGTATACATTTATTTTTCGTTAAGTAATAATAGCAGGACGGACGGGCAGAAGAAGCACGTGATGCCGTAGAGGCCATATACGAACGAGGCCACGTATACCTCGTATGCTGTATACTACAAACACTGTAGGTTCAGCAGGGTTTGCCACGCTGTGGCTGTCTCTGTGGTTACCCCAGATATCACGACAACATCACTGCTACTATAATACGTGGAAATGCGGTTGAAAGGCGCTGCAAAGTATTTCGACATAAAGTCCCTCAGGTTCGAACAGAGGGCGCGTTCAAAACATTCGAACCCACCCCTCTCAACTCTCATTCATTGCACGATAAGCGGCTCACCTGCGCCATGGTCACCCAACAATCTCCGGAAGCGAAAACAGGCAGAACAAAAACAAGAGCAGAGGTCCCCCGCCTCTCCTCTCCCCCCCTCCAGCTCGCGGTGTGCGAATGTACCCCCGCAGGCAACGGTTGTCACGGGTCTTGATCTAAGAAAAGCGAACTGCACTCTGTCGCTAAGTAGTTGTCCCCGTGGTTGTGCGTGGCCGCACCGCGCGTGCCCCCAGGCGCCCCAGGGGAACAGGGGGTCTACACAGCAGCCTCCCGCCCCTCAAAGGGCACGTGATTCTTTGTACCAATTTAGGTAGAGGAGTGGTGGTGCCGACAATCAGTGACGGCTGTCGTTGCTAAAATAGCCGTCTGGTTAGCGAACAGATTGACCGAGAGCCCCCAACTTAAAATTTCTCTGTCTACCTCTCTCAATCTCCCAGTCCGGCTGCCTGCCTGCCTGCCTGCTTATCTGTGTGTCTGCCGGTTGTATTGTCCCACTAAATACTACGGCTGCTGAGAATGCATTAAACGCTGTCGTCGTTTTTCTTTCCTGTTGTTGGTGTTGTCGATGATGTTGTGGGTAAACCGCCAGATAGAGAGAGGAACAGACATGGGGCGCCAGACAAAGAGGGCGCGGGGGGGCCGGAGGGATGGGGGGGGGTGGGGGGGGGGGGGAGACAGAGCGAGATGTTTCGGTCACGGAAAAATTGCGTACCAGGGTCCCTAGAGGGTACGACTGCGTATAAAAAGGTAGATTCGGCTTACACAGCAGATTGGTCGATGCTTCGCTCGCGCTACCGAGGGGAAAATACACATAAGGTGTATACTGTACCAGGTATTAGCTAAGACGTTATTCGGGGAGGGAGAGTGCCGCTTCACAACAAAACAACAACAACAACAACAACAACAACAACAACAACAACAACAACAACAACAACAACAAAAACAACAACAACGACAACAACAACAACAACAACAACAACAACAACAACAACCGCCCAGCTCTACTCGTTCCGCTCTCACCACGCTCGATGATGAGACCCCCCCGCCCTGTCACAGCAGCAGTGGCTCTCCAACAAATAACCAATTATTCCCTCGTTCGTCACCAGCAGGCACAACGTCTACTATTAATACTGCTGTACGCCACTGCTGCATACCTGATTCCTGATGTATTACAATGCTGTACAACGTACTACTATTAATATAACAGTAGTACAATAAAAAAGTCCACTTGTTACGTTCTAGAGCAGTAGGGTCCGCCGCATTTTTGCCACTCACCCACCAGCACCCGCGAACCATCACGCCAAATCGTTTACATCGCCCGACGTATTCGCGCTCAGATAATAGAGCAGTGAGTGGGAAAGGATGGAACCCGCGCTATCCATACTTTTCAATAAAACGAGAAACATGTGCTACTAGAAATAGAAAACAACGCGATCGCGCTGCGTGCAAATTTTACACAAGATGTGAGGCGAGAACATGATGACTAGAGTACGAGTACTCGTATGTCGGCGAAGCCCGTCGCGTTTTTTTTTTTGCGGCTGCGGCCATTATCGAGCCGTTTCGGCGCTGCAATACACTCTACCTCGTCCACACGACAGCAGTACGGGGGTGTATGAAGGACATCTCTGCCTGTAAAACAATGGGAAGGAAAAGGGTCAAACTGGGATTGTTTCACTCGTGAAAGCATGCAGCTGTATATGAAAGCGCAAAACCCACCCTCCCCCTACATCACCCGAGCATATCATCCAAAAGGAGAAATTCAGCATACGAGCGTATATACAGCAGACCGGCTTTTCCTGTTTTTTACTACTTTGTCCCAAGGTATATACACGTACATCTAGGTCCATTGAACAGCAGTAGTACCTGTAAATACCCTGCACGGTGGGCGGCGCGGCCTCCAGCACAGTTTGTAGACGTTTGTGTGTGCGGCAAAATGACTGTGGTTGGGCCACGATACAGCGACACTTTTTCACGGCTTGCTCCGCTGCTGCTTCATGCTGTCTGTTGTCACGGCGTTTTATAGGTCATCGGGGTGAACAGGAGTTTGCTTTATTATTCGCGCGTCTTCCACATGCAGTAGCAGCTACAGACACACCTTGTGCTGTATTAGCTGCTGTGTTTGTAGTGACGCTTGGCGACGGCGGTGATGCTGTTTGCCGACGATGCTGATGATTATGCTGATGGTGATGATGATGATGATGATGATGGTGATGATGATGGTGATGATGATGACAGATCACAGATAGATGAGGCTGCAGAGACTTTTAGGATGCGCTTCAAGCTGAGCAGCAGCAAATCAATGAGCTGTCTCTTTGACGCACTCTCCGTCTAGGCAGCGACGTCTTAGTACAGGGCGCTGCGTAGCTAGCTAGCTAGCCCCCCTTGTTCAGTCTCGAGCGGGGAGAGGGAGGGGGGGGGGGGGCGCGCGCGCGGTGGCGGGGGGGGTCCGCTTCTTCTTCCTGGATGGCACAGCCGCACGGAGAACAGCGTGTGATACTTAATACCGGGTATTTGTGTACAGATCACTATCGGACACGACGAAATCACGCTCGAGTAACTTCGAAACGGAGCGGACACGGGACGTAAGGGGTGAGCGAGAGGGGCGGGGGGCGAGAAGAGACGGGATCGGTGGCCGCCATCCCAGATCTATCTGCGGATCGCACGAAAGGTGGTTTTTCAAACGGTATTTTGTTTTTTGAATCAATGTTTCGCACAAAAAATATCGAATTTCGAAAGTCACAGCAAGATAATCTATTTGAAATGTTGCAATTACTATGTATGATATGTACAGGAGTAAAAAAGATTCCATGTGACATGTACTTACTGGTAAGTGTTATAAGGACCGGTGGGGGGTGAAGCTCGCGCGATGATGATCTCGCCAAACATCCTACAACAGACAGCAGGACACGGTATGTAAATACCCCATATAGATGTATCATGCATTACACCCAGAGGGGATGGAAAATACACACAGTGAGAGCTCGTTGCCTCTATGTATCGGGGTGCTGATGCAATCAACTCATAGTTGCTACGAACTACTCCCTCCGAACTCGTCAAGAGCAAGATAGATGGAACACGTGCACCGTCGGCAAGGAAGGGTGTATGGCCGAGTGTTTCACAGCGTGGCCAAGCTGTGGGTATATTATCTTCACTATTCTTTTTCAAACGCAACAACGGTGAGATTGTCGTGTCAGTCAAGCTGGGGTGAAAGTAAGGCTTGTCTCCCGGCGTGTGTTTCGGCTATAGTCTAAGTCAGAAGGCTTTGCTTGGGGGGCCATTCTTGTTTTGCGTCCACTTCTTCTTGCTGCTGCTGTGCTTGCAGACTTTGTTTGGTGTACATGGTATCAACTATGACCGATAATATAAAAACCATTTTATATCTTATGAATATCAAACGGACCTTATACTCGCGGTAGAGTTGTAAATTTGTTGTTTCGAAAAGCGACCTGTAGGGCTGAAGGGTAAAACGAACGACGACTATACTACTACTGCTGTACACAGAAATAAAAGCGATGCGTCGTTCATGCGTGGCTTTCTGCGCCCAGTGCACACACGAAAGGCGTGCATCACACCCTTCGTACGCGGCCTCGAACAGACGAGGTTACGTAGTGCTCCCCTCTCCGCTCCTCCTCATCTAACATCTACTAACAACGCTCTATCGTCCAGGATATTCCAGATTCCAGATCTATACCCGAAATTTAAACTCGGGACTGTCCATATTGGCCAATCATAGGCCTCGATGTTTAGCCGCTTTTTGAAAAGTGTGTCAAAAGGCGGTGGGTTATTATTAATCACCTGGCACATTCGAACATTCGAACGAATCTGTGAGGGGGCTGCGCGGGCTGCAACAACTTTGATGCCGGCACGACTTGAGTAGGGTGAATTGCTGGCGAGGTGTCTATCGACAAGTTTTAGAAGAAAGAAAAATGGCGCCTCCCTGCAGTCTCCGTGCGTGTCTCTGGGGTTTCGCCTCTCCCTGAGCACGCGAAGAAAAAAACAGAGCACACAAAAGGGCATTTGTTGATATTATTATTGATAGATGGATCGGAGAGATAGATAGACGTATGTATAGTTCCTGATGACCCGTTGCCAATCATCATCACCGTCATCTGCCATAGAGCTCTCGGTGCTGCAGCTTCTACTGCTGTCGCTGCTGTTGCTGTTGCTGCTGCCACCGCGAGGTGCGGATGTCTGCTGTAAGGCGTACGGCTGAAAGTAACTTATAGCCTGTGGTGGTCTCCCGCTGGGTGTTGTGTCGGTATGTTGTGTGGTCCCGAGATTATTACTGCTTGCTGTAATTAAAAAGTGCATTTTTGAAAGTTTGAAAATGTGAAATTTGTGCTTGTGGCGTGTGCTGCTGCTCTGCTGCCTGCCGCACGACGACGTTCCATGTACCGTCCGGTACGCGGCGTGCCCGCGAACCTCCTCTGCACTGAACATTGGGAGAGCTGCGAGACAGAGAGACTCTCCCCCCACACGTAGCAGTTTTTTAGTTCTTCTTGCTGTTTAAATTGGAGGTGCCATCTCTGTACCTGTTACCAGGTACTGTTGTATAATACTACTGCTGCTGGTACAACAGCAGTAGTACCTTCTGTACACACGACACACACGGCACACAACGCGGTTGGATAGACGGAGAGACAGCTCGTTCGCGCACACAGACAGGCCTCTCCTGGTTGCACCTCCAGTCTCACGGCATAACAATGGAGCCGAATTTTCACGCAAGATGCTGATGTCTTTCATCCTCTGAAAAACCTACTATATATCAGATATATACCAGTACCGTACATACATGCGAATCACTTCGCACGTGCGTGTAATAAATATAAAAGGTTGCTGCTGTGTTGTGCTGATCCAGGATCTGGGTTCTAGACACATGCCCAGTTGCCAGGTACAGCCAGTATGTACGTGCGTCTACGAGCAGGTGCTATCCTATACCAGGGTATGCAGCTGCAGTAGGGTATCTGCTGCATACTGTATAACTCTGGTCGAGAGTATGTTAGATGCGTTCGATTCTCATTTCAGAGACGCAATTATTATACCTGGTAAACAGCAGTTTGATATTACTGCTGCTGCTGTCCACGACCTGTTTTATTATGGGATGCGGTACATTTTTGCAGACAACTCTGGAGACCTACTCGTAATACTATCTATATTACAGCGCAGAACGCGCGATCGAATGATCACACCAAGCTTCCACATCAGACATAGATGAGTTTTGAGTAACATAAATTGGCACAAGCAGTTTCGTTTATCTTTATTTTATGCACGGGTAATGTTTCACACCCCGGACAGCTCATGAGCTAGCTCATCTATCGTGTATAGCTCAAGCTTCGAAAACATGTGCAGATGAGCTACCGCCTATAGCTCAAGCCGGGGGAAACATGTGTAACTAATGTAGCTCCCATAGCTCATCTCGGGGGCAGATGAGCTAGCTCATGCAGCTCCTATAGCTCAGCCTGGGCAAATGTGTGTAGATGAGCTATCATCTAGAGCTCAAGCTTTGAAAACATGTGCAGATGAGCTGTCGCCTATCGCTGAAGCTTTGAAAACGTATGCAGATGAGCTACCGCCTATAGCTCAAGCCAGGGGAAACATATGTAGCTCATGTAGTTCTTATGGCTCATCTCGGAGGTAAATGAGCTAGCTCATGTAGCTCCTATAGCTCACTCTGGACATATATGTGCAGATGAGCTATCCTCTATTATGGCTCAAGCTTTGAAAACATGTGCAGATGAGCTACCCTCCTATAGCTCAAGCCAGGAAAACATGCGCAGCTCATGTAGCTCACGTAGCTCACCGGTGAGCTAGCTCCTTAGAGAGCTACTGTGGCTCGAGCTACCGTGAGCTGATCTGTCCGAAGTGTGTAATGTTTCGTTATACATATATCAGGTGATATCATACACTTCTTGGAAGATTGTTTGACCTACTACCTGCTGCTTACGTTCATCTTCGTCCAAACTGCCCAAACTTGCATGTAAAACACAACTACTCTGTATGTACCTCCCTTTAAGCATACGTAAAGGCCTTACCGGTGCGTTTGTTCGTGGCTCGCCGCGTGTCATCATCAAGGGCGGCCGAAAAAACAAAATAATCACACTACGACGCACGCAGACTTTTTCTCGCTTGTGATCAGATGTTAGCGAGGGTGGCGTATATTATTTTTCAGGAAAAACTAATTGAAAATAAACATCCTTCGTAATAAGACATGTTATTATCATATTTTACGTACGAGTTTAAACGAGGATCCGGCCTCTTTTTTTCTTCCAGCAGCACCAATCGAAAAGTAGTATCCTAAAACATGTTATTTTCTTGTGTCGTCCTGTGATCACAACGCTCCGTTTCGTTTTCCTTTCTGACCTCTGGGGGTGTGGAGTGTGGCTTTCTTACACTCATCGAGAAATATAACACTATGGGAACGGATGTTCGTTGTTCTTGTCGCCAAAAAATCACAAGTCCGCGTGGTCACACACAGCACAGCAGGCTAAAAAAAACGGTCGAGTGGAAGACTGCCTGAGTAATGAAAAATAAAAAAAACAAAAAAATGCCCGAACAATATCCAACAGCAAGCAGCAAGAGGACGATAAACGTCATGACCGAATCACATCATACGCCTCACTATTGTTAATAAAACCACAAGCAACTGCTGCGAGATCAAGAACTTCCACGAAACTCATCTTTGCAAGCTATGTGTAAGACTATTATTACGGGGGGCCATAGTTAACAGGACCAAATACTGGTATTAAAAATAGTGAAACCTATACCAGGTTTTTGTGTGTATCGTATATAGGTCCTATTTATTATGGATGGTCCCCCGTAATAATAGAACTGTGGGCGCTCTTGGGCGCCCCGACTTGTGCCGGAATTGCGCACACCGATTTCACACCTATAGGGACCAGATCAAACCGAACGGGCCCCCAAGCGGTCGTGCAACTCTCGCACCGATTTCTCCCCCATTGCGCCCGATTGGATTGGTGCCAACTTCTCTGGCCCGATTTCCCCGGCTCCGGCTCAATTGCACCCGGATTACGTTCTCGCCATTTATTTCGGTTCGCTCCCGGGTTGTTAACCCATCGGTTGTCCCCACTTGTCGTCCGATTCCGACCCGATTACACCCCAGATTATCCCCGGATTATTTCCATAATTTCCCATTATTCGCCCATGTGTCTTTCGACACCACCCCGATTCTGTGCTACACTGCCAAAAAAAAAATGTCCCCCACTGATTTCAAGCAGCGTGTCCATAAAAACAACAAAAAAGTGGGGTTCTTTAGGGGTCAAGACTCGACTGCCCCCCCATTGCCCTTTCCACTGCGAGCGGACGTTTCAGTACTGCACCGTACAGGAACCAAACATCTGACTCTCATCCCCAAGCGTTTTATCTCCTACAGGGGGGGTGAGTGGGTTGGCAAGTGCAACAGAATGGGGACGTATACACGATGGGCCCATTCATTCCGACTGCCCAAGAGTACTGCTCGTCACTGAGACCAGCAGAAATAGCCGTGCACCCTCTCCTCCGTCCACAAATGCAACAAACACTCATTCATGGCGAGTCAACCAAACGCTAAACTCTCGACAAAAACGTTCAGCTCAAGTTGACCGGGCAGTCAATGAACCAACCAATTGACCAATCAGTCAGATCATCAATCAATCAACTCGTCCATGGACTACTCAACCAGGCAATCAATCGATCGACCATCTAGTCAGTCAGTCATTCAACCAGTCAGTGTACCGGTCCGCCAACGAAGCAATAAATCAGCAAGCAAAATCAAAGGACGAACCGATCCGTCCAAACCCGCCAAATCGATGAACCAACCATTGAAACGATCGATCAGCCAATCATTGGATCGATAAGTCAAGCATCGAGTCAATGGACCGTTCATTGCATTACCGTACATATTTGGGCAACCGATCGAGGGATCAGCGGTGAAATCAACAGACCAACCAATAGCAACAGACCAACCAATAGAACGACCAAAAAGCCACGCAACTAACCAGACATGGTAACCCCTCCCCCTCGCCCTTCCCGTGAACAAAACAAAAAACGCACGCAGGCACGCGAAAACACCGCAATCACCTAAGACGTAGGGAGAGCACACGAAAGTCAATGAACATCAAATCAATTCAATCCAATCCAATTCAGTTCAAGTATAGTCGCATAAAAAAATCAACCGCAGTCAAATCAGCTCAACGCTATCAACCCTAAACAGAGCGAGAAAAACACACAGAAAAATAACACACCAAAAACTAAAAAATCACAAGGAATCAACTCGACTCAAATCAAGTTAAGTCAAGGCGATTTGAACAAAAGCAGTCACGTCAACACCAATCAGCTCAAGTCAAGTCAAGTCAAGTCAGGGATTCCACCCACAGGTACTCTCGATTCAACGACCGAGAGGAGGACATCAGCGCATCAATTGCGTCGATAGGATGGTAAGCGCGACGTCCGTGCGAGCAGCAGAGCCGAAATTACGTGCCACACCACTCGCCCACCCCATGTTGGTACTGGTGTTCATCTATATAGGAGCATGGTACGTACTGGTACTCATCTACCATGAGCACGAGTGAGAGGTTATTCGTATCTCGCGTGCCTATCAAGTCAAAGTCAAGTCAAGTCAACTAAAATCGACTGAAACAAAAAAAAAAACGAAACAAAACGAGTGTACGTGATCGAAAGCTATAGTAAAAATAGTCTAGACTACTGTTGTAGTACAGAACAGTCTCAGCACCGAAACCTAACTGCAGCAGCCTGTACCTGAATCCTTGTCTTCACTCCCCGGTGCACTCAACTGCAGCGTTTATCAACAAAATGAAGCCAGCAGCGGGGGGGGGGGGGGGAGGGGGGGGGGGGGCGTAAGTCGAATGCTTGTTAGCCCAGAAGGTTGCCGATCGTTCAAACTATTTCTTGACAGATAAGTGGGTGATTGACGATTGCGCGATTGAAAAATTATTGGTCGATGGATGATTCGTTGGTTGATTGGTTGACCAACGTTTCGCCAGGTTGCCCAAAAAGTCGATGATTGGCTTCACGATTGGTACGATCGTAGACAAGATGATCGATTGATATACTGGTTGGTCGATGACTGGTCGATTGGACACTACTATAGTTGGTTGTAGTGATTGGTCGATCGATTGGTCGACAGGATGTGGGTGCGACGGGGCAGTCGATGGGTGTGCTATTACGGGGGGCCATAGTAAATAGGGCCAAATATTGTTAGTAAAAATATGGAAATATGTGGGTGTTTGTGTGCACCGTAGGTCCTATTAACTATGGTCTCCCGTAATAGCTGACTGACCGAAGTGCTTGGGCGATGATTGACTTTCGAGTTGATGGATGATTATAATAGTTGATTGGTTTGGTGTGATGATTGAATGTGGGCGATTGGTTGATTGGTTCGCTGTGATGATTGGGTGTGGGCGGGTTCTGGTCGATGGATGGGTGGCTTTGGGTGGGTGCTTGGTTGGCTGAGTGTTGTTTTTTTTCTTCCCCATATTATATTCGCCCTTCTTCTCTCCTTCCTAATACGGGAGACCAACCCGAGGCCTGGCGGACAGTTCAAGACTTGGCATAGATGCGTAGTCGAAGATATTATGGAGTTCCGAGCCACCGAAGGGTCAACGGAACTTGCCCCCTTTGTGTTTGGAGTCGAGACCGCACTGTGGCCCAATGCAGCAAAAAAAGCGGGGAAGCGGTACCGGGGGATTTTCGAAGCAGGCGAACGGCTCATAGTGAGGTGGCACGAGGATGAGGCACAGTTGAGTAGCTGAGTAGGCAGCGCCGCACATCCGCCGTGGGTGGTGTCCAAGGGAATGGGGGGAGGGGGGTAACAAGAGGAGCGGAAGGAAACCCGACCAAGGGAATGCGGGGAGGGGGGGGGGAACAGGAGGAGAAGAAGGGAAACCGCGGTGGACGAAAGTAGGAAGGAGATGGTAGACAGGGTAGCAAGGCACCAGGCCGACTAGGAAGTAGAACATGCCTATGCTACTCGTGCCGCCAACTGGTGCAGCTGGTACGAACGTGGTCTTCCTTGGTCTTTTTTATTTTTATTTTGCGTTTTGTTTTTGTTGAGCTTGATCCTGTGTGATTTTTCATTTTATTTATTTCTCTTCCTTTCTTATATTGAGAAGCCTTATTGAAGGAGTCGTGCGGCGTGGGTGGATGACGAGCCTGCTTTGCTTGTTTCGTATTGTCTGACGCCGAGGGGCTGGGCACAGTTGACGAACGCAGGACGGAGACGGCAAACAGGGTAGCAAGGTACCAGCCGGACTAGCAGGGAGAGCCTGGCAATGCTACTCGTACCACAAACTGCTGCCGCTACCTGGAGGGTGCTTTGTGCTTCGGTTTGCCTGTTATAAATAGTTTCCTTTGGTTCGTAGTCTCACTCTGTTTATAAGTAGAGTGCTGTTTCTCTTTAGCACGCTTTTTTTCGTCTTTTCTTTTCTTTCCCTCTTTCGATTTGTTTTCTTTTTTTCTCTGTTTTCGTTTTCCTTTGTTTTTTTTTCTTTCGTTTTCTCTCTTTCATAGAACATGCATGCCGTGCCTGTCATATCCAGTATGATGACATGGCCTTTCATTGTCTACTGTGCTTACTGCTTACGTAAGTATCTCTGTGACGTAGTTTTGTGACCAGAGAGCTTGCATCTCTCTAGGATTGAAGAATCGGCACGGGACACTGGCTGCGCTGGATCTCGACGGGTACTCGTAGAAAGAACAGTTTAATGAGAAGAGCATACACCTAGTAAATACGACCAAATATTGTCAGTAAAAATAGAGAAATATATAGTTTTTGTGTACCGCAGCTCCTATTTAACATGGCCGCACGTAATAGTCGTATCTCAGACCCGGGGTCACTACTCTGCAAGCAGCTTCTTTTTCTCTTTCGATTTGTCTTCTTTTTTTTTTTGTTTTTTTTTCTCTGTTTTCGTTTCGTTTCGTTTCTCTAGGTCATGGAATGTGCATGACGTGCCTGTCATATCCAGTATGATGGCATGGCATTGCATTGCCCACTGCGCTTACTGCATACGTGGCAACGTGGTATCTCTATCTGTGGCGTAGCTTTGTGACCACATAACTTGTATATCTCTAGGATCGAAGAATCGGCACGGACACTGGCTGCGCTGGATCTCGACATGTAGAAAGAACGGTTTAATGAGAAGAGCACACACCTCGTGAATACGACCAAATATGGTTAGTAAAAACAGGGAAATAAATAGTTTTTGTGTGTACCGTAGCTCCTATTTACTATGGCCCCCCGTAATAGTCGTAACTCAGACCCGGGGTCACTACTCTGTAAGTAGGCTTTCTTCCCTGCCCCCCACTACGGTTCTTGCCTCGCATTTTTTACAGAGAAGACTTCGGTCCTTTCTTCCTTCGTCCACTCGTGGGTGGGAAGGGTGAGTGGGTGAACGGGTTGGTCAGCCGAATCATTGATTTCCTACACGGTACTTGGTTGACGATACATTTTCATATTTGCCTGATTGACTTATGTTTTGGTTTTGATGGTATGCGAGCGGGTGTACGAGTGGTTCGGTGCATGGGCACGTGCGCAAGTGGGTCGGTTACTATTACGGAGGGCCATAGTAACTAGGACCTGCGGTAAACACAAAAACCTATATATTTCCCTATTTTTACTAACAAAGTTTGGTCCCGTTTACTTTGGTCCCCCGTAATAGGTGGGTTGGTTGATTGCCCAACTCATTGATGATACAATTGAAACTTCGGTTAATTGATGGATGGATGACTGGGTTATATAGCGGGTGTAGTGGTTGGGCCGGTGGTTGGTGGTTGGGTGGGAGGGTGGGTAAGTGGGTGGGCTAGTCGATCATTGATTGATATCCTGATTGGTTGATGATAGCTTATTGACTTTAGATTGATTGATTGATGGATAGCTGCTTTATTGCCTGTGGGTATGTGTAGTGGTTGGGTGGGTGGGTGGGTGGGTGGGTCGGGTGGTGGGTTTCTGAGGGGGTTACTCGATTGATTGATTGCTTGCAATATGGGGTAGGTGGGTGGGTGTGTGGGTGGGTGTGTGGCTAGGTCAGTCGATGGGTAGATTGTTTGCGGAACTGGCGGGTTAGTATTGGTTATTTGTTGACTTATTGATCGTTGATCGGTTTATTGATCGATGAATGTTTGTTCAATAATGTGTCACCCAATTGATGGGCATCAACTCCACGATTACATGATGGATCCATCGACAATTGGTTGATTGAAAGTGGGTGGGTGGACGAGTGGCTGGGTGCGTGGGTGGGATCGTGAGCGGGTGTGCGGTCGGGTGACTAGGGGGAGGTTGGGTAAGTGGGTGGGTTGGTGGTTGGGTGGGATAGTGTTTGGGGTGGGGTGGGGGGGGGGGGGTCGAGGGTGGCTAGGGAGGCCACGTACCGGAGATGAGGAGAGGGAGGAGCGCAGACAGCACCAAAACCACACATACTGGTCAAGCGAGTGTGGGTATAGAGTCGCCGAAGGGAGGGCTCCAGTGCATCAGAACACCAGCAGATGCAGAGAGAAGGCGGCTCGACGGTACGCAGCAAGCAGCACTCTAAAAAAAAAAACAGGATGCCATCTCAGGAGTTTTTCAAAACAAAAGTTGAAGAGGGCGAGGGAAAGTGCAGTGGGGTGGTACAGAGTGGATGGGCGCGCACGCACCAGCGCCCCCCAGACAATCGGATGGCATCTCAGCGATAGGGTAATGTTCAGGACGGGCGGGCGGGCGGGAAGGGGGGGGGGGGACGGGGAAGGGGTACGGTGAGTTCAAGCTCTCGACACTCTGGGCATGAATGTAAGGACCTTTACTCATTCCAGGACCGCAGTCCCGTCCTGGGCGCAAACCACTCTAATTCCAACTAGTTTGTCCCCCTAAAAGGACTGCAGTCCAAAAGGGTTGGTGACTTGTACTACGGTATAGGGGTAACAGGTGTACGCAACAACAAATGATTTTCCTCGAGGCCCTCCTCACTTGATCATAGAATAGGGAATCTTATCTATACGTGCTAAAGTATGCCGAAAAACGTTTTTTTTCTTGATTTTTTTTTCGAAAAAAAAAAAGAAAAGTGCAATCGGATTGAACTAAACCCGCTAGATATATACGTGCAGTAGCCCAAAAAACGTTCTTGTTATTTTTCAAAAAAAAAAAGATGATGAAAAAAAAAAAGTGCAATCCGATGGAACGAAGCCCGAAAGAAAGCCAACAAGAAGAAGGCGTCTCACGCAATCGTATGGCGGAGAACACGAACGTTACTCCAAACAAACATATTGGGTTAACACCCTTTTCGGGCAAAAAGCCGCGGTCCCGTTTCGGGGAGAAACCACTCAAAACCATACGTAGTCTGTCACCAAAACGGGACTGCAGGACTAAACCGGGACAGTGCGATGGTATCACCTATCTATGGGGGGATACGCACCAGCATGAGAAGATAGGCAAATGCCTACTGCTAGAGGTAGAAGATCACGTGGCGTGCTGCTGCTGCTGTATAACGACGGAAACGTCTCAGTTAGATCCAACATGCATGAAGATACTGCTGTACATAGTGCAGGGGACAGTCTGGTGCACAAGAAGTGTCCCTCCCGATCTCACCCTGTTCCTGTACACTATTCGAGCTCTCTCCGCGAGATAAGCAACTTGAACAACTTTACAAAGAAGAAGCGTACTCCGGCCACAGCATCGACATCCCTGCGCCCTCCCTTCTATGAGCCACCACGGCATCAGGGAGTCCGGTCAGTCCCGGTGACATATTTCGGCCAGAAAAGTGCTGCTAATAACCGTATATTAGCACGTCCGCCTCCGTATATATACAAACTCCGGCATACCCCAGCCGCCCTTACATGTTTGTCCAGAGTGACATGTAAAACTCTTTTACAACCGCGGTCCAGCTTATTAAGGGCCAAACTGCATATAATTAGAGTGATTTCCCAAAAGGTGACAGCAGCACTTCAAGGGATCTGCACGGGTCGGGTAAAAAATTCGCGGATCAGGTCAGGTCAGGTCAGGTCAGGTCGGGTCAGGTCGGGTCGGGTCGGTTAAGGGTGGCCCGACTCGACCCGTCAGAGCTCGAAAACCTCCTGGCCCGACCTGTGACCCGACCCAACTCAAGGAAAACTTCCTGACCCAAGCCGCGAGTCGGGTCATGACACGCGAAAAGCGAAGACCCCCGGTGTGTACCACTCTCAGGGGAAATGTAGGGAGCGCTCAATAACATTCAGCACATATCAAGACCCAGCCGTCCTCACTTATAGGCCGAGAGTACATACACCCTTAACCCTTTTAGTACAGCAGTCCCGTTTTGGGGACAAATCACTTGAAAATAGACTGGTTTGTCCCCAAATCAGAACTGCGGTACTAAATAAAGGGATTAAGGGTCCTTCTTTGTAGTTTGGTCCGGAGGGGTAATTTTACCCTTCTTCCGCCGGGGCAAAAAAAAAAAAAAAAAAAATGTAAGAAAAACAAAGTGAAGAAATATACCAGCATGAAATGAACAAAACCATAAATTAAAAAAAAAAAAAAAGAATGGAAAAACAAGAATGAAGAAAAATAGATAAATAAAAATAAAAATACCCAAACAAATAAACAAATACACCAATAAAGAAATATATATATATATATAAATATATAAATAATAGAAAATAATAAACAAAATGAAAATATACAAGGTAATAAACAAACAGGAGGATGGGGGCACGCACCTTCAGTCCCAAGCGGCTTGCCGGCATCCCGGAATCGGGCATCTTTTCCAAAACTTTTTCTACGAGGAAGTGACTGGCCTCCTCAATGTTGATGTTCAACTTTGCCGACGTTTCGAACCACCCCACGAACCCGTGCCGATCGCAGAACCAGTTCAGCGCCTCCCTGCTCGTGCAATCAACAGACAAGTAACGACAAACAAAAAAGTGCGATTTTCTTAAAACAAACGATTCAGCGGCTCGACTGAAAAAAAGGAAAGACACAATTCTACACACAAGCAAGGGCCCGTCTTGACGAGAAGCCTTTTTCATGGTGATCGAATACAGCAGCAGGAAAAAACGAACTTGTTTCGATTTGATTTTAATTTCGTGAAAAATATTGCCTTCGGGTTCTATCGAGCGATGACGTACTTTGTTAAAAAAAATCGAATAACGTACAAGGGTCAAAGAACACCCGAGGGCAACCAACGAGGCGAGCCGGCGTCCTCCCCGGGACGCCACGGTCAGCGGCCGATTGTTTCTGCCGGCACCGCCGAAGAGGCTATCGCTCTTGGGATGTCTTGGGTGGCTGGCGCAGCCCCGAAGCCCCGCGGAGGCAGCAGCGACGGGGATACAGCGATCGAACTTCTGAGCGAAGTCGTGACCTGGTCGGTGCTCGTGTGGTTTGTGAGGCAAGGAGGGATGAAAAACTGGGTTTGCAACGGCCTTGTAAATTTTGGGGGCGCCGCCCATGGTCTACTCTGTGCCAGGGGCCGTCGGACCTCGCTCTGCGGCTGCTCCAGTGGCCCTATCTCTCGGGAACGGTGGATCTCACATGTAGAGCAGTCTGACGACACGGCTCAAGTTTCGGTTTCAGGAACATGCCACGTCGAGTCGGACAAACTCACCAATTTGAATAAACACGAAGAGCAAAAGAAGTCCCAAAAGCCTTAATAGTCGAATTCGTTTTTTTTTTTGCTCGTTTGATTCGAATCAAAATTCAACACGTCTGCTATTACCGGGGTCCATAGTTAATACCGGTAGGACCTATGGTATACATAAAAACCTATATATTTACACCTATTTTTACTAACAATATTTGGTCCTGTTAATATTTGGTCCTCCGTAATAGGTGATTCACTTGTCGACCAATCAGGTGCGAAATAAAAAAAAATGCAAAAAAAAAAAACAAAATTGGCCGAGTATCATACAAAAAAAAAAGTTTCGCGTTTAACATGGCCCCTAAAAAAAAAACAACCTCAAGCGAGCAAGCTCACAAGCAAGCATGCAGGCAAGCAAGGAAGCCATCAACTACGAGTGCCAGCAAAACCTCGAGCTCACAAGCAACAAAAAACAAAGAAACGGAAAAACATGAACCAAAGACAACAAATAAAATGAAGCAAGCCGACTAATTTTTCAACAAACCGACAACTGCAGCGCAATGAGCGAAACACCAAACGACCCACCAAACACACTTCCTTGACACCGCCCTAGAATCGACCAACGCTTCTTTCGACTTTCCGTTGAGTGTCATATCGGCATCAAAAAATACGCGGATGACAGGAGACAGGATACGGAGAGGGAAACTCCGTTCAACAATGCTGGGGATGCCAGGAAACGGAGAGGGAAAGCTTCGCCCAACCACGTTCTCGATACTGCTGCGTACATCGAAACTTCTTCTAGGTCGTGCTCAGCAGGGTTCGTGGATTCCGGGCAGGGGTTTGGAAGTTTCACACAACTTGAAAGGAGTTCCGGGTCGTACGGGCGGGTATTTCTCGCAGAACTCACAAAAGTTCCGGGTGGTTGTATGGAAGTCTTACAAAAAACCCACGGAAGTTCCGGGCGGTTATTAATGGGTGAATGCTGTACCCGTACCCGTACCCGTACCCGCATCCCAGTATATTACAAAGTACCGGGTGCCGGGTACATACCTCGGTATTTACCCTAGTTTCCGGGTATTTACCCTAGGGTACGGGTATGGCATGTGGTACCCGTGCCGCAGGTATTGCGGTACGGGCGGACATAACTGTAACAGCGGAAGTCTCGGATACGGGTATGAATGTCATAGAGAAGTCACAGAAGCTCCGAGTACGGGTATGAATGCCGTGTACACAGAACTCGCAGGAGTTCCCTGCAGGAGAATACCCGGGTAAATACCCCGGGGTATGGTTTTGTGTAGGTACCCTACAGAACACAACCTTGGAAATTTCCACGGCTTTTCGCGGGTCAGGTCAGCCCTCACGGGTCGGGTCACCCGCGAAAATTTTGAGGTGTGTTGACTTGACTTGACTTGACGCGACCCGCGAGACTTTGAAAGACTCTTGGCCCTGCCCGACCCGACCCGCGATATTTGCGAAACCGTTGACCCGACCCGACCCGACCCGTGAGATTTGAAAATCTCCTGACCAGACCCGACCCGACCCGCGAGATTTTAAAACCCGACCCGACTCGACCCGCCACTTTTCGAGTGACCCGTGAGACACGGGTTATACGCGGGTCGGGTCACCTTGACCCGCGACATCATTTATCTCCACCCGCAAATTCGACCCGCGAATCCGGCCCGTGGGTCGACACTTCAAAAACAGAATTCATCATCATTTTGTGCCTTGCAGCGACATGTGGCCTGGCTGTCATGGGTATGGATGGATGCGCGGGCATGTGTATATGGATTTGGCAGTGTTTAGTTCTTTGAATTTGATACCCAAGAAGAGTTTTTGAGTATTGGTACGGGAGAAGCCTTTGGGTAAGAGAGCGGGAACTGCTTAAGAGTGTCGGATCCGCGAGCCGGATGCGCCCGGTCCGACCCGCGGATCAGTAGAAAACAACTAGGGGGTCATGCTGGCCCGACCAGCGAGTGACCCGTTTTTCGCGGGTTATGACCCGACCCGATCCGTGAGCTTCTCATCACGTCTTGATCCGACCTGACCCGACCCGTGAAATTAGATCAGTTCTTGACCCGACCCGACCCGACCCGTGAGATTTTAAAAAATCTAGACCCGACCTGACCCGACCCGTGATATTTGAAAACCTCATGACCTGACCCGACCCGACCCGTGAGATTTTGAACACTTCCTGACCCGACCCGATCCGACCCGTGATATTTTGAACACCCGTGACCCGAGCCGCGGGTCGGGTCATGACCCGCGAAAAGCCCTGGAATTTTTTATATTTCGATACGCGAAAACTTCGACATTTCGAAATGGTATATAGAGGGTACACGAAATCCAACACCAAAATCAAATATGATACCGTATACCAGGTGTGTTTTTGATTAGTTGTCGACGGTAACGTCGAGGCATTGGGCACTTCCTGGCCAATAACACAACGGGGAAGGTATTAAGCTATCAGCCGATACTACACACGCCGAAACAGGGGTACACACAAAAAAAAAAAACTCCGACACAGCACTACACACATAATACACCAAATTTCCATAGAGCTGCGATAATTTGCAACCCAAAAAAGTCGCCAGCTATGCAGAAGGTGTTTGTCGGCTAGGTATTATCGTTAATTTTTTTTTTTTTACAGTTGCAGCGGTGCCAACTATCCCACACTATCGTACGGGTTTCCTTGTTCATGGAATGGCTTTTTTGCTGCTACGGGGTGCGCATTTCCCCGTGAAACCATTCGCTCAGAGAGGGACAGAGAGAGCCAAGAGAGTCTACTAGTCCTTGGGCATCAACAAAACCCAGCGCGATCGACGGTACCCGCGCCAATCTTGTCGTTTCATTCTTCACATGTTTACTTGCAAGCGAAAGAAAAAGCCATCCGTACAGCGCCAGCTCACTGATTATTTAGTCAAGAGAAATTCAGTTGGTTGCCTGGCCAACTAAAAACTAACTAGCACTTCGGTCGGCAATATAAGATACGTTTTATGTTCATATTAGATACCAAACGTGGATTATGTATTCGGTCAGAGTGGTCGCCGGGAAGTCCCGCCAGCTCACAGCCCTACATTTTCGAGACCCAAGCAGGGGCAGGGGTATATTACAACCTAGTTAAAAAAACTCATAAAACAAACGAAAATCGTTTTTTTTTTTTTGTTTAAACGTCCGGAAAATGACATTTCTACTGTGTGAACAGGAGTGCTGTGTCGTTTTGATTTTTAGTCGTGCACCCCTGGTCGAGACCTATTACGGGGGGCCATAGTGAATAGGACCTGCATTACACACCCAAAACCTACCATGTATTTACCTATTTTTACTAGCAATATTTGGTCCTATTTACCACGGTTCCCCGCAATAGACACAACCCGGACAGATCATACAGATCATACACATCATACTGACCATACAGACCACACAGATCATGATTTATCTACTGTTGATGATCTATTACGGGGGACCATATTAAATAGGACCAAATAATGCTAGCAAAAAATAGGTAAAACATACATAGGTTTTCGTGTGCACCGTAGGTCCTATTTACTATTGTCCTCCTTCATTGTCACCTGCCATTGGGGGAGGTACCGTGCAGGGTCTGCATATATTTACAGTACAGACCCAACCCAACAAAAAGATGTGTGCTACTCGCTCGAGGGCCGCGCAGATTACACGGGCCCCACCCGGCAACAGAAGCTATTCCGGGGGACCATAGTAAATAGGACCAAATATTGTTAGCGAAAAAAGGTAAGGATATACCAGGTAGTTTCTTGTGTGTAACGTTGGTCCTATTTACTACGGTCCCCCGTAATAGATCATTTATCAGATCGTACAAAATCGGAAATAGCTCTGCCTCGAAATATCTACCGCTACTGCTGTGGATTATGACGTGGAGATCCATGATCTCTCCAAGGTGCCAAACCTTAATTGTTCGTTCAGTATCCACGGATCATATACCTATACCCCGTGAAAAGAGAAATAAAACACTGGGGATGCCAGGGGGGGGTGGACGGAGGGGAAAACGCGTCCGACACGATGTGTCGAAACCTTCGATATGATATATGCCGACATCTCAAAACATACTTCCATATAAAAAAAAAAATCGACAAGATATCCAACGCTCATCGCTTTCATACCATATCCAAAAATTTCGATAGGATATCCAACTCTTACTAATGTACCAGCTGCACTACTACATACAGCAGATCTACGACACCCAAACCTTCGATATGAACATCCAACACTTTGCGACTACTACTGTATATGATAACGTAAGTCGCTCGCTTGTCGACGGTGACGCCGAGGTCGCGCTTGCTGGCCAATTACTACAAACACTTTCATACCATATCCAAAAATTTCGATAGGATATCCAACTCTTACTAATGTACCAGCTGCACTACTACATACAGCAGATCTACGACACCCAAACCTTCGATATGAACATCCAACACTTTGCGACTACTACTGTATATGATAACGTAAGTCGCTCGCTTGTCGACGGTGACGCCGAGGTCGCGCTTGCTGGCCAATTACTACAAACAGTATCATGACATTACATCCAAAGTTTCGATAGGGTATCCATAATACTATGATATGATATCCATGCTTTCGATATGATATCCAACATTCGGTACCATACGGCAATGCGCAACGGGACACGTTTGGAAGGCTGGCACATATCATGTCGAAACCTCACCTATTCGTTCGGCATCAACATAAATACACACCAGCACGAAAAACATGATAAATATTACGGGGGACCATAGCAAATAGGACCAAATGTTGTTAGCAAAAATAACGAAATATATAGGTTTCTGTCTCTACCGTAGGTCTTATTTACTATGGTCCTCCGGAATAGACCACGGGCGTGGAAGGCAAACGCGTTCGATGTTTTACCTGCGATATACCTGGTAGCGAATTTCGATATTTGATACCGTTCGAAGTCTGCACAATCCGAACCAAACGGTAAACCCTCCATGTATGGAACGCTCGATGCCTTGGTGTATCGATACGCTACTCAACAGGACTACGTATTCAAGCTCGTTCACTTTGTCGACAGCAGTATCGTCGAGGTGACACTTGTTGGCCGATATCCCAAGCGGGGAGATATGTCGATAGCCGATAATACGCCGATACTTTAACTCACCTGACATCGTTTAGTATGTTATCAATCAACATACAGACAGTATGAATGGACAAAAATACACGGAAATTGCAAAAAAAAAAAAAAGAAAAAAGAGCTGTGAGATCGAAGATTTCGTCCAAGAAACCCATGCTTGCAAGTTCAGTGTGTGATTTTTCCATCGCGTGTAATAATATATACCTGGTATATACCTGGTACTTGAGTACACGGGTTTGTGTAAACTCTTGAACCAGATATCCACAAAAATTAAAAAAAAAACAACAACAACAACAGTTGTGATAAGATCGAGGGCTTCGTCGAAATTCATTTTTGCAAGTTGTGTGTCATACTTCGATCGCAAGCACTCCAGTACGGGTTTTACATAATATAGCCTCATGCAGGAAATACAGCAGTCCGTATATGTGGAAGACAAAATCTGAAGCTGCAGAATTAAACGAGTGGGTGTCTTTATTCGGGAAATATTACGGGGGACCATAGTAAGTAGGACCTACGGTACACACAAAAAATATACCTGGTGTACTTTAACCTATTTTTAATACTTGGTCCTATTTACTATGGTCCCCCGTAATAGTAAAAAATAAACTACACATACTCCCGACGGAGGGGTATGCGTACGATAACGCAAGGGAAGGGGGTGGAGAACGAATCGCGTATTCCGAATGTATATATGCGTGTGATATTTCTATACATCGATACGATATCCAACAGCACTACTTACTTACTCGTATTTCAATAGTTGCACTGCTGTAGTTTTGCTCACCTGTCGATGGCAACGTCAAGGTCATAGGTTGTTGGTCAACAACCCAACGGGAAGTTTTTCGATAGCCGATAACACGTCGCAACCCTATATCATCGTTCAGTATCAACATACTGCTGTAGGTACGATATATCGTACATGTACAACAAACTATACCAGGTGAATACCATGTACATACCGGCACATGTACGCACGATGATGTCAGGGGATGTAGGGCGAAACGCGTTCAGATACATCCGTGTTTCGAGAGCCCCCTGCTTGATATCCCCATGTCTCGACACTTGCTTCGATACACCGAAAGTGTGACATCCCGACACGATATCCAACAGCATTGCGAACGAGTACGAACTGTTTTTTGTAGTTTCACTACTGCACCGATGCTCCTATTTGCGGGGGACTATAGTAAACAGGACCAAATCTTGTCAATAAAAATAGGTAAATATATACGTATATAGGTTTTTGTTAAATACCGTAGGCCCTATTTGGTATGGTCCCCCGTAATACTATTGTACCTGGGAGCAAAGTGGCGTGCTTTTTCGAGGGAAAATACTCGAAAACATACTCGCGATACTTCGTGTACTCGCAGTATTTGGGAGTACAGGTTTGCTCACTTGTCGATGTTAACGTCGAGATCACATTTGTTGGCCAATAAAACGACAGGAAGTCGGCCTCCATCAGGAAGTCGCACCTGCAGGTATACGATCAACACACACAAGCAGGGGCGGCAGAAGGTAGCAGTAGCAGTAGCGACCGCATCGGAACGTAGCAAGCGATAGCAGCATCCTTCTCGCGACGCCTCTAGCAGCAGCAGCAGCAGCAGCAGCAGCAGCAGCAGCAGTAGCAACAGCACACTATGAGGATACCAATGCGAATAGCGACTGCAGAAGGAGCACCAAACAGATAGCAACAGGAGTATCAGTAGCAGCTGAAGCAGAAAAAAAAACCAGCACAAACAGCAGTGGCAGCAGTAACATCGATAGCTACAGCGATGGCAGCAGCAACAGCAACAGCAGCAGCTGCAAGAGCGGGAGCACTAGCAGCAGCAAGATGACGGCGGCAATACACCAGTAGCGCCAGCAATAGAAGCAGCAATACTAACAGCAGCTGCATCACTTCGTTGGTTTGATGAAACGTGAAGAGAGAGAGATGGGATGAAACTACGATAATAAGGGTTGGGAATGAACAAACAAACAAAAACCTGGTAGCAATTATTCATGTTACATCATACTGGTAATTTTTAGTCGTGACAATTTTCAAATCATACCGACATCAACAGGACCTTCATTTTATGATTATTTTAGCTGTATGGATTTTAGTATGATACATACACAAGCACCATAAAAATAAAGCGTATGGGTTTCATAACGCCCACTTTAAAACCTATACAAACAAATGCAGACAAAAAAAGCATGTATTTCAGTGCGCAAATAAATCGTACAGTACCAGATACGGCTTCCAGCAGCACCACATTAAAATACCATCCAGATGTGCATACACATTTTTTTTTGTACACCATACTAAAAGCCACATCATGCTGCTATGTACCAAATTGACTTTTTTCCCCCGAATACTTCTGCTCTTCTTGTCCTTCGGCCGCGGGTCTTCTCCAGCACTTATCGGCTGCGCGGCAAGCAGCGAGCCTGTGTGAACAAAACGGCACAAGTGCGAGCCCCGGCCGAGGTCCGCGGCGCTTGCTCTGGGCCTTCAAAGTCGCCAACTCTGGCAAGAAACTACGGGGAGTCATTCCGACCTGCTAGGGCCACAACCAGAACAAATGGAAAACCCCACAACTTCAAAGATTTCGGTTTGTACACATAGACTTGAATGTTCTAACTGTTCGGTTGGTGGCGCTTCTGGTATTTTTTCTCCAGCTGCACCAAAACGTGATCGAATTTGACCTTGCGCCACCCCTACGTTCAAGCGCCTCCGAAGGGAAACCTTGTAGGCTATACTGCTATATGTATTTGGTGTAGGGGATCGGTCTTTTAGGGGGCGTACGGGCTCGTACTGGCCATAGTATGCTAGTTTAAGTTCAGAGGGGCGGTCAGGCAACGCGTCAAACCACCCAAATATACTGGTTGCATTGCAGAGGGCGGTCAAGGGCGGTCCGTCAAGGCGTCAAATTGCTTAAATATACTGTTTTCAGCGCAGAGAGCGGTCAAGGGCGGTGGTCAAACTACCTTAATATACTGTATTTATTACTTAGTGCATCGGGGGGGGGGGGGGTCTAGAAACGGTCAGTCAAAGGGGTCAAACCGCCTAAATACACTGTTTTTAGTGAGGGGGGGGGGATACTCATTTGTTGTTTGCCTTAGTCATTTGACCATTGACCACGCATCCCTTTCGAGACGGAGCACCGTTCCTATTCCTAATAGAGACACCTCCAACAATTGGGCGCTCATTACGTTATTTCCATATATTACATAGAAACTTTTTGCTAATCTTATCCCCTTCCTGCTTGGCCTCCTGTGGCCACCATCTATCTCCTAAGATAGCGATCGTTTTCTCGCTACTATTCATTGTATCAGTCTCCTCCAAGTTGATTTGTTTCTTTTCTCTTGTTTCTTTTTCTCTTTCGAATTGTTTTTGTTTTTTTGTTCAGCTTTTTTCTCTTTGTTTCGTCTCGTTTCTGTAGGTCATGGAATGTGTATGTCGTGCCTGTCGCACGCAGTATGATGACATGGCATTGCATTGCATACCATGATACGTGGCAACGTAGTATCTCTGTGGCGTAGCTTTGTGACCACATAACTTGTATCTCTCTAGGATTGAAAAATCGGCACGGACCCTGGTTGTGCTGGATGTCGACGGGTAGAAAGAACGGTTCAATGTGAAGAAAACATCAACAGCAACGAGCCACATTCGTCTATTTCTCTCATCTCCTCTTCTAACACCTTCCGTGCCTCCTTGTATATTTTCACATTCTCCTACTATGTGAGTTCTACTCTCTATTGCTTTGCCACACGGGCACATCTGTGCATCTACTTCCTCCTCCTCCTCCCGGCTACTGGTATACCTCTTTCTCCTCTCTGGCAGGTCCAGGTCACCTACACGAAATCGCAGTTTCAGCGGTTTCGCGAAGCCCATTGGGCCGTGTAAGTGCGTTTTCCTTCCTATTCCTTCGCTCAATCCTCCGCATATCTCTGAAGTGTTTTTTTCTCATTCCACCTTGTTTCTTAGCGCTAGCCTTTCCCTTCTTTCCATCCATTCTTCTACTTCCGCCTTGCACCCCCTAAACGTCCCGGCGGACATGACCTCGTCTTGGCTTCCCCCTATATCCTTCCATACTTTCTCAACTACGCCACCCCACCTTATTCCAGCTCGCCCTTTTGGTACTTTCTCCCATACAGCTCTATCAACCATGGCTGGCAACCTCTTTTTTGGCATGTTCCTTACTTTATATTGCCAGTTTAACTTTCTCATGTCTCTATTTGTCTCGAGTGGGTGCTTTCCCAGTTCTGCTCTTAATACTGTATTACTATTACGGGGGTACATAGTTAACAGGACCTATGGTATACATTAAAACCTATATATTTACCTATTTTTACTAACAAAATTTGGTCCCGTTAACTATGGACCCCCGTAATAGTCAGCATCTTAAGATTTTTTTAGCTGCCGCGCTAGGGGGGGGGGGGGGGGGGGGGGGGGGGGGGGGGGGGGGGGGGGGGGGTCAGGAACGGTCAGTCAAACGGGTCAAAACGCCTCTGTATACTATTTTTAGCGCAGAGGACGGCCACGGGCGGTCAGTCAAAGGGTCCAAACACCTCAATATACTGTCTTAGTGCATGGAGGCGGTCGGTCAAATGACGAGCTCTACACCCGGCCAAGCAACCGACTACAAGAAAAAGCAGCGAGCCCGCACCACAATGACAAACTAACTCCACGGCAGTGCATCATGTAGCCCACGTAAATATTATCTGACTCGGGGAAACACCACACAGAGAAACAAAAAAAAAACACTGATCAATTTCCAACGACGAAGAACTGCAGTAACCCCAAACGTGCGAAAACGTATATTACGGGGGTCCATAGTTAACAGGACCTATGGTGTACATAAAAACCTATATATTTACCTATTTTTACTAACAAATTTTGGTCCCGTTAACTATGGACCCCTGTAATAGTAGAATCACCAACCTTCTCGTCTATCTCCCCCTTCCATCGAGGCACCGTCTCGAAGCTGGAACTCCTGCCCACGTCGTACACCAAGATGGCACCATACGCCTCTTTGTAATATGCCCGCGCGATCGACCCGAACCTATCCTGAACGGGATGATCGTCGACGGTGCGGGTGTTGAAGTTTGATGGTGCGGGTGTTGTAAGATCGTGTCAAGAAATAGGCATCACGTGCGTAGCCTATTGAGTCAGTGTTTCGTAAGTTGCGGTTCAACTAGTTACACCGCATTGTGAGTAACGGTATGTTTAGATTACCTTTCAGCAGCCCTTGCAGTCGACGAGTTGGCAGCCACAAGCCTTCGATAGACATTGCTGTAAGAGGCCATCAAGATTGAGGAACATTGAGCAACTGGAGTGTTTGCACACATCCCACGTTCACTCGTCAAACCGCATCTGAACTTACCACAGTTCATCGTCCTAAAGCCTATATTGCCCTGAAGCGGCCATATTTTTCAAGAGTCATCCATTCTTCACATCCTCGACACACAGCGTGTCTGCTCGGTCAGTTGAAAGACTGACAGCGCCAATCTCTGCAGAGTCTACTGCTGCACAGGGGTATCATCGAATACTCGCAACGCTTTGATGGTGCGGGTGTCGAAGTTTCATTTGACGGGTTTAATATTGAGGTTGGAAGGCTACGGTTTCCTGTTGTAACCTCGCCCCTTTAAAGGGGCGCTGGCACCCAAGCGTCCCCTGGTCCCCGGGTTTCCCGTCACTCTAATCTCTAAATGCCTCATCGGAACAGAAAAAAAAAAAAACATCGCTGTATTAATCCTTTTCGTACCGCAGTCCCGTTTTGGGGACAAATCACTTGAAATTTGACTAGTTTCTCCCCAAAACGGGACTCCAGTACTAAACGGGTTAACAAGCTGCGTTTAGAGCTTCGGTTGGTTCATGCTCCCCGGAGAGCGACGGTGACTCCTTAAGAGGTTCATCACAGCAGCTATGAATAGCTTGTGTTTCTCTCGAGATTGATCCCCCGCGGGGTCTCAACAGAGGCCTACACCTCGACCAAGAGGTGCTCCAGCGGCGGAAATTGGTCGAAATTTGGGGTGCACGAAACAAGACAAAAAACAGCCCCCAACTGAACGTTTACACTTCACTTGCGGGCGGACAGCTACAGCTCTTCACAGGAAAACTACAGCCCGCAAAACCGAGGCATGCTCCTGATTGATGGGGCGTGTGTGGGGGGTGTCGGGTGCGCCAGACGGCAGTCGTAGCCAGCGAGAAGCAACTCACGAGGTGTTTTGGTGTATTCGAAGTTGCGAGCGAGAAGCACAAACAGCTCGCACAAACGCCAAAATGTCTCATTTCACGTAAGGGAGAGCACAGCACCATTATGACTACACCACCGATGAAGAAATGGCCTTCACCACTTCAAGATTGCTGTTCTCCAGGCGGATGATATATCTCTTAAGGCGCTCGTCGTCGAGGATGCTGCAGGGCGCAAAACTACGTTCCCATGACGGGTAGTAAGTTATCGGGCCCAAAAAAAGTTCAAAAATGGGCCTAAAAAAGCTCAGGATTCTCGTATATTCGCGTCAACCCTTCTCTGCAGCATCCACGAAATACGGGCCCTGGTTGGAAATCCCTCACTCGAATTCCAAGTCGCATGTATACGTTGCCGAAACGCCTACGCGCGGGTGCTCGACGACGCATTCCTGAGCGTGCCAGCGTCCCCTTAAGGACTGGCAGCCCCGCTTAGGGGACCAACCACTCAAATTCTAAGCAGTGTGTCTCCAGAACGGGACTGCGGTTCTAAAATGGTTGACATGACCGTGAGATGTTGTATTGCGGGGGAAGCGTAGCAAATCAGGACCTGCGGTACACACGAAGACCCACACATTTCCTTTTTTTTTTGCGAACAATTACTAGGTCCGATTTACTATGGCTCCCCGTAATAGTAGATGGTGCGACGGATGAAAGTCGAAGGTGCTGGTAAAACTAAATTCGAAGGTGGCGGTGTGACCTTGAATTAGGCGGTGCGGTACTGAAAGTCGGTGATGCCATGCTCAAGTTGACGTGTCGTTCATAGTTTAACGTGAATCGGGTGAGATATTTCGGAAATCAGCCGTGAAAAGCGCCGTCTTGAGGTTTGAGGGGGCAGGCATAATATTCGTTGGCAACGACGGAATATTCACAGAATTTTCCTCCCAACATCGACTACGAACCGGTTCAAGTGCTGAATGCATCAGGAGGAGTGCTTATTATCGCCGTCGTGTGCCCCACGGATAGCTACTTCGGGGCGAAGTCGCCTTCAATCACCACCTTGAGGTGTTTTCGGTCGTCTCGCTTCGTCTCGTTCCGTCTCGCTTATGGTGGCTTGGTTAGGATTGGTTCGGCGTGGCTTGGTGTGGCTTGGTTAGGATTGGTTCGGCGTGGCTTGGTGTGGCTTGGCTTGGTTTGGTTTAGTCTAGTTTTGGTTTGGTTTGGTTTGGTTTTGTTTGGTTTGGTTTGGTTTGGTTTCGCTTCTATTCGTTTGGTTTCGTTCCGTTTCGCTTTTATTCGTTTCGTTTCGTTTCGTTCCGTTCCGTTTCATTTCCTTTCGCTTTTTCTTCATGTTTCGTTTCGGTTTTTTTCTCTCGCCTGCCCCGCGATGTCCCAGAGCTGTAGCTTGACCGTCGTGTCCCCCACGGACAGCTGCTTCAGCGCGAAGTCGACTCCAACCGTAGTCTTGTGGTGTCCAGAGAAGAAGTCGTGCACATATCTATCGGGACATCAGATATTCCATCCACGCAAGTTCATCGTAGGAGCAAAATGGTTGACATCGGGGGGGGGGGGGGGGGGGGGGTGAGGTCGGTAATCAGTTGGGGGGTGGTGATGGTAGTGCTGCACACTTCAGACCGACAGATCAGACAGATCATCTATAGATAGATCATCTACGGACAAATCATCATCTTGTTCCTCCTCGCCTGCCGTTATGAGGGTTTATGCAGGGTCTGCGCACAGCAGCGCAGACCCAACCCACCAAAAACACGTGCCACCATTACGGGGGACC
The DNA here is from genome assembly GCA_031763025.1 of Macrocystis pyrifera. NCBI lineage: Eukaryota > Phaeophyceae > Laminariales > Laminariaceae > Macrocystis > Macrocystis pyrifera. Next base: position 3,006,800 of record JASSKH010000020.1, on the reverse strand, counting down.
ACAGTAAATAGGACCAAATATTGTTAGTAAAGACAAGGAAAAAGATAGGTTTTGGTGTGTACCGTAGGTCCTGTTAACTATGGACCCCCGTAAAAATAGCGCGGAAGATGATGCAGATACACAGGCCTCACCGGGCAAGACAAACTACTTATCGCAGGCCCTACGAGGTCAAGGAACAGATCCGTCCGCCCTCAAGTATCTAAACATCACCAGGGGAGGCGTCCTACGACAGTGGGTCACCCAATCATTTCTCGAGACTCCCACGTCCTCCCGAGGCAACAGGCGGAACAAAACGGAGAGAGACAACACATACGAATACGACTCCGATGCCGGGGATGTCGTGAGGGGGGCACCTCCTATACTCACCAGATATCCCCACGAACGTCTCGTACCGCACCTCCTTCAACTGGCGCCCGGTGAGAGGACGCCGAGGTGGTGGCTCAGAAAGTGTGTGTGTGTGTGTTTTTTTTTTCTCTTTTCCAAAATGTGACACACGCCTCCATCGTAGAACGCCTCAAGTGGGAGAAAAAAAAACGCCTTTTTTTCGGACGACGGATATCGAAGCCGACTTCCGCGACGACAAAGAGGGCGCAAAGCAAGCGCTATCTATACACGGACATGTCTCGAGGTCACGTTCCCACAAGCCCCCATTCTGGTCGTGGGCGCCACTCTGTTCGGAAAAATTAAGGACTTTTTAGACATTACCGCGGAGATCAACCGGTTCTTATATTTTGCGGGGAGATTCATCTCAGGGTGTGCGCCTATCTTTCGCGCGTTTGACGGTGTCAACCTGGGGGACCCCGGCGTCCCGCGACTGGGACTCTTTTTCGAGTTGTTTTTCCGACCTGTCCCTGCACTCCTTGGGGCGTTTCCGTGAGCACGGGGGTATCTGGTACGCTGTTATCCTTTTCCTAGCGCAGTCCCGTTTATGGGAGAAACCCCTCCACTTACAAGTCTCCAGGCACCCAGAAGTAGTTTTTTTTTTTTTTCATCTCCGAAACGGAGCTGCAGTCCGAAAAGGGTTGAGAGCGACGACAGAGATAATACGAAACTGAACTTCCTGCTAATAGTGCTGCGTTGCCGGCGTGGGGGCGATAACATCAACAATATTTTTACCAGTCAATGTCAACACCAGCAACGCCAGCAGCAGCAGCAGCAGCGGCAGCAACAGCAACAGCAACAGCAACAACAGCAACAGCAACAGCAACAGCAACAGCAACAGCAACAACAGCAACAGCAACACCAAGACTAGCGCCGGCACCACCCGCAATACCACCAACTAGGATACATAACCCGCACTCCCCGCCCTCGCATCTCGAAACAGTAGGGACCCGAGGGTCTATCTATATGGTCATGCTTGCGACATCGACCACGCCTTAACACGAGTACTCCCCCCCCCCCCCCTCTATGGCTTGGCGTCGGTTGGCAACGACACTGGAAAACATGCCGCTCACTACGTGAGCTAGACATCCAGGGTACCGTTTTTATTTTTTATTTATTTATTTTTTTGGCGGTCGCCCACAGCTGGTCGTCTAGTTAGATAATTTGTGCGAAGTAAAGAACCTTTACTCTGCAAAAGGGAATAGATCGTATCACGTAGTGTTCAAGGTAAGGCACCCAACAGGCAGTTACATAGTACTCCCATTGCTGTCCTTGGGGGTGGCCACGCCTGAAATTAAACTAACTCATTGATGCTGTCATCCATATGCAAGTCCGCCTCACAAGCGGTTCTTAGTAGGATGCAGCTCACCCTTCATGCGACTCGCCGGACACCTCACGTTTCGCTTCGCGCTTGGTGCAAGCAATGTCTGCCTGGTCGGTGAAAACCCGACATGCTCCGTCCCGGCATTGTAGGGATGCGAGGGTCTATGGTCATACGACTACGACCATGCATGAGATCGAGGACATCTCTCCTATCGAGTACACCCCCCCCCCTGACCTCTCATCAGCCCAAACACACGTGAAAAAAGACGAAAACTGTGAGAACAATAAAATCCTCAAAAATCATCTTCGCAAGATCGGGGTGTGATAATATTGCGGGGGGCCATAGTAAATAGGACCGACTACTGTCAGTAAAAATATGTACATGTATGGGTGTTTGTGTGTACCGTAGGTCCTATTAACTACGGTCCCCCGTAATAGTGATAGCTCCAGCGCACCTTCTACGTTCTGGTGGGTTTTTAAAGTTACGTACTTGTCCCCCACCTCTTGATAATACTTGTTTTCCCCGTGGCCGGATCTCCGAGCACCAAGACCTTCACGGTTACCGTTGGCCCCCCACGCTCTGCGCCCTCTCTGCTCATGGGCTTGGTTGGCGCTGCTGTCCTATCGTTAGTCTCGGCGCCCTACCCTGTCGAACAGTCTGCCTTCAGCTTCGCCACTCGCCTGCTCGGAGTTTCACGTGGATGACAGCAAAGAAAAGCACAAACATCTAGGGTGGGGGTTCGAAACAATTAAATACTGTTTGTTTGGTGCTTTTCAATCTCACAAAATGCTGCTGTTTGTAGGAGTATGGATATTAACACCACCAGGTAGTAATAGAATATTCATAGGGCGGTTCTAAAGGGGTAACAAAAAAACTTCTGTACCACCTGGCCGAAACTATGTTCACCGTATTGATATTTACATCAGTACAGGCAGTTATTCCGCGATGTTCTACAGACAGTAACTATACGATATTTAACAGACTGTTATTATACGATACTCTCAAGACAGGTACTGTACGATATTTACAGACAGGTATTATACGATACTTTACAGACAGTTCTTACACTATTAATAGTACGATACCTTAAAAAAGACAGGTATTATACGGAATTTTACGGACAGGTATTTTTTTACACGATATTTCCGCGGAAAGAGGCGTTTTCATGGGCCTGCTTTTTTCAAGAGACGGATGAAATGATTGTAGGACATACAGAGGCGGGCGAAGGAAAGCCGACGAAAATAAAAAACCATACCGCTTCGACGGGCGGCATTATGTACGTAAAAACCCCAAGCGGTCCCTCACCCTTTTACGACTGCTCTCAGGACTACGGTCCCATTCTGGGACAAACCACTCGAATCGTAGTCCCGCTTTCGGGACAAGCCACTAAAATTGTAGTCAAGCTTGGGGGACAAAACACCCTCATTCGTAGTAATACGGGGGTCCATAGTTAAATAGGACCTGTGGTGTACATAAAGCCCTATATATTTACCTATTTTTACTAACAATATTTGGTCCCGTTAACTATGGACCCCCGTAATAGTTTGTCCCCAAAACCCGACTTCAGTCTTAAAAGGGTACTTTGTCCCCCAACACGGGACTGCAGTTCACTAAAAAGGGACAACCTTCCTTAAGAACCGCAGTCCCGTTTCGGGGACAAAACGCTCTGATTCGTATCTGGTAGTACTACGGGGGACCGTAGTTAACAGGACCTACTGTGCACACAAAACACCCATATATTACCCTATTTTTACTAAAAATATTTGGTCCTATTTACTATGGCCCCCCGTGATGGTTTGGCCCCAAAACGGGACCAACCAGCCAAATTCTAACTAATTTGTGCCCCAAAACCGAATTGCAGCGTCAACCGTACGTACACCTCTACCTGTACACGAATAAATACAGAGAAGTCGCCTTGCTACTATTAAAAAATAGTGACGATTTTGGTTATTTTGGCCATATTCTGTATTATTGACGCTGTTTTTCGACACGCAGGTGTACAATTCTGAAGTAGTCTCTTATGGGGGTCCATAGTCATAATAGGACCTATGTTATACAAAAAACCTACATATATACCTATTTTTGCTGTTACGGGGGTCCATAGTTAACAGGACCTATGGTATACACAAAAACCTATATATTTCCCTATTTTTACTATTACGGGGGTACATAGTTAATAGGACCTACGGTACACATAAAAACCTATATATTTACCTATTTTTACTAACAAAATTTGGTCCCGTTAACTATGGACCCCCGTAATAACAATATTTGGTCCTGTTAACTAATGACTAACGATGTTTGGTCCTGTTTACTATGGACCCCCGTAATAGTTCGCCCCGAAAACCGTTGACTGCTTTTGTCCCCAAAACGGAACTGGAGTACTATCACAGATCCATAGTTAACATTACATATTTTTACTAACAATATTTGGTCCTGTTAACTATGGATCTGTGATACTACTCCAGTTCCGTTTTGGGGACAAAAGCAGTCAACGGTTTTCGGGGCGAACTATTACGGGGGTCCATAGTAAACAGGACCAAACATCGTTAGTCATAAGTTAACAGGACCAAGTATTGCTATTACGGGGATCCATAGTTAACGGGACCAAATTTTGTTAGTAAAAATAGGTAAATATATAGGTTTTTATGTGTACCGTAGGTCCTATTAACTATGTACCCCTGTAATAGTCAAATATTAACCAATTAGTCCCCCAAAACCGGCTTGCAGTTTTTAAAGGGGTTGCAAGTATTCATGCTATTGAGGGCGACCACAGAAAATGGTACCTACGGTACACACAAAAACCTACCTGGTACATATTTTCCTGTTTTTACCAACAACATTTGGTCCTATTTACTACGCCCTCCCGCAATAACAAAGGGTTACAGCCTTTCTTTATAGAACTGCAGTCCCGTTTTGAGGACAAAACCAGTCAAATTCCAACTGATTCGTTCCCAAAACGAGACTGTGGCACTATTTACGGGGGTCCATAGTTAATAGGACCTATGGTATAGATAAAAACCTATATATTTACCTATGTTTATTAACAATATTTGGTCCTATTTACTATAGCCTCCCGTAATAACAGTCCTACAAGGGTCAAGCATACGCCCAGGCTGGTACCGGTACAGAGGTAGTGTAGTAGCACTCTCGCTCACTCTCGCCAAGGGTGCACGTAAAAAAAAAACACAAAACGCACAAACAATCCAACACCCCACTACGTGCTAATTTTCGAGTCCCAGACATGGGGGGGGGGGAGGGGGGCTACATACCAAAAACCAAGAAAAAAAAAAAACGAAAAAAAAAGAAGGTTTTCATGAAGTTCGCCCAGAAATCTCCCTCCCCACCGGTTTGTTCTTTTGTTGTACCTTATTTTACACACCGAGGACCAACGCCCCAACGGGTAGGGTGGACCGCAATTGGACCAAGTCCGGCGGGAAGGCCTCATAGCCTCGGTTCTGCTATTACGGGGGCCAATATTTAATAGGACCTACGGAATGGATAAAAACCTACCAGGTACATATTTGCCTGTTTTTACTAACAGCAGTTGGTCCTATTTACTACGAGTATGGTCCCCCCGTAATAGTGGGTGAGCTCGCGCGCAAGTCCCACACTACCCGCGGGAGAGATGACTCTCCCGGGCGGCTATCTCCACCGCACCTGGTCCTCTCGAGGGTGAGTCAGGTCGGGTCAACGTGCCCAAGTGGGCTAAATTGACACACGAACCGAAATTGGAACGTGGAAGTGAGGTGAGCTTAAGCTTGATTTTTACCAATCCGCCGCAGGATATATATATATATATATAGATATATAGATATATACATAAATACAAGAGCTTCGCATGGGTCCCATGCTCCGGATAGGGAAATATACCTCAGTGCCAATTCGCGATTACTTTTTTTAGCAGTATAAATACGCCATTCGATCTTATAAATAGTTCGAACATGATGATCTGATCAGGCCAATGCCAAGTGATGCAGGAAAAAGGCAATGCCGAGTTTTCAGTTCTCAGCTTTGTCTCACTCGCATTTTACTATTGACCAACTTTTACTTGACTTTTGAGAGGTTTTTTTTTGCGACGTTGTTTCGTTTTTTTTTCAGCGATCTCTGAAGCCGAAAAATCAGAACCGTCTACTATCATGGAGCAGGAAACCATCGATACTATTGATCTTTGTCCTGGAGGGGACAGAAGTCAGCTCAGATCTGAGAGGTTTATCACATTTCTCAGAACTGAGATTACTTGCATTTTGTGGACCGCAGTACTGCTGCCCTTTATATGCCCAGTTGTCAAGTAGTACCCCATACCCACGCCGAAGTATCATACCAACCTATCTACGGCGAGCTGTACCTACTACCAACGGTGCTTGTTGTGCAGGAGAGATGGCCTCTCATTTGCGCATGAAAGCGATAGCAGCAGTAGCAGCAGCAGCAGCAGCAGCAGCAGCAGCAGCAGCACAACAGCACCATTGCTGCTGCTGCTGTGTGCAGACGCAGCCGCAACATCAGCAGCAGCAGCAGCAGCAGCAGACAACATGTCAGCTTGCAGCATCCGCCCAAATTACTGCGAGTACAGGACCCGTTACGCGTACTTTTACCAACCAGTATAAGCGCATTATCTACACTGGTATGAAATACTCCATCATGACTACAGGCAGTAATCGCAGCTTATATTCCGAGATGCTGCTATTAAATGTAGGAGCAGTATCAAACACCTGATACCTGCTACTTGGTACGTGATATCGATCGGCAATACAGAACAACCTGACAACCGCAAAATACACTGCTAACATGGGCTGAATTCTCAGTGTGAACCCCGAATTATTCTGGTCGGATACACGTGAAGCACACGCAGCACGATATCCACAGCACCACACAACCCCGGTATACTGCCAGTACTCGCAGTGGAAGCAAACAGTCTCGAACCTCGATTACCTCCAGTAGTAGTGCTCGCCGAAGTAACTTGACGTGTTTTCACCAGAAAATGGTAAGGCGAACATCTTATCTGGCAGTATCAACAGTCGTATACCGGTACCTGGTAACGAAGGATCGTATCTTAAAGCGGGACTGTATGAAATAGTATCTTAAATTTCTTTATTTAGTAACAAACAGTAGATACCTGGCAGCTGGATATGATTTTATAATTTTTGAAATACGTCAGCTGTGAGTTCGACTGATTGAATAGTTGATACTCAACTTTGCAAGCTGCGTAATACGCCTCGTCTATATTCCATTTTTACCTTGAAAAAAGTGAAAACCGTCTGCTGTGAGTACGACCGATTAAGTGGTTGAAACTCAAGTTTGGAAGCTGCGTTATTGCGTGATACGTCAGACACGCTCATCGGGCGCGCTTGTTATGCATATTTGGTTTTGCTTTGTACATCTTCCAAGTAGAATACCTCTGAACTACTACTACTACTACTACTACTACTAGTGCTGTACTGTTGCTGCCGTAGTAGTAGTAGTCGTATTTCAATGCGCCTCCAGAGATCAGACCTTGCAGCAGCGGTAGACAGTCCGGGCATGTACGACCACCTGTATGATATCCTCCGATGTGATTGGTCGGTTTTTCTTATCGACCACACTCGGTCGAATATATACTCTCCAACAACCTCCATCCCGTTCCTCCGGCGAAAACAAATGACGTGCCGATTTTTATCCAACGATCTGGTAGCAAGAGCGGCGCGATGCCCCGGGAAGGCGCGTGTAGTCGACTCGCGAAGAGAGAGGGGCAAGGGAAGACAGCCACCGAGTAAGGCAAGACCGAGGGGGTCGAACAGGCCGATGGCGGCCCGCAAACCAAAGGAGTCAGGAGGATAAAGGAGCCGGGAGTATAAAGCGGTAGCATCAGCAAGGCCGAGAATCGAACCTCGGATGGGAAAGAACTACAATACAATAATATCAAGTCTGTCTCTCTTTGCGGAGCAACAACAGCGAAACAAATCTCCAGGACCGCGAAAAATAGAACGTCCGTGTCTCCTCTCCATATTCTTCGAGTTCGTGGTCGAAAACGGGACTGTCAGTTTGAACCAATAAAAAATCGTTCAGATCCTGAGTACACGACTGCTGTTCACGCGTTCATGCGTGCCACCCTTGGACCTTTTAGAACGACAGGGAACTCAAATTCCAGGAGGGAAGAAAATAGGACGTCCGTGTCTCCTCTCCGCAGCAAATATCCCTCGAGTTCGGGGTCGCCGCGCTCGTCGGCGGCGCGAGACTCCGAGACGTGCGCACGGGAGAACACCGGTCGGAGGCCGGCTCGCGCGACCGTCGAGGAAAGCGGTCGAAAAAGCAAGCACGAAGCCAGGAAAGCGAAGGCGTGTGGAATCCGAGCCTAAATTCAAGACGAAATCGGAAGCGAATGCTGCGCTCTCAGGCGTCGGGAATCATTGTAGATATATTTATATATACAATGATTCCCGACGTCTATATATACAATGATTCCCGACGTCTGAGAGCGCCGCATTCGCTTCGGATTTCGTCTTGAATTTAGGCTGTGATTCCAGACGCCTTCGCTTTCCTGGCTTCGTGTTGTTTTTTCGACCGCTTTCCTCGACGGTCGCGCGAGCCGGCCTCCGACAGGTGTTCTCCCGTGCGCGCGTCTCGGAGTCTCGCGCCGCCGACGAGCGCGGCGACCCCGAACTCGAGGGATATTTGCTGCGGAGAGGAGACACGGAGGTTCTATTTTTCGTGGTCCTTGAGATTTATTTCGCTGTTTTTGTTGCTCCGCAAAGAGAGACAGACTTGATCTCGGCTCTTTTCTCTCCGAGGTTCGATTCTCGGCCTTGCTGATGCTACAGCTTTATCCTCCCGACTCCCTTGGTTTGCCGGCCGCCATCGGCCTGTTCGACCTCCTCGGTCTTGCCTTACTCGGTGGCTGCCTTCCCTTGCCCCTCTCTCTTCGCGAGTCGACTACACGCGCCTTCTTGGCACCAGATCGTTGGATATCCCGGTGATGTATTGGGTGTTTTATAAATCGGCACGTCATTTGTTCTCGCCGGAGGAATGGAATGGAAGTTATTATTGAAGGAAAGAGTATGAATTCGACCGAGTGTTGTGAGTTCGACAAGAAAAACCGACCAATCACATCGGAGGATATCATACAGGTGGTCGTACATGCCCGGACTGTCCACTGCTGCTGCAAGGTCTGATCTCTGGAGGCTCATTGAAATACGAATACTACTACTACAGCAGCAGCACAGCAGTTCAGTAGTCAGAGGCGTTCGACTTCGAATATGTACGTACAAAGCCTTGTTTTCGCCGGTCGGATTTGATTGAAGGTTGTTGGAAAGTAGGGCCGAGTGTTGTGCGTTCGATAAGAAAAACCGACCCGCCTCGGAGGATATCAAACGTGGTCGTACATGCTCGGACTGTCTACTGCTGCTGCAACGTCTGATCTCTGGAGGCGCATTGAGATACAAGCACTACTACATCAGCAGCAGTACAGTAGTTCAGAGTTGTTCTACTTGGAAGATGTACGAAATTAAACCAAATATCCATAGCAAGCGCGCCCGATGAGCGTGTCTGACGTATCACGCAATAACGCAGCTTCCAAACTTGAGTTTCAACCACTCAATCGGTCGTACTCACAGCAGACGGTTTCACTTTTTATACTCTAGGAAAAAAGTAATATCCAGCTGCCAGGCATCTACTATATCTACAAAAAGAAACTCAAAGATACTCTAGCCCCGCTTGAAGATACGATCCTTGGTACCAGGTACCGATATACTGTAAGATAAGATGTTCGCCGTACCATCTTCTGGTGAAAATACGTCACGTTACTTCGGCGAGCACTACTACTGGAGGTAATCGAGGGTTCGAGACTGCTTGCTTCCACTGCGAGTACTCGCAGTATGTCGGGATTCTGTGGTGCTGTGGATATTGTGCTGCGTGTAATGATAAGGGAGGCGTTCACACTGAGAATTCTGCCCATGTTAGCAGTGTATTTTTCGGTTGTCAGGTTGTTCCGTATTGCAGATCGATATCAGGTACCAGGTATCAGGTATCAGGTGTTCGATACTGCTCATACTCGCAGCATCTCGGAATAAATACTGCGATTACTGCCCGTAGTCAATAGAGAGCATTTCATACCAGTGTAGATAATGCGCGTATGTATATCGGTTGGTATAAGGGCCGTTCCTAACGGACCAAAAAAAAATCACGATTCGTGATTTTTGGGCATGCCAAAAGATCACGATCCGTGACATTTCAGTTCTAACGAAAAAAAAAAAAAACGAAAAACGTCGCGTTTCGTGATATTTTCAAATTGTTAAAGTTCTGATATTTCAAAACCCAACGTTTTTTGGGGGTGTGGAGCAAACTCTCGAGAGTGGGGCACGGCCAGGCCGGGCTGGGCCGTCCGCACCTGGCCCAGCCCGTGACATATTCGAATCACGGACCGAAGCCTGACCCAGCCTGCGAGATTCCAACTTCACCGACCGTCGGCCAAGCTCGTTTCGCGAGATTCCATCTCGCAGGCCGTCTGCGCGGCCCGGCCTGTGACATCCCCAGGTCATTTTCCAGTTTGTCTTCCAGCAGTGGCTCCTCCTCCTAGAAATTTCGAGGCCACAACCTCCTCGTTAGCCCGCGCCCAGCGGTGTCTTTGGGTAGCCGCCCGTTGTCCACAAGCAGCGTACGAAGCAGAGTCTGCCATGCCCCTATGACGACCATCGGATACCGTTGGTGCACGTGGGTTGCGTAGTGCCTTGATCAGGCATATTTTGAGACACGTCTAATGTCACGAATCGTGATTTTGTTTTCTTTAGGGAAAAGCTAAAAAAAATGGCGTCATGAAATCACGATTCACGACAAAAATCTCACGAATCGTGATTTTTTTTGTTCGTTAGGAGTGGCCCTAAATACGCATAACGCGTCCTGTACTCGCAGTAATTTGGGCGGATACTGCACGCTAACATGTTGTCTGCTGCTGCTACTTCGGGGTGTGCTGCTGCTGCTGCGTCTGCACACAGCAGCAGCAGCACCACCACCAGTGGTGCTGTTGTGCTGCTGCTACATACAGTATACTGCTGCTATCGCTTTCATCTGAAAAGAGGAGGCCATCCCTCCTGCACAAGCACCGTTGGCAGTAGGTACAGCTCGCCGTAGATAGGTATGTATGATACTTCGGCGTGGGTATGGGGGTACTACTTGGCAACTGGGCAGATAAAGGGCAGCAGCACTATGGTACACAAAATGCAAGTAATCTCAGTTCTGAGAAATGTGAGAAACCTCTCAGAACTAAGGTGACTTCTGCCCCCTCCAGGAACAGGGAACTAAGATAAAAAATATCGATGATTTCCTGCCCCATAACAATGGTAGACTGTTCTGATTTTTCGGCTTTCGAGATCGCCGAAAAAAAAAACGAAACAATGTCGTCGTAAAAAAATCCATAATAGTCAAGAAAAAGTTGTGTCAATAATGAAAGTAAGGCCGTTTCCTATGCGGCTCGATTTTTGAGCTTCAGATTTTGACCCGATGGCATTTTCAGATATGAACTTGGCAAATCGAAAGGGTCTTCCTATGCGGAAAAATCAGATATATTGTGCGTGTAGAGATTCGAGCAAACGCCGAGACCAACTGCTGTTATTGTGGTTTGGCGCCGCGAAGAGACGCGCTGGGTGCGCTGCCCTGCGCTTAGGACCCAAGCGTCCGAGCCCACGCTGACTGCCTCTGGTCTAGCGGCGAAGAGACGTGGCGCGTGCGCTAGAGTCAACCTGCCTTGGTATTTTGTGTTTCATTTTGTGACTTGACTGCTGCTGCTGCTGTACAGCAGTGTAGTCTACGAGTACATATCCACGGAGAGGCGCGCGCCGAGTGCGCTTCTCTTGGTCTCTAGGTCCGAGCCCGCGCCAGCCGACTCTAGTCTGGCCACGGAGGGACGCGCCGTCCGCGCGTCGGGTGCGAAGTAACGTCGCTATACAGCTGTCAGCTGTATCACCATCCAACTCATCGATCGTTCTGCTGCTGTTCGCTGTCGTGGATAACATCTTGAATTTAGAGAGCATGCTATTTTTCGATTAGAAAATCTGATGACCCAGGTCGTCGGATTTTCGGCCAATATCCGACGACCTGGGTCATCAGATTTTCAAATCGAAAAATTTCCGGTCGGATTTTGCATATTTGGACTGCATAAGCAGGGGCATTCGTTTTTGAGATCGAAAAATACAAATCTGAAGCTCGAAATCGAACCGCATAGGAAACGGCCTAATGCGAGTGAGACAGATATTCAAAAACTGAGAACTGAAATTTAGCTTTGCCTTTTTCCTGCACCACTTGGCATTGACCTGATCCTGTTCGTACTATTAATAAGATCGAATGGTGTATTTATATTGCTCAAGAAAAGTAATCACGAATTGGCACTGAGGTATATTTCCCTATCCGGAGCATGGGTGCCGGCAGGCACCCATGCGGAGCTCTTGTATATAATATATAATATATATATATATATATATTTTACATAGTTGGTACCGGTGTGTGTGCGTGTGGGGCGTGGTTTCGTCGTTCCGTTCGTGCACCCGTGAGAGGGCTACTGACGTTGTGTCCGGCAGGGGATCTTCCAGGGATCGGGCTGTTCGATCTTTGCGGGCTGGGAAGCATTTCCTAGCGGGATCAAGGCACCAGCGTAGACCCAACCCAGCCTCTACAGAACAGTGTTTTTTTGTTTGTTTTTTTTTTCAAATTATCATTTTTCATCCTCCGGCGGACTGGTGAAAATAAAGCTCAAGATCACCACACTTCAACGCACCCCAACACTACCCCCAACCCGCGCACAAAACGGCCCAAATAACGGCTCCAATCCGCGACGCTTTCGCATTTTCGAACAAAAAATCTTTGAAACCTACGGACTACGATTTCCCCCCCCCCCCAACCACCCCTATTGTATACCTGGTATATATATAGGTTGGGTTGGCGTCGGTTGGCGACGACGCTGTAAAACACGCCTCTCACTGCGTGAGCTAGACAGCCAGGGCACCGTTTTTTTGTTTCCTTCTTTAATGGCGGTTACCACGGCTGGCGGTCGAGTTAGATCATTTTTGTGCGGGGAGAACCTATACTCCGCACAAGGGGGATGATCGTATCACGTAGTGTGTATATGGTGAGGCACCCACGAGGCAGTTCCATAGTGAACCTATCGCTGTCTCTGGAAGTGGCCACACCAGAAATTCGATCACTTCATTGATGCTGTCATCCACGTGCAATAAAATCCGCCTCTGAAGCGGTTCTAAGAAGGATGCAGCTCACCGTTCATGCGGAATCGCCGGACACCTCACGCTTCGCTTCGCGCTTGGTGCAAGCAATGTCTGTCTGGTCGGTGAAAACCCGACATGCTCCGTCCCGACATAGTAGGGATGCGAGGGTCTACGGTCATACAACTACGGCCATGCATGACAGTGAGTAAGTACCCCCCCCCCCCCCCCCCCCCCCCTCACACAAATAATAGTGACGGTAAATTTCCCCGATTTTTCCCGGAAACTTCCCCCCCCCCGACCAAAAAGTGAATCCCACCTGACAGGTGCGCCGGTCGGGAATTAAGTATCATCACCGGCAACAGAAGCACAACTCTCTGCCTGGGAATATAATACGTACTTTGTTGTATATCCTTCGAACTGTCATGTTTTTATTATTCTCTCCGACGTCGGGGGGGGGAGTCTCCTGGCGTGGTACCAGAGCCGCGGCACCGGCCGCTGACTCTCGTTGCCTTATCGTACTGCCAGTACCCGGGAGTTCCCCCCCCCCCCAGCCGACTGGCCGGGGCTCTAACAAACGCAGTCTCGGACGACCGAGACCCCCAATGATAGAAAACAATTGACACACACACACCCCGCTCTCCTGGCGAGAGCCCCGAATCGCTACCAGGTAATCGCAGAAAATAATACAAGTATAATACGGTGTGGCCAACACCCTGTGGCCGCTGCGTTCGACCCACCTTCGAAATAAGAAAGGGGCGGGTGGGCGGGAGAAACCACAACAGTAGACCTAGCCTCTAGGCCTATCAATCGTTAGCGAGCAGTGCCGTGCTCTGCTTGTGCACCTATCACGAGAAGCTAGGCGGGGGCGCGGGACGAGTGTGGCCGTTCTTCTCTTCTCTCTGCCTCTGGGCAACTTCAGCCATTAGTTTCCGTCGATAGAGCCCATGACTATACATAGTTAATTCCGTCGGTTGTGAACAAAACATGCATCTCACGTGAACTGAGAGATACTGCGCTTGTTAGGATTCTTAACGAAAATGTAGAACGGTGACTACATTTTCGGTCAGAGTGCTGCAAGTTAAGCTAACAAAAAACAAACTACTCCTCGAAGCTTGTTCATAGTTACGTGTTGTTTATCCTCTCGGGGAGGGGGGGGGGGGGTTCTTGTCCCCGCTTTTCACAGGAGGGTTCGAGGTTTGAGCCGGTCATTATCGGCCGGCAAACAACGCAACACGCCGTAGAAAGAACGTCTTGCGTTCACGCAGGGGGGTGAGATCGTTCTTCATCCCCTGTTTTCTCGACAAGGGCAGGAGAGCTACGATACAATAGAGTCGAAATTATATTTTTTCCAGAAGTTCACCTCTCGACCAGCTACTGTAGATCTCTCCGAAAACACGCCTCCATTTTTCGGTACTGGGAAACCTTCCCGTTGTTGTTCTGAAAAAATCGAGCGCTGAAAAAAAGATCGCACCCCTGTCTCGAATTACCTGAACGCTCTGCTTCGCGGTAACAGCCCGGACAGCCGGCGATCTACGTTGTCCGAGATGGCAAACGCGACACATCTTGAGACAGAGGACGATCTAAATATCTACCGCCGTAGATCTCCTACAGTTCCTTACCCGCCACAGAGAAAGGTTGCGCGAGATCTGCGCAGCACAGATCCATTACAGCAGTAAAGCGTGTACCAAATAGATCACGCAGATTATACGGGTCCCACCCGGCCAACATGGGCAAAATTATACCAAGATCGGTACTGAGGACCAACGCCCGAGCGGGTAGGGTGGACCGTAACTGAACCAGGTACGGCGGGAAGGCCTCATAGCCTAGGCTGTTTGCTTGTGGGTGAGCTCGCGCGAGTCCCACACTTCCCGGAGGAGTAGATGACTCTCTCCCGTGTGGATATCTCCACCGCACCTGCCCCTCTCGGGGGTGAGTCAGGTCCGGTCAACGCGCCCAAGCGCCAGCGGTAACAGCAGCCTGCTCTGATGTTGCAACGGGAGCTGTGGGTTAAATCGACACACCACACCAAGTCTGAACGTGGAAGTGAGGTGGGCTTGAGCTCTATTTTTACCAGTCCGCCGGAGGACAAAAAAAAAGGGGGGGGGGCGGGGGGGCGGGAAGGGGAAAATATTCGCCTTGAAAGGTGTACTGCGGCAGACCATGCCTCAAGTGGGAATCCATGATCGGTTCGAGGTGTGACACGCAACTATCAGTAGCAAAGAGGTACATGAGGCAAGTATGCCTGACGCATGCAGTAGGCCGTGTGCGTTCGAAGAAAAAAACAGCAGGAGCAAACAAAAAAAAACCCGAAAAATTCCGCCGCATTGACTATGTGTGCCCCAAAACCACGTCTGTTCGCTGTATCCCCCGCGACCGCCGACACGGTCGAGATAGATGGCTTGCGACCAAACAAGTCTCAAGCGTTTGCGCAAAAGCTCGTGCGCTTCTGTAGACGCGGGGTTCGGGGGAATTTGCTGCTGCACAGCTCTCGCACCACGTATTCAGAAAATACGAACAAACGAACAAACAAACAGCAACAGACAAACAGACAAAGGCATAGGTATGGAAATAACTTTTTTCGGTGCATTCGCGACCTCTTCTCTCTCCCGGCCGCGGGTCTTTTCTCACTCTCGTGCCCGCGGGACACGCAGGGAGCTCGTGCGTACCAATCTGTCCCTTAATATAAGAAACATTTTAACACGATTTTTTAAACCAAAATGTGCTTCTATTTCGGAACAGAGAGATACATCACAGCAGGCACAAGTTCAAGTCACATCCGGGTTTCGTGGCCCCTGCTCCGGGAGTTCAAAGCCAAGCGAGATGGCTCTTTTACACGGGATTGCGTTCCTCGACGCCGAGCCGCCCAGGACCATAGAAATCCCCCACAGCTCGGCGAATTGCTCTTCTGCTGCTTGTATCACACCGTCCCTCCGGCTCTCAAGCTCTCTATATAGTTTGCGGTACGAGCCACACGGCGCAACAGCAGTCGCACACCAAGCTCTTGCCTTCGTGGCGGCCACGGACGGTGCTTCTGTGTGTGCGTGTGGGTCATGATTCCCACTCGTTTTACTTATGAGGAAATAGGAAGGAAGGCACCATCTCAAAGACGGTTCAAGTGCTGGGGCAGGGCGACATGCATATTCCAATTTACCCGTGGTACACGATTTTTTTTTTTGGGGTGTTGGTTCGTTTTTTGTTCGTGCACCCTTGGGGATAGGCTATTACGGGGGTCCATAGTTCATAGGACCTACGGTGTACATAAAAACCTATATATTTACCCATTTTTACTTACAAAATTTGGTACCGTTAACTATGGACCCCCGCAATATGAAGAATTTTATTCAAGGACGGTTTCACAACAAGGCTTGTTCACATTGCACATCAAAGCAGCGGGTGTTGCTTGTTGGCGGTTTTATACTTTCCAGCACCACTTTTACTTTCCAGCCTGACTCGTAGGAGGTTTAACCCTCAGCGGGCTTCCGGACAAGCCGTGGTCACAGGTGTCGTCCCTTCTCCCCCCCCGGTACGTGCCTTTATTTTTTTTCGCGCATAGGGTCCGGCATTCCCACTGCTCGTCGATTTTCATCGGATGTAGCTAACTCACGCTCTCGCGCTTTCCGCTGACCAATTTTTTACGCAAGAAAAAAGTCTCTACGAGCATGCACTCGGTGAGACTCGAACCCACGAAATTGATACCGTAATCAAGTAATATACGCGTACCATCACTACGACAGCTGTTGCGAAGGAAACGAGTACGCACATACATAGATACTGTAGGCTGAAATTGCGCAGCAAAATACGGAGAAAAAAACGAGATAGCAAGAGGACACCTAACAGAGTGTTAAGAGGAACGGGAAAGCCTGCACTGGCCGGATTTTTTATTCGAGCATGCGTCCCTTCTACACTGCAGTAGTAATTTCAGTTGCGACGCATCCCGGTTTTCTTACTCGCATTTCCCTGCAAATATTAGCCCACGTTTCCTTTTTGCTCATTTTCTCGGTATCAGTACGTGCCGTAGGCGTCCTGAGTGTATGTATGATATGCATATTACACCAGGTATAAATCATACGGGCCGGCCAACAGGAAACAATTCCAGAGTAATCTGAGCAAGGCATGGAACCGTACTACAGTCGCGGCACCATCTATGGACAGCCTCGAGCATAGGTTATCGTATAACATCAAGTGTAGCAATCGCCGCTGAGCGCAATTTCTTATCTTACTCTAATGGTCTTACAACCTTCCCCAAGAAGTGAGGCATACGATTGTATACCCGGTATGTTCTTACAACCCTTTCGAAGGGCTGCAGTCCTGTATTGGGGACAAATCCACTCGGGTTCTTATTCGTGGGGGCTCTATACTGACTGTACGTGTTGATAGCACGCTTGAAATTCACGAAACATAAGAAATCCAACCAGCACCAGTTTTCAATGGGCTGGGCCCTAGTCGAGTATGTACTGGCGCTACTGCTGTACTGGCTGAGGGACGTACCCGAGGGTTGCCAGTACTTTTGACAATCTACCTTATAACGCCTTATTAAGTAGCGCAAACCCATCGAAATCTACGGTGAAGAACACAGGGTGCACGTACACTAGCGGGAGAGGGAGAGAGGGAAAGAGGGAAAGAGGGAAAGAGGGAGGGCGACGATGAGCGCCGTGGACGAAGCCGCCTCGGCCACCCGATGGCTTGGATTATTTGGATCCTGACGGCGCTTCTGGAGCAAAATTCTCAGCGGAGTCGAGCCACGCTACAGCTGCTGCTGCTGCTGCTGCTGCTGCCGCTGCTGATACGTCGTGCTGGCTCCCAATCAAGAACTAAGTCAGGAGCGGCTGAAGCAGGCACACCGGGAAACGAAGAAAACAAGGGCTCAAGAGATGCTGTACATAGAGTCCAAGAAACTTCCAACAGCAGTATCAACTCGACAACCCGAGCCTTTTTTGCTCTTTTGAAAATCTGTGTGCATGTACCAGTACATTATGAACAAGAAGTGTACCTGGTGGTATATAGAGTCCAAGAAACTTCCAACGGCAGTATCAACTCGACAACCCGAGCCTTTTTTGCTCTTTTGAAAATCTGTGTGCATGTACCAGTACATTATGAACAAGAAGTGTACCTGGTGGTATCAAAATCTGAAGCCGCTACCGGTATTTGTTAGCCCCGAATCCGGAAAATAAGTAAATAAGTATATAAACGTATTGCAGTAGATATTAATAGTACGACCACGAGTATAGTCTTGATTACGTTTGGTATCGCGCGCTTCAAAACGTATTTTCTAGTAGGAACTCCTATTAATATTAATGTGAATATTATACCTTTTTTTTCGTTCCAACCTTGCGTTATCTAGGCAGCGGGCTGCACCGGGCAGTACAAACAGCAGTAGTTAGCCCGCACACTGAGTCTCCTGTACCGCACCGCTATACACTCGTACAGCACTTGCGTCCGCCGCGTTCTCTCACTTCTCCCCAGTCAATGTACGGCCATTCCCTTATATCATGCCCCAAAATCAATGTACTTCTTAGCTCTAGTGGAGTCAAGTCGCATAAAAAACGTGCCTCCGGCAAGGCGCCGCCAGCGGGGGGGGGGGGGGGGGGGGGGGGACGGGGATCGCGGCTTCGCCGCGACCAGTGTACCGCTGTTCGAGGCGAGTATTCTGGCATCAGACGCAGCCAATACATAATGTTAATGTACAACTGCTGTATACGACGTACGCGTATAAAGTACCAGGTACTGGCTGGAGCTGCCTGAGGGCCCACCCCTGTTTTGATGTTCCTGCACGTTCGTGCGTATTCGCTTATCATGTAAGGTACACGAGTATGTACGAACCAGGTATATATTATATGTGCGTACGAGTAGCTATATGTGCGCCCGATCCTATTCATACTAAATACTACCAGGTACCAGGTATCTATATACCTGGTGCAGGGTATAATATCGCTGTACTGCTGCTGTACCCTGTACCGCCGTACTCATTACTCGTGGGTGACATGGGGGGGCTTTCTGTTGTCACAGGTTCTCTCGTCATCGTCATAAAGCTGCCGGCAGTATAAATAGTAGCAGCAGCAGGCGTCATCATCTACAGCACAGCAGTAGGCCAAAGTGTAGGTAGCAGAGTAACACGGAGACTAGCTCGAGGGAAGGAGGAACTCACACACACGACGGAGCAGGCGCGCTTACTTGCGTGCGCACCTCGGGCGCGAGGCACCGACGGAGAACGCCGTGGGCGCTTCGGCTTGTCGCGTCTGACAGGTGCGCACTGCTACTACGTGCTGCCTGCTACTGCTGCTGCTGTGCACGCAATGCAACCTACGGCGGTGGTATATCGTCGGTGGCGCAGATATACACGAAGCAAGATGAATGATACCAGCTGTTTCTTTGGATACAGGGAACTCCAGCACCAAGGCAGAGAAAGCGTGCTGATGTTTTGCTCGACGCTGACCTGCTGCTGCTGCTGCTGCTGCTGCTGCTGCGCCGCCGCCGCCGCGGTGTCGGCGAGCTGGAAAGTTGGGGACGCCTCAGTGCTGTGTGTAGCCTTCGTCGCTTCGCCTTGCTTTGCTGCTGCTTTTTTCCGTGCACAAACTGCTCCTGGTCCGCACTGCCCCTCTGGAGTGATGAGCAATTTGGTGATGGTGTGATGAATGCAATGGATGTATGTCGGCCACGCTGCGTGCTATGTTGGTTGGGAAGAAAGCGTGCAAGTAAAGTCGAAAGGTCGAAAGTTTCAACCTGCGTGTGTACAGCGTACAGCAGTACCTTACCTCAGACCTGCAACGTTTGTTTTCTGTTTTCTCCCGAGGGGTTTCCATGAAATAAAGAGGCCACATCAAAATAAATTTCAAATTTCAAAACAGAATCCCAGCAGCACAGCAGCCAGCCGCAGCGAGAAACCAGCAGCCAGCAGCCAACAGAGCAACGAGCAACCAGCGTCCCGCAATCAGCAACACTAGCCACCACAACCAGAGCAGAGAGTGGTACGGATATACGTTCATGGAATCATCCGGGCATACAGGCGAGTTGACTGGAGGGGTGTGGACCAAGCAGAGCAATTATTGCTTTCACCCATTCGCCCCCCCCCCCCCCCCCCCCGGCAAGTCGGTCCGGTTTATTCTCACAGCAGCAAGCAGCAGAATACCAGGTCAAGAAAACAGAGCTGGTGTACTGGAGTAGGGGCACGTGGCCAGTGTTTCCGTGCGTCCATACACAGAGAGTAGTGTGGAGTGTCTGTTGTGCAGAAGGCATCGATACCAGATACCAGGTAGTCCCATCATACCCGCCTGGCATGAGATACCGGACAACCCGTGAACAAGCGAGACAACCCACGAACAAGCGAGACAACGCATAACAAAAAAAGACGCTCTCGTAGTACAGCAGTAGTCCGCTTACGGTACCTTCTCGCGAATTAGAATGCGCTTCCGTTTGGCGGAAGAACCCCACTATTCCCTGTTGTGCTGTACTGTTAATGTTGCGCTCTGCGAGCGTTTTGGTTCGGGGGCGTTCCCACTCCGGAGTAAAAATATTCGAAATACGTGGCCTGAAGAGGGGGTGGAGGATCTCCCCGAAGATACAAGCCCATCAGCCATAGCGTCTGTGAGCATGACTATATGCGTGGGGTATCTGTCATCCACGCAAGCATTCGGCAAACTACCCACGGGTACTCGATACAAAGAGAAAACGACCTACGATGGAAAAGCTCCCTCCCACCTCCCAGGTGAAAAAATGAAAATCGAACCAGTGCGTTGAAATTTCTGGACGAAAATTCGGAAAACGGCCATTTCATGTTTTGTATTTTACTTGGGTTTTGTTCGGTCCGCTATTACGAAGTACCTGGTATAGAACAATCGGAACCCATAACAGACTCAGAAACCAAGGCATCCTACTCTGTGTACAACATCAGCCATGCGTTGGTTCTGAATACGACCTGGTGTGTTCTCCTGTGATGCCTGAATAAGCGTCGAGTTCGCACAGGGGTTCGATCGTTTTTCAGCAGCGCTCGATTTTCCCGGAACGGCAAGGTTTCCAATACCGAACAACAAAGGTGTTTTCGGAAAGATCTGGTTGAGGCTGTTTCCTGTGCGGTTAGGTTTCGAGCTTCACATTGTGTTTTTCGATCCCAGAAATGAAAGTACCTGCTTATTTACTTTGCAGTTCAAATATGCAAAATCCCACGGGATTTTTTTCGATATGAGAATCCGATGGCCCAAGTCGTCAGATTTTGGCCCAAAATCCGACGAACTCGGGTCATCAGATTTTTGAATCGAAAAATGGCATAGCCTCTAAATTCAAGATGTTATCCAAGACAGCATGCAGCAGCAGAACGATCGATGACTTGGATGGTGACCCAGCTGTATAGCGACGTTGCTTCGC
This sequence comes from Macrocystis pyrifera, assembly GCA_031763025.1. Taxonomy (NCBI): domain Eukaryota; class Phaeophyceae; order Laminariales; family Laminariaceae; genus Macrocystis; species Macrocystis pyrifera. The sequence goes on along the minus strand of JASSKH010000020.1, from coordinate 2,985,551 downwards.
GCCCGACACCCGGTCGGCGGGCGGCGCGTTTCTCCATGGCCAGACTACAGTCGGCTGGCGCGGGCTCGGGCCTGGAGACCCAGAGAAGCACACTCGGCGCGCACCTCTCTGTGGATACGTACTCGTAGACTACAGCAGCAGTCAGTCACATTGTGAAATACCAGTACAAAATACCAAGACAGGTTGACTGTTAATAGCGCACTTGGCACGCCTCTTCGACGTCAGACCAAAAGCAGTCAGCGTTGGCTCCGATGCTTGGGTCCTACGCGCAGTGCAGCGCACCCACATGGTCTCTTCGCGGCGCCAGACCACAACAACAAACAGCAGTTGGTCCTGGCGTTTGCTCGAATCTCTGCACGCACAACAGATCCGATTTTTCTGCTTATAGGAAGACTACTGTTTCGATCTGCGAAATTCACAGCCGAAGTGCGATCGGGCCAATTTCTGAAGCTCAAAATCTGAACCGCATAGGGAGACATATACATAGAGTCAGTAGTATGGAACCGCCAACAAGAAACGCTCGTAATTTGAGCAAGCCTTAGAATCTTGCTGTGGCACCATCCTTGTTTAACCTTGATCATATGCTACTATATAGGATTTGCGGAAGTGTAGCGCTCACCGCTGTGCATGATTTCAATTTTCATAGTGCGCCTCGAATAATTAGCCTCAAGTTCTTGTTTCGTTCGTTTATTTCGTATTTATGGGCTTACACTGACCGCTGTATTTCGGCGGGGACCACAGAAGAAGCACCCAATCCCCAACAGGAGGAGAACTGTCTTCTGTTGTCCAACAACACCTTGAAACATCGCACTAGCCGGAGGAACCCGCCATGTGACCATGGGCACGCGGTCTCATGACACCAACAGCATGCCAGGCTACTGGTGCATACTTGCAAGCAGGTCTATAACTGTAGTATCTACTGTAAATTTATACGCGGGACAATTGATTGGGGGTAATCTTCCAGGCGTGTTCCTGCTGGTCCTCCTGTGGGTTCAGCGCATTTTCTCGCCGTGGATTAGTTGCTCAGGTGCTCTCTATACACCCTGGTACAGGTACTCTCACGAGGTACAGCTAGTACCTGTTGTGAGTGCTGTCTGTTATTCCCTTACAGCGGCATATGAGCGCAGATTGGCCCGTTTTTTCATTCGCGGACGAACCGAACGAACGGCTGAATGCTGAAATCCTTTCAGTTGTATGCCAGGCATGATATTATAATATCAGCGGCACATCCGTACAGGGCAGATACACATACCTATCTATACGTAAGTATCATACCGCGTACTCGTAGCACGTAAAATAACGTACTGACGTGCCTCTATGCCGTACATATAGTACAAACAGTTGGTTGGATACACCACCGTCTTGCCCATCTTTACTCTCAGTGCAGCCCGGACTACTGCCCGTAACCGCAGCGGCGCTCGCTAGCCTTTAGAGGCAGTCATCCGCCAGCGTCCGAAACCGGTCCGCGCCATGCGACTTGAGGACAGCAGTCATGACCTGACGATCTGAATAGCTGATAAGCCGGGCAACCTTTCATGCGCCAGAGAGAACGATACAAAGGTGGGGGGAGTGAAGTACCAGGGAAATCGATACATATACACCAATGCATTGCTTCGTACCGGTAGGGCATAATAACCCACTATTACTAGGGGTGCGCATACTCGTACTTGTTTCTGTGGCTCATAACTTCTGGGGCTACACAATTCTATTACGGGGGGCTACATTAAATATGACCTACGGTACAGACAAAAACCTATATATTTTCCTATTTTTACTGACAACGTTTCGTCCTATTTACTATGCCCCCCCGTGATAGGACGAATTCTAAATAGCAAGTCGCCCAAAACACTGACTGCCGAGGAAATTACAGCTTGGTATACATACAACGACTACCCGTGTGAAACACAAATACATGGCGTTCCAACCAATAAGGCATGCCTTGTTTGGATAGTTCCTCACTCGACCGTTTGAGGACTGCAGTCCGGTTTTGGCGACAAACCTCTCACAGTTCCAAGTAGTACTGTAGTTCGTGCACCTAACGGTAGCGCGCGCAGTGCTACGGTAGCAACAAAAGGGTGAAGGAGCCCCACCTTTGGCGCCTACCTTCAGCACGAACGCGCTGGTGGTGGTGGTCATGACCAGGCATATATATGGTGAGGGAGGGGCGGCAGTCAGAAAATTGGCCCATCGGCGCCAAAATGGAGGGTCGTTTATACATACAATACGAATGCCGAGCGTTCCTTATAATCTTTCCTGATCGTCGAACGCGTCAACCTATACAGATGTACACGTACTACTCTTGTCTGTTGCCATCCGAAAAAAAAGCGAGGAGTGAGAGGGAACACGGGCGGGTGTCCTCACAGCACCCGGTACCGGGACTGAAACGGTCAGAATCTACAGTAGTGGCGCGCTTAACTGTGAGAGCGGTCAGGAGAAACTAAAGAAGCACAAAATTTCGCGCGCCGGACAGAATGCGCCCCCTATCCTCTCCAGATCTTCTGTGGATCTTCAAATCTAGATCTCCTGTAGATCTTCTATAGATCCTCTTGATCTTCTGCAGATCCTCTAGATCTCTCTCCAGATCTTTTGAACCCTCTATCAATAGATCTTCTGTGGATCTTCTATATCCTCTAGATCTTGTGTAGATCCTCTAGATCTTCTATTGATAAATGTTGTAGATCCTGCATATATTTGCCGTAATGAAAGGTTGCGCACGAGCTTTATCGTACCGATCCCACTCGGCATCCCACTCGGCAATCACGTGCGCAATATTGCCGTACATCATTGTGGCACGGTGTTGTGACCGCAGAGTTTATATACGGTACGTATCTCTTTGGGATTGAAGAATCGGCACGGATACTGGTTGTGCTGGATGTGGACGGGTAGAAAGAACGGTTTAAAACGAAGGACATTAATACCGTACGCACCCAACAAATGACCGTTATTGATGAAACTATTGTGCGTCAAGTGTGAATGTCAAATCCCCTGCAGAACCACCATACCCCGATGAGCACCCCCATGGGCTTGATAGACCACTTCACTACATACTGCTACAGGTATCTAACGTGAATCGGAAAAATCGGCTTGGTGGACTACTCCTCTAGGTATCTAACGAAAACATTGAACATGACGCAATCATGGATATCGGGTAAGTCCTCAGTTTGGCCGAGCGTTATGACGGAATCATGGATATCGGGTAAGTTCCTCATTTTTGCCGAGCGTTTTGACGGAATCATGGATATCGGGTAAGTCCTCAGTTTGGCCGAGCGTTCCGTCACCGTTAGAGCGTGTTCGCGATAATCCACTTCGATTGGGTTATACGGTACGAATATTTGAAAACGACAGGTCGGGTCAACGTGCCCAAACTCCTGGGGTAACAACAGCCTGTTCATATGTTACAACGGGAGCGATGGGCTAAATTGACACACGATACGAAATTGGATCGTGGAAGTGTGGTGAGCTAAAGCTTTATTTTTACCAATCCGCAGGAGGATAAGAAAAAAAAGGAAGACAAACGTGAGGGGGGGCTACTTCGTCAAACAAGTGAATCAGAAGTTGTTCCGTACGCTATTTAATAACCAACCCGGAGAGTTGCCCAACCCCGAAAAGCTTAGGTAAGAAAAAAAAAAACGTCATGTTGTGTCACTTTTCCCCCAGCAACTCATGTTGCTTGGGTTGTGGGATTTCTACTATATATACTAAAGTACCGCTGTAGGAAACAGGCAACAAGAACCCAAAGCCTAACCGCATTCTTCGCAAACGTCCTACGGACACATGATTTTGGACTGAAAAGTGCAAACGCTACACCGTATATAGCAAAGGTAAGGAGACCGCGGAGGTTTTGAGTTGGACACGTTCAGTGACCGCTCCGATATGCATGTCACCAGCCGCCAAAAGGGTCCCACGCAACGGCCCAGCCCGCTACCACCGTGAACAGACGCAGCAGTGCGACAGGAAAAACACTTCGCGGAGTTGACGGGAGTACCATCAATTTAGGTCTACGAATGTTAATGTTTAGACCGTCTTCATGGACGACGGTCCTTGGGGCAGCGAGGCCCGGCAAGGGGAGTGGCAGGAGAGGATCACAAGTGCCCCTTACATTACAACCAGTTTACAAGGCCTAACGAGGTCTTGATGCGGCCAGATGGACCGGTACGACAGCACTATTGCGTCCAATTATTGTGCTCAATGGGATAGCATCTCTACTACGACCGCACCTAAACACCCACCCCCCTCCGCGCCCGGTTCTCGTGCACAATGGGATATGATCTCCTCTACTACCCCCCTCCCCCCTCCCTGCCCGTTAACGGTGCTCCGTCTCGAAAGGGATGCGCGGTCAATGGTCAACTAAGCAAGCATCAAATAAGTACGCTCCCCCCTCCCCCACTCATTGCTATCTCTGGATGTGACCAAACCAGAAAACAAATCAATTCATTCGAAGCTGTCATCTTTCACAAGTCCGCTTTACAAGTGGTACATAGTAGGAGGCAGATCACCCTTCATGCGACTCGCCCGACACCTCGTGGTGCTCCGCGCTTGGTGCAAACAAGGTCTGCCTGCTCCGTGCAAATCCAACGTGCTCCGTCCACCATTGTAAAGATGCGCGGGCTGATGGTCATACGGCTACAATATGCATAATATCGAGCATCCCCCCCACCCACCACCACCAACCTACTACTGTCTCTGGAAGTAACCACGCTGGAAAACAAAAAACAATTAATTCGACCCTGACAGCCATGCCTGAAGAAGTCAAGTTCTCCCTCGCAAGCGCTTTTAGCGGTTCCTAGTGGGATGCAGCTCACCCTTCGTGCGACTCGCCGAACACCCCACGGAGCTCCGCGCTTGGTGCAAAACAAATGTCTGGCTGGCCGGCGAACACCCGATGTGCTCCAACTCGGCACTTTTTAGAGATGCAAGGGTCTATGGCCATACGACTACAGCCATGCATGACATGAGCACACTTCCCGCCCTCTAGAACGCTTCCCGAGGGTTTCTATTGCGGCAAAGCAAGATATACCGGAGGGCGCGACAACGGGGATAAAACATCACATGTACCATCTGTTCCTGACGTGGATATTGTCGAAACCTCTCAGGCAGGTCCCCGACACGGAGTACCGACCGAGCTACCCCCCTCACCTACGATACCACCCCCCCCCTTCTAAAACGCCCCCAGAAGGTTTCCATTTCGGCAAAGCAAGTTACACCGTGGAGAAAAATACGCCCGATAATATGCTACACCATGTATACCACCTGAGTCACATCTGCACTCTGCAGATATATACCGAAACCTCTGAGTCACCTCCCGGACGCGGGGTACTCGCCAAGCTCAGCCGCTCACTCGTTACGTACCTCCAGAAAAAAAATTGTAGCACGTGCAAACCATATGGATTTGTGCGAGCGTGTATATACCAGCCGAACTCCGCCGCTTGCGCGCTACGTAGTACGTCCCTCCAGAGCAGATATCACGGGGGTACCGTACGGGTATGTACGAGAGTGTAACTGCCGAGCTCCGCCCGCTTGCGCTCTACGTACTTCCAAAATAGATTCTGGTGTAAAAGCACCATGCCGGTGTACTTGTGGTATACCATTATACCAGTACGCCATACCGTTTCGTACGAGATATCCAAACGCGTCATATTACAAGTACAGGAATATACTCCGCCGTACCCGGGTTCCAAACCCTGATTACTTTGGTGATACCCGAGTAGGTACCCGGGTACCTCCAAAATTCATACTTGCATATGTACCTGGGTACCCCAGGGTATAGGAAGTACTACAGTATGTACCCGTGCGCTAGCTTACGATAGGGGCAGCACACGACTTCTCTTGGAGCCTCCTCGCACAAGGAGCTCCACACCCTCACCCAAAATTAGCTCTGAAGAAACCTGCAGGCTTAAAATCCGATTTCCAGTATCATCGCCTTGGGTGCGTGTCTCGGATAATATCGTGCAACACAAATAGGACCCTAAGGCATACCAATCTGTCCCCGAATACAAGCACCGTTTTTACTTAAAAGTAGTACACAAACGGTCCTTTTATTTGGGGAGTTCAGAGTGGTATGCCTTAACGGGTAGTTCCTCAGTGAAACAGCTCCACCACTCATAAATATTGCCTTAAAAAAGACAAAAAAAAAAAAGTGCTGCCCCTATATCGCACCACGCGTCCCCGGGCACCTCCCGGAGTTCTTACTTGGGTATGCACCCGGGTACACTCCCGGTGTACACGAAGCATGCCCTACTAATCACACACCATGGAGTCTTCGATATGACTATTGTACACGTCGGAACAGATCACGATCTACTGCTGCAGATTATTGCAGATCCTAAAACTTACCGTTGTGAGAGCCTGCGGTGCAGAATCTGCCCACTGCTGTAGGATGGCAGATCCAATGAAGGGAACATGCCCTACCAGATCATGCAGGCGATACGACCCTCACCTGGCAACACGAGAGCTATGGATCATACAGATCACGAATTTTTATCTGCCCTGAAGTATCTATATAGGGATCATCAAGTGGGAACCCGGGATATGTACGTATGTCTGATGATCGAAAATGTTTGGACCAAAACATGGCGCTGTGCGCAAAAGTTTGTGGATGACGATAAAAAGCAAACGAACGAAAATACTTGAACCTCTTTTCTTGTCTGCTACAAAATGGATTCGACAATAGTTCCAAGTCGTTTTCCCCCCTCAAGACGGTGGATGCATGCGGTTCTACGAGTAAAGGGATTGGCTCAACGCAAGTAACAGCAGAAATACTTACCACTTTGTTTGAGAATGTATTAAGCCCGTTCCATCGTTAAAACCAGAGTCCAAACGGGTATTATATTGCCTGACCAAGAGCGGTACGGCACAGCCCCTATAATGTATATAAAACCGGCGACAACTAGAAGCACCAACTAAAACAAAAATAATCCCCGCAGCTGCTTTTCTTTTCAGCCTTGAAGTGCCGTTTCGCAGCAGGGAAGAGCAAGGCATGGCGATAGCGGAAGGGGGGGGGGGGGGGGGGGGGGGCACGAGCAGAGTGGGGAGGACGAAGCGAAGCGGAAGCGGGGCGGGGGGGGCGGACCAAAACGTAGCAGGGTGGGAGAGCAGGGCGTGGGGGGGGGGAGGGGTGCGTTATAACATCAATTTCCAAATACCGCGGTATGCAGTATTACGGGGGGCCATAGTAAATAGGACCAAATCATGTTAGTAAAAATAGGTAAATATATAGGATTTAGTGTCTACCGTACGTCCTATTTACTACTATGTTCCCCCGAAATAGGAGCTAGCGACGACTGTAAATGAAGAGGTACCCGTTTGTGAAATTTCCGCGGGAATTTGGGGCATTTAACCGACTTGGCAAATGGATATGACCGTGGCGAGTTTACCCGACAGGGTACCCGGGTATTTGATTGGCGGGGTACAGCTCTACAGCAGCACATAATACCACAAACAGTCATTGCATTTCACATGGAGCGTTACGTACCCCGAAAAAGGAAATTAAGAACCGCGAAGCGAAATCGGTTCCGTTTTCTCGGCGTTTCCCCCTTCGTTTCTGCTCGCTTCCTCCTCCATAGGCTAATTCAAATGGAAACACCAAGGAAAGAGCAGGAGAGGATAGAGGAGGCGGGTGGATGTCATATACAGGGGGCCGTTCGCACCTCGGACACCAACCAGCTGGATGGAGCTCCAGGCGGAGGCATTATGTCCAAGATGCTCTCGGCGAGGAAGCGGCTGGCCTCGTCGATGTTGAAGTTCAACTTGGCCGAGGTCTCGAACCACCCCATGAACCCGTGGCGGAGGCAGAATGAGTTCAGCGCCTCCCTGCACAAAACGGAGGAAACAAAACAATGCGTTCCGGCGGAATTGTACGCAGTCATCGAAATCGTACGAAATCATACATACGTAAATGTCATACTGGTACAGGTTTTCTGTTGCCAGTAACAACATTTTTTTATCACCCCGCTTGATCGGAGCCTATCGTGGTGCTGTGACATGGCCATTCGCCAATCAATGATCGCAGGCAGCTAGGGAACAACCACAACCACCTCCACCACTCCATGGCCGACCCCACCTCCACCCCATCCCGCCAACCCACCCACCAGTACTCCTAGCAAACTGTCTAAAAAACTGTTGTCTTGTGTAACTACCAAATGCTTGATCGTTGTGGAGCACTACAAGTAGTCGAAAAAGAGGCGTTTTGTTAAAACTCGTCACTACGTAGCGGGTCTGTTCCGGTTGCTGTGCGCGAGTATCGACCCGTGCTTGCTGCTGCTATCTTTTCGCTTCAATGGTTGCTCGTGCTTCGCCCACCCGTCGACCATACTTTTTGTGGCTCGCACTAAAGTATGGCTTTCTCATGTTTGGTGCAAATTTCGAGGGGGGGGTGTACTCGATAGGAGAGATGTACTCGATCTCATGCATGGCCGTAGTCGTATGACCATAGACCCTCGCATCCCTACAATGCCGGGACGGAGCATGTCGGCTTTCACCGACCAGGCAGACATTGCTTGCACCAAGCGCGAAGCGAAACGTGAGGTATCCGGCGAGTCGCATGAAGGGTGAGCTGTATCCTACTAAGAACCGCTTGTGAGGCGGACTTGCATATGGATGGCAGCTTCAATGAGTTAGTTTAATTTCAGGCGTGGCCACCCCCAAGGACAGCAATGGGAGTACTATGTAACTGCCTGTTGGGTGCCTTACCTTGAACACTACGTGATACGATCAATTCCCTTATGCAGAGTAAAGGTTCTTTACTTTGCACAAATGATCTAACTAGACGACCAGCTGTGGGCGACCGCCAAAAAAAAAAAAAAAAAAAAAAAAAAAAACGGTACCCTGGATGTCTAGCTCACGTAGTGAGCGGCATGTTTTACAGTGTCGTCGGGGGGGGGTTAAATGTGAGAGCAGCGGCCCAACCATCACAACAAAATCAACAACGACAGCAGCAACAAATTAATTCGCTGAAAGCTGAAAAGTCAGAAAAAAAAAACGCAATACCAGAGGTCCATGTATCCAAGGCAGGACAAATCGACGGGACCTTTTGGAATAAATGCTACCACTCGGTCACTGAATAAAAGCACCGTACATATGTGTTCAAGATTAGTATAGAAATGGTCCCTATATCTGGGGACATATCTCTGTCCCGAAATATAAGGACCATATGTATTTACTATTTCTATGTAAAGGGTGCCTATATTTGGGGACATCTCTGTTCTAAATACAAGGACCGTATGTATTTAAGCTTAGTACGCATAAAAAGGATCCCTATATTTGGAGACAGTGATCTGTCCTCAAATATAAGGACCGAATGTATTCAGTATTAGTACATAAACGTTTCCTATATTTTGGGACATAGTAGAAAACCGCTCTGGGCGGAAACGTGAGGACCGTTAGGTTCTTCACAGTTGCGTTTGACCGTTTTATATAAATCTGCCCAAAGCAGTGGTAAACCGAATACCGGGGGTATGTGCCTAAGGAAAAGCCAGCAAAACTTGCCGACCGTTTCTTATCTCGCATTTTCCTCACCCGCGGTAGTCGCGAATACCACTCTCTCTCTTGAATATACGGATCGTGTATATTAATATTCAGTACAAACGTCATTTTTAATTAAGTAGAGTGGTATACGGTAGATGTTTACATAGGCCGTAGTTGACACATTGGCCAGTGCTCCCGTTGCTGCTGTAAAGAGCGAGTATCGCGCTGACGTTTTTTTTCTTAACAGCTACGATACGAAAGGGTAGACTGCTAAAGCCCTTGGGGGCCCCAACTAGCCACCAAAACAATGGTTGGGAGCCCTTGGTGTTATCAACCAACTGTCCGGAAGCAGCGCAAGAGCCCAGCAGCCGTAGTGGGGGTAGGCAAACGCGCCCCAGCGCCGTCCGCCTCCTTTTGCATCGCCGCGCCTCTCGGACAGCAAGCGGTATCATCTCCGAGTCACGCATCGGGCGGCGCTGTAGTTGACGACTGTTGTCGTCAAGTTAGCCCTCCAAAGTCAGTCCCTAGTGGTTAGTGCTGCTATCTCTACTGTGCTTTGCTCACCTGTCCGCGACCGCCGCTAGGTCGCACTTGGAGGCCACTAGGACAACAGGGAGTCGAGTCCCATCAGGCAATCGAACCTGCCGTCCGCGAGGCCACGTAAAGTACGTCGTTTGATAACGAGCAGGGGGGGCGGGGGGGGGGGGGGGGTGGGGCGTACTGATGAAATGCATGGCCGTGGTCGCATGGCCGTAGACCCTTGCATCCCTATAATGCCGGGACGGATAACGTCGGCTTATCACTGGCCAGGAAGACATTGCTTTTGCACACCAAGCAGAGCGCCGTGAGGTGTTCGGCGAGTCGCTTCAGGGTGAGCTGCATCCACTCATGGCATGCATGGTCATATGCGTATGACCGTAGGCTCTCGCTGGCCTACAATGCCGGGACGGAGCACGTCGAATTTCCCCGACAAGGCACGCGGGCCGCCGTGAGAGTCGCATCAAGGGTGAGCTGCATCCTAATACTACGAACCGCTCGTGAGGCGGGCTTTATGAGGGACGGGAGGGGGTAGATGGCGTTAACGGAACGTTGTGAGGTGAACGAAACGGCCCTGGGTGACAATCAACAACTGATATAACGGACTCACCATCTCATCTATCTGGCTCTTCCATCCAGGCACGGCCTCGAAGCTGGACTTCCTGCCGGCTTCGTACATCAGGATGACGCCGAACGCGTTCTTGTAGAAAGATCGCGCGACCGCCCCGAACATATTCTGCATCGTGGCACGGTCGGACGGCGTGCTATTGAAGTTGAACTTGAAGTCCAAGACCAGGCTGAAGTTGAAGTTGATGGTGGGGCCGTGCTACCGTAGAGCGCACTTTTGAGCAGTGATGGTCGGATTAAGTAATTACGGCCTTACAGCGGGTCGTTTTGGCGGTAAGTGATGGGACCGGGCCGGCGAAACTATGCGACGCCCCCAGTACACTATAAACATGAAACATCTTGGAGTATGAAACCCCCCGAATTCTTGCTTCTCAGCAGCGACTTTTGGACTTCAGGTTTGCGTTTGGATCCTAGCGGGGATGTCTCTTAACAACCCCATATTTTACCTTAATTACCCGTCAGCACACGTTGTTATATTTGCTATAACTCCGCGAAATAATATCCTTTACCGGCAGTACGTAATCCGGCAAGTTTCTGGCGGACAGAGATTCTTTACTGAGGATCCACCCAATATGTTTCGTTTTAATTTCGTTTCGGTTCGTTTCGTTTCGTGTCACGTTTCAGTGTTTCAGTTCGTTTCGTTTCGTTTCGTTTCGTTTCGTTTCGTGTCACGTCTCGTTTCGTTTCGTTTGGTGCCACGTCACGTTTCGTTTCGTTTCGTTTCATAGCTTTCCAATTCGAATTTATTTCTCGCTTCTGGTTCCGTTTCGTGCTATCTCGCTCACCTGCTTGGCGATGTCCCACAGCTGCAGCTTGACAGCTGTGCCTTTCACCGCCAGCTGCTTCGGCGCGAAATCGACTCCGATCGTTGTTTTGTAGTGCTCCGAGAAGAAGTCGTGCACATGCCTATTGCGATTGGAGGAAGTATGGCATTCATCGAAGGGCTGGAGACTTCGGAGCAGTACTTATTGCTACACAGTATGCAGGACGTGCTGTCGTGGCAGTAGCAGTAGTACCGTTTTGAGCGGAATACTAGCGCAGTGAGAACACTTTTGACCGCCCCGCCCCGACTGCAGTCCTAGTTCCGTACCAACCGTTCAGGACTGCACTCCCATTTTGGGCACGAACATCCACAAATTAATGCCTGGTATTACGGGGGACCATAGCAGATGGGACCAAATATTGGTGAAAACAACAGCGAAAATATAATAGGTTTTTGTGTGTAACGTAGGTCATACTAAATGTGGTCCCCCGTAGTATTATACCACTTTGACCCGAAATATAGGGAACGTTAGCATACAATTATTGAATACAAACGGTCCTTATAGTTTGGATCAGAGCGGTATAGTATTAACAGTTGTTTGTGCCCAAAACGGAACTGCCGTCTTAAAAGGGTCAAGCAGGTACTTCAGAAGTATGTGTGTGAATCGCCTCTTTGCCCCCCCCGCCGCCGTCCCCCTCTCGCCGCCGCCCCCCCCCCCCGCCTACCACCCCGACAGCTAGTCCCCTCCCCACCGTTTCTGAACCCTTCTCACCTTGGACAGATCATGATCTAGATTGTCTAGACGATCTACATCCTAATCAGCCGTCATGAGATGTTGGGGCAGGATCTGACGTGTGCAGTCAAGGTCCAGTCCAACCAAGGACACATGTCCCGTCAGATCATGCAGATTGTACGGCTCCTGGGCAGCAACGCGAGCTAGATCCTACAGTTTAGGGATCTATCTCCCCTGAAACACCTAGATCATCAAGTGGGAACTGATTATCTGCCCCATGTGTCCCCTTCGTAACCCCCTCCCCCAAATAGAGGCACCCACGAGGCAGTTACACAGTGAGCCCGTTGCTGTCTCTGGAAGTGGCCACACCAGAAATTAAACCAATTCATTGATGCTGTCATCCATCTGCAATAAAATCCGCCTCTAAAGCGGCTCATAGTAGGATGCAGCTCACCCTTCACGCGACTCGCCCAGCACCTCACGGCGCTTCGCGCTTAGTGCTAGTAACGTCTGCCTGGTCGGTGAAAACCCGACGTGCTCCGTCCCGGTATTGTAGGGATGCGAGGGTCTATGGTCATACGACTACGGTCATGCATGATAATAAGTACACCCCCCCCCCCCCTAAAATAGAGACGCCAGGAAGTTGAAATGGCAATATAAGGTAAAAACAGTGCCGAAAAAGAGATTGCCAGCCATAGCTGCTAGAAGAGCTCTACGGGAGAAAGAAACAAAAGGGCGAGCTGGAGCAAGGTAGGATAGCGTAGTCGAGAGTAGTATGCAAGGATATAGGAGGAAACACAGAAAGACATGATGTCCACAGAAAGGTTTCGGGGATAGAAGACCGAAGCACAAGAAAGGATAGGTGGCAAGGAAACGCTAGTGCTAAGATATGTAATGTGAAACGTGAGACACACTTAAGAGATAAGATATACGGGGGGTTAGAAGAAGAGATAGGGATGAAAACGTATTTTCACGGCCCAGTGGAAAATGCTGAAACTACGATGTCGGGTAGGGAGCATGGACCTGCCAGAAAGAGTGAAGCGGTACCAGTTAACCAGTAGCCGGGAGGAGGAGGAGGAAGTAGATGCACATATGTGCGCTTGTGTGTATATGTACCGAAGCAATAGAGATCAGAACTCACGGCGGGATAATGTGAATGTACAAGGAGGAGCGACATGTGTTGGAGGAGGGGATGACTAAAATAGAGGAATGTGACATGCAGGAGTTTGACACAACGGCTAGTTCGTAGATACGAAACGATCGCTATCCCCTACGAGATAGATGGAGCCCACAGGCGGCCAAACAGGAAGGGAATAAGAATATCCATAAGCGTCTATGTGAACATTTGTAAACAACGTCATGAGCACCCACCTGTTACAGGTGTCTATTATTACGGGGGTCCATTGTTAACAGGACCAAATATTGTTAGTAAAAATACCTAAATATATAGTTTTTTTATGTATGCCATAGGTCCTGTTAACTATAGACCCCCGTAATAGGAACGGTGCTTCATCTCGAAAGGGGTTCGTGGTCATTGGTCAAAAGACCAAGGCAAGCATTTCAATGAGTACCCTCCCACCATTACCCCCCCCCCCCCTCCCCAACCCCATTATTTGGGCAACCTTTGGACAAAGCGGGTTGAGTCTGTGGTTGGGGCGTCGCGCGTCAAGACATTCACTGTAACTGATGACCCGGGGCGCGCCTAATTGCAGGGCATGTCCTACACGAGATAACCATCGGACCAAGCACCCAAACGCGATCCACTGTCGGCGAACAAGTGCCGACCGGACCCAACCTGACCCTCACCCTCACCCTAGCCTTAACCCTGACCTTATACCCGATCCGCAGGGGCCATCCACACGCCTGCGCCGCGCGGGGGCTTTGTTCTGACTTATGTTCGAAAAAAACGTGGAGATGATCTCTTGGGCGAACTACAGTAGGGTCACACTAGCCAATCAGACGCATGTCTGTTGGTTCTCTCGTGTAAGACATGTCTCACAAGTAGGCGCTGTCGATGACCCGTGGTTTTGCTAAAAAATAAACTATCGCTTCCGGGGGATAGTTTTATCTTCCCCTCTTACAAAAGTACCTAGAATCAGCAGACTATGACCGTATGCACAGCAATCGAAGGTATACAACCTTACATACGAAAATTACACGCTAGTTCGCCTACCTCTTGATAAAGCTGGATTTGCCCGTGGCTGGGTCGCCAAGGACAAGGATCTTCATGGTAACAGGCGGCCCGTCAGGCTTGACGGTGTCTTCGGTCGTAGAAAAGAGTCCCCAGGATTTGTTTTTTGACATACCGAAGATTCGACGAAAAATGGAAAAAGACGGCAGGAGAAAGTTTTGAGCGTTCGAACATTCGATGACTACAATATCAAGATTGGACTACAGAAAGACTCGATGACAGGAAGATTCGAACGTTCGACGACTACCGCTGTAGAAGGTTTCAAGGATTCGAAGACTCAGTTAAACCGATGCATGGGGATATTTCCTCTTCTTCGTCTGAGGGGTGCTTAAAAAAACCTCTTCAAGAATATGGTGAATCGTCACTTCTGCTTTACGAGACTTATAGAACTACAGTCAGTTGAAGCAAATCTGAACCCTAACCTAAAAGGTAGGCTGACCGAACCAACCATTGGTTAGCGTCACTACCATTCGTCTTGCACACAGCACTGCACCTCAACCATTTGCTCCAGATACATTCTACGAGACTAAAAGAACTACAGTCAGATGAAGTAAATCTGACCCTGACCTTAAAGGTAGGCAGACCAAACCAACCATTGGTTAGCGTTACTACCATTCGTCTTGCACACAGCAGTGTACCTCAACCATTTGCTCCAGATGCATTCCACGATACTATAGAGGAGGTGCACCACATTTTTTCCCGATGCTCCGGTATCGACGAACTATTCTGTAGCGCACCCAAAAGTCTAAGTTGACGAGACTTAAAAGTACCATCGGATGGACAATCAATCCCAAGGCCTGGGTGTTGGAAAAAAACAGGAAATACTGGTATTCCAACGAGTTTAGGTACGTAGAGAGTTCCTGAGTTGAGGACCCTCGTCAGTCTTAGTGACAAAAACAAATATCCTACAGCTGCTACCTCTATCGTAGCCCTTGCCTCTGCTGCCCTACTGCTGCGTCTCGCAAGCGCAGCGCAGTGTGCATCAAGTGTCGAACAAGTGGTAAGCTCTACTCGCTACCGTATTTGAACTCCATTCAGTCCCCAAGGGTCGCTACGCAAAGCCTTTTGAATGTATTTTATAGGAGACCCCGACATATACCAGGTATATATATTCAGCGACAAAAAAAAGCCTTCCGTCTTATCAACTCCCACTGTAGAAAACCGTCTACGAGCAGTGCGGGCGCGCAAGCGGGCAATACGAGTTGGGAGAGGGTCGTTCAGCATGCTGCGCCCCGTGTTGTCGCGCGACTCCTCGCAGTAGACGCGTGCAACGATAAGGGTGGTAGCAAAGTTTAGGTCAAAGTACTTCCGACTGACCGGGCTCCTCCCTAACCTAATATTGTTGGAGACCCATTGTCATTGGTGAATCGTGAGGTGCTCACAGTAGGCGATGGGATTGTCCGTCGTGTTGCACTTTTCAGCTTCGCTCTATTCCGGTGGACGACAGTAAATAGGACCTACGGTACAGATAAAAACCTGTATATTTACCTATTGTTGCCAACAATTTTTATTTACAATATCAAGTCCAATTTACTATTAATATGGTCTCCCGTAATAGATCAGTTTTTGGCCTACCGCAGGTATAGAGCTACATCACAATCAAGTGAGGAGCCTCAGTAAAAAACAGGCGCTACGTACCCCAAGGAAGGCAAACACGAACCTGCAATGCATACGACGCATGCCTCAACCCCTGGTATAAGTGTCGTTCGGACACAACCATCCACTATTTCGTGTCCCCCGACTGATCCAAGCAGCTTGGACTCATGCTGGAATCGTCATCTTGTTTTGTCGTCGAATTTCCCCCCTCCAACTCTGAAAATTTCATGACTATACACGTAGTTGAGTAGGATGTTACTCCAGCATAGTACTACAAAGCCTGTCTCGTGCATTCAGGCCAAGTAAAAAGTACGTCCCGCCAGAACGGCTGCCCCGTTCTTCAAAGGGGAGGAACGTAAAGAGTCCCGCGAAAATTCTAAAGGGTCGCTCACAATCTCTGCCGAAAGTGCTCCTTGTCGTCGTGTGGTTGAGATCGATGAAATGGAGGCGTTCGGAGAGCCCCTGTCCCGTAGGCTCCTTCACCCACTTCAACAAGTCCGGCGCGTTGAGTGATTTGTCGCTGCCATTGCCTTTGCCGGCTGCTTTGGAGTCGACCGCCGCGTAGCCTCCCTTTCTAGGCGAGGTCACGGCTCCTGGTGACATCGCCCCTCGTTGTTCAGACGCTGGAAAAGGAAAGGCGGCGTTCGTTGCGATGGGTTGAAGCGACAGAGACAGCAGTCTAGGCTTGGGCGGCGCTCTTTGATTGGACGCTGGAAAAGGATAGAATAGCATATTGCGTACGTATTGCTACAGCTTCGGGCTGTGCTCTTTGATTGTGGACGCTGAAAATGGACAAAACAAAATATTACGTACTGGTGTTGGTACATGGTACATCTAGGTTTGCTGTGTGGGCTACGTGCGCTCTTTGACTGACCCTGAAAAAGGAAGAAAAAAAAAAACATGGCGTTTGGGAATGTCGGTGGGCGCGCAAAACAATGCGTTTCACACTACAGGTACTGTTGTGCTGCCGAAGATTGCAAACAGCGTGTCCGGCTTATGATCTCCCAGGGGTCTGTGTGTTCGATATTTTGCGTGTTGTTGTGAAGCACTTTCCTAGTGCGGGACCAAGGTATGGATGTAGACCCAACCCAATCCCTGACCTGTGACCCAATCCAACCCCAAACAGGCTAGAAAGCTGTACGAGTACGTGCGTCGTTCGGACTTTTCTTACAAACACTATTCCGAACTGCGGACCACACGATTTTCCTCCTTGCACTATTACAACTACGTATTTAATCAGTCGAACTCACAGCTGACGTATG
Organism: Macrocystis pyrifera; assembly: GCA_031763025.1. NCBI lineage: Eukaryota > Phaeophyceae > Laminariales > Laminariaceae > Macrocystis > Macrocystis pyrifera. The sequence goes on along the minus strand of JASSKH010000020.1, from coordinate 2,968,380 downwards.
TATTTCAAAATTTCATAAAAAAATAATAATAAATAGCGAGTTAAAAATTTCCTGGGAACTAACTACCTGACATTCCCTTAGTACTACTACTGCTATTGATATTACTATAAATTCAAAGTACTATAAATACGTACTGCTGTTGCTGCCCTGCTGTACGAAGCGTTGGCGCGTATCACACGATACGTCCGTAGACCAACAATGGCCGGAGCCATATAACACAACAATAGAATAAAATCAATGGTGTTTCCGCTAACGTTCAAACAGAAAGATCCAGCTCCGTCAGTCTCTTTCTCAGGATCGTTCCCAGGCGGTATTTTTACGTGTTTATCCACATTGACAACGAGTTTTTACCCTCACAGCGATGTTCTGGACAAGCCGTGGTCACGGGCGTCATCCTATCTCCCCCATGGTCCGTGCATTCATTTTATCGCGCACATAGGGTTCATTCAGCATGCCCACTCCTCGTCGATTTTCATCGAATGTTGCGAACTCACGCTCCAGCGCTTTCCATGCTTTCTGCTGTTGATATTATTTTTTAAGCAAGAAAAAGTCCCCCGTACGTACGCACGCGTATTCACTTGGTGAGACTCGAACCCACGAAACTGATGTTAGTAGGCACGCGGACCACCCACTAAGCCACCGAGGGGACGCACACACGCACACCTTGTTCATTTTTTACCGGTCTCCACTCTCTACTTTCCGTATGTTTTTCCATTTTTTGTTACGGCACACACTTTTAATATTATTATTTTTAGCGAGACGGGGACACGCGCATTGCGTACGACGATGCAATACCAGTGTGAAGCTACTCTTGGGACTAAAGCTAGTACGTATTGACACCCCTGCTGTGTACTATCAAAATAGTAACACCACATTTCCCATGATGTATATCGAAACCTAAAGCGATGGGCCGTGTCTCTTTGGCATCGCTCTGCATTTCTTCCCACCCAATATTTTTTTACGGTGCGTTCCTTCCTTTCGCATTTTTGGCTGGAACAAGGTGGTCTGAATCGTTCGCATGTCCTCTCCGGCGACCACAACCCTCAGTTCATTTCACAGGTCTCCACTCTCTATTCTCCGTGTTCTGTTTGTTTTCACGGCACACATTGCAATTTGATTTGTTTTTTTTTTCCACCCAGCACACATTATTCTTTGTTTCGCATACTCGTACGTATATTAATCGTATATACCCTGGTAGCGATTTGGGGACATGCATTGGGTACGATGCAATAGGAGCGTGGAGCTACTCTTAATGCTATAATACAACACAGGGCAACACTGCTGCTGCTGCTGCTGCTGATATTACCATCGCGTCTCATATTTCTCTCAACCTCGAACGATGTGTCATGGCTTTTCGACATCGTTTTTTTTTCTCCCATCCCATCTTACATGATTTCCTCCTTTCGTATTCTAGGCGGGGAGGAGAGGGTCTGCGCCAACGAGAAAATCATAGGTCCTATTAACTATGGACCCCCGTAATACAAGGAAATACCAGCGTTGGGCTTTACTCTTCGAACCTCCTCACACCATAGCACTACGACTATCCACACGTGCCATTTGTCTCGCCACTTGGGACGATGAGCCATGCCTCTTTCCTATTACATACTGGTGCTCCAGTCGCGACGTTAAAACAGAAAAATCCCAACACAGCACCTTTTAATATACTTCCAAGTATCTATCACTCTTCATACGCACTTATATATCCGCCTCATTGTTTTCTTACCATCCGATATTTTATAATGTCCCTGTCTCTTGAGCACCCACATCCATTCCTAACTCAGATGCGACACTGCTGTTGTTGCGCGTTCCCCTTGGTTAGACGGTATCATGTGAAACCGCAATATTTTCGTCCCAACAGGGTTAAAAGTGAACCCTTTTAGTACCGCAGTCCCATTTTGGGGACAAACTACTTGAAATTTGAGAGGGACTGCAGTTCTAAACGCCGAAACCACCAATGAACATTAATAGTTTGTCATGAATATTTTATAAATTTTGAAATACGTCAGCTGTGAGCTCGACTGATTAAATAGTTGATACTCAACTTTGCAAGCTGCGTATATTGGAATCGGTTTGTGAGCGGTCTCGCGTAAGGGCCACTCCTAACGAACAAAAAAATCACGATTCGTGAAATATTTTGTCGTGACAAAAAAAATGACGCCATTTTTTTTTAGCTTTTCCCTAAAAAAAACAAAATCACGATTCGTGACATTTCTCGTGCCTCGAAATACGCCTGATCAAGGCACTACGCAACCCACGCGCGCCAACGGTACCCGAAGGTCGGTATAGGGGCATGACAGACTCTGCTTCGTACGCCGCTTGTGGGCAACGGGCGGCTACCCAAAGACACCGCTGGGTGTGGGCTAACAAGGAGGTTGTGGCCTCGAAATTTGGAGGATGAGGAGCCACTGCTGGAAGACAAACGCGAAAATGACCTAAGGATGTCACAGGCTAGGCCGGGCAGACAGCCTGCGAGATGGAATCTCGCGAAACTAGCTTGGCCGACGGTCAGTGAAGTTGGAATCTCGCAGGCTGGGTCAGGCTTCGGTCCGTGATTTGAATATGTCACGGGCTGGGCCAGGTGCGGACGGCCCAGCCCGGCCTGGCCGTGCCCCACTCTCGAGAGTTGGCTCCACCCCCAAAAAACGTTGGGTTTGAAATATCAGAATTTCAACTTTCAAAATATCACGAAACGCGACGTTTTTCGGGTTTTTTTTTTTCGTTAGAACCGAAATGTCACGGATCGTGATCTTTTGGCATGCCAAAAAGTCACGAATCGTGTTTTTTTTTCGGTTCGTGAGGAGTGGTCCTAAGCGGCAGAAACCTTGCATAACATGCCTATAATCTGTACGAGGCGTATACGTTGTCTGGGCTGGGCTAGGGCGGAAGAAGGGGGGACACCTGTGACCACGGGATGTCCGGAAGGAAGGTGGCTGTGAAAGTAAAAACCTCATTCGTACCAGGTACGAGTTAACCTGGAAAGTAAAAGTGATGGAACAAAACAAAGCCAACAAACAAAAGGTGCGACGGTGGGGGGGCGGGGGCGGCCACCTGTGAATTGCGCCAGCCACAGAACCCAGCCCTACACTTTTTCCCCTCCTGCTCTTGTGGCGTCGACGACGAAATATACGACGAGTAAAAGAGCGCGGTTTTGTACGCGCAATAACTTGGGGGGGGGGGGGGGGGTTAGGGGTCGCGCCGGTGGTCTATAATAATGGTACTCTCGAATGCTGCCACGGTAGCGTTCATCTCTTGCGTGAGGTCGAAATCCCACGAGATTTTATTTTTTTTAAAAAACAAAAAAGCACGTCAGCTGTGAGTTCAATTGTTGTGACATGTCTGCGAAAACAATTTTGAAAAAAACATCCACCTGTTGAGAGCGCGTAGCATGGGTACTCATAGGCGAAACTCCGCGCGAGTGAACGAGGGATGAGAGGGCTGAAGTCTTGTAGCGATAAAAATGAAGGCACGAAGCGTAGTGGGTGGAGAGCGGGGAGGTGCGCCTGCTACGTATGTGACCTGGGATCTGAGCTACGACTACTACTGCTGTTGTTGTAGGATGCTCCATGACAGAGAAAAGAAGGGTGAAGACGAAAAATGGCAAGAGCAAGAAACGAAAAACGAAACAAAAAAGTAGTGACTGCTGCTGCTGCTGTGGGGGGGGTGTACCAGATATATGGCTGGTACCCTGGTACTATATTTCGATTTACAGCAGTGGACCATGGTATAAACTGGCCAGGACTGGCGTATGAAACTGGTATCAATAGTACATACCAGGTACACAACAAACAGTATTAATAAAAGCACCGATCGATGTATGCGCTTTCTGAACTTTTGCTGCTGCTGCTGATGATGATGATGACGACGATGATATTCGCACATTACGAGTACCCGTAGCTCATTTCCCTGTGGTCACAAAACACGCTGTAGGTGCAGTGCAGCAAGCAGCTGCACGGCTGCAGCTGCATTCTGCACGCAGGTTCCTCTATCAAAATAGTTGATCATTTGCGACCAAAAAAAGCAACATACATTTACGAACCAGGTATTATTATCAACACCTGCACCTTGCTTGGCGGTTGGAAAAAAGAGTTGAATAAAATATTATTACGGGGGTCCATAGTTAATGGGACCAAATTTTGTTAGTAAAAATAGGTAAATATATAGGTTTTTATCTATACCATAGGTCCTATTAACTATGGACCCCCGTAATAACATTTTATTTCTACTGCTGTACCGACACTTGAAAAAAAAAAAAAAGAGCAGAGAAGGAGAGAAGGGCAGCAAGTAGTTCAACCGACCCGGGGGGGGCTTCTGGGACCCACCCACAGCGAGCGGTACGTATACAGAACGCGACCATACCACAAGAAGAGGAAAAAACCCGCCCCGTCTGTCCGAGAGTATACGCGGCAAAGGCATTGTTAGGAGCAGACAGGAGTGCAAGATAAACAACGCAGTACGAACGAAAAAGGAGAACGCCCTGCCGCTGCTGCTGCTATGCTGCTTTCTGTTATATCTACGAGTACGCGTACAAGTAGCCTACTGCATGTACGCATACAGGATTTCCACACGTGCGGGCGATTCTGCCACGAGTGATATCATGGCCAACTGTTTTTATTAGTAATAGTAGCGGCGAGAGCACCTCATCGCCTGGACTGGTGGCGTCTCGCGTATCATAGAGCGGGGGTGCGTCGAAACACCGCAATAGCTGCCGAGCACGCCTACAGCGGCAAGAGCAAGCCACATCATGGCAAGTGAAGAGAATCGGCCAACGCTGGTCGATGCGGTGCGTCAAGCAATCACAAATCAATGCAAAATAATTACTTTTGAGCCAAGTTTTCGCAGAAAATTTGTGATGTATCAGGTACTCCTGAGGGTATGTCACACCACCACCACCAGTAGTTCGCGACGAGAGGCAAAAGTCGGGCCGACCTACTGCAATGAATGTGTCCAGCGATGTTACGCACAGCAAGCGGAGGTTGCAACAAATGCGTGCAGCGATAGTGCGAACAACAAGCAGCAGATGCTGCTGCTGCTGCTGCTGCTGCTGCTGATCACATTCGCGCGCTGCTTTAAACAGTTCTTGCTAGGAAAAAAAAAGAAGCGCAAGAAAAACAAAATGCACGTGCCACACACCTGTCTATGTCTGTCTGTCGCAGAAGAAGAGAGGGAAGCGAAACACTGGGGGGGGGGGGGGGGGGGGGGGGGCTATCTATGTCGATTGCTCTCTCCCTCGTAGTCACCGTGTGCTCTCAGCAGCACCGGAGTGCTTTGCGCGCCCACCGAATCTCTCTCCTGTCGCGCTCTATGTCTCACTCTCGTTTCTTGGTCCTCTCTGCTTGCTGTGATGAGAAATGCATGGCATTTTCATTTTTTCAACTTTTTTTGTTCTTTTCAATGGGAATCCCATTGGTTCTCTGTTTTGTCCGCGTGTGGATGCAAATGAAGGTTTTCAACACGATAAAGAAGCGACGCTGATTGAAAAACTTGTTTCCACCGCAACTGCAACTCCCACCAACGCAGAACAAGCAACGCGCAGCAAGACAGGCCTACGTACCAGCACGCCGTACGCGCCTGACAGTGCGGATAACCATTGACTGGATCGTCCACCGAGGTCCCTGGCTTAGAGGTAAGAGAGGACGCAGGCAAAGAGACTCAGCTTGCGCTGCAAGCGATGCGAGGACTCACTCGTCAGACACACATGTTGCGTGCTGCTGTCCCTGCTGCTTGCTGCGTGCTGCTGCTGCTTCGATGCATGTACAACACCGCCTTGTACGCCAAATTGTGCACTACTGCTGTCATTGTCGTGACTGGTGTTATTTATGGGATTAGGTCATCGGTAACGGTTGGGGTCTGGTTCGGTCTGGGCCGACGACGTGTTAGACATAATTTGACAAACGAATTGGTGTTCGTACGTACGCACAAAGCCGTGTGGGAGGTAATACGTCGTAATCATCGCCTGCTGCTGCTGTTTTGGCGGACTTTGAAATCTGCTGACTGCCACGTACCTCTACGTACTGCTTGCTGCTTGCACAACGTGAAATATTCCCACGGACAAGAAGCGAAAGCATGCTGCCAAGCTTGCGTGTCACTCTGCACAGCAAAGGCAAACCACCACGCGCCATCATGCTGAGCGTGCTCGTCCCGTGCGGCTCTTTTCCAATTGCGTACCCTTCACGCACCTGGTTTCTTTCACCGGCACGCTGTCGGGCACGGAGGGGGGGGGGGCGGGGGGCGTTCCTGCGCATCTGTATTTGTTTGCTCGAGGAGACGAGTACGTGTGTACTCCGACCCCGACGACCGCCTGGAGCCGTTCTCGGAGTGAAGCTGTTACGAGGCACTTGTGCGCGGTATCCGACCATTCTGTTGAAACTGGTCCCATCTGTATTTGTTTGCTCGAGGAGACGAGTACGTGTGTACTCCGACCCCGACGACCGCCTGGAGCCGTTCTCGGAGTGAAGCTGTTACGAGGCACTTGTGCGCGGTATCCGACCATTCTGTTGAAACTGGTCCAGTTCGTACCGCTCGCACCGGTACTGCGGTAAGCGGTTGGCACTACATTAGCAAAGTTGAGTATCAACTACCAGGTATTTAATAAGTCGAACTCACAGCTGACGTATTTCAAAATTTATAAAAAAAAATAGTACGTACGTATTAGGGTCGACATTGACGAGAACTGTTTTGCTATTTTTTTTCCAGTATTTTCGGTGTTTTTCGGTTTTTTTTTTTCCTATTTTTCAGGTGTTTTTTCAGCGTTTTCGGTATTTTTCGGTTTTTTCAATTGGGGAAACATCGAAATTTCGGGAAAATACCGAAACAAAACCGAAAAACACTCCTCGTTAAGATCGACCGTTACTACTATTAATATTAATATTAGTACATGCTGGGCGTAAGACTCGAGGATATAGCCTCGAGCGCGAGGTGAAACGTGAAACCTCTGGTGAGACGGCGAAACAAACAAAACGAAACTGAAAACGTCCCACAAAAACTCGGACAGGACATCGATTCCCTCGTCGTGATCTACAGCGGTATATACTTCGAGGCAGATAGACCCCTTGATATTTATGCTCAGAAGTGTAGCTCACCTTGCCCGTCATCTACGCAATATTCTGCATGGTATAGGACATGCTTCCTCGGCTGGATGTGTACCACGGACATACATACCGGTACAGCGCAACATCTCACGCCAGCAGGTGTGAATCTACGGTTTGCAAAAGACGATCAAACGATCTACTATATACTGTTGTCGCAGTGTTGTTAGTTTTAGGTTGCGCCGCATTCGGAATATGACGTCATTTGTCGATGGTGCGCGCGCTACGGTGGTCACCTTTTACTGCTACCGGGACGACCAGGTAGCTGTGAGCATGGGGGTCCACGTGGAGCAAAAAAAAACGGCAGTACGCCGACGTCTCTTGAAGCACGATCGATTATGTCGTCCAGTGAAGTAGCATGCTTGGGGTGATGGGGTTTCCAACGATGTTCATGTTTTTTTCTGTGGGAATCTATCCGAAACACCCCCCCCGCGCCTTGTCACCAAACACAGTTCAACGTCATGGCAGAGGCGTCTCTGCGTAAAATCTGTCCCGACTTGAAAGAGAGGTGTCGACCATCAAGTCAGTCGTGCCTTGCCTGTTTTTTTTCCTCTGCAAGCGTCCGCTAAAGATCATTTCTGAGGTCCCGACTCGTCCACGAAAAGTGGGGTCGTCTTCTGGGAGTCGTGCCTCGGAGCGCCTCGCCAACTTTAGACCAGGCACCAACGAGGGCAAAGCGTCAGGCAGACCCGAGTAGGCACGGTCCCAAGCTTTCCGTAGGTGCTTGGTACTTCGTAGCTCTTTGTAGGTTCGAAGAGATATTCGTGATCAACATCGACCTAAAAATCGATATATTTCCTATGCCGAGGGGATCAAACGGAGCCTGCGGGCTGGCTCAGCATGGATCACCGAAACCCCAGGAAGGAAGACTTGCACTCTGCTATAAGTAGCATGGTGAACCACGGCGTGCGTCGTGCTCTACTCGCCCTCCCCAATCCGGGGCCCTCGACTCCGGACCGGCTCGCCGCTTCCACGCACGTACACGAAATCGGGCGACTCCTCACCTTGTTCAGGGCTCAACCCTCCCACGCCTTGACCATCCCCACTTCCCCCGTCTCCAGGCAATGCTCCCGCCTATGGTAGCCGCGGCTAGGCCTGCCGACGCCATCGGCGATGGTAGTGAGGCCGCCCCGCCCTGTAGTCCCCCGGCCGGGAGGGTTCGGGTGGTGGAGGCGATCCAAACAAGAGGACAACGGCGTTGGGGTTCGCCTGCTTCACTCTCTGGCAGTTCACGACGCCCTCACCGACCGTGGCAGGCGAGGACATTACGGTTGTTGCTGTGCCGGAGAAAGTTTTGGGAGCCTGTCCCGCAAGGGATAGCTTCCTCCGAGTCAATATCGAAGAGCGCCTGGCCCGGATTTATCGCCAGACCTCCTTGACGCTTGGTTGGACGCCTTGGTCGGCGGCACCAGATCGGAGATGTCGCGGCCCAATGCGGCGACTTCCGTTGGAGTGCCGATGCCGAAGTATCGGTCGTAGGCCTGCGTAGAATGCACAGAAGCAGAAAAAAAAACAATCAAGTGCAGCCAGGGCGTCTGGTGGATCGCACGCACATCGCCAGTGAGCTTGATATTACGGGGGTCCATAGTTAATAGGACCTATCGTATACATAAAAACCTTTATATTTACCTATTTTTACTAACAATGTTTGGTCCTATTTACTATGGTCCCCCGTGATAGTGCCAAATTTGATAGTCACTTCAAAGACGACGAACGTTACGAGCTGGGCCAGCGAATGCGCTGCGAAAGCGGTAGATTGGCCACGCTCCGTTCGAAACCACGAGCTTGGCCAGCCAAGGTGCTGCCCAATCGGTTGATTGTCCACGCCCCGCTCAATACTACTGTACGTATTGCGATGCGATTTTTTGACACGGTGTTGATCGTGCACCAACCCACCAATGCAAAGCAGACCCTTTTTTCTGAGAGAGAGAGAGATAATACATACACAACGATTGGGAAAAACACGAACGCGACCGTAACTTGTCTGAAAAGAAGAAAGAAAAGGGCTCGCTTTCCGTTTGCCTGCACATGTTGTGCAAATGCTATTTAATAGGCTAATTTGCAGGTCGAAATCGCAAATTTGAACGGGGCATCGCAGAATAACAAACAAAAAATGGTCGTAATTTACTTGTGTTTGTTTAATATGCGGAAATCGTGTTTCGGCGACATCTCTTGGTGGGTGGCGAATTGGGAACCGAAACTAATGTCGGTTCTCCCGTCTTCAGCTAAGTCTTGACCAAGTTTCGCTTTTTTTTCGGCTTGATCGGAAACGGCGATGTCATCACGAATTTTGTGTTACAAGTTGGGGATGTAACGTTTTCGCCAACATCTCGCCGAGATCGAGTCGAATTATAAACGTGTCTTATATATTTTTATATGTTTTTTTTTTTTGCACGTGCAGTGTTGTGTCAGGGTAAAAGTGCCTCCGAATTTCAAGTTCTAATTCGCAGTGGTTCACGAGATACGACCTGCCGATCGTGTATCCATTTTTTGGCTGACCCAGCTCGGCACGGGCTCCGCCGTCCCCGGCATGCGATAGCGCCATAGGCAGGACCGCAGCCCCGATTCCCTGCTTTATCGCGGTGGTCCCAGTATCCACGCCGGCCGTCGCCCTATCCACCGCGGCTTTGATGACCCCCCACCGCTCCTTGTTCTGTATGGTCATGTCCTTCAGCTCCTTCCTCTGCGTCATCCTTTCTCTCCGACGCTACCGTAGCCTTGGACGAGTCGCTTGGCGCGGCAAGCGTGGGGAGCTTCCTCCTGCCCAAAGCCTGGCTGCCTTCACCTTCGTTCTGTTCCGAATTTAGGTGTAGAAGGCACCTATTCTCATGATAAGAAAAAACCCGTCCTGAACCAGATTTTTTTCCTGTTTTTTGACGGCGGGTGTGCTGTACAGTATAGTTAGTTTTGATGCCTGGTAGTGATTATCATGCCCACACTCCCGATTCCCATGGAAAGGGGGCACATGTCCCCTATTTTCAGCACAAACAATTTTTTCGAAGTATCGCTCGTTGCAGCGTGCGTTACGGGACGCCCAATACATGTACGACGTATGCATAGTAAGAAATAGAAGGAAAAAAAAAAAAAACAAAAAAAAATACTCTGTAGTCCGGGCTGGAGTTCTTGTTTGAGAGTGGACGCGTTCCACACCGACCTCGTTCAGTGTGCCGACTCCCGAATCTCTCAGTTTCCTGTGAACGTCAGCCTGCCGTTCTTGTGGGCTCGTCTTCGTTGCATGTGTCCACGTGTATTATACTCTGTAGCATGTATACAGCCAGATGCTTTCCTATCCCCGTGTTTCGTGTCAGGTTCGAGTCGAAAATGTGTGCGTAAAAAGCTCCTCTTTTATGAGATGAGATGAGCTGCTGTCGCTTACCTACCGTCACGGGGGGTCATGGTAAATAGGACCAAATATTGTTAGTAAAAATAGGTTGATGTGTAGGTTTTTGTGCGTTACCGTAGGTCCTATTTACTATGGCCCCCCGTAATACTGCATGTTGCTGCCGTATCAGGGTGGCGATGGCACGCGCGAGCAGGGCGGCGGTCGGGACAGGGGCGGCAGCGCTGGGAGTCTTGGTGGCGCTGATCGTCTGCTGCTCTCTTCCTGTGGCAAAGGTGGGCCGTGTTTGTGACCCCCCCTCCCCCTCCCCCTCCCCCTTGAAAGCAATGTCTGTCTTGTAGGTGAAAACCGGAAGTGCTCCGTCCCGGCATTGTAGGGATGCGAGTGTCTATGGTCATACGACTACGGCCATGCATGATAATGAGTACCCCCCCCCGTCCCCCCCCTCATCTCCCTCATAGAGGTGGCCAGCCATGGCCGCTGAAAGAGCTGCATCGGAGAAAGTAACCCAAAGGGTGAGCTGGAGTATGGTGAGATAGCGAAGTCGAGAAAGTATTCTAACTTTTAGAAGGAAACCCGCACGAGGTGCTGTCGATAGATGAGTGTTAGGGGGTACAAGACAGCAGTGAAGGAAAGGACGGAAAGAAGGGGAGGGTTAGCGCTAAGAAAAAAAGGCGAAAGTGGAAGAAAACACTTTTGAATTTGATATATACGGGGGGTTGAGAGAAGGGATGGGAACGAAAACGTATTCGCACGGCCCAATGGACACCCGTGACGACGGCTTGCTTGTCCAGAAGGCGCCTGAGGGTAGTATGAACTCCTGCGAGTTGACCTAGAAGGCAAAAGTGTGGTGACAACGAAAGGCGTACAGCAGCAGCAGTATTGTTGTTGTTGTTGTTGTTGTTGTTGTTGTTTTCTTCACATTAAGCCGTTCTTTCTACCCGTCGACATCCAGCACAACCAGTGTCCGTGCCGATTCTTCAATCCTAGAGAGATACAAGTTCTGTGGTCACAAAGCTACGCCACATCACAGATACTACGTCGCCACGTATCATGGTATGCAATGCAATGCCATGTCATCATACTGCGTACGACAGGCACGACATACACATTCCACGACCTAGAGAAACAAAAACGAAACGAAGAGAACAAAAAAACAACAAAAAACAACAAAAAGCAAAAGCAAAGAAGACAATTCGAAAGAGAAAAAGAAACAAGAAAACAAATATATCTATATATAAGAAACAGACCATCGTGCCCCCCCCCCCCGCAGGGGATCTGGCAGACACTTCAAAAGAACGAACCGGAAAAAAAAAAAAAACGGAAAAAGAAGAAAACACCACTATTACGGGGGGTCCATAGTTAATAGGACCTATGGTATACATAAAAACCTATATATTTACATATTTTTACTATTAATAACAAAATTTGGTCCCATTAACTATGGACCCCCCGTGATAGTATTTAACTAAGAACCAAGGGAAAATAATGGGGGACCGTAGTAAATAGTACCAAATATTGTTCGTAAAAATGGGGAAATATATAGGTTTGTGTGTGTACCGTAGGTCCTATTTACTATGCCCCCCCCGTAATAGTGTGGGATATCGAGTTCCATACTCCGCACTGGGCGGAAATATAGTAACCGTTTGTGCTCTGATAGGAATACCAAACAGAGATGATATTCCCGGTCAGACTGGTACACGATACCGGAAAAACGGAAAGAAGAAAAAAAAACGTATTCGATACGATTTCGATTACTTGACAACAGCGAAGGTTTGCATGATGAACACGGGGGGGGGTGGGGGGGGGGGGGGGGGGGGGGGGGGGGGGGGGGGGGGGGGGGGGGGGGGGGGGGGGGGGGGGGGGGGGGGGGGGGGGGGGGGGGTACTTATTTGTTGCTTGCCTTAGTCATTTGACCATTGACCACGCATCCCTTTCGAGACGGAGCACCGTTCCTACTCCTAATAGAGACACCTCCAACAATTGGGCGCTCATTACGTTGTTTCCATAAATTACATAGAAACTTTTTGCTAATCTTATCCCCTTCCTGTTTGGCCTCCTGTGGCCACCATCTGTCTCCTAGGATAGCGATCGTTTTCTCGCTGCTATTCATTGTATCAAACTCCTCCATGTCACATTCGTCTATTTTCCTCATCTCTTCTAACACATCCCGTTCCTCCTTGTATATTTCACATTCTCCTACTATGTGAGTTCTACTCTCTATTGCTTTGCCACACGGGCACATCTGTGCGTCTACTTCCTCCTCTTCCCGGCTACTGGTGTACCTCTTTCTTCTTTCTGGCAGTTCCAGGTCCCCTACACGAAAGCGCAGTTTCAGCGTTTTCGCGAAGTCCATTGGGCCATGCAAATACGTTTTCATTCCTATTCCTTCCCTCAATCCCCCGTATATCTCTGAGTGTTTTTCCGATTTCACCTTGTTTCTTAGCGCTAGCCTTTCCCTTCTTTCTATCCTTTCTTCTACTTCTTCTGCCTTGTACCTCCCAAACTTCCCGGCGGACATCATCTCTTCTTGGTTTCCCCCTAGATCCTTCCATACTTTCTCAACTACGCCATCCCACCTTATTCCAGCTCGTCCTTTTGATACTTTCTCCCATACAGCTCTATCAACTATGGCTGGCAACCTCTTTTTTGGCATGTTCCTTACTTTATATTGCCAGTTCAGCTTTCTCATGTCTCTATTTGTCTTGAGTGGGCGCATTCCCAGTTCTGCTCTTAATACTGTATTACTAGTCGTACTTGAGCATCTTAGGATTTTTGTAGCTGCTGTCATTCGTACTGTTTCCAACTGTTTCACGAGTTTCGCGTTCCCTTCCCATACTTCTCCTGCATATTCTAGCTTTGGTACTATCACATTCATCAAGATACATCTCTTAATCCTGGTGTCAAGGTTCGGGTCTGTTAAGATCGCATCCATCTTGCCTACTTGTGCCTTACCCTTTCCTATTACTTTTGCTATATGTGTATCCCAAGAGCAGTCTTTTGAGATCTCTACGCCAAGGTATGTATACTGGTCTACGAGGGGGGGGGGGGCACCTGGGGATGGAGGGTAAAGCCCTCTCTATATGTGTTCGTATGTTGATACGATATTTCGAAATTTCGATGACTCTGCAGCAGTACATGTTTATCGAAACCGTCGATTCGATATCCAACACGGTTGATAGTGCATAGCATGATAGCACTCTGGATGGAAATGTAAGGAACGTCTGCACATTCATATGAATACCAAGCGGTCCGTATGTTTACGTCCATAGTGGTATATGTGTACCGGAGGTACACACGGCAGTACAGGGAGTAAGGGACAGGGGTAGGGTGTTGTGGGATGTTTCTGATGCCATGCCGCGAGCCCTGGTACACGACACGCACGCAGGATGGTGATCGATGGTACGCTTGATATCATCTGCAGATAGATCATCTACAGATAGATCATCTACATATAGATCGTCTACAGGTAGATCATCTACAGATAGATCATCTACAGGTAAATCATCTACAGATAGATCATCTACAGATAGATAATCTACAGATATATCATCTACAGATAGGTCATATACAGATAGATCATCTACAGATAGGTCATATACAGATAGATCATATACAGATAGGTCATCTACAGATAGATCGTCTACAGGTAGATCATCTACATACACATCATCTACAGATGGATCATCTATATGCGTCATCTACAGATATATCATCTATAGACAGATCATCTACAGGTATATCATCTACAGATAGATCATCTTCAGATAGGTCATATACAGATAGATCATCTACATGTATTATCTACAGATAGGTCATCTATAGACAGATCATCAACAGATAGATCATCTACGGATAGATCGTCTACGGATAGATCGTCTACAGGTATATCATCTACAGAGATCGTCTACAGATAGATCATCTACAGATAGATCATCCTCTACGGACAGATCATCTCCGGGAGAGATGACTCTCCCGGGTGACTCTCCCGGGTGGCTGTCTCCATCGCACCCTGCTCCTCTCGGAGGTGAGTCAGGTCGGGTCGACGTGCCCAAACTCCAGGGGTGACAGCAGCCTGTTCTGATGTTGCAACGGGAGCTATGGGCTAAATTGACACACGACACCAAATTGGAACGTGGAAGTGTGGTGAGCTTAAGCTTTATTTTTTTACCAATCCGCCGGAGGACTAGAAAAAAAAAAAAAAAAAAAAAAAACTACAGACAGATCATTATCTACGGACAGATCATCCCCAGATATATCACCATCTACCGACAGATCATCTACATCTTACCTCCTGGCGCTACGGGCGCTACGAGATGTTTGTGCAGGATCCATGTACGTACGTACTGTGCGATAAGCACATACAGGTCCAAGCCAGGAAGCATGTGCTAAAGGTCGCGCAGGTCATACGACTCCCATCCGGCAACGCAATCTAGATCGCACAGACCAGTCACTGACTTTGCCCCGAAAGAGCTAGATCGTGGAGTCGGAATCGAACGATCTGTAGATGATCTGTTGGCCGATGCGTGCACACGTTCGTACTGCTGCACGCCCTTCCAGGACGGTGCTATCATGTAGCCTCTACTCTTTTGCAACTGCAAGTCCCGCTCGGGGGACAGACCGGTCACATTCTAAGTAGTTTGTCCCCCAAACGGTACTACTGCAGTCCTGAAGGGGGTGAAGCAGTAAGTATTAATAGTAGGTGGTATTACGGGGGTCCATAGTTAACCCTTTTGGTACCGCAGTCCCGGTTTGGGGACAAACCAGTCTAATTCCAAGTCGTTTGTCCCCGAAACGAGACTGCGGTACTAAAAAGGTTAACGGGACCAAATTTTGTTAGTTAACAATAGGTAAATATATAGGTTTTTATGTACACCACAGGTCCTATTAAACTAATGGACCCCCCGTAACAGTTTTTTTTTTTTTGTTCTTGTCCCTTTCTTTCTGAAAAAACGTATCATTTCCTATGCAGCGACATACCCACTTTAAGGCCACTATGGGACAGGCAACCGAGACTATCTCATCTCTATTTTTGGGGTACTGTATTTGATTTTGTTGCTGGAAAAAAGGATCCTAAACTAGTTCCAACTAAGTAGGGCTGCTTTTCGTGACGGAAGCCGGTTTACCCTGCTCTTATCCACCCGGACGCAGTGAACCGCAGGGCCTTGAAGTGGGTACGCCACTGCTTGTACATCTTTCCCTTCTACGGGGGGCCATAGTTAATAGGACCTGCGGTAAAAAAAAAAACCCTAGATATTTCCCCTATTTTCACCAACAATATTTGGTCCTATTTACTATGGTCCCCCCGTAATAGTGCTTTGGTGCCCAAGCTATTAATAGTATTAATAGACGGCTGTGAAGTCGCATGGTACCTCGACCCTATGTCAATGCAGTCCCGTTTCGCGAACATATTACCGGTTAAAATTCTACCCAGGGGTGCAGCCCCGAACGGAGTCAAGAGAGAGGGGTGCACCCGCATTTTTCCCCGAGACCCTCCGCGGTCGGTTGAGGAGCCCTGCATACCCTTCCGAGAACGGCTTGAAGAAAAAACAAAAAAGTTGCACCCTTGAACCGCTCGGGAGATCAAAAACTACGACGCCTTTTTGGTGTTTGCCCACCGTCTACGGGGAGCGTGGGCACCCAGTGCTGCCTTTCAGATACGATCATGCCGGGCCCCGTGCCGTGCCGCTCCTTGCGTTGTATAAGCTCGGAGATCAGTTTGTTGTTTCATTCCCCCAGTCACGCAGCGAGCGGCCTTTTTTGCCGTGTCGTCACTCTCTCCCTCTGAAGTCCGAAGAAGCTTACTTCGTGTATCTATAACCCTGAGACGTGTGGAGGACAGGTTTTGGGAAGGGTTCGTGGAACGGTCATCGCGGGTCACGGGTCACGTCTGAGAATCTTTCCGAGAACCGGGAGAACTCGGCGTGATATCCCGTGCCTCCTTGAAGTCGAGACGGCCCTTGCTTGCCCGTCCGAAACCTCTCTCTCTCTCTCTCTCTCTCTCTCTCTCTCTTCTCTCTCTCTCTCTTCTCCGCGCTGCTTACCCAACGGGGAGGGGTCTCTCCTTTTGCCGTAAGTATAAAAAATGAAACGTGCAGCCTACGGAAGCGGACCAAAGGTGCCACATCACTTCGGACCTTTGTCGCTCTTTACGAAAGTAGGAAGTCCATACGTGAGCATTCTCCGCGATCTAGGTCTCCGTGATCTAGGTTTATATCGGAAAAAAAAAAAAAAATGGTGTTCCCGAGGGACATCAGGCAGTTCCTCACTTTTGAGAAGACCCGGCAGCCAGAAATATTTTCCTTCTGCTGTAAGGCTGAAAGCGATACATACCCCTATCATGGTGGCGCCCATCTGAAGGGGGCTACTGCTGTGGTGGACCTTGCTGCTGCCCTCGCGGTCCGGCGGGTGTTGAGCGATGAAACTCCATCAGGCGTCCGCCGCAGGGGGAGGGGGGGGTGACGACTCCTGATGCAGCAGCGGTGGCCCCTCTGTAGTGCCGGTCGTCCCGCTGTATGTATAGTGCCTGTTGGATCGCTAGGCACCCGGCAGGATTTCTCTCCAAGCGTGGTATGGAGTGGGCGGAATACTGCCCGCTGCCGCTTGTGTGCCGATGTTGTTGATCGGCGCACACGTATACCTGGAGTCGCATGTTGTGTATAGGGACCTCCACTGCTGTACTTCACCGGCCCGTTTTGACGATGGCGCAGCCTCTCATCTTCTGGAATTGGTGGGATTCTCGTTAAAGATGCCCCCCCCCCCCCCCCCCCCCCCCCCCCCCCCCCCCACCCCCGCATATATCTGTTTTTTCATCACGAGTTTTTTGTCGTGGCGCGTCAGTGCCAACTCTCGCGTCCGTTTTCCGTGGCGATTATTTTCGTGACGATTCTCATGGCGAATGTCGTGGCGATTGTCGTGGCGATTAAACGGGTTTCTGTTTTAGCTTCCTTGCCTGAGCTGTTCTCTCTCGTCGTCTCCCTCTTTTGTTGTCATGTCCCTGATGATGCTCCTGCGCTTTCGGTTGATTTCCTATGGTCTCCTCCCTCCCCTCGCCCCCCCTTCCTCCCCCCCCCCCCCTCCCTCTCCCCGCCCCCCCCTCCCTCCGTTTCCTCCACTCCCACCCCTCATACGCCTCCCCCCCTCCCCCCTTTCTCCATTTTCCTCCCGCCCCCCCCTTCGCCGCCCATCCCTGCTCCAATCCCTCCCCCTGTATCCATTCGTGGACGTGAAGGCGGTGTACCCTTCCTGCTGTTCAGCCAGACCCACCAAGATGGGTTTCATCTCCAGCACCGCCAGCACCAGCACCAGCACCACCATCCCCTATCCCCTCAGAACAACGGCCGAAAGGGTTTCCCCTTTCACGGGAAGCCGCACCGCGACACGGGCACGGACGAGAGCAAGAGCAAGGACGAGGAATTTCGTTGATGGGACCTGGATGATGAGGGCGCCGCCGTCTCGTTCTTCTTCTGTCTGGTCTTCGAGCAGATGTTCTACCACCAGATCTTCCGTCAGATCTTCAGCGGGATCTCCGATCGGATGTTCCGCCAGATATCCCGCCGGGCCTTCCGCCAGATCTTCGATCCAATCTTCGATCGGATTTCCGATCAAATCTTCGATCACGAGTTCGGAGAACGAAGCGACCGAGGCTTCGGAGGGGGGGGGGGGGGGGGGCGGGGGTGGTGTCGACTCCGGAGTGAGTGGTGGGCCGGTGGCACCGGCGGTTTCGAGAGAGGAGAGGAGGAGGGCCGCGAAGTCTGCCCTGCTAGGCGCCTTCGGGGAGGTATGCGGTGCATTTTTTTTTTTAATTATTATTTTTTTGTCCTTCACGCCTCGTTGTTAAGTAAGCGTACGTACGGCACGTACCGTACGTACAGCTTTGTGCTGTTTTTTTTTCTTGTGACGTTTTTTTTTGTCTGTCAGCCCCGCGTGTGTAAGCGTGCAGCTTTTGTCTTTTTGTTTG
The DNA here is from genome assembly GCA_031763025.1 of Macrocystis pyrifera. Lineage (NCBI taxonomy): Eukaryota > Phaeophyceae > Laminariales > Laminariaceae > Macrocystis > Macrocystis pyrifera. Next base: position 2,949,995 of record JASSKH010000020.1, on the reverse strand, counting down.
TTTGTTTGTTTGTTTGTTAGTTTTTTTGTGCTGTCTCGCCTCTCTCGTCTGCCCATGTGTGCTGGTTCCCTAGATCGGGGGAACAGAACACACAGCAGTAATCAGGACCTAAAATGCTTGGGGTAAAAATACTGGAGTATACAGGTTTTTGTGTGTAGACGTTGGGTCCTGATCGCTGTTAATATGGTCCTCCCCCCGAAATGACGGATCTTTGAGCTAAGACCACACCCAACGAAAAAAATCGATCCGATGAACGAATTTCCACGAACCCTTTTTGAACCGCAGTCCCGTGTTTTGGGGGTAAACTAGATATAAATTGAGTGGGTCGTCTCCCAAACGGGACTGCAGTCTTGAATGGGTCGAGGGGGAGCATACATATTGCGAGGGTCTATAGTTAATAGGACCTATGGTTTACATAAAAACCTATACATTTACCTATTTTTACTGACAGTATTGGGTCCTATTTAATGTGGCCCCCCGTTCTAGTGATCAGGACCAAACGTGCTTGGTGTAAATGTTGGAGTGTGTAGGTTTTTTGTGTAGATGTTGGGTCCTGATCACTGTTGATATGGTCCCCCGAGACGGGTGAAAGCAAGGTGTGCACACGTCGGGGCAGATCACTATCTGCTGTCGATCACCGCCTACATTTGATCGTACCCTTGCCGTCATGACGTTTTGTACAACAAGGGACAGGATCTGTACTGCTCACAGATAGATCCAAACCGCAGGAAACATGCCCTTGTATCATGCAGACGTGTTCGGCTCCTCCTATCCCGTCAAGACGATGTTGCCATCGTGCAGATCAGGAGTCTATCATCAGCCCCCGAGAGGCGTAGGATCTGTCCGATAGGAAAACGTGCGCGTTTTTCGTCGTGCTGTTCGAGCTACACCGGCTCCTTCCGCACGTCGACACCCCCCCCAACACGTGCGGTTTCCGCGCGGATTCTTCAATCTTAAGAGAGAGATGCGGGCCCACCGTGGCGGGCTTTGCCTCTGCGGGGGTCGTGCTGTCCTCAGGCCCAAGTATGGCAGAAGTGCGGCACGCTTTTTTTTCTCCACTAGGTGTGGTGGGTCAGTGTGTACTCTTTTCCTTAATCGCGCTCCATCTTGACCTGTCAGCACATTTTTTGTTCTTTCAGGAGTGAAATGTCGGGATCGTTTTTTTTTTTTGTTTTGTCTTCTATGGTTGTCGCCTTTCATGAGGCTTATCGAGAGAACCCTGCGCCGGTCTCCGGACCAACCCAGACTGCTGTACGTGTCATGTGCCACAAAGTAAAGCTGCTTGAGCTTGTGGGGCGGAGGGAAAAGTGTATCTGATATATTTGTTTTTGTTTCCTGTTCCAATTGCGAAGCTCCTCTGGAATAACGGTGCTCTGGGGTAGGTGCTGACGTTGGCACACCCGCGCGTAAACCATGGTATCTATGGTTTGCTAGCTCTTGCAGGGAATTGACAGCAGTGTGTATAGCGACCCAGCTCACCCACCCACCCGACCCCCCACCCGACCCACCCACCTGCCCACGTGCTGCGGCATCCCAAACCAACCCGACCTAACCCAACCCAACCCAACCCAATCCAACATAACCCAACCCAACCCAACCCAACCCAGCCCAACCCAGCCCAACCCAACCCAACCCAACCCAACCCAACCCCAACCCAGCCCAACCCAACCCAACCCAACCCAACCCAACCCTTAGATGGCGTGGGTCCCATCGTAGGCGCGGCCGCATCTGCGGCAAGGGGAACCTTAATCGCGCACCGGTGACGTCTGCTGGTTTTTGTTGTTGTGCGTTTTGCGTCATTCTGTGGTCTATTGGTAGCAATCCTGTCTTTTCGTGGATTTGGTTGCGGTACGGTTAGGGTGCCGGATGGGTGGGTCCCTGCTGCGGGCAATTTATGGTACACCCAGACACAGTTTGTAGAGGGTTCAGGCCCGGGGGGAGGTCGGGTCGGGGTTGGAATCAGCAAGGGGCGGGTGTGCAGGTTTTATTTTTCGTGCCTTACTTTGGAACTAGGGCTTGTCCGCTCCTAGAATGATACCAGGTACCCGGTACGTAACATGCTAACGGTAAATATGGGAACGGTTTTGGGGACCACTGTAACTATGAATAGGTTTGAAGCAAGTGTGAGTTTTACCAAAACTTTTGACGGCGCTAGAACAAGAGGTGTCTCTTTCGAGGTGGCCTGAGGCGTCGGCCTACACCGAAGCGCTTCGAAGTACCAGAGATAAACCTTTTTTTTGTAGCAAAATACCATCACTTAAGAGAGGGAACGCTCCGAGGTATACCTTTTTTTGGCTACGGTAGATAATATCACTAAGAGGTAAACCATTTTTTCCCTAGATAACATCACCAAAGGGGGGAACGCTCCGAGGTATACCTTTTTTTGGCTAGATAACATCACCAAGAGGTATACCTTTTATTGGCTAAACAACATCACCAAGAGGGGGAACGCTCGAAGGTATCCTTTGTTCAGCCAAGGACGATCTCCTAGAAGGGGGAACGCTCCAAGGTATATCTTTTATTGGCTAAATGACATCACCAAGAAGGAGAACGCTCCAAGGTATACCTTTTTTTACCCAAATAACATCACCAAGAGGGGGAACGCTCCGAGGCACACATTTTTTTAGCCCAATACCATCAACAAGAAAGGGACAACAATATACCAGCCGCCTTGTCCTAGACATCACGCAGCAACAGGCAGTAAAAACATATGCCCAGCCACACGCACGAAGCGTCGCGGCACGCACCCGGTGTCGCGGCTTGCCGACGACAAGGACAGGCAGCAGAACATCAGCCGCCAGGCTCCAGGCGTTCAGTGCGGCAGCTGCTGCACTCCCCCCGTCTCGGCAAACGAGAGGCACCGGAACCTAGTTGTTGTAGGGCGGGGGGGGGGGGCGGGGTCCGTGTTGTGCTCTGCTGCACTCGTGGGCTTGGTTGTTGTGCTGGATGGTCTAAGCTCATCGTCACCCTTGGCATGGAACCTCGTCTCGCGACGTTGTTGTGCCGACGGCGAGCCCCCGTTGCTGCTGTTGCTGCTGCTGCTGCTGTTGTTGTTGTTGTTGTTGCTGTTGTGTGTGTTTGCTGTTGCTGTTGTTTTTGTTGTTGTTGTTCCAGCACAGCAACAGTGGGCGGCAGAGCGCTCGCCCTGGAGCCTCGGAATAATTTGGGCTTTTCATTGGTATGGTCATGACCCCACCCGCGGGTTGAGGCAATATTTTTCTAGAAATCAGGAAATATCACGGGTCAGGTCGGGTCGGGTCGAATCGGATCGGGTCGGGTCGGGTCGGGTCGGGTCGGGTCGGGTCGGGTCGGGAGGTGTTCATCGCGAATCGGATCGGAACCGCTCTTACTCATCCCGACCGGGCCAGGCCCTCGAGGTTTTGAATCGACCCGTAAGCAGCCCCTGAGAAAATAGGTACTACCCCGACCGTACCATGGTTGGTGTTTGTCTGTTCGTTCATACTCCCCACCGATGCGGACAAGCTGGCGACATTGGGGAATGTCCTGGGCTCTTTTCGGGTTGTGACCCGACCCGCGGGGAAGGTCAGGAGGTCCTCAAAAAGTCGTATTGGTCGGGTCGGCGGCGCAGGAGGTTTTCGAAGTGCCACGGGTCGGGCCGAGGCAACCCAGCCCGGCCCGACCCGACCCGCGAGTTTATATCTGATCCGTGAACAGCGTTCGGAAAAAACCTCCTGCTGCGTACGTTCCTAGCAGCGGCGACGAATGGCAAAGCAGTTCTTATATTTTTCGGACAAAGCGGTAGCAACGTTCGTACGTACGTACGTACGTACGTATGTATTCTACGTCACTTGGTCTTCAGGGAGGAACCGCACTGATTGCAGGTGCGCGGTGCCTGTGTACGGTACCCGGTGGCTTTTAACTGTACGTGGCACGAGGCTGCCTGTGCAACGACAAACACGTGCCCACGGAAGACGCCCGCCAAGTAGGAGCCTTCAAGGTATTTGGGGTTGATGGTCACGTACTTTCGTGACTGTACCAGCTATACTTCGAAGTACAGCTTTGTACGGAAACAGACGCCGGACTTTTTATAGAGCTGCACTCGTAGCGTCACGGGGCCAAAAAAAAAAAAAAAAAACAACAAAAACAACAAAAAAAAAACGGAAGTTGGCTCTCCACACCGCTCGTGCAGCAGCGACACGACGCGGAGTTGCCGTGAGATTCCCACGAACCTAATGGGGGGGGAAAAAAGACGGGGGGGGGGGGGGGGTCGCAAAAACCGTTACGCACTAAAAATTGTGCGGAAAAAAAAAAAAAAAGAAAAAAAACTTCGGCACAGAGATTTATTTTATTCCTTGTTGTTGTATCCTGTGTGGGATGGGTTAGGTTCCAATCAGACTGCTTTTACTTGTACCTACAGCCTCAGCTCACCGCATTTCCGCGTCTGAAGATTGTGTCGTGCGTTAACTCAACCCGTCGCTCCCGTCCCAACGGTGGAATTGGCTGCTTCTGTTGCGTACCACGGGGGGTTTGGTGTTTGCACCCGGCCCTGAGCATCGCTTCTTCTTGCGTTTGATATTTTTTTCTTCGTTCTTCGTTTTTTTTTTTCGTTTTTCGTGAGATATGTCGAACCTTGGCTTCCTACGATTCTGTCTCGGAAGTATCGGGGATGTTTGGAATAAATACTATTATATAGTGTTAATAGTACGAGTATAGAAACGTTCCGAATTCATGGAGAGCGGGCGGGTGCCTTCGTGGTTTGGAGCCCCCACCTTTTTCGATTTTGTTCTGTTCGTTTTTGTTCCAACTTGTGCTTTTATCTGTGTGTGTGTGTGTGTTTTTTTTTATCTTATTTTTGTTTTTTGTTTTTTTTTTGTGTTTTTTTTTTTTTCGCGTTTTTTGTCTGCTTCGTGTATGTATCGTGTCGCACGTTGCTTGCTCTCCAGGAAATTGAGGGCACCGGCGGCGGCGGCGGCGGCAGCAGCGGTGACGGAGGTGGCGTTTCGGCTTCGTCTTCGGGCCTGACCAATAGGGGAACGGCAATCGACCCTGTGCTGGCGTGTCCCTCCACCCTAGGCGACCTTACAGATGGGTTTCGATCGTACGGAGGGGTGCTCTCGGTTGCGTACAAGTCGTCCAAGAAGATGCCGGGCACAAAGGTGGGAGGGAGATATGGGGGGGGCTTGGGGGTAGCGGAGCGGGGTTGGGAAAAGGGGGGGGGGGTGAAGTCGGGGGGGGTGGGGAGGGGGAGGGGTACTCGATAGGATAGGTGTACTCGATCTCATGCATGGCCGTAGTGGAATGACCATAGACCTTCGTATCCCTACAATGCTGGGACGGAGCATGTCGGGTTTTCACCGACCAGGCAGACATTGCTTGCACCAAGCGCGAAGCGAAACGTGAGGTGTCCGGCGAGTCGCATGAAGGGTGAGCTGCATCCTACTAAGAACCGCTTGTGAGGCGGACTTTCTTGCATATGGATGACAGCTTCAATGAGTTAGTTTAATTTCCGGTGTGGCCACTTCCAGAGACAGCAATGATAGTACTATGTAGCTGCCTCTTAGGCGCCTTGCCATAAACACTACGATAATTCTCCTTGTGCGGAGTATACGTTCTTCACCTCGCACAAATGATCGGACTCGACCACCAATTGTAGCCGACCGCCAAAAAAAGAAAAAAAAAACGGTACCCTGGTTGTTTAGCTCATGTAGTGAGTGGCATGTTTTACAGTGTCGTTGCCAACCAACCCCAACCCAACCGGGGGGGGGGGGGGGGGGTGTACTCGATAGGAGAGATGTACTCGATATCATGCATGGCCGTAGTCGTATGACCATAGACCCTCGCATCCCTACAATGCCGGGACGGAGCATGTCGGGTTTTCACCGACCAGGCAGACATTGCTTGCACCAAGCGCGAAGCGCCGTGAGGTGTCCGGCGAGTCGCATGAAGGGCGAGCTGCATCCTACTAAGAACCGCTTGTGCGGCGGACTTTTACATGGGTGACAGCTTCAATGAATTAGTTTAATTTCCGGTGTGGCCACTTCCAGAGACAGCAATGAGAGTACTATGTAGCTGCCTCTTAGGCGCCTTGCCGTAAACACTACGATAATTCTCCTTGTGCGGAGTATACGTTCTTCACCTCGCACAAATGATCGGACTCGACCACCAACTGTAGCCGACCGCCAAAAAAAAAAAAAAAAAAAAGAAAAAGCGGTGCCCTGGTTGTTTAGCTCAAGCAGTGAATGGCATGTTTTACAGTGTCGTTGCCAACCAACCCCAACCCAACCCGTATATAAGGGGGGGGGGGGGGGGGGGGGGGGGGTGATACGAAGGATGCGAGTATCTGCAGCTACCCTGTATAGGTCGAGGTCCGTATTCATGAAGAAAACGCCGCATCAACTCTTCCCTTTCTCTAACCCCTCCCCTCCCCTCCCCTCCCCCCCCCCCCCCCCTTCCCCCCCCCCTCCCTCCCCCCCTCCCCTCCCGTCCGGTCCCTCCCCCCCCCCCCCCCCCCCCCCCCCCCCCCCCGCCCGCCCCCGCCCCTGCCCCAACTAAACGATACATGCAGTACCCTATCGTAGGCGATTCTTACACCGACTTCGTGAATGCTGCGAAGCCGGCTTGGAGGCTAAGCCGGGAGGAGTCTGTAAAAGAGGGCACTTTCCAGAACCCCTTGGTACCGTGGCTGTACGAGCGAGGGTGGAGGCAGGGCTTCAATGCGAACGGCTTCCCGGGCATAGATGAGGAGTTCAGACAGGCGAGAAGAAAAGCGGCTGGGGGGGGGGTCTGGGTGTTGGGGGGCTTTGATCAAGGGGGGGGGGGGGGGGGGGGGGGGGGGGTTACTCATTTGTTGCCTGCCTTAGTCATTTGACCATTGACCACGCATCTCTTTCGAAACGGAGCGGGGACGGGTGTACTCGATATCATGCATGGCCGTAGTTGCATGACCATAGACCCTCGCATTCCTACAATGTCGGGACGGAGCACGTCGTGTTTTCACCGGCCAGACAAACATTGCCTGCGCCAAGCGCGAAGCGAAACGTAAGGTGTTGGGCGAGTCGCATGAAGGGTGAGCTGCATCCTACTATGAACCGCTTTAGAGGCGGATTTTATTGCATATGGATGCCAGCATCAGTGGATTGATTTAATTTCTGGTGTGGCCACTTCCAGAGACAGCAATGGGCTTACTATTTAACTTCCTCGTGGGTGCCTCACCATATACCCACTACGTGATACGATCATCCCTCTTGTGCGGAGTTAAGGTTCTGCCCGCACAAAAACGATCTAACTTGACCGCCAGCCGTGGTGTCCCCTAAAAAGAAAAGAAAAAAAAACGGTACCATGGTTGTCTGCAGTAGCTCACGCAGTGAGAGGCGTGTTTTGCAGCGTTTTCGCCAACCGACGCCAGCCCAACCTATCCATATATATCTATATATATACCAGCTATACGGTAAAGGGGGAGAACAGACCAATATCTAATTATTTTCACGTTTTTTGGTTCCTTTTTTTGGAGCCACCGTCCGCTCTTGCCGTGCTTTTGAACTTTTTTAGTTTCTTTTTATTTTGTTCATTTTTTTTCTTATCCTGACGGATTGGTAAAAATACAGCTTAAGCTCACCACACTTCCACGTTCCAATTTCGTGTGTCAATTTAACCCATAGCTCCCGTTGACGTGTTCTGCAATACAGGTAGCACGTTTCAGCTATTTTGTTTCTGAATGACGGGGTTTCTTAACCCAAAATCGTCGGAAAGCCAGTCTTGTTTTGAAAAATGACGTACTTGTATACTCGGGCCATGGGATTGTTCATCGGGATGCGATTTGATTTTTGCTGAAGTCAGCTTTCCGGCGAGGTGTGGAGCCCCTTAAGGTCAAGTGAAGAGCCTCAGGAAAAATTAGGGTGAACCTCTAGCGTAGAACGCCTCCGTTGCAACATCAGAACAGGCTGCTGTTACTTACCGCTGGCGCTTGGGCACGTTGACCCGACCTGGCACCCGAGAGGAGCAGGTGCGGTGGAGATAGCCAAGAGGTGTTCCGACTGACGGGAAGAAGTGATTGGGGTTGAGGTGCGGTTAGGGACTTGGGTTTCGGTGCGAGAGAGGGGCGAGGGTTCAATGCCAAAGCTTTCCCCCATCTCCTGGACGGTTGGTTCAGTCCAGACAGGGACAGGGACTGAGGTTGAGGTGTTCGTTGTGGGTTGGGGTGGGGGGTTTGGAGTCGGGGGGGGCGGGAGGGTTGTGATTGGAAATCGGACAACGGGATTAACGGGCATGGGTGCGCAGTTCACACAAGCCAGAAAAAGGGGGGTGGGGTTGGGTTTAAAGGGGTTTGGAGTTGGCGGTAGGTAGGTGTAAGAGGGGATGAGGGAGCGGGGACCTACACAGGGTAGGCGGTAGGCGGGGGAGCTGCGACCCTTTTCGTTTTTTTAAAAGGCGTTTTTTTGGTTTCGTCAGTCTATGGTTTTGCGCATCATAGAGGAGCCAACGGCTTCTCGCGCATAAACGAAGGGTCCAGACAGGCTTCTCGCGCATGAACGAGGGTCCAGACAGTCCAACACATACATATATGTGTGGCCGGGGTTTGGGTTGGCATTGACGACGGCGATGAGGGGGGGGGGGGGGGGGGGGGGGGGGGGCTAGGGTCAGCAAAGGGTGGGGATGGGGTTGAGGTGGGCTTCGGGGTAAAAGGCGGTGTTGGCGAAAGGGGCGAGGGGCGGGGGGGGGGGGGGGTGTACTCATTGCCATGCATGGCCGCAGTCGTATGACCGTAGACCCTCGCATCCCTACAACGCCGGGACGGAGCACGCCGGGTGTTCACCGACCAGAGAGTGGTGGGCGGTGGGGATTGGAGAGGGGGTGGGGTCGGCAGCTGGGTTGGGTTTGTGGGTATGGTGGGGTTGAAGACGGAGGTTGGGTTTGAATGGTAGGGTGGGGTCGAGGTTGCAGCCACGGTGGCGGGGGGGGCGTCGGGTTTGGGAGTGGGGATATTTTTGGTTTGGGGGGCGAGGGTAGGTTTGGCGTGGGATCAGGGGTGGGGCTGCGGTTTTGTGGCAGGTCTCGGCACTGGGTGACTCAGTCAGTGGTGATTATACTGTCGTCGGAAACTGGATTGCAAGCAGTGTGCTTTCTCTCCTCTCTACGCTCTCTCTCTCTCCTCTTTATAAACGCATCAGTGGGTTTCCGTACTATACTATGGCGTGTTTCTTGGGCGTACGCTATAGTTATGTATCCTGCGGCCGAACATATTGGCCACTCCAACTAGTAATAGTATTACGGGGGACCTTAGTAAATAGGACCAAATTTTGTTAGTAAAAATAGGTAAATATATAGGTTTTTATGTATACCATAGGTCCTGTTAACTATGGATCCCCGTAATAGATTAGTATTTGTACTGCCAGTACACGCTGTGCCGGTGCCCGGCCCAAGGTTTGTTGGTGGAAAGGGGATCGGCTCCGGGGTGGGGGGTGGGGTGCGGGTGGTATTGTGGGAGCTTGATTCGTATTTTCGGCGTTTTAGCTGTTCTCGTACAGTAGGTCAAACATTTATTACGGGGGTCCATAGTTAATGGGACCAAATTTTGTTAGTAAAAATACGTAAATATATAGGTTTTTATGTACACCATAGGTCCTATTAACTATGGACCCCCGTAAATAGTTCTGTTTGTTCTCATGTTTTTTTTTTCCTCTTTTTTTTTTTTCCTAGTTAATTTTTTTTTTTTTTTTTTTGTTCCTGCAAAGGTTGGCGCTAGCGGGTTCGTGCGGGGGCACATCCGAGTGATTGTGCGGAAAGTTTTTTTTTAATTTTTTTTGTCGGTGGGCTGTCGGCGGTTTTTCCCCGAACACCACTGCCACTAAAAAACAACTCTCGTACACTGAGGGCGTTAACACCAAAAACGAGTGTTTTGTCCTGAATTTCTTGCTTTCCTTTTTTTTTCCTTCTTCGTATTTTTCTCCTGATTTCGCTGATGTTATTTCCTGTACAAAGCGTTCCGGATTTTTTCGCCCCCCGTTGAGTTTCCCGACTTAAGAGCAGATATTTTCTCTTTTTCCCTCTTGTCCCGACCTTTTGGTTTTTCAAGAAACTTGAGGAAAATCACAAGACACGGTTTTCTGCGATAAGGGTCTTAAGATCACCTGTTGTCGGGGACTACAGCAATACAGTCAGTAATGATGATTCATCACCTAGGGGACACCTGTGTATTCCAGCATTTTCACCAATATTTTTTTTTGTCCTTATTGCTGCTGTGTGTTTCCGCGTATTGTTTACGGGGGACCATTTTAAATAGGACCAGATATGGTCAGTAAAAGTAGTTGAATATACAGGTTTTTGTGTGTACCGTAGGTCCGTTTACTATGGTCCGCCGTGAATAGTAGTTTGTCCCGAAGAATGTAGGGGTTCTTCTAAGTGAATGACTTTCATCCCGAGAGGGGAGGTGGTTGATGTTCGTGCTGATGCTGATCGCGACCCAGACGATGGCGACGATGGGACCGGTGATGATGTAAAAATGTCGGTGATGATGGTGACTATGGTGATAGTGATGTTTGGGCTGATGACGATTGTGGTGAGGATGGGTGGCATGATGCTGATGGATAGGATGTTGATGATGATCAGGGTGTTGAGTGATGTTGATTCTTCTGGTACTTGTAGTCGATTCTTCTGGTACTTGTAGTCGATTGTTCTGATACTTGTATTAATAGTACGGATGGTGTTGATAGCTGTGTGTGAAGATGATGATGGGGGTGATGTCGAGGAAGATGACGATGACGATGATGTTGGTGATGGGATGGTTGGTGATGGTGATGGTATTGAATATTGGGGATGATGAGTTATGATGATGATGATGATGATGATAATGATTGCAGTGATGACAGATACTCATGATGGCGAGGATGATAATGTTGTTGTCGATCACACCAATGATGTTGGTGGTGATGATGAGGTTGATGCTTACGATGCTGGCGGTGCTCGTTGCCATGACGATAATGTTGATGTTGATGTTGATGGTGATGATGATGATGATGATGATGATGATGATGATGATGATGATGATGATGATGTTTATGGTGATGATGATGATAATGATGGTGACGATGATGGATGATGATGATGATGATGACGATGGTGATGATGATGGATGATGATGATGATGGTGATTATGATGATGATGATGATGATGATGCTGCTGATGATGATGATGATGATGGTGATGATGATGATGATGACGATAATGATGATGGATGCTGATGATGATGATGATGATGATGATGTGATGAGGCTGACGGTGATGATGATGATGAGGATGACGATAATGATGATGATGGCTGATGAGGATGACGATAATGATGATGGTGATGATGGTGATGACGATGGTGATGATGATGATGATGATGATGATGATGATGATGATGATGATGATGATGACGATGATGATGACGACGATGATGACGATAATGATGATGGATGATGATGATGATGATGATGATGATGATGTGATGAGGCTGACGGTGATGATGATGATGATGAGGATGACGATAATGATGATGATGATGATGAGGATGACGACAATGATGATGGTGATGATGATGATGACGATGGTGACGACGATGGTCGTATTCATGGCCATGGTGCTGGCATTGTTGACGACGGTGTTGATGACGACATTGAGGATGCTGACGATGGCGATGATGCTCATGATCAGGACCATGATGTTGGCCACCATGATATTAACAACAACGATGATGATATGATGTCTGCGATACAGGTGGAGGAGTTTTTCTTAAACACCGGATCAGAGGGGGGCACGGTGATGGACCTTTCCTGCGGCAGCGGGCTCATGACACGTCGGCTTGTGGCCTCCAAAAAGTGAGCACAGCAGCAGTAGATCAATATTTTGGAGAAACACGCTCTCTGCCGATTCTATCTCTTGTGCTGCCTACCTACAGTGGGCTGCCTCTGCTTGCACATGCTTCTGCCCTGCTTATCTCTTGTGTGTGGGCGGTTTCGTCTTGTCTTGTCCATCTCTGCGTGCGTGCGGGCGCGCGTACGCCCATCTGGGTCGGACCTATGTATTATGCTCTGTGTGTGCTGCTCGTGGTCTCTATCTCTGTGCGCCTGTGACTATCTTTGCCAGTGCCAGTCTTCTGGGGAATATAAGGTACTTATCAAGGGGGGCCATAGTAAATAGGACCAAATATTGTGAGTAAAAAAAGGTAAATATATAGGTTTTTATGTGTACCATAGGTCCTATTAACTATGGATCCCCGTAGTAGCGACTGCCCCACAATGTGTACAAACATCCCTCTCTTTTACAATCAGGCAAACGGCGCGCCGCTCACCGACGACTGCCCCCGCTGTGGCACCCAGCTGGTGCTGTCAGCCGGTATCAACGCCAGCAGGATTGTCCTGCCTGCCCCCGGCTATACCCCGATTCCTCTGCATGGACAGGAATCGTCCTCGGATGGGACAAACCCGGTGCCGTCTGCTCGGACCTCCGAGCAGACCTCCGAGCAGAAGGAGCAGGGTTTGTCCCACCCGAAGATTATTCGTGTTCATGCACAGGGATCGGGGTATAGCCGGGGAAGGCAGGAAAAGGTGTCCTGCTTGCTGGGGGTGGTACTGGCTAGCAGCGCCAGCTGGATGCCGCAGCGCGGGCAGTCGTCGGCGAGCGGCGTGCCGTGGGGGGGGGGGGCGTTCCGGGGGAGCAGCGGCCATTTCGGTGCGTCACGTTGTCGTGTTTACTGCGTACGAAACAATGTCATATATCTCTGCTGATGTGGCGTAGTTTTGTGACCACAGAACTTGGTAGCTCTTTAGGATTGAAGAACCGGCACGGAGACTGGTTATTGTGATGGACGTCGACGGGTAGGAAGAACGGTTTATGATGTGAAGAACGTGAACACTCACACACACTCTCCTCGGGGGGAGTGGAGTGTCGAGTGGGCGGCCTTTCTGGTTGGGTGTGTGTGAGGGATGGTCGGCACGTAGTTGTTGGGGTTTATTGACGCTTTTGAGAGATTATGTCAGCTCCAAGTTGAGGCCTCTGACCGAAACCCCGGGGACAGAGCACGACACGGCATCGGCGTTTCACGCGGCGCAGGCCAGACAGCGCAGCACGCCCAGACATTGCTGCGGCAGAGTTTCGCTGCAGAGTTTCGCTGGGCCATGCGGTGCGGGTACAGATGCCTCGCGACAGAAAGTGTCAACAACGCACGGGTAGCTGTGGCGGCAGCATTAATACCGATACGTACGTACGAAATAAGGCCTCTCCTACTGAAACCAGGGAAATCGTCTTATCCACTCCCGCCGGAAAGAAACACTTTGGGGGCTTGCCACGCGCTCCAGAGTGCACGGGTCGCGCCTGGACCTCGACCAATGTGTCCGGCCGGGCTTCCAGCGACGACTATTACGGGGGTACATAGTTAATAGGACCTATGGTATGCATAAAAACCTACATGTTCACCTGTTTTTACTAACAAAATTTGGTCCCGTTAGCTATGGACCCCCATAATACTTGGCGTTCTTTTGCCCAAAGGCGCTCGTACGAAGGGATATTCCCGAAAAAATACGAAAAATTCACAAACGTAACAATTAATATACAGTAGTATATATAGACCGGCGAATAGTAAATTACCAGAAAAAGAACGAAGATAGACTCCTTTGTTTTTTTAGGGGGGGGCGGGGGGGGGGGGGGGGGGGGGGGGGGGGGGGGGGGGGGACGGCGATAAGAAAGTCAAAGGATAAAGAAATCGTGCTCAGCGGCGGACGCTCCTCTAAATCGTACCAGGTTCGACTCTGTCCCTAAACACAAGGGTTGTCTTGATGAAATATGAACATACAAAGTGTCCTCGTACTGAGGGACGGTGTGGATACCAGGCCCTTTCCCGTGTAGATAGTACCGCCTCATTTCACACAAGGTCAAGGTCACCAGAGGTCCTCCGCACCACCACGACCACTCAAGCGAGAACCTTCGCGGGTCTCCGCCTCACATTGGCGTCGTCATCACGGAGTTGGCTTCGCAGCGCCTCACATTGGCGTCGTCAACGCTGTGGTCGAGCGGGTTCATCAAGCTTTTGTGATAAATAAACTACACCGGTATATAATGTTAACCTACGCTCAAGGTTAAGGGTTAGACATGAGGGGTGCCACGAGAAAAGTACCACTTAGGTGAAGGCTTCTTGATGCCGGACCAGGACGTACTGTGCAGCCATCTATCCCTGGCTATGTTTTATCTCCGTACATAAGAGATGAGTGTGCGGTGTGCTTGTGTGTGTGTGGACATAAGTCGTTCGTCAATAAACTGCTGAGTGAACTTGGACGTACGGCATATTGAGTCTTTTACCGCTAAACCTACCCCATACAACCCTTGCCTCGCTGCTGTTTTTTCCTGACCTGAACAAAACACTTGGTATCCAGCTGCGCGAAATCTCGTGTTGCCGGACCGTCGGGTTTCCTGCAGACCAATGAAGTCACAACCGAGTTGCCGTCCTGTTTTTTCGTTTCGTTTTGTTTTGTTTTGTTTTTCCATCCCGTTCACCCGGTACTATCATCGCCCTTCCTTCTTTTCCCTATCCTTCCTGCGTGTAGCCGTGACTCAGATCCGGGGTCAGAAAATCATCTCCGTGCGTCAGAGATATCAGAGATGAGTGTTTGTGTGTTTGTGTGTGTGTGTGTGTGTGTTTTTTTTTTTCGTTTCGTTTTGTTTTTGTTTTGTTTTTCCCATCCCGTTCACCTGGTACTATCATCGCCCCTCCTTCTTTTCCCTCTCCTTCCTACTACCATTGTAGCCGTGACTCAGATCCGGGGGCAGAAAGCAGGCGGCTGTTCTTCCCCGCCCTCCCCACCGCGGGTTTTGCCTTGGCAGGCTTTTTTATAGCGACAAGACTTCCTTAAGGCCCCTCCTTATCTCGTCGACTCTTATAGTGTCGAATTCCGCCTATCCGCACCATTTTACGGGGGCCACAGTAAATAGGACCTACGGTACACACCAAAACCTATATATTTCCCTATCTTTACTAACAAGATTTGGTCCTATGTACTATGGTCCCTCGTAGCACTACTGCGTAAGGTCGGTTTGGCCTTTTCTTGAACCCTCTTTTTGTTGTTGAATCGGAATGGACAGCTTTTGGTTAGTATGCCCGTGATGAATCGTTTAATCTTTCTTGAATCAGAAGTCCCCTTAAGAAAACAGAATGGGCAATATATGGCGTTTAGTATACCCGTGCCAGGCTTTTTTTTTATTTTCTTTTAAATCAGATCTTAATGTTGAAACCGGAATGGGCAATGTATGACGTTTAGTATGCCCATGTCAGAGGCTATTTAACCTTTTTCAAACCAGATCAGAATCTCAAAACGGGAATGGGCAATATATGGCGCTGCTTAGTATGTCCGTGCCGAGCTGCTCGGCCTCTCTCTAACCCGAATCTATCTTGAACCGTGATTTTCCTCCGTGTTTTTTTGCCTTCGTATCTAGGCGTGCTTGTGCCTGTGTGCGTGGGCCTATTTGATGTATCGAGTGTGTGCTGCTCGTGCTGTCCATCTATGTGGCCTGTGGCTGTCCCTGTCTCTGTGTGCGTACGTTGTTCATCTCTGCGGCCTGTGCGTATCTGTGTCCGCGGGTTTTTTGTTTCTGGGCACGGGGGGCGGTCATGGTTACGGAGTACGTTGTTTATCTCTGCGGCCTGTGCCTATCTGTTCGCGTGGGTTTTTGTTTCTGGTCATGGGGGCTGTCGTGGTTACGGAGTACGTTGTTCATCTCTGCGGCCTGTGCGTATCTGTGTGCGTGGGGTTTTGTTTCTGGTCATGGGGGCGGTCGTGGTTATAGAGGGTTGTGTTTCAGGCCTGTTTCGGGCCTCTCCTACACCCGATTTTTTTTGTCTCTTGACCCTTTTTGTACGTACCACAGTCCCATTTCGGGGACGAAGTACTCGGAATTAGTGTGGTTTGTCCCCAAATCGGTACTGCAGTTCTAACGAAAGGCTTAAACCGCAACAGGGGTAAGATGACAGGTACAGCATTACATACTATTTACGGGGGACCGTAGTAGATAGGACCAACGGTAGACACAAAAGCCGACATATTTACCTATTTTCACTAGCAATATTTGGTCCTATTTACTATGGCCCCCCGAAATATTAATTGTATGCCCCCCCCCCCCCCCCCCCCGTGCCACCAACCCCCCGCCTATATATATTATATATCGATTGGGTTGGCGTCGGTTGGCAACGACACTGTAAAACATGCCGCTCACTACGTGAGCAAGACAACCAGGGTACCGTTTTTTTTTTTTTTTTTTTTTTTTTTTTGGCGGTCGCCCACAGCTGGTCGTCGAGTTTAGATCATTCGTGAGAGGTAAAGAACCATTACTCTGCACAAGGGAATTGATCGTGTCAAGTAGTGTTCAAGGTATGGCACCCAAGAGGCAGTTACATAGTACTCCTATTGCTGTCTCTGGAAGTGGCTACACCGGAAATTAAACTAACTCATTGAGGCTGTCATCCGTATGCAAGTCCGCCTCATAAGTGGTTCTTAGTAGGATGCAGCTCACCCTTCAGGCGACTCGCCGGACACCTCACGTTTCGCTTCGCGCTTGGTGCAAGCAATGTCTGCCTGGTCGGTGAAAACCCGACATGCTCCGTCCCGGCATTGTAGGGATGCGAGGGTCTATGGTCATACGACTACGGCCATGCATGATATCGAGTACATCTCTCCTATCGAGTACCCCCCCCCCCCCCCCCCCCCCCCCCCCCCCCACCCCCTCTCAAGTACTCAATGTGGTGATATTATTACGGGGGTCCATAGTTAATAGGACCTATGGTATACATAAAAAACTATATATTTATCTTTTTTTACTACCGGGGTTATAAATATTTGGTCCTATTTACTATGGCCCCCCGTAATAGCACGTACATCAAGGGTACACGAAACAAAAAGAAAACGCAGCCACACTCGCCACGACGTCTGCAATGAAATAAATACAAAACTTGTTTTTGTTTTCGGCGGTGTTTTGCTTAATTTTAGTAACCTCCCCCATGTGTGAAAGCTACAAAACAAAAAATGGGCTATCGATTTGTTCTTTTTGAACAAACCCTTGCGTATGTACTTGAGAAAGGCGCTTCAAAAACCTCACTTGAAAGAAACGATTTGGGGGGAAAAAAAAAACTAATTGGAGTTGGTGTGGGATTTACGGGTTAACGGTAATGTAAATTGAAAGAGTTTGGAAAAACCTTTTTGTACTGCCCACGAATAAATAGTGAGGGGTTGAATTATTGTGACAGGCCTAAGCTTTTTTACTACCGCAAGATCGGCTGTGCTTGAAGATATTCAAGATTTCGGGATTCGGCGCTGACGGAATGATACATCGGCGAATCCGACGGTGTTGAGTGAATCCTTGTTTTTGAATGCTTGTTTCTACGAAGAAGCCGGAGGAATGCGACCGATGACCTGGGGATGGAACGTCGATGATGAGTAGGATGTACTATAACGGTAGGTACAATGAAATGATGTGGGGAATGGAAGTTGGGAAACGTCTGGCAGAGAAGCTGTATGAGGGATACTGCTGAGTTACGGAAGGGTGTTCGGTTTATATCGGAACGGCCTCTACAAGCAGTACGCCATATCGTAATAATATCGTGAGTGAAACCCAACGTAGACAATGTTTCACCGATGTTTTACCGACGTTTTGGCTCGGTGAAAGAAAATCGTTCCGATTCGCCGATTCCTATTCCGATTTAAATCGCTCCGATTAGTTGGTTTGGGCGAATCAGAATCGGCTCCGATTCACACACCCCACACGAAAATAAATAAATCCATACCTATTCCAAGTAGTTTGGCCTCCCGAAGAAGTGACCGCGGTTCTGCGTATGTATGTACCACAGCATTCTCGCCGAACTCTAGCAGTCACGAATAAAGTCGTGTCGAATCCCGCCACAAGGGACAAAAGCGCTGATAATGCAAGGCGCGTACCGTGCTCGTGAGAGAGTGTATGTGAGGGGGCTGCTCTATCACCACGGATCTGGGTTGCGGTATCGTAGGGAGGGAGTAGGAGAAAAGAAGGGCGAACGTGTAATACCTCGGGTAGATGGGCTTGACAATAACAAACACACAAACGAACGAACAAGCAAGATAGCGCTTCGAGTCGAGTCATTGGACGTGCGGCACCTTCTCGTTTCGAGAGGTTACCGCCGTGTTATTGAGAGTTTTGTACCGGATATCTGTATTTTCTTACGTGTAACTTTTCTAACTACCAGGTATGTTTTTGCGCACTGCTGTCTGTTTTTGTAGTTTTCAGGTGCTCAAACGGCAGTTTTTTTAGATACAACGTGTGCAGTTTTATAAATATTCAATTTGAAATCAGAAATCAGCAAAAGTTGTACGCTCAGGACCTACCTGCTTTTGTTTCTCCCTGATTTCTACTTTCCAACGTTCAATTTTTTGCGAGCGGTTAGCGATTTTTTTATTTTTTTCTGAATTGTAAATATTGTTTCGTTTTCAGGTACTCGCGTGTGATTGGAGGAGACCTGTCGCCGGCCATGCTCGGCGAAACCGCGACACGGTTCAGGGAGGCTAGCCTGGGGACACCGGAGCTCATAAGGTGACATCGTATGGCAGCCTCAGCCAATGTATCTATTACGGGGGGACCATAGCAAATGGGACCAAATTTTGTCAGTAAAAATAGGGAGATATATAGATTTTTGTGTGTACCGTAGGTGTTATTTACTATGGTCCTCCGTAATATCTATCTACTGTAGGACTCTGGCCATAAATGTGAGGAAGGTGTCTACACTGAAATTCTATTCGAATATATATTTATGCAAAGAGTTCGTTCGCACAAGAGTGAGATCGTTTTTTTGCTCGCAGGCCGTTTCCTATGCGGTTCAATTTTTGAGCTTCAGAGTTTGACCCCATCGCATTTTCAGATGTGAAGTTGGCAAATCGAACCAGTCTTCCTACGCGGAAAAATCAGATTTGTTGTGCCTGCAGAGATTCGAGCAAACGCCGAGACCAGCTGCTGTTGTTGTGGTTTGGCGCCGCGAAGAGACGCGCTGGGTGCGCTGCCCTGCGCGTAGGACCCAAGCGTCCGAGCCTAGGCTGACTGCCTCTGATCTGGCGGCGAAGAGACTTACCGAGTGCGCTAGAGTCAACCTGTCCTGGTATTTTGTGTTTCATAATGTGACTGACTGCTGCTGCTGCTGTACAGCAGCGTAGTCTACGAGTACATATCCATGGAGAGGTTTGCGCCTGGTGCGCTTCTCTTGGTCTCTAGGCCCGAGCCCGCGCCAGCCGACTGACTGTCGTCTGGCCACGGAGGGACGCCCCGCCCGCCTATCGCGCGTCGGGCGCGAAGCAACGTCGCTATACAGCTGTGTCACCATCCAACTCATCGATCGTTCTGCTGCCGTTTTTGCTGTCGTGGATAACATCTTGAATTTAGAGGGCATGCAATTTTTCGATTTGAAAATCTGACGACCCAAGTCGTCGGATTTTGGGCCAAAATCCGACGACTTGGGTCATCGGATTCTCAAATCGAAAAATTTCCGGTCGGATTTATTATGGCATATTTGGACTGCATATGCAGGGTCATTGAATTTTTAGATGGAAAAATACAAATCTGAAGCTCGGAATCGAACCGCATAGGAAACAGCCTGAGCGCTCTTTTTAACTCGCCAACAGCAACAACAAGAACAACAACAATAAAACTGACGAAGTTGAACATCGTAGTTTCGGAAGGCTCTCGGCCTGATATTTCCAAAATATAACACACCCGTACGTACTATTAGTAGGCGCGATCGAAGTATCACACACACCTTCCAGAGATGAGTTTCGACGAAAATCCTTGAACTCACGGCTATGTTTTAGCAACCCTCCTGTTCTGAATAAAAAAAACGAGCCCTTAAGAGTCGATCGCACCCTTGTGCGAACTTAGTGCGCGTTGTGTCAATATTCTGACTCCGTTGGTCGCCCCGGTGATCTACTGCTGTCGTGGTTAACCTCGAATACTGCTTGCTATTAATACTTGTATTGGTACGGAGCTTATGAGAAGCGGGGTTCGAAATCCTGCGGGTTCCCAAAAAAATAAATAAAACTTTTATGGGTCTTTTTTTAAAAGTCGTGGGAGGCAGCATGAGTTAACATGATGTATTGAAAACCGACGAAGAGTGGGAATGCTGATTGGACCCTCTCTATGCGCGAAGAAGAATAAAGCCATTTGTTGAGGGGGCGGGGGAAAACACCTGTCACCGAACGGGGGGGGATAAAGGAAACACACTTGTGACCACCGGGTGGATGTGTGGAGGGACGACACCTGTGACCACCACGGGTTGTTCAGAGAGCCTGGGAAGTCGTAAATGTGATCGTTTACCAAAGTAAAACCAATTATATATTTACATATCTACAAGGGGGGCTTCGCCGCGGCGGGCTGACGCCGGCCTGCGGCTCGGTGCATGCCCGTAATGGCTAAGGGCGTACCGGTTGGCAACTCGAGGCTGTTAGTGCGACAGACAGTACTGCCAAGGGGTGCATTAAGAAAAGCAATTTTGAGTGTGAGAAGGACAACGCTGCAAACGCGATGAAAACAAACATTGCCATCCGCCATCCGGCCCAATAATGCATTATTTCTCGTTCGTATACAGCAGCAAGCAGCACTACAAAGTACTACGTACGAGACGCTCGGCGTCCGCACTGTATAGTTCCTGTACAGATAGAGCACTAAACAATTAGTTGAGCAGCAGTCGATCGAGTTATTCGACAGTACCAAGCGCCGGCGATTACGTTGGTGCAGCAAGTGCAGCAGCAGCAAGCAACAGCAGCATACTAGCGTACAGGTACATAGCATACGAAAATTACGCTGGCACGAGACATCCGCCGAGACGCCATATAAATGTCAATTGTGAGACGGTACTCGTACAGCTTCCGAAGCAGATGGATCCGTCTTTCAGCTTTAAAGATGCCGAGATGTATCACCGAGCGGAGTTGACTTGCACTATAACCATGCTTACACGGGGGTCAGCGGCAAAAACATATCGCAGATAAAGCAGCAACACTAGCAGCAGAACAGAACAGCAGCAGCAGGACATACATAGCAGTAGCACCAGGGCAGCGCATGAACAGAACAGCAGCAGCAGCAGCAGCAGTAGCAGCACATCATGCACGCCCGAGGCTGCCCCTGGTACTGCAGTCGGGGCAGGGGAGCCCGGTGGCGCGCGAGGAGGAAGAAGCACGACGTCGTCGTCGTACCTCGTCGCAGTCGGTACGTGTTCATGCCTTTAATTTTTGCTTGGCGGATACACAATAAAAAAGAGAACGCCTTTACAATACAACCGAAACTCCACGCCTCATGTGATACTACTGGTGCCCAATGGCAATGGCGAGCACTCGTCATTGCCATTGCTGGTGCCTAATGAGAATGACTATATCATTCCCATTGATGGCAATCATTACCATTGCTGCTGCCTGCTGCGTGTTGTGTACATAAAAGACAAAATCGTAGACACAGCTTGTATCTCCACCACCGTACCGCTCCTCCCGCGGCGTAGACTCATCCGATTCGGTCGAAACCAAAGACCCCGTCTTCTCTGCCTCACGGAGCCTGGTCGCCCGGCGTGCACAGCAGCCGAAGAGGCTCGTGACATTCGCTTCCCACCATATGCTAGCCTTCGAATCTCTACATTTTTGCGCAAACTCGTGCTTCACACGTAAAATAGCCCGAAATGGAATTTCGACACTCGTTTCTGGAACGCCCAACCCTCAACGCACACGAAACGGCGGAGCATGAGACCGGCCACCCCAGCCCACATTCCCCACACTGTCGCCACCATGAGCTGTCGAAAGCCGCCGAGGATTCGGCCTCTCCCGTTTCGGCCAAAGGAGAAAAGGTCCAATCTGGGTGCTGGCATCGAAAACAGAATATTTGTACCGTCACGAGCGAGCTGATGTGTCGGTTGACGGCACATGTGCCCCTTGACAGACAGCCGTCAAGGACATCCCATGCTCAAAACTATTATATTTCAGGAGAGGGTTTGGCGGGTCAAAGGTAGGCCTGACGGGGCAAAGGTAGGCCGTCAACCAAAGTCTTTGGCCAGGAGACTGTCATAAATCAAGTATCGACCACTCAACTCGTCCAACTCACAGCTGATGTTTTTTATAAAAAGCTTCTGGAAGAAAGGAGCACAGCACACCCGGCCACTGCTGTCGAGGACATCCTAATTGTAAAAAGCTATAATATTTTGGAAGAGCATTTGACGGGCCAAGAGTCGGCCTGACGGGGCAAAGGTAGGCCGACACCCAAATTCTTTGGCCACGAGAGTGCCATAAATCAAGTATCGACCACTCAACTGGTCCAACTTACAGCTGACGTACTCACACCCGGCCAGCTGGCAGTCAGGGCACGGCGCAAGCACGCCCGAGGCCGCCCCCGACACAGTCGGGATCGGGGATCACGATGAGGCAGCTTCGGCCCGTGAGGTGAACCTCATCTCGCGCTAGCACGAACAACGTAAAAAATATACGTCTAAGAAACGCTGAGGAGCGCTGAGAGCACAGGGCCAACAAAATCGTATAGACATCTATCATCTGTCACCCTCGACCTCACACAGCTGATGTATTCAGTTCTTCAAATATAAATACTTCAGAGTGTACCGATTCCGTCTGCAACCAGCAGACTGGATTGATTGCAACAGCACTATACTGGTCGGTGGCCAGGCGCGCCATAAAACCGACTGGTCTGGTATTTGATGGATGCTACTCCGTCGATCCCGTCCCGTCCTTGGGACACCGGGCAGCAGTGGGCTCCCACCAGCAATCAAGGCACAATAAGAAGGTCCAAGGCTCATATTACCTCCTCCTCCTCTTCCTCCTCCTCTTGCTCTCTCTCTCTCTCTCTCTTCTCTCCTTCCGAAGCGTACGTTGATGGGCTCCAAAGGACTTAACTATCCCTCTTGGGATTGTTAGTGCTGCAGTCCCGCCTTGGGGACAAACCAGTCAAATCTCAAGTAATCTGTTCCCGAAGCTGAGCTGCAGTCCTAAAGGAAGGGACGGGGCCGAACTCCTATTGAATACAGTCCTAAGACATTCGAAACTACGGCGGTATCTAGATCCTGAGCTGCCAATGTGATGGGGTTGCGCACGATCTGTATGGTAGATGGAGGTCCAACCGAGGAAATGCGCCACAGCAGACCATGCGGCTTAGTACGGGCTCACGCTTGGCAACAGCAACAGCACGACCTGTTCATAGATCGTGCACGGCTGTATGCCGATCAGGACTCAATCTGTCTATCTGCACTTGAAGAGTGGGAACCAAGGGTCTTTCAGGCGTGTGGTTTAGCTGCCGTATGTCATCCTAAAGGGCATTATAGAGGGACCGTCCGTTTATGAAGAGCGACAAACACGATTTCTAAGCGGTCCTTTACTTCTCCGTCCAGAGCTAGCTGCGAGCGAGGCCTGCGGTGCTTGTCCCGTTGGGTGCTGCTCTGCCTTTGCGCATGTCGGTCCTTCTCAAGTTCGTGTTGGTGTTGATGTCCACTACTGCTTGCGTATGGACTACGCGGGCCCGTCTTATCGTCCCTGTTTTGTTCGTGCTTTCTCGCCAACGTATGAAGTGCGGACGTGCACCCTTAGGAGCGTTGATGAAATTCGCAGGAGGGGTAGATGGGGATGGTTTTTCGCGGCGATCGATTTTTTCCAGAACGGGAAGGTGGCCGACAACGAGCACACCTTCAAGGTGTTTTCGGAAACACTTGATCGAGAGACAGCCCTCCGAAAAATATAATTTCCGCTTTTTTTTTTTTTTTTTTCGCGTAGCGCCAGCAGTTACCACAGTTGTCCAAAGAACCCCAGCGCTGAGAATCGATCGCACTCCCGTTCGAACTCTCCGCTCGTGAGGCAAATATATACATACACATAAATATATGTAGATATATATATATGTATATATATATATATATATATATATATATATGGGTGTACTTTCGCCGACTGTGTTGTACCAGGGATGTGTTTTGTACCAGGGATCTAATTTTGAAGAAAAAAAACAACAGCTGTGAGATCGGGAAAACCTGGAAAACTCATATTTTGCAAGCTGTGCGTGAAATACTTCGATCGTGCGTACGACGGGTTTGAAATGGCCTCATGCAGGAAACACGGTCCGTATATCGGGAAGACAAAATCTGAAGCTGCAGAACTCAAGGAGTAGGCGTGTCTATATTCGCGAAATAATTAATACGTAAACAATTCCGAGGTTGAACGTAGCTTGCTTGCCACGAGTGGGGATATATTTTTTTTTCTGGCTTGTATTTTTTTTAGGCTTGCATTATTCTTGAGGACCATAGTTGATAGGACCTACGGTACACACAAAAACCTTTATGTTTCACCTGTTTTTATTAACAGTATTTGGTCCCGTTTTTACTGTGGTCCCCCGTAATATACCGATTTCCTTTTGCCGACTGTCGTTAAGGCCTTTTTTTCTTTTAGACTTTGTGTAAGATTTTCGATGGTTTTTATGCGATGGTTTTTTTCTAGCTGCCGAAAATAAGTACTTTTTCGGATTTTTTTTTCACCGAATGCCTCCGAAGAGGAAAATCTTAACCTTATAAAAATACCTATTTTACTATTACGGGGGACCATAGTAATTAGGACTAAATATTGTTAGTAAAAATAGGTAAATGTGTAGTTTTTTGTGTGTACCGTAGGTCCTATTAACTGGTTCCCCATAATAGTAAATAGGACCAAATATTGTTAGTAAAAATAGGTAAATGCATAGGTTTTTGTGTGTACCGTAGGTCCTATTAACTATGGCCCTCCGTGATAATGCACTGTGCAGAAGCCTAAATCTGACTCTTAAGTCCGAGTGCTTTATTTCCCCAAAGGAAGTGCAGTCCTAAGCGGGTTCGGAATTAGGGTCGTGAATTGGAGACGAATTCACCCAATTAATCGGAGTGCTTTGAATCGGAATCGGAATCGGTAACAATCAGGGACGATTTTTTTTTTTTTTGCCGGCCAAAACATAGGCAAGAAATCGGTAAACAAAAACAGTATAGTTCCCCTATCTATTATCGTGACTTGGGTTATAGGATTCACTCACAATTATCGTTCAACAAATGATTCAATAAGCATGGATCCACTCACACGCGGGTCGGATTCGCGGATCCACAGTATAGTTCCCCTATCTATTATCGTGACTTGGGTTATAGGATTCACTCACAATTATCGTTCAACAAATGATTCAATAAGCATGGATCCACTCACACGCGGGTCGGATTCGCGGATCCAACCAACGGATACATCGTCTGCGCGGAAAATCCGATACTTGAGATATCGGTAGCTGTCGCCGAGTCGCAGCCCTGGTTAAAGGCGATTAACGCCATCTTATCCTTCCGTCTGCGTTCCTTTTTCTTTGTTTCTTTGTTATTTTTTTTTTACCCGTTCCGTTTGTCCCGGAAGGTGTGACGTAAGCAGGCTGCCCCTGAAGACCGAGTGTCTGGACGGGGCTCACGCGGGTGCGGCGCTGCACTGCTGGAGCAAACTGGAGGACTCTCTTTCGGAGGTGTACAGGGTTCTCAAGCCCGGGAAGGGCTTCTTCGCGACTACGTTTCTCACGTGCGTTGGTTGGTTTCGATTTTTGATTTTTGAGTTTTGATTTTTTTTTTTTGGGGGGGGGGGGTTGGTTCTGGGGTTTTGATTTGATCTTGGATTTTGGTCTCGGATTTGGTTTTTGATTCTGTTTGGCTTTGGTATGGTTTCTTGGGTTGGTTGGGTTTAGTTATGGTCAATATTTTTCTTGGATTTTGTAGAGGTAAGAGTCGGCAGGATTTCACGACAAATAATTAATCGGTAAATATATATATATATATATGTAAATATATACCTGGTGCATATATAGGTGGGCCGTTAGCTGACTAACGGACTTTACTCGGAAAGTCGGCCGACGAAGCCAGCTGATGACGGCCAGCCCACTTGCAACTCTCTCGGGACTCCAGAGAAAAAAAATGACGATCGTTTTTGGCGATTACAGCAACGGCCACTCCACTGCGATTGTAAGATGGTACAATGCTCGGTCTCCGAACTACAATGGTTGGTGTCCGCTCGTACTGCTGTAGACAGCTGACGGCATGAAACTCATCGTTGATTTGGTCGCTATCTTACGACACACGTGTGGGTTATTCAGGCCAGGCGAGCGAAGCGGGCCGAATCTCTATATATATCCCTTTTTACAATCCTTGAACGATCGTTTTTAACGTTTTTTTTTTTTTTTTTTTTCTTTCGTTGTACGACATTTCTGACCGATTCTTTTTGACGATCCCGTTATTTTTTAATGGTTGAACGATTCTTTTTTTTTTTCCGATCGTTGAAGAGGTCGTATTTGAACAATATACCTTTTTCCGATCGTTGAACGATCGTATTCAAATAGTCCTTTTTTCGATCGTTTTAACGATTATTTTGAACGATCCGTTTTTCCGATCGTTGAACGATTTTATCTGAGCGATCCCTTTTCCGATCGTTAAACGGCCGTATTTAACGATCCTTTTATCCGATCGTTGAAAGATCCTTTTCAACGATCTCTCTCTCCGACCGTTGAACACACGTATTTGAATGATTCCTCTTTTTTCAATGGTTCAACTGTCGTATTTGAGCGATCCTTTTTTCCGATCGTTGAACGGACGGATTTGACGATCCCTTTTTCCGTTCGCTGAACGATAATTTTCAACGATCCCTTTTCCGATCGTTGAACAAACGCATTTGCATGATCCTTATTTCCGATCGTCGAACGATTGTTTTTGAACGATCCCCTTTTTTGATCGTTGAACGATCTTTTGAACGATCCCTTTTTTTCCGATCGTTGAACAATCGTATTTGAACTATCCTTTTTTTCCGATCGTTGAACGATCGTATATAAAGTTCCCTTTTAGCGAACGTTGAACGATTGTTTTAAACGATAAGTTTTTTTTTTTCCGATTGTTGAACGATCGTATATAGGCGATCCTTTTTTCCGATCGTTGAACGATCGTGTTTAACGATCTCTTTTTCCGATTGTTGAACAATTCTTTGTAACGATCCCTTTTCCGATCGTTAAACGAACTCCTTTGAATGGTCCTTCTTTCCGTTCGTCGAACGATCATGTTTCACCTATCCCTTTTTACAATCGTTGAACGATCTTTTTGCACGATCCCTTTTTTTCCGATCGTTGAACGATCGTAAAGTCCCCTTTTTCCGATCGTTGAACGATTTTTTTGAACGATCCCTTAATTCAGATCGTTGAACGATCGATCGTATTTGGGCGATCCCTTTTTCCGATCGTTGAACAGTCGTATTCAACGATTCCTTTTTCCGATCGTTGAACGATAATTTTCAACGATCCCTTTCCGATCGTTGAAATAACGTATTTAAATGATTCCTCTTTTCGATCGTTGAACGATTCTGTTTGAGCTATCCCTTTTTTCCGATCGTTGAATGGTCGTGTTTAACGATCCCTTTTCCGATGGTTGAACGATCCTTTTTAACGATGCCTTTTCCCATCGTTAAACGAACGCATTTATGTGAAGGATCCTTCTTTCCGATCGTCGAACGATCGTGTTTGAACGATCCCTTGTTCCGATCGTTGAGCGATCGTTTTTACCGATCGTTTTGTTCCGATCGTTAAACAAACGATGGTATTTGACCGATCCCTCTTTCCGACCGTTCAAAGATCGGACTTGACCGAGATCCCTTTGTTGTGATCGTTGAACGATCGTATTTACCGATCCCTTGTTGCGATGGTTGAACGATCGAAAATGTGTCTCTCAATTCAACAACCCTTCCTTCCTACGGCCATGGACATTTCATATTTCAGATAATGGACACCTCCGGGGAAACGGCTTATTACTATTCCGACTCCTACTATTTCGGGGGTCCATAGTTAATAGGACCTATGGCATACATAAAAACCTATATATTTACGTATTTTTACTAACAACATTGGGTCCTATTTACTATGGTCCCCCGTAATAGCTGGTGACTTGAGTCGCGCCGACTCACAGCCCTATGTGTTTGTGTTTGTGTTTGGTTTGGTTTTGTTTGGTTTCGGTTCGGTTTGGTTTGATTCTGTTTTGGCTTTAGGGCTCATCTTAACGGGGACTTTCGGCTCTTTCAATTTGACTTGATTTTTTTTTTTCTAATTTAGTTTATGGGCTCATCTTATCGAGGACTTTCGGTTCTTTCAATTTGACTTGATTTTTTTTTTCTAATTTAATTCGCATCTGATCAAACGAAATTTAGTGTTCCCCGTTAAGATGTGCCCTTAGTGTGGTTGGATTTTATTTGGTTTTGGTTTGAATTTTATTTTACGATGACCCCCCCGTCCTATTATCTATGGACACCCGTATTACCTGGTATAGATGTATAGGTTGGGTTGGCGTCGGTTGGCGACGACGCTGTAAAACACGCCTGTCACTGCGTGAGCTAGACAGCCAGGCTACCGTTTTTTTTTTTTTTTTTTTTTTTTTTTTTGGCGGTTACTACGGCTGGCCGTCAAGTTAGATCATTTTTGTGCGGGGAGAACCTTCACTCCGCACAAGGGGGGTGATCGTATCACGTAGCGTGTATATGGTGAGGCACCCACGAGGCAGTTACACAGTAACCCCATTGCTGTCTCTGGAAGTGGCCACACCAGAAATTAGATCAATTCAATGATGCTGTCATCCATATACAAGAATATCCGGCTCTAAAGCGGTTCTTAGTAGGATGCAGATCATCCTTGATGCGACTCACCGAACACCTCACGGCGCTTCGTGTTTGGTGCGAGCAATGTCTGCCTGGTCGGTGAAAACCCGACGTGCTCCGTCCCGGCATTGTAGGGATGCGAGCGTCTATGGTCATACGGCTACGGCCATGCATGATAATGAGTACACCCCCCTACCCCCCCCCCCCCCCCCCCCTTTTTGACTGCCGGCTTTTATCTTGTACTGGTATAATGGTCCGGTGTGCGTCGGTTGGCAACGAGGCTGTGGAGCATACCGCTCACTACGTGAGCTACACAGGCAGGACACCCTTTTTTTATCTTGGTGGTCGGTCATAGCTGGCGATGGAGTTAGGTTGTTTGTGCGCGGTCAAGAGCCTTTACTCCGCTGCTGGGGATTTGTCGTATGACTTACGGTAGTATTAAGGGCAAGGCGCCCACGAGGCAGTAACATAGTACCCGCATTGCTGTATCTGGAAGTGGCCACCCCGAGAAATATATCAATCCATTGACGCTGTCATCCACATGCAAGTCCGCCACACATTCGGTTCTTGAAAGCATGGAGCTCACCCTTGATGCGACTCACCGAACACCTCACGGCGCTTCGCGTTTGGTGCGAGCAATGTCTGCCTGGTCGGTGAAAACCCGACATGCTCCGTCCCGGCATTGTAGGGATGCGAGGGTCTATAGTCATACGACTACGGCCATGCATGAGATCGAGTACATCTCTCCTATCGAGTACACCCCCCCCCCCTTATATTATGTACCTGGTATGTATATAGGTTGGGTTGGCGTCGGTTGGCGACGACGCTGTAAAACACGCCTCTCACTGCGTGAGCTAGACAGCCAGGGTACGTATTTGTTTTTGTTTGTTTGTTTGTTGTGTTTTGGGCGGTTTCTGTGCATGGCGGTCAAGTTAGGTAATTCTCGTGCGGGGAAAACGTTTACTCCGCACAAGGGGGATGATCGTATCACGTAGGGTGTATATGGTGAGGCACCCACGAGGCAGCTACTTAGTAAACCCATTGCTGTCTCTGGAAGTGGCCACACCAGAATTTAAATCAATTCAGTGACGCTGTCATCCATATTCAAGAAAATCCGCCTCTGGAGCGGCTCTTGATAGGATGCAGCTCACCCTTCATGCGACTCGCCCAACACCTCACGGCGCCTCGCGCTTGGTGCAAGCAATAACTGCCTGGTCGGTGAAAACCCGACGTGCTCCGTCCCGGCATTGTAGGGATGCGAGGGTCTATGGTCACACGACTACGGCCATGCATGACAATGAACCCCCCCCCTCCCCCGCGGTGCAAGATCTACAACTATAGTACAGACCCAACCAATCCCCCAGGAAAACATGCGCTACCTATAGATGATGCAGAAACCTACGAGTCCCACCCGATCATGCTGTATCGTACAAGATCGGGAATAGATCTGCCTCGAAAGATATGTGTAATGAACTGTGGGAATCGATTATCTGTCCAAGCTGTAAACCGTTTTTAGGACAAAAGTCCCGTTTTTTGGGCACAAACTACTTGGATTTAGAGTGGTTTATCCCCGTAACGGGACTGCATTCCTAAAAGGGTCAATGGATCTAGGCCAACCCGTACCCTTGTCATGGCTCATGTGGCCCTTGGGTTTCCATCTGTGCTTGCGGCGGCGTTTTGTTTTATGTTCAGAAGCGCTACTTTGGCTAGATCCACACGAGACGAAGGCTACAAGTTTTTCGAGGTCGATGAGCTAGAGCGATTGATGCTGGACGCCGGCTTTGGCGACGTTGAGGTGAGGGGTCGAGCGCGGGGTGGGTGGGTGGGGGGGCGGGGTGTGTGTGTCAGTGTTCCCGGATGATTGCTTTGGGTGTTCTTCATCAACATGCAATGCATCGAAGTATCACACCAAGCTTGCTGGTATGAGTTGAGAGTACGTGTTCTTTCGTACAGCAGTTTAGTTTAGTTTATTTGAAGCCCTCTCCTGCCTTCGCATCCTGAAGTTAATTTTTGGTTGTTGCTGTATCGTCCGTCGCCTCCCCCGCACTGAGTACATCTCTCCTATCGAGTACACACCCCCCCCCACTTCCCCAGCTCTCACCTACTACGCTTGCATCCTGATGCTGCAGTGGCGTCTGTTTCGTTTTGTGGGATGCCGTGCTATTGCCCCCCCGCACCCCCCCAGCCGCCACTAACGCTGGCATCCTGGCCTTGGTTTGGCACTGATCTTTTGTTGGTATGATGCTGCTGTATCGTCCGTGCCCCCCCCCCCCCCCACCCCCCCTGGTATATATATATATATAGGTTGGGTTGGCGTCGGTTGACGAAGATGCTGTAAAACACGCCTCCCACTGCGTGTGCTAGACAGCCAAGGTACCGTTTTTTTTTTTTTTTTCGGCGGTTACCATGGCTGGCGGTCAAATTATAGATATTTTCTTGTGCGGGCAGAAGGCTTACGCTGCACAAGGGGGATGATCGTATCACGTAGCGCGTATATGGTGAGTCACCCACGAGGAGGTTACGTAGTAAACCCATTTCTAAGTCCGGGGTTCGAGTCCCGCCAGACGTCGTATTTTTTTCCGCTTTTTCTACCGTGGGTAGCGAAAGGGAGATCAAGTGGAGAGAGAACCACGACAAAGGAACACTCGACCGGAGAGTCGAAAGTGGGGTGAACCACTTGAGTAAACAAACGCACGACTAGGGAGGGGGACAATATGAAGAATAAACCAGGCGCTGATTAGGGACTTGATCAACCCAGGAGGATGTTATCGGCGGGTGGCCGTATCGAGCCCAAAGGTACTTCTTTTCTTCGTTTATAAAGGATAGACCACTGAGCTACTCAGTCAGCTGAGCTGCTCAGTCAGCGCAAACTGAGTAGCTCAGTGGTCTATCCTATATAAACAAGCAGTTCTTAGTAGGATGCAGGCCACCCTTCATGCCACTCGCCCGACAACTCACGGCGCTTCGCGCTTGGTGCAAGCAATTTCTGCCTGGTCGGTGAAAACCCGACCTGGTCCGTCCCGGCATTGTGGGGATGCGAGGGTCCATGGTAATACGACTACGGCCATACATGATAATGAATACTAATGAATACCCCCCCCCCCCCCCCCCCCCTAACCCCTCACAATAGCCTCTGCACCCTGCACCCCCAGCCTATCCGTATGTTGGCGTCGATTTCATGTTCTGGGTTACTGCCGTATCGTGCGTCGCCCTCTATGATTCCTCAGACCCGTGGAACGACGGGAGCGTGAATAGCACCGAAATTCATGAGACATTCCCCCCACTCGAAGGGCTCCAATGACCGTTTGTGAAAAGAAAAAGAGAGGAAAAAACATAAAATAAGGTCGTTACTGCTAGTATGAATGTGCACAATCGAGTTGGCTTACGTCGACGTCTGACGAGTATTGCGAAGGTGTTATGCGGCAGGGGTGTGTGAATTCCGGGTACGGGTTTGAAAAGGTGTCTTGCCGAATATTGTCAAACGAGTACCGCCCTGTCTCCTACTATATGGACCTTGCTCATATTATGTTTTTTAATCCAATCTATGTTCGTGTTGCGGTACTTCAGAATGGTGCCTGGTACACCTTGAGGAGCGTTAAGGCGCTCTACGATAGACGTTTCACGTTTGGGGAAAAAACTTGCTTAGCGACCACGGCGTCCTTGCTGGACGCCGGTTGAAAAGTATGAGCAATGTAATTTGTGCTTCTCAAGTTGTTGGGAAAAATGCGCGTACGAGATGCGGGTGGCATCAGACGTATTCTTATGTTTGTCCCCGTTGAATTCCGCGTTGTCCCTTGAGGGGACATAGGAGCGTCAGGGAGTTTAGGATGAACCTCTATCGAAGAACGCCTCCGTTGAGTATCCGCACAGGTGTGCCGTTGTTTTTAGGCATCGTTTTTTTTTTTTTTTCCTCGATGACAACGGTAAGGGTACTCGAAGTCGAGAAGATTCTATTTTTAGGAGAGCTCTCTCTCTGCCTCTCTCTATTTCTTTCTCTCTCTCTCTCTCTTTCGCCCTCATTTTCTCTCGACCAGTATTTTTCACGGAAAACGCCTTATTCCGGTGTTGACAACCAGTCTTTTCCTGTTTCCGGGGAAACCGAGCGCTGAAGCACGATCGGGCGCCCTAAAGGTCGAGAACATGTTTTTTCTCGGAAGGCTCCCTCTCTCTCTCGACCAGATATTTGCACGAAGACACCCTTTTTTGGTTTTGACTAACCATCCTTTTCTCGGTTATGGAAACTCAAAATCAGGCGCCGAGGAACGATCGCGCCCCCCGAGCGAACCTAGAACGGTATTTTACGATATATCACTCTGCCTCGAAAATAGAAGGCGTTTTGATGAAACATGAATATTCACAATCGTTCCTCATGTTTTGGGGCCGAGCGGTACATTAGACTTCTCGATACTGTTCAAGGTTGAGCATTAAGATGGTTGACACAATGGTTGGATGCCCTTCTTTTCGGCGAGAAATGGTTGACGCTGTACACAAGTTAAAGTAAATCCCCTATCACATATGTGACACGGGAACCCCAGCCCTCGCCTTAGTGCCTTGCGCCCCTGGGCTTGCAGTTGACACTGATTTCTTGCGGCTGCTGCTGCTGCTGCTGCTGATGTTTTTTTTTTCTTCACTGCCGTATTTGTGTGTCGGCAGGTGTTACAGAACGGACGAGCGTGTGCGATTGTACGGGCTATAAAGGGAGCTCGATAGAGAAGAATTACCTCTTGGTCGGTACAACGAAAAAGCTCGGACAGGTCGTCGATCCCTGCTGCATTCATCCAGCTACATGTGTAAGGGCGGACGGATTCCTGACCTGTATGATCTACCAGGTGGCGTATATCGACGGGTGGGAGTCGCATGATGAGCACGATCTATGTGGCGCTTTGTTTCCCGGGTGAGGTCTGTGCTGTAAAAACTCTGCACAACCTACCACATCAGCGGGCTAGGATCTAGATGATCTAGGCGATCTATATCTGTAGTTGATCAAGATGATCTAGATCATCTGTCTGCAGTTGATCTAGATGATCTCTGTGACTGTCTGTAGATGATCTAGATGATCTAGATGATCTATCTAAGGATGATCTATCTGATCTGTCTGTCCGACGCACTATTCATGCCCTTAACTTAACTCGTTTGGGATTTCGAACGTAGGCCAAAGGGCGAAACACAGAAGGAGAGAGGGTTATGAGAGATCGAGAGCCGAACCTAGATTTTTCCTGCTGCTTGTCCCGAGAGAGAAACCGGGCGTGTTCAGACCTGAAACCGAACCAGATTGCTGCTATAGAGAGAATGAGGCGTGTCCGTTGCTGTGAGAGATAATTAAGCGGTGATGGTTGCTGTAGGAGATGACGAGGCGTGATGGTTACTGTGGGAGAGAACGAGGCTTGTTGATAGCTGTTTTTTGGAGGGAATGATCCGTGATGTTGCTGTGAAGGATAATACGGTAGTGATGGTTGCTGTGGGAGACAATGAGGCGTGTTGGTTGCTGCGTGAGAGAACGAGGCGTGTTGATTGCTGTTTTTTAGAGAAAATGGAGGCGTGTTGGTTGCTGTGAGAGATGCCAAGGCGTAGTGGTTGCTTTGAGAGAGAATGCGGCGCGATGTGTTTTCTGCGAGGTTGTGAGGGGTGTTGATGATTGCTGTTGAAGATGATGAGGCCTGTTTGTTCATATTGTTTTTTGTAAGTATTCAGGTCGGTATGTTTGCACACCGTCGGCCACACGAAGCATCCCGGGCTGCTGGGATGGGGGGTGATTTTCCCCAAACTTGATGGGGGAACGGGGGGGGGGGGTGCACGGCACAGCCAGAGCAAATCACGACCGCAGAAAATTAGTATAGCTGTCACGGGCGAACAACCAGTGCGGACACTGACCGGGTGTGGTGAGCTTTGATGGAGTAGAAGAAAATGGTCGAAAACCCTTTTACAGTTCTCCACTAAATAGATAAGCTGTACAGGTACCTGAATCTGAGTGGAACTCCATGTACTTCGTCCCCACAACCGGACTGCTGCTGTCCTTAAGGCCTACCTGGTAGGAGGTTTTACCCCCAGCGATCTTCTGGACAAACCGTGGTCACAGGTGTCGTCCCTTCTCCCCCCCGGTACGTGCCTTTATGTTTTGTCCCGCATAGGGTTCAGCATTCCCAATGTTCGTCGATTTTCATCGAATGTAGCTGACTCACGCTCTCGCGGTTTCCGCTAATCATTTCTTCAAGCAAAAAAAAAATCCCTGTGAGCATACCCTCGGTGAGACTTGAACCCACGAAATGGTTTTGAAAGGCACGCGGACCACCTACCAAGCCACCGGGGACGTCGTCCATATATATGTGCAAAGGATTTGCACGCCGGACACAAACCCCTGTGCCCCCAGCAACCGGAGCTGCGTCTGTAGTCGTCACTTGAGGTTTCGTCAATTTTTCGCTCCGAGGTTCCACTTGTGGAAACAGTACTTTGAGGGCACGCGCACGCACGCAGCGTGCGTACCTACTCACGCTGCTGCGCGTGAGCTCACGCGTGCTTGTCTGATTTGTCAGTCCCCCCCTTTCTCACTTTTTTTTGCGCCAACATATACCGGGGTACAATTGATGCACTTCGTAGGACTTTTCAACCGAGGGCGGCCCCTAGAAACTGACGAAACCCACGAGTATTGTCGTACCTGATCTAGGTGGAATCCCATTTCTGTTTCACACGTTGTTGGATTGCAAAAGTACACATGTATGATTTTTCGGTAGACGGTGACACCCCAGCCGTCAGATCGTCTGTCGTGGTAAACAGCGCAGTACGTACAATGTTTCAAGCGCTGTATGTTTTATGGGTGAGGTACACAAGAAGTAAGGAGCCTCAGGATATATATATATATATGTATACACATATTATTATATCGAAAAATGGAACGGTCTCCAAATCCCACATGTGGTACACTTGTGGATTCTGAAACAGAAAAAAAAATACTGTCTGTCTGTCTGTCTTTCTGTCTGTCTGTCCGCATGAGGGCCACTCTAATAGTATGGTCACCTACGGACAATTTTAATGTGTGTACATGTACGTATAATATGTTTTTTTGTTTGTTTGTATGTGCTGCTCTCCGGCGGCCGAGGGTTCTTTCTCGCACTGTCGGCTGCGCGGCAAGCAAGGGGGCCGTGGGTACATTACGACGCATCTCTGGATCCCGGCCGAGCACCGTGGCGATGCTCGGTGTATTGAACGTCGCTGAGTTGGCTCTATAAAACAAGGGATTGCTTTCCGCCTCGCCGAGCCGAGTAGGTGACATGGAAAACCCCACATTTTCGTTTGTTTTCTCGCCACAGACCGCCACCCTCGAACACTCCCTCAGCTGTACATACGTTTTTCAACCTCAACAGAAGAAGCAGCTGCAGCAGCATACAGCAGCAACAGCAGTACACATTTATCGGCTGTCGTATTTGTTGCACCAAGCCCTTTGACGGTGGTGTACGCCTCACACCTAGCACGTTCGTGACCACAACCGTCCGTTTACCTGGGAGAATTTGGGTAGAAGGTATTGGTGTCATACCTAGCTATAATAGTTGTCCACTCGCACGCTCTTAGCCGCGGGAAATCGCAACGGGCAAGAGCCACAGAGCCAGGTCCATACTGCCTCCCGTCTCGCCTTACTGCCTCGGTGTGTGGCACCGGGCATGGCCCACACTGCCCGACTGCCTAGCTGGATATTCTATTTGTACTAAAGTGCCTGTATGATTCGACGAGCACTTTCAACAACAAAACGTTTTTTCTGCGCTGAATTTTCTCTGCGTTGAAAATATCAACAATTTTGAAATTGCCCGCTTGTCCAGTTTGGGTTTTTATCAGTAGTGGACAAATCATGATATTTACGTAGTAGTAGATCTTCCCATGGTAGCTAATTAGGCACTCTCATTAGCTAGGGGTATGTTTTACGCGGCTTAATCAGCTTTCGTGTCTTTCCCAGCCACAGCATCCCCAGTCATCCCGAGTCAACCTAGAGTCTTCTCAAGCTCAGCATCCACGCCGGCCGAGCCAACCTAGGGTCTCAACATCCCAGCACTGACCACTGGCATAGGGTTCGGGTTCGGGTTCGGGTTCAGGTTCGGGTTCGGGTTAGGGTTCGGGTCGGACGGTCGGCTTCA
Source organism: Macrocystis pyrifera (assembly GCA_031763025.1). Lineage (NCBI taxonomy): Eukaryota > Phaeophyceae > Laminariales > Laminariaceae > Macrocystis > Macrocystis pyrifera. The sequence goes on along the minus strand of JASSKH010000020.1, from coordinate 2,913,234 downwards.
GGCGTCCAACACAAAACCCCCACAGAAAGAGTAGTACTCAGTTCCTGCCGACTACTATAATTAATTGTTGCACTTTCCTTCGAGCAACAACACGCTTACCCATGGCCCCCGTTTCCGCCAAGAACGGCTATTTGGGCGTGACCTGTGACTCCCTTTTCGCCTTGCGACGTCCCCAGGTTTCACGTTACCCACATCCCGAAGGGGAATCTTGCAAATATATATAATACGTACACATATGTTTGGTGCACCCGATGCGTCGTAACCCGCATCCGTAACAACCCTTTCAGGACTGCAATCTATATTCGGGGACAAACTAGTCGGAATTGATTGCAGGGGTTTAGTTCCCACAACGAGACCGCAGTTTGCCCTAATAAAAAGGCATCAACAGGAGTTACAGCAGTAGTTGCACCCACCTTTCGCGTACATGTTTTGGAATTAGAGGGAAGTCGTTAGCAGCGCCACGCTACTATTATTAGAGGATCGTGCCTCATTTTTCGGGGCTCCTAACATGACGAGGAGAAGAATGCACGTCTCACCCAAAGACACGCGCTATGTACGTACGTACACGTACGTGTATAGTCCTGCTGCAACACAACTATTTTTGGGGTGAAGCCTCATACTTGTAATTCCATACTTCCAATGACAGGAAATTGTTCGTTTGAGGAGCTTAACCGACAAGAAAGCGTTCCTAAGAATGCAACCCCTATTGCCGCGGGACGAGTCTCCTTGTTGTTCGTGCACGAGCGAGACTGCGAGATGGCCGGGCTCCGCTGCTAGGTATGTTGTTGAGAGTCGTAGCAAGCCAACCAACAGACTTGAAACTTGACACAGTCCGAGACACGAACTCGCCAGTTCCACAGTTGTTGGCTGTGTCCTCTATAATATCGGAAACTCCGAACGTCTGCCTGTAAGTACGTCGGTCTGCCCGTGAGCCCGTCCGTCCGTCCGTCCGACCGTCTATTAATAAAAGAAACATGACAGAACTTTTTTTTTATAAGAAACTAAGAAAGCACGTCAGCTGTGAGTTCAACCGATCGGCAGATCGGTCGATACCCAACTTTGCAAGCTGCGTGAACCGCGCGCGTTTTCCATTATTTCCCTCGCGATTGACTACTGGCCAGAGACTCCCCTGGATGCCACCTGGGTCGACGAGACGATAATACTTACAGCTGGTTCGATTTCCAATTGATTTCGGCCAGTACCATTTCGCGCACTGAAACAGCAGATCGACACGTGAGGGCCGGGGTACACAAGACAGTCGGAAGTTGGTTTACAGCATTTCACACGTGACATGCACACCAAGACACCGGAAATTTCTTAGTACTCCCTGTAAAAACGTTGCAGCAGGTCTTGACGTACAAGTACGTGTTTTTGATGAATCTCACTATCGTACATGTTCTTGGCCTCTTCTGCTCTTGATATATGAAAAACACAGCAAGCACACACCTGTAAAATAGCAGAAGGTGATCCAACAGCACACGAGGTGATGTTCGTGTTTTCTGCAGGCAGGCTAGCGAGTGGCGCATTTCGATCCTACAGCTCCTTGTTCCATCTCAGACGTTCTAACAGGCAATACGATAGAAATAAAAGCAACTGATTCTTCGGGCTTTAGGCTGGAGCTTCATGATTGGAAAAAAAATATTGTGACCCCCGTCGATGCGATTCCCCTGTCGACGTACACTAAAAGTACCTCGTCTGATTTATATCTACAGAGTAAATTTATCTTTGTGATTAACAATGACGTACATTAAAACTACCTTCTTTTAAATTTAGTGTACATTTTGGTGTTTCGTAGCCTCTCCGGAATTTGTAAATATTTGAAAAAAAAGACCTTCGACACTACAGTGAACGCTCCGGCTACGGGGCGTGGATTCGCACGCAGTTTCTGCCTCGTCTATCTGTGCGATATCCTGCTGTAGCCACGGAGCTCTCGAAGGACCGCTAGCACCCATTGCGTAGTGCGGGACGGCAGGGCTATGGACATGTCTGCGTGAAAGCGGTGTACCGCACCACCAGCGGGTCTGAGGGGCTATCTGATATCGCGCTTGCCTGTGCCTACATCGTGTAGAATATTGGCCGAGTGCCTCTCGTACGGCCTCATGTATGTGCCATAACAGGTACTACTGTTGTAGTCCGTAGGATGAGTGGCACAAGGCAAACTTTCACAGGCTCTAAGTGGCACTGGGCCAGGTATCAGCCACGAATTCCGATATATATATATATATAGTTGGGAGTTCCAAACACGGACGATTTTCTTCTAGTGGGATTGACCAGGGACAACAGGCCACATACACAAATCGCTGTATCCAGCACCAGCATGAGCACCTGAGCTGTATGTAAGGCAACCCGGCGGATTCACTGCTGCTGCTGCTACTTTTGTAGTGCGCCACCTCCTTGTCTCTACGTAGGGTATGCATTGTGCCGTGCAAGCCTTTCAGGGCTGCCCGCTGCTCGTTTGCTGTCTGTACGAGTATGTTACTATTATTGGTGTGACGCAACGGCCGGCAGGTGTGCTCGTTTGCCTTGTGTATGCTACCTCGTGACCCTCGAGGGGCTGCGTGTTTGTAAGCTTATTCTGTTAACGGCAGGCAGTGCGCGTAGGCTACCTGCTATGGTACCTTTTGCCCCGACGGAAAGCCCAAGTGTAAACTCTTACGAACACTGAATGTGGGGTAGATCGCTGAAGGAGTGCAAGGTAGGTTTCGGTTCCTCACACGTGTGGGAATTGTGCTCCAGGGTGGTTTCGGATTATTTGACGTGCACGTTTACCCGGTCTTGGGTTTTCGTTGACACTGGCACTAATTTGTTCAAAATATATACCATGCTCCCCTGCAGCAGCCAGTACGTGTTGTGGCCGCTGTATATCCTTAATACAACCCCTCGATGGACGTCATAGTCAAACTTGCTACACTCAATTAGTCAAGTTGGATCTGCTTATGATAGTGACATGTTATCCAGTGCGTGTATTGTTCGTGGGCTCATGGCCAACACTCAGTATGGACGAATATCACAAGGTATATGCAGGTGCTGACATTAGATCGACGAGCTCACAGTCTTCTAGATAATGGCGAGAAATAACTCTTGCCACCGGAAGAGAATTCTCGTCATTCCGATACAACAATCAACACCCCAGGGAAGGGAGTATCTAGGGTAAACAGGAATCTCGTTTCACCGCGACAGCTGTAAGCTTCAAGACTATAAGGCACCCGCCCGCGGAATAGAAAGTGCCATGTACCAGGCACCGAACATTCTGGAATCATGCAAAACGAAGTACTATTCCGAAAACTTGTTTACGTTTGCTCCTGACGCTACTTACTTTACCTTTCGTATGACACTATGCACCCCAATACTTCACGTTTGCACTGATATGCGCGAGCGTGTGTTGATTGGCTGCTAATCCAATCGTATTTGACTGCAACACATCTAAATAAAATATAGACTACGACGACACTGTTTTGCCCACGAACCAAACGCAAATAACAAACCAAACCCAACAATCAGCCTCCAGGTTTTACCGACGTACTGCGTATGGTGTCGGTGTACGCCAAGTACACCATATCAATCACCCATCATAGCTCAAGGTTCACCACACCTTTTATCACCTGCTGCCTGGTCTTCCTTATGAAACCGAATACAAACGGGACGAGGAAACCGCAGGGAGTTCCCGCTGTGGCGGCATGTTTCTATGGCACATATATACGACCGAAAAGTGGCAAGATTTGAGCGTAAACGCCCCTCTTATCCCCAGGGTTACCCGACGTCTATTCATTTAGTGCAAAACCCACATGAATAAAGCCTGCGCGGCACGACAAGCCTGCAGCAGATCGGTTCTTCGCAGTACTGCCGCTGCTGCTGCTGCTGTCGAGAAACGGCGTCGAACCCACGTAAACGCTAACATGTATTAGGGGATAGAAAACGTCCATGGATGTCCTGGATAGGATACTTACTACGGGGGTACCCGCGAGTGCATAACCGAGTGTTTCGCGAATACATTACCGAGTATTTGAGGCCCAAACAACCTGGTTTTTCCCTCGGCACATCCCAGAACAGCATATCCTATCTGGAGTAGTACCCAAACAAATACTGTAGGAGCCCCAAAATGGAGCAACCTAGTACAACTACTAGGACCCAAACAACTACTGTAGGTTTGGTACCGCCGTGACAAAAACGTCACTTCCCTACAAAACGCACCCTCGAAGGAGTCACAAATGTGACAGTCTCGTCCAAACTATGCTACTGTAGTCACCCCCACAGACGCTGGCAGACCGGTCAGTCCTTGAGCGCGTCAAGGGCTCTCGTTGGCTTAAAAATATACTAGCTTTGGTGTGTGGGGGGGCAGTCAGGCAAGGGGTCAAACCGTGGCCTCCCTGACTCTCTCTTGGTGATCGCCTCTTTGTCCACTACCACGTCGTCAGCAGCGGCCGCCCGAAGCGCCTACTCGCCTGACATCATCCTCACGGATTTGGCCCAGTAGCCATAGACAGCGCTGGACAAAACGACGACAGCCACGGTAGTCCCCCAACCCGTGGCTCCACCCGCTCACACGAGGTTCGTCCGGGTGCCGTAGACGGCGACCGACAACGACAGCTCCCAACCAAATGGCACTATCGACACTCGCAAGGGTGTCGTCCAGTAGCCATACTTAGCGATCAGGCCGAAATTACCGGTAGCCCCGCGGCAGGTACCACTATAGACGGCCCCATGTCTCAAAATATTTAGTTTCGTTCAGTAGTCGTAGACCAAGGCCACCAGAACGATAGAGCCCCACCATATATCAACATGCATGTCCCCAGGGCTGTTGTTTCGCAGCACCGTGCCGCAACAACATTGTGTGCAGGACCACTGAGGTCATTTTCTATACTTTACGCTGGCCCAGACCAAACCTGACATCAACGCTATCTCAACTCAAACCTTTAACCGCATTTTTTTGCAGGGCTCGAGGTCGATAGGGGCGGCCGCGCATCCCGGCTGCGTCGCGTGTTACGGGGGTGGTTTCCCAAGATAACGCCTGGTAGCCGAAATACCGCCCTCGAGCAAGAAAACCAAGGTTAGTCCGCGAGTTGTTTTGCAGGGTGGTGTTACATGTTGGGCCTGTCGTGCCCCCTTCTTCTGCCACGGATCTCGAACAAGTACAGTGAGCACATCATACGGCGGCGGTTTTCCACGAAAACACCTGCTGGCCGAACGACCGTCCTCGAGCAATCAGACCAAGGTCCTGCACGAGGTGTTTTGCAGGATGGTGCTGCATTTTGGGCTTGATATGGCCCCTTCCGCTCCCACGGGTCTCCTCCACCGCAAAGCAGCCATATCATAGCCCCACCCGAACAATCCGCCGACACTACCATAGCACTCCTAGTGCGCGAGCTTATGCTCAGTAACCACAGACCAAGCAGACCATGACGAGCGGCAGCTTTCCATGCTATGCCAGCATAGATTATTCCCATCAGCTCACACGGGCTTCGTCCAGTAGCCATATACCATGCCCACAAGAATGATAGCCCCCCACATGATACCGACGTACACGGCGCCATCCTGACCGCCCCAGATCACGACAGGCACGGAAAACACAACCATCAAGAAGGTACCGAGAACAAACACGTTGACGCACGAGTCTTCCACGAGACGCATGAGTCCCGACGCCACGAAAAACGCCCCTATAGACCCCAGCAGGCCCCAGAGCCCCACGGCGATGCCGATATTGCACCAACTCATGTGCGGGTCGTTTGCATGGGAGCAGACTGGCATGGATCGCTCTTCGCACTCCCAGTACGTGCATACACCGTCGCCGTTCCACTGCCCGATACAGTCGCAGGTGGACACCTGGATCTCCTTAGGCCTCTCGAGCACGCTCGTCCAGCCGTCACAGTACTCCCCGGAAGGAGAATCCCTCACGCATTGGAACTCCTCGGATTCTTCAACGCCGTTGGCGTCCCACCCTCGACACGTCCAGGCCGCGCAAAACTTCCCGGATTCTTCCGCCGTCCCGCAGGTGCATATGGCAGTGGTCTCCACCGGTTCGTAGTCAAGGGAGCAGGGTGTGACGCCCCCCGGGCAAGTGAGGGTGTTGCCCGCGTCCTGCACTCCGCAGGTCCACTCCGCGCAGTACTCGGCGTTGGTGGTGGTGGCCTCCTGACACAGACACCTGTCGGGCCAAGAGCACACGGGAGCAACTTACGATGACACCCCCCCTGACACTCCGCAGGGTTTTAGCTCTAGAGAAAAGGTGGGCGCGGTCTCCTCCAAAACCACGGTGAAAGCATGAAGTAAAGTAGCCTGAAATTGCCGTTTGCATAATTATGTACAATATTTAGCCCAGTCATCACAGGCCTCCTGTTAGTTTTTCACTCTCATTTTGTTTACTTACGTTTTTGGTATTCCTGACGAGGCGTGCTACGTACGGTAGGGTTAGGGTTAGGGTTGGCACCTATCTGTACTGTTCTGAGCCTCCTTCAGTTCCTAGACCTTTTTACCTACACCACCTCACCCAACCGCCGTCATTGAACGACGTACGGTGGTATGCTGCGGTCAGTGAGTCCGATCCATTATCCCACGGGAAACAATAGGCATCCCACATCTACTGGTGAAACATACATCGGATCCAAAGCGCCTGCTGCGATAGGGAGCAGCACGTTTTGTGTCCCTGCTGGGTTTGAGTGAGGGGTCCTCTCATCCGAGAGACTACCCGAGATTTGTTCGATTTTTTCCAGTCGTTTTCGGCCACAGATGCCTAGGCTCTGGGACAGTTAATTGGGTTAAGTGCGCATGTTTTGAGACAGCCAGCCTTTGGGCGCGACCGATACAGCTCCTCGATGAAGAAAAGCCCCCGGCAAAATGCGCAGGTGCCCCCCCCTACCCTACGGTGGCATGTACAACCCCAAAATACTGGGTAGCTACTAAGGTATGAGGAGGTCCGTCCGCCAGTGGGAAATATTTGGGGGCCAACAGCGCAACCCCGTGCCTCTGCTGTAGCAGCACGGCTGTCCGACCACCTACCTATCCACGGCCTGTTCCCCCTCCGAGGTGTTGTTCTGGCCCGGGTTTGCCGTGGCCCAGCTCATGCAGACCGTCGCGTTCCCCCCAGACGCGGTGTTGTACGTGCCCAGCTCGTAATTCAGGTCCGAGCACTGGTAGGTGCCGTGCTCCTCATCGTACTTGGGCACCCCGCCAAGGTACTTACCCCCCTCGGTGTAGTATCCCATGCGGATCTTGACCTCCTTGGTGCTGAGCGGGAAGGCGGGCAACGCACCCCACGCCCCGCGGAAGGGAAGGAGGGCGAGGGCGAGAGTAATCTTCTTGCCCGCAGCGCCCATCATCGTGTTAACGAGAGCACACGTTGTGGTTTTTCGAGTCCAGGATTTCTGTTGAAAAAAGGCAGGGGGAGGGAAACGCAGGGGTGAGATATGTTGTGGAGGACAGCGCGAATCGCAGGGAGGTCACAGAAAAATATAAGGGTTCCCTCGGCCCCGTCGTCGCCGTATGCATGCAAACGTTGTTGCGTTTTGTGAGTCCAAGTCTGTCGAGAACAGAAGGGGAAAGGCGGGGGATTCCAGCGACAGACGGGTGGTTTGGGGACACAACGATAGAGCGGGGTAGGGTCCAAAATTAAAACCCATCCTCGTGGGATATGGTCGGAAACACGTGTCGAAAACGAAGTTACATTTTCATATGTAGGCCACATCAAACAGTCATGGCTGCTGGGTAGAACATGTGTCCGAGCAGCAGCGTGCGATGATGAACGGTACGCACGAAGCATGACGATTGTTCTTTTCACGGTCGCATGCTCTTCTTGGACCGTTGACAACGTCAGACTTGCCGTTTTGTTTGTCGACATCATCGCCATCTCAGCAAAAACAGTGCTTCAGATATTTATGTTTATGCCCAACCCAGTTGTTCCCCCTTGATTCCCACCATCTTCGACTTGATGAGAGCTAGATCACCTCGCCTTTTCATCTATCACCGTTAATCCGCACGCTTTCATCCTCCATGTACCGGTTGATGGTTTTGCCCAGGCCACTCCGTAGCGAGCGGGGACTACAGTCAACCAGGCCAACTTATTCCTGACAATCTTCGTGCTGTACAAGGTAGCATATCACACACGAAGGAATAGTGGTGTATTGCATGTACTCCGAACGCCTCCGAATATTCGTTAGTCTTGGACTCCTTTTCATTGACCGAAGGCGTCAGCGCACGAGCCCGGTGTATTTTTTGTACCTGTTGGTACATTACGATCAACACCCTACCGATTGGTAAAGAGTAGATAGTCGACAATAGACATGTGACCACGACCACGTGGCACGCGATCAAGCGACCACGACTTGCCCAGAGATCCCCAACCGAATCTCGACCGGGTCGAGCTTATGCGTAAAGCGATAACAAAATGGAAAGGTCGTGGTGTGCCGCGGTAAGTGTGTTGGTCAAATGGGATGGGTTGTTCACATATGCTTGTTAGTACACTGCAGTGACCTTCGACCATTTTCTCGAATGAGTGGTAAGCTCCCTTCAAGAGAGATCAAAGCTATGTGGTCACCAAAGCACGGCGTAGAGACAGAGATACTACATCAGGGGCGGCCGAATTACTGTTTCGACACCCCACTTCGAGTTATCCAACTTCATCCCTCCCGAGGGGGTACCTGACGCCGTCCGTCCCCTCTGCGCCTATACAATAACTACATAAAACTGAACACAGGGGACGGTAGACAGTCTCCTCCCCCAGGGGATGGTAGAGATCTGCCCCCCCCGGGGACGGTAGAGAGGCGCCCCCCAGGGTACGATTAAGAGCCGTCACGCCCGCCCTGAGCCTTCCGCAGTACTATAATACTGGCACTACGTTCTGGACGGCGACCTATATAGGCCACAGCACGTGGTGACAGCGACTGCAACAGTAGTGAGTGATACGAAGGAGCTACGAAGGGCGTACAACCTGGTAATAGTAACGGCATTTGATGATGAACCGCATGGAATATGGAGTGCGTTCTTTCTTGCCTCGGCGCATTGAAATGGGCCGCCGAACTCCGGCGAATGAAAATGTAGATAGGTCTGTAGACCTCTTGCAACGATAATCCATCACAGGGGAACTAGTCCATGACCGCGCCCGGTGTCACCATGACCCTTCGTCTGCCCACCTGCTTCTATCATGTCTTGCGCGCTACTGCTGTCGGAAAAAATCGCGAAAAGTGTTCGACACTTTCTTGCGGCGTCATGGAATGCCTGGCTAAGCCGTGGGGCGGTAAGACCAGGCTGAACTACAAGTACATGCCAATATTGTATGCCCGTCAAAACACATACATGACCATGCAGTGCACAACCAAACAGCAAAGCAGAAAAATAACAGTTGTTAATTGTATTTATACGAGGGACGTGATGTGATGTCACGTTATTTGAGTTGATGTGAGGGTATATGTCTCTCTGGTGCGGCCACACATGTCACACACACACCACAGCGACCATCGGTCACACACAATACTCTAAAAAAACGTGTGAACAGAAGTATTGTTTGGCGACTCTTCCGGGCTGGGCGGGGGGGGGGGCGAGTGGGGGTGGTTAGGTGTATGGTATTCAAATCCCCGGCCCCCTCTACTGCAGTGTAGTGCAGCAACAACAGGGGGAGAGTAAACAACACAAAGTACCATGTCCTCGTGTTGCATACGAAATGCTCAATATACACACGCCAGCAATCCAAATGCACGAGACGGTGTGATTGGCGTAGGCTTAGGGCTAGTTCTAGCCGTTACGTACGCAGATAACCTCAACCGTTTTCTCCAGTACTTCAGTATGTGTTGGTGGCCTACCTTATAACCTGCCCTACCCATCTCGGCACCACTGTTTTCCCCCAATTTTCGTTAGAACCTGCAGTATCCCGACTTGGGCGTGTGCACACGACGTTTGTTTTTTTCTTTTGTTTGTCTGTTCATTTTGTCTTTGGTGTTTTTTCAATCCCAACGTATCTGGATTACTACTGGCAATATTGCATTGTATGCTCTCCTTACCACATTACAATGTATAATGTCTGTCGTGCTGTTTTCTTTGCGACCACACAGCTTGCGTCTCTCCAGGACGAAGAATCGCCACGGTCACTGCGTGTGCTGGGTTTCGAAGGGTTTAAATAACGAAATATCGGTAAAACGTGAAGAACACACACGTTGATCGTACGAGGTATACAGCAGGCAGTAGGTCTCGTCGCGCCTCAATAGAGAACCCAGGGGGGTACAGGTCGCAGGTATATATATATTTATATCTACATATGCTGGAGGTAGGGGCCTTCATTCCCCACATGCTGTGCTGTAGGTGTTTGCGCTCATTACGATCACGCAAAGGATTCAGTATCCCCTCTGCACGTCAAGGAGGATTGATTTTTGCCAACTCGCGGTTCTTCGCTCATACTTTATTAAGCGACGGAATGAGGCTCATAACAAAAGCAGGGCTTGTCATGTGTCGGTGTCGGCCGAGCCGGGCCGGGCCGGGCCGAGCGTTGGGAAAACGTAACGGACCGGACTGGGCCCATGTATACTACAGAACATCGGATTGGGTCCGGCCGGGCCGGTCCTTGGCCAATTGAGGACGTGGCGGGTCGGGTCGGGCCGCGGCCCATGAGCTGTGGACACTAGATGGGCCGCCCAGCCCTGACCATGCGGCGGCCCCCGTATTTTCACGATCCGATCCGGGTCGCGTTCCATGATATGTGGTTGTACGTACCGATGGCACCTCATGCCTCGACGAGCGCCCATCTATGCCGGCTGACTCTTCGCCTGTGCAGAGCTGCTGCTCGCAGCGAGAACAGAGTTCGACTCTGCGTCGTGGTCCTTGCACAAGTGTCCGATCACAGCACTGACGCCGTTTTGGGTGTGCGGAGGACACTCCTTCTTGCAGTCTCCGAGACGCAGGCAGCGTTTGGCGCTCTTGCCCTGGCTCGGCCCGAACCGCTGGAAAAGCACTCCTCGAAGTAGGCCTTCGCGGGGGACGCCCTTTGACCAAAAGATGGGCGATCTTCACCTTCGTGGGTATTGTTATTGAACCCGGAATGAGAACTGCTCTGTTGACGCGTTCAACGATAGAGGTAGCACATTTCCGCTAAAATATTTTCCGTATCACGGGGCTCCTCAACCCTTTTAGTACCGCAGTCCTTTTTTGGGGGACAAATCACTTGGAATTAGACTGGTTTGTCCCCAAATCGGGACTGCGGTACTGAAGGGGTTATAACCCAAAGTCGCCGGAATGCCAATCTTGTTTCGAAGAATGACGTATATACACGTATACTTGGGCCATGGGATTATTCACCGAGATGCAATTTGATTGATGCTGAAGTAAGTTCTACTTGAGGTGTGGAGCTCCTTCACCCCTTTAGTACCGCAGTCCCGATTTGGGGACAAACCAGTCTAATTCCAAGTGATTTGTCCCCAAATTGGGACTGCGGTGCTAAAAGTGTTAAGGTCAAGTGAGGAGCCTCAGAAAAACTATTACGGGGGACCATAGTAAATAGGACCAAATATTGTTAGTAAAAATAGGTGAACATACAGTTTTTTTTTGTATACCATAGGTCCTATTAACTATGGGCCCCCGTAAATAGGGTGAACCTCTATCGTAGAACTCCTCTGATGTAGGATGTAAAGGCGCCGATAAAAGTTGTCCGGCGTTGTATGTCCTCTCTTGGGGTGACAGGTCGGTATCAGGTGATGTAGCAGCGGGTATTGCAGCAGTGGGTAATGCAGCAGCAGGTCTTGCAGCAGCAGGTCTTGCAGCTGCAGCAGCGGAAGGAATAGGTGGCAGTCTCACCCGTCGGGGGACGGAAGCCATCGGGCCGGACTATTAATAGTGGTGGGGCATAACGGTATATGTGGGGTGTATCTGTATCCCTCGTGCGCCGAAAGCAGCCGACACAAGGAATTCAGAAGGGAAAAACAAAAACAAATAATAGGACAGCAGCCCAAACAAGCCAGCGTGTATACAAAAATACACCCTCCAGTTAGCCGCATCAGTTAGTGGTAGGGGTCGCATAGCCAGGTTCTACCTACTATTATAGTCGGTGTGGTACCTTGCTACGCTGTCTGCCGTCTCCGTCCTGCTTTCGTCAGCTATGCCCCACCCCCGGAGAAGATATGCGTCAGACAACACGAAACGAGACTCTTATCATAAGGACAGGAAAGAGCAACGATGAAAAGTGACAATAAGAAAATCACGAAAGATAAAAAGCGCAAAACGAAGGAGAAAACAAAGGAAGATCACATTCGAACCAGCTGCCGCAAATGGCGGCACGAGTAGCATAGACATATATCATGATATATCTATATGTAGAGAACACACACATATTCCACTTACAAACCGTAGTCGGCCTGGTGCCTTGCTACCCTATCTGCCCTCTCCTTCCTATAGGACTTTCGTCCTCCGCGGTTTCCCTTTTACTTTTCCTGTTGCCCCCCCCCCCTCCTCCATTGCCTTGAGCACCACCCACGGCGGATGCGTGGCGCTGCCTACTCAGCTGCTGCGCCTCAACCTCGTGCTACCTCACCGTGACAATGCACTTGTCTACTCTGCGCACTGCCAAACAAATAACAATGTACACTATTATTAATAATAGTTTTTCTGCGTCGTAGTTTCGGTTTGTGACCAAAGAGCTTACTCGTACCTGTCTAAAACATCGAAGAATCAGGACGGACATTCAATATTGGTTGTACTGGATATCGAAGGGTACCACTACCGGTTTCACGTACAGCACACAGCATACAGCACACACAGGGTAATCCTTGGTACCAGGTAGAACATATTATTAATACGTAATATTTTTTTTTCTACAACAATAAATACCATGCTTTTATCTGAGGTAAACCATGAAAAACAACAGACAGAGTACACAGCATAATAACTGAGTAACATCGTCCACACCAAAATATATCAATCAGGAGACATGTCAAGCAAGGCAAACCGTGCGCTCTCGAGGGTGTAGGGCCGAGCGTTCCACACTAAAAACTAGTAGTTTGGTACCAGTCGAGGCATGTCGAGGCAAAGTTGCTGTCTGTCAAGGGGTGAAAATGGTGTTCCCTTGACATCTTTGTGTGTGTTCTCTACATCAAACCGTTCTTTCTACCCGTCGACATGCAGCACAACCAGTGTCCGTGCCGATTCTTCCATCCTAAAAGAGATTTTTTTTTTTTTTTTTTTTTCTTCATCACTTTTACTCTCCAGCCCACTCGTAAGAGGTTTTACCCTCGACGATCTTCTGGACAAGCCGTGGTCACAGGTGTCGTCCCTTCTCCCCCCCGGTACGTGCCTTTATTTTTTGTCGCGCATAGGGTTCAGCATTCCCACTGCTCGTCGATTTTCATCGAATGTAGCCAACTCACGCTTTCGCGCTTTCCGCTTATCATTTTTTTATGCAAGAAAAAGTCCCTATGAGCATGCACTCGGTGAGACTTGAACCCACGAAATTGATCTTGACAGGCACGCGGACCACCTACCAAGCCACCGGGGACGCCGGTATATAACAAGTTCTGTCGCCACAGAGATACTACGTTGCCACAGTCCGGCATGCAGTAAGCACACAGCAGCAGTGGGCAATGTCATCATCCTTTTTTTTTTTTTTTTTTTTTTCATCATCACTTTTACTTTCCAGCCCACTCGTAGGAGGTTTTACCCTCGACGATCTTCTGGACAAGCCGTGGTCACAGGTGTCGTCCCTTCTCCCCCCCGGCACGTGCCTTTAGTTTTTATCGCGCATAGGGTTCAGCATTCCCACTGCTCGTCGATTTTCATCGAATGTACAGCTAACTCACGCTCTCGCGCTTTCCGCTAATCAATTTTATGCAAGAAAAAGTTCTTATGAGCATGCACTCGGTGAGACTCGAACTCACGAAATTGATCTTGATTGGCTCGCGGACCACCTACCAAGCCACCGGGGACGCCGGTAATACTGGATACGATAGGCACGACATACAAATTCCATGAAAACGAGAAACGAAAAAGGAAACAAAGAAAACAGAAACAAAGAAGACAAAACGAAAGGGAAAAAGAAAGAACAAACATGTAAGAAACAAACTTTGTCGTGCCCCCCCCGCAGGGAATGTGGCAGACACTTGAAAAGAACGAGTTGGAAAAAAGGCTAATATAACAGAAGAGAAACACCACTAGTTGTCGTAAGCACAGAACAGAGTAAGACTAAACCAAGGGAAAATAACAGGCAAATCAAATCACCTCCAGGTAGCGGCAGGAGTTTGTGGTACGAATAGCATAGCCAGATTCTCCCTGCTACTATTGTAGTCCGCCTGGTACCTTGCTACCCTGTTTGCCGCCTCCGTCCTGCGTTCGTCAACTAAGCCCGGCCCCACGGCGTCAGCCAATACGAAACAAGCAATACAGGCTCGTAATCCACCCACGCCACACGACTCCTCCAGACGTCTTTGTCGCATGTGTCGTACACCCCAAAGAAGAAAAAGTGAAACACCGTACGCATATATATGCATAAATACGTACGTATTACAAGAGGGTTTGTACTATATACTGTATGTATGCATGCATGCGTACGTACGTACGTATGGTGCAGTGTTTATACACAAGCATTGTGCAACACACATGAAACCGTCAACGGAGGGAGAGCAGACGCATATACGCGGAGAAAAAACAGCGCACGTATGGCCTCTCTGATTAGTTCAAAAGTGGCCAAAATCAGTTGAAAGCCACTATTAATACTGCAGACAGAGTGGACGACAAAGTCAGGTTGTATACCCTGCTCAATTCGAGCCAAATCAGGAACGATGTCAGTCCGGGCAATAATAATAGCGGGGCTCCTGGTGTGTAAGGTGTACTTGTTTTTATAGTCTAAATGATTTTGGACGAAAGTGGTCAGGTATACGTGTTTTTTTTTGGCTAAAACCCTTGTTTTCCTACAACAGTATTAATTTCCCAAATACAAAACAGACACATCCACTGTTTGAATTCTGCAGCTCCAGATCTTGTGATCCTCACAATATGATACACGGACTTATTTCCTGCGTGAGGCCATATATTTTAATGTGAAGAAAACAACAACATATCAAACCCGTAGTACGCGCGATCGCAGTATCACTATTGCAGGGGTCCATAGTTAAACGACATATGGTATACATAAAAACCTATATATTTACCTGTTTTTACTATTACGGGGGTCCATAGAAACCTATATATTTACCTATTTTTACTATTACGGGGGTCCATAGTTAACGGGACCAAATTTTGTTAGTAAAAATAGGTAAATATATAGGTTTTTATGTATACCATAGGTCCTGTTAACTATGGACCCCCGTAAAATAACAATATTTGGTCCTATTTACTATGTGGTCCCCCGTAATATTTTCACCCACAGCCTCAAAAATAGTTTCCTACCAGGTAGACCATAAAAATCCTCGATCTGTGACAGCTGGTGTTCATGCGTAAGTACGGCAGTATTCATTGTGGAATGTGTTTTGACTCACACTCAGAGAACCTGAGAATAACCGTAAAAGCGAGAAGAACTACTACTTACTGCTGTACGATATTTATTCCATCTACAGCAAGCAGTGCATAATTTTTTGGTCTACAAAGATGTACCAGGTACCAGGTATAATATTCGGAGCGAACCTCGGCAAGGCAAGGATCAAAGATAGATGTGGGGTGGGGAGACAGCACTTTTACCCCATGACAGACACCGTCAAATAAACATATCTTGACAGACAGCCTTGACAGCCAAAACCCGGGGATGCTCGTATAATAGGATGTATGCATGTATGTATACCCTCTCGCAAGAAGGCCGGTCTGTTCAAGTTCGAAATCGCGCGGCGGGAGCCTTCTCGTCCCGAGATGAGATTGGATGCTGTGAATGCAGATTGATTGCAGATTGATTGTGGGGGTGATTGTGATGGCCCAGGAAGCTTCTCTCGATATTTAACCCCTCTAGTACCGCAGTCCCGATTTGGGTACAAACCAGTCTAATTCCAAGTGATTTGTCGCCAAAACGGGACTGCGGTACGAAAAGGGTCCTTCTTTGTCGCACACATACATACATGCTTGGTACCAGGTAAACTATCCACCGGTGTTGTTCGTCGAAAGCACCTGCATACTTTCTCGTGGTTGGTGTAGACGATACCAGTAATATTATGCTGTATATGCGGCATTGACCCAACTAACACCACAGCAGCAGTATACGGCCAGCAACACCACAGCAGCAGCAGCAGCAGCAACAGAGCAGTACGAGTTCCAAGGGTTCGCGAAAATATTAATCCGGACACCCCTCCCCGTAACTTACTACACCATACTATTTTCGAGATATAATGGGGGGCTGTTGTACTAGTAATAACAAAACCCAAATAAATGAAATACAGAAATATATGAAAATGAAATCGCTTTTCGTAATTTCTTTCAGAAATCCCGACGCACTGGTCTGTTGATCGATCGTTTTCGCGCACTTTTACTTGCTGTTTCGAGAATGGGAAAGAGTGTACAGGTCGTTTTTTTTCTTTCTTGGTCGAGCACACCCCTTGGTGGTGCTGCGATTTTGACATTAATAGTAGTGTCACCACATCGAGGAATAGCACACTTTTATGTCAATCTAGTACTACTCTTGTAGTTCTTTTTGTGGTGAGTCTGTGCCAGCTTCCTCTGCGCGTGTGTCTATGTGATGTGTTTGCTTGCACCACCGCTCAATCGACTACAACAAAAGTCACGATGTACTATACATTACCAGGTATTGTCAAGTTGTTACTAACACTAAGTCGTTCTTGTACACTCCCTATATACCAGCTACTTGCGACAGACCAGATACCGTGATATACCAGCAGCAGAACTGAACCACCGCTGCTCTGCCCACCAAGTAATTAAAAACCTCTACCGGTATGCTTCTTTCTATGTTTCACTGACCAGGGTACCAGCTCTCACCAACACAAAATCGAACAATCAAGTAACAAGGTGCTGGGCACTGCTGCTGTATACATAAGATACATACAAACATACCTGGCATGCAAGTCTTAACACTCGGGTAAAGCCGTTGAGAGAGGGGGGGAGAGAGACCCCGTCGAGAGCAACGGGCAAAAGGTACACGCACGCACCTCTCTGCTCCTCCTCTCTTGCCCCTCCCCAGCGTGTGCCAGTCCTAGGAGGAAGTGCTTCTTCTGTGCCCGTCCGCAATGACTTCCCGTCCTGGACAAATATTATGTTGCCTGGTATATTGTTTTCACTTAATTTTACTGGACGGAGATATTTTCGAAATACGCCAGGCAGTTTTCGCAAAAACTACATGTAGGTTCTGTGGCAGGGCTGGGGGCCAGAAGGGTCAGACTAATGTTCGTATACTGTCAATGATGTCATACCCTGTCATCACGACTGACACCCATTCTCTCGTTCATTGTTAATTCGCCACATACGGCATACGTATGATTCTGGCTGGTCCGCGTATCACGCCCATGGCGCGTATCACGCCCATGGCAACGCCGTTAGTTTTTGTTTCTTCGTCGAACGATTTGTACATACCAGGTACGTAAGAAGCGCAAGAGTTATTCACCCCACACTGACGATGATGTGTCTACCTGTTCTCCACATTAATTAACACTTTTAGTTATAACAATAGTGCAGAACCGCACGCAGTCGTCCCGTTTTGGGGACCAACCACACAGCGGTATACAATAGGCCCGCCAATAAGAAAGTACCCAACAAGAACCAAATAAATGCTCACTTTTTTGGAGAACGCTAAGAAAGTTGGGCTAAGAATAACGGCTCCTCACCCCGGCAGTGGTGAACTTTACAACTCGTAGTCAACTCTCCTACCAGGCACGACCCTTTTATGTACTATTAATAGCCTGTGCTCAAAAGGTTGTTTGAAGCTGGGGCCCCAACAAGAATCTCAGGCTTGTTCAGATTACAAGCAGTAGTAGGAGTTTCTTGTTGACGAGTCCATACAATACTAACTGCTGTGTACCAATTAGAACCTGAGTGGTTCGTCCCCAGATCAGGAGTGATGGTTGACGATGAAGATGATGATATCAACATTATTATATGACGAGGGACCATATTAAAGAGGACCTATAGTAAGAACAAAAACCTAGATGTTTCGCTATTTTTACAAACAATATTTGGTCCTATTTACTACGTATGGTTCCTCGTGATAGCTCGCTTCCCTGAGATCCTGCCTGTGGGGTAGGCTGTAACAAAATGCATCTCGATGGGAGAAAATAAACAAGTACGAATTATTGCGCACAGCAGCAGCAGTATCACACATATACGAGTCCGTACAGGGAATAAACGGAACGACCTGTGTGGTATACTATCTAGCCATCCCGTTCGTAATCAGATCATTCAACCGAATAACGTATCGATGGCACTGCTGCTGTAATTAGATATACACCTCAAAAACAAAAAAAAATGGAAAAGGAAAAAAAAAGAAACACGAAGAGGGAAAATTAGAAAGACAAAAAAGAAAGAATAAAATAAAGGCAAAAACAAGAGACAGAAAACGAAGCAAACATGCGCTCAGGGCGCAGGCCGACTCCCGACGACAAGGAAGGTTGCTGTTTACTGGTACGATCAGTCCTTTGCTTTTCCCGGCTGACTGACAACAGGACACGTCACAAGAAGAGCAGACGGAAGGAAAGGAGGATACAATAAGAAGAACGTTGAGATAAAGAGCTACTACGGGGGACCAAAGTAAGTAAGACCAAATAATACTGTTACTAAAAATAGGTAAATATATAGTTTTTTTTATGTATACCGTAGGTCCTATTAACTGTGGACCCCCGAAATAACAACAAACTTAAAAACGAGCAGTCCTCGGAGTATGGAGTTTATGTACTGGGAGAATCTCTGCGAACCTCGCGTACTGCTGTTGACACCATCCTTGGTTGTGAAAGCGCCAAACGTTCTTTCTACCTGGTATTATTTATTACGGAGGACCATCATAGTAAATAGGACCCAATATTGTTAGTAAAAATAGGTAAATATATAGTTTTTTATGTGTACCATAGGTCCTATTAACTATGGTCCGCCGTAATAATGCCCTTCGGCATCCATCCCCAGCACAACCAGTTGTCCGTGCTGATTCTTCAATAAATTCTAGAGGAAAACAAACTATTAATACCAGGTATTGAATAGGACATTCAATAAATTCTAGTAGGGAAAAAGCAAACTATTGAATAGGATTGATTATGATATACTGCGAGTACGTTATTATGCATGGAGTAGACAATGCAATGATGCCGATGGGATCCATGTCATGTTGGTACTGGATACGAAACGCGCGACGTACACTTTCCATGACCATGTGACAGAACAATCAGTGTTACGTGAGTTCATGTGGACAACACACACATTCGTGCATATACATAGAGCCGGCGTCCCCGGTGGCTTGGTAGGCGGTCCGCGAGCCTATCAAGATCAATTTAGTAAGTTCGAGTCTCACAGAGTGCATGCTCGTAGGGACTTTTTCTTGCATAAAATTGACTACAAAGCGCGAGAGCGTGAGTTAGCTGTACATTCGATGAAAATCGACGAGCAGTGGGAATGCTGAACCCTATGCGCGATAAAAACAAAAGGCACGTACCGGGGGGGAGAAGGGACGACACCTGACCTGTGACCACGGCTTGTCCAGAAGATCGTCGAGGGTAAAGCCTCCTACGAGTGGGCTGGAAAGTAAAAAAAAGTGATGATGAAAAAAAATAAAAAACAAAAATGATGTGCATGTTGTGTAAAAGAGCAGGTAGGTATTCGCTATGTTCCCGAAACATGGATGAATTATATGGATGGATGGATGGATGGATGGATGGAAGATCAACTCAAGGTGCGCGATATGATATAAAATGTGTTATTAATAATAATTTGTGAGTTTAGAATTTCAGGCTTGAGATTTTTGTTCAATTTAAGAAATAAATACACCTACAGTAGTACCTCTCAAGCGAGGAGAGGAACGCGACGACTCCATCTAATAAATCCTACCAGGTATATATGTATGTGTGTAATAGCCTCTCAGAGCTTGTTGTTCAACGTTGATGTCACTATAAGCCGCGAGCCGTGGGGCCAAAGAGGAGATTGTCAACTGCTGCTGCTGCTGCTGTTGTTGTCGCGTTGTTACCGGTACTATACGTACTATTAATATAATATATTGTACTGCACTGCGGTGCTGCCAGCTGGCACACCCCCCCCCCCCTCCTACCCGTACTATTTATTGATATTTAATGTCTTAGCCCTTATTTTCTCCTATCCTTCCTCGTGGGCATACAACTATTGATACAGCAATGTAGTGGGTGCTCGCTGATAAAAAACAAACGTGAATTGGTGTCCAGGCTTAACGTCGGCTTTAGTTTTCCGACCTTGATCTAACTCCTGTGTAGAGGATTTCTAGAGTTGGTCCAACTGTTTGTTGAGCCGTGCTTCTTAACCCAATGTCCCTATTGCTCGTGCCGATCTATATAAACCTACTACGTATTTTTTTTCAATGGAATGTTTCCGAACTGCGGGTGCCCACTGCCCACTACAACTCTACAACAACACCACAACACTACGTACCCGAGGTATTAACTCCATCTTACACTGCTGCATCGCCTACACGTAAGTAGTTAATCAAACCACCATGGAAATCCGTTCGTACGTAGTACACCGAGCCTCGTCGTTTCGTCACAACGACGCACGCGGAACATTGCTGAACGAATAAGCAAATCTGGTATTTGGTTTGCTAGTGAATCTGGAATTATTAATAATAAGTAAGTGCTGAGTGCTGGTGAACCCTTTCAAGACTGCAGTCCCGGTTAGGGGAAACACTACTTAGAATTAGACTGGTTTGTCCCCAAAACTGGACTGCGGTTCTAAAAGCCTTCCCAGCCTGTGTCTTCTCACTTCAACCGACTGCATCCGCCGTCATCAATTTTATGACCCACCTGCCCATCCCCTTTGTTCAGGCATGCCAACGATTCAATACTTCTCTACAAGCCCCAGATTTCCTCCGTCCAATCCACCTTGTAGATAGACAGTTTTGAAAATCTTTGATCTACTTGAAAATAAATAGACAATTATGGCTCAAGAATTCTGGATAATTTTTTCACATTCATGTAGACTTCTACCCTTATCGTGCAAATTTCAGTCAAATCCTAAGTATGATACGAACGACCACTCACTCCGCCAGAAGCCCCGTTCTTATCCCCCCTTCTACCTCTTATGGAAACCCTCATACCTGGTACGTTTCATGGATCAGGCTAACCCGACCTCTCATGGCCCCGCTCCAATCTCTGCGAGGCTATCTAACTCGCCCCATATGGCCAGCCTGATCACTCCAATGATCTTTCCATCCTATCACCGATATTCTATTTTTTCACGAGTGTTTCAGAAATGGAGTTCGCCCCTTCTTCTGCCTCCCTCACGTACGTCATAAACGCCCGAGACTTCGACCTTCCTGCGCGTTGGATTTGCAACTCCGAGATTCCTTGGGACGTAAGCTGGGTGGTCCCCCCGATTCTTCCTGAGTGCAGTGCGAACTGCATGGGGTCTATACCGCTGCTAAATCTCAGCGCCGCGACCTCTTCCGCCCTATTGAACACTTTTCACCCGACTGGGGTGCTCCTAACGGTCAACGGCGCTTCCGCTGGTAGCAAGGGGTATACGTCAAGCAGTTCGAGCAGAGTTTTGAACGCCCCCATCGACGCCCCCCCCGACATCTTCTCCTTTACGAGACGCGTGCGCGTGATGGTGCGCCGTGCCCTCTTTTAGTCGCACTTCGACGTCAAAAACTTTAACTGCACTGCTGTGGCGATCACTTTGTTCTAAAGCGCCACCTGCACTCCCTAGTGAAAGAAAGAAATGCATTTCCGCGTCAGACAAAAGTCGGGATGAACCTGCCCGTTTGCGTACGCCCACAACAGCTTAACTCAGACGCTAGGTAGGAAAGGAAATATGACACAGAGTGAGTTCTCACCACATCACGTAACCCCCGTCTGCCATGCTCATGACTGTCTGTCGCCCTTCCGTTAGCATTGCCCACGTCAGGGGCAATCTAACTTGTTTTTTCCTTTGGGACATACCGTGCGCCCTGTCTAACCCCTTTCCCACTGCGATTATCATGCAATCAAACAAAGGTAGCTCCCAGCCTGCGAACATCTTGTGGAAAACGTTAGTGGCCGCCAAGTACCCTCTGACGGTCGATTGCTGGTTATTATGCACGAAACAGAGGGACGTCATGAATTCGAGTAGTTCAGTCAGCATTGCATTGGGATCGTCAATAATAGTATGCAACCACGGCCCTTTACCCTGTGCTTGTCTCTTTTCACAATGGTGTGCCACTTCGCCAAGTGGTGTTTCTGAATACTCTTCGCGACTGAACCAAGCGCGAGCGTTTCGACCAACCTCGCCACCTCTTTATTCTTTCCTCCGTTGTTGTCCCCGGTTCCTGTGAGACGCGTGCGCGTGCGGCATGCCTACCATGCGTTGAGAGAGACATGCAATGTCAAAAGCGCGCGAGTCAATATAGTTCCTTTGTGTCGTTCATCATAGGGTTCCATGGAATGTCGTCGTGTTCGTTGAGGATGTTCTTTCTCTGAAGCTCAACGTAAAAAATCCCCGGACCCTGTCGACCAATGGGTTGTTCGTAATACTCGTTGGAGTGGATTAGCGCCGTGACCTTGTCTGCCGGTATCGTTCTAGGCCACCGTGAAATTCCATCAGCTAAAGTGTTCTGCGCGCCTGGAAAATGTGTTTCAGTGCGGTTCCAACCTCCTGCGAGTTCAAGGCGCCCCAGCATTCTCATGAGTAAGCACACCCTTTTGTCTGTCGCCCCACCGCTTCGACGCACCCACGATGCGGCAGCCATGTTGCCACCTCGCATCAAGATCGGATCCCCTGCCGCGTCCGGCCGGTCTCCTACCAATTCGAGCGTGACCCGCACATTCACAACCATTTCTAGTAGCTCTAACTGGTTGATAGTGATGGTACAGGTCTCCTGAAGATCATCGTTCCTTTCAAGTTGGGTAGCCAACTCTATCGGCAACTCAAATCTACAAAAAAAACTTCTTCTCAGCAGAGAAACCTCCCACCGCCTCGAAAATCGCGTCAGACAGGTAGTGCTTTTTGGCGGGCCGTTTTATCGCCTTGTAACAGGGCGCGCTAAGCGTCTCTTCTCCTGCTAGAAGGTCGTGATCTATCACCCACTTCCCAAACAGGAGTTCAGCATCAAACTCTCTGCCAAGATCTACCATGCGGTTCTGATTTTTCCTAGCGCTTGTGTCGTGTGATCCGGTCAGTCGCAACAGCCTCCATACGAAATACCTGCCCGCTCGCCCCACGTACGTGAGGTTCCACAGCTTCCCGGCCATGCTGAAAACGTCCCTCGCGGTCACTCGCCTTCTGCTCAAGGGCCACTGAGCAAGCAGTAGCCTTTTTATAGCGTCGGACTTTTCGCGCGGGAAAGAAATTATCATTGTGTGCGAGTCGGTAGTGAACCCTAGCGCGTCAATCGTGGAGTCCCAGTCCGTACTTTTCTTCGGGACTAAGATGGGCGTTACTCCCTCCTCCCCCGGATAAATTTACGCACGTGATCCGAGGCAAGAGAGGCTGACGCGATCAGGGCGGTCTTGTCGTCGTCTGAGTGTTGAACCCTGATTAGGAGATAGTCGTCTACACGCACGGTTGTGAAAAATGGGTAAGATATCTCTCCCCCGCTGTGCGCTCTGAGTTTGGCGTCTGGAGGAATCGGCGCGGGTGTGCCTTCTTCCCATCGATCTACCACCTCAACATGGGCCATCATTTGTTTTCTTTCTTCTAGTGGCTGGCTCGACTTGAGTATGGTGTTGAGTGCGCGTGTTCGGCCGCGGCCGATGTGACACCGAAGAAACCCGGCGATCCCGACCATCCGAACGTTAAACGAAAATCAATCACAACCAGATCTCCTACTGTGTAGCAAGTATAGTGAGCTTGGTCCGGGTCTATCCGCACGTTCCTGAAGGCGTCTGTCGGCCTTACTCATCAGTATCCTCTTTACTGGGAAGTCTTTGCTCAGTGTCACGAGTTCGTCCAGCAATTTGGGCAGCGCGTGTGCTCACAGGCATTGTAGGATAGTGTCAGGGTTGGTGTCGCTGTTGAGTTTACCTTTCTCCCCTCGACTCTGTACATTGAACGATAAATCATTTATTATCCTAACCTTGTGTGTCACTACGGCCGCTAACGGGGACACTCGTAGATTAGGGATTTCGTGCGCAGTTGACTTTTGTATCACGACGCATTTTAGACGTCTTACATCTTCGCCAATTTTCTTCCAGACTGCTGGCAAATGCTCGTTGACACTGGGGTGGTTTCCGCACTGTAATGCGCGCTCTAGATTTACACCCGTCGCTGCTGCGCTCACCGGTAGCCCCCCCATGACGATCGCGACGAGCTCGCCCACCGCCCTGAAACCTTTCAGACTCCGAAGAATCGTTTTATGTATGCGGGGTCTATCGGCGGTGCGACCAGAGATCCTCCTAGTGCTTGAGCTACGCCCCCCACGACTCCTTGCTTATCGCCCATCACGCTGTGCAATTTAGCGAGCGTACAAATCATTTCTTCTCTTTCTCGTGCGTCAATATCATCATCTCCGAGTTTTTCGTTTCCTGCGTGCCATTGTTGTATCATGCATTCTGATCGTTTTCGATTGAGCGACTCCCCATTAGGAACAGCCGTGAGTTTGCTGACCCGCTACTCTCCCGCGCGTCGACTGAAACGAGCGTTGATTCATCCAACTGCTACAAGAGAGGCTGGACTTGCCCTTGCTCTCTCTGCCCGGCTATGTGCATTGACTGTGCTGCTGTGGGAATTTCTCTGTACTGAACGGGTGGACAACCCTTCTGATTTGAGCCTTCCGCGGGATCGACACTGTATCGATTTGCGTGAAAGTGGGGTACTCTGAGCAGATCTGTGCTGTGGTGTGAGTCTTCCGCGTAGCCGATACTGTCTCGGTTTCCGTCGGAAGGCGGTAATCTGGCCCTCTGCCCACAACAAGCCTGCTGTACTGAACCTTCCGCAACCTCGGCACTGTCCCGATTCGCAAAGAAGTGGCGTAATCTGGCCCTCTGTTCAGGCTGAATGTCCCTTTTATCAAGTACCCCCTTCTTCTGGTTATTCACTGATGCGTGCGCGTCGGATATATCTCGCTGTTTGTTTGCGGGGAGTGGGGCGTGTGGTTTATGCAAAACTGAGTGGAACGACTTGGCTGGCGATAGGGATCCGTGTACGTACACATTGCGGCGGGGGACGAGAGGGTGCGTGTGTCGGGCATGCGAAGGTGGATGGGACCAGTGGAATGGCTACTGCAGCCCTGAGCTCCTGCGTGAATAAGTTTTTCTTCTTGCCGTACGGTCTCTTGCCGAGGCGCTGTCTCAAATGATTTGCTGCTTGATTCACTGATTTTGTTTCTCGGTACCTGACACTCACTGTGAAACAGGACCGGCGACACCGACCCGGGAGTGGGTGCATGGAGAATTTCCATGGCCCTCCTGGCGTCTCCGAAAACTGTCCATTCTCCGGTCGCCCCTGCCCCCCCCTTCGGTCGGTCCTGCCGGATGGCAGAGCCCGTATTGTCAGTTGCTTCCGTTCCCCCGGCCCGCTCCACCCCCGGCGGACGCACCACACCGGCCGCCGACCACGTAGTTTCTGCTAAACCGCGCGACGCTCGGCTGCCGTGACGATCCCCTCCCTTCTCCTGCCGCTCCCCCACAGGCTGCAGCGGCCGCCTGATACTGCGTAGGCTGGTGCAGCAGCGCCGGGGGCGACGACGGGGGTGGCGGCGGTGGTGGCGTCAGTGCTTGGAGCTTCAGCTACGGCCCGGCGACCGACGGACCTTTTCCGGCGGGTATGAGGTGGGAAAACGTGCAGTTTACCCGCCGGTACCGATCGCCGCGCCATGCAAAATCGCACAAGCCAGGCGGCGTCCCCCGCTCCAGCATGCGAGCCTTGAACGTGGACCCGCCTCCTGCTCCGGCGCCGTCCCGGGCTTGCGTTTGGGCACTCCGCTGCCCTCCCACGTTGGGGGCTCCTTTCATCTCGGAGCCTGATGTTTCGGGCGCCTGTGTCCAGAAACTCTGACGCTCCGTGAGACTGGGCCCAGCGCCTTCCTCTACCAGCTCTCTCAACCGCGTGAAAGCCAGAGTGGTCATGGGGACGCCTGTGCGGGCCGGAGGAGCTACGTATTGGAGCTTCCAGTGCAGGACGCCCCCCTACTTTGCGAGGTCGATCACCCCCACCTGTAGACCGACGTTCATGGCTGTGATACGCACCTCGCGGACCTTATCCTCGTGGTCCAGGAGTGTTTTGTAGTGTCGACGCAGGTAGACCTCCTCTGTGTTTTTAAGCTGCTGGAGCTCCTCCGGTACGGTGCGAACCCCGTTCCTGCACATCACCTGCGCTCCCTCCATGCCGTACTCGAGAGTCGCCATGAACGCCGCAACGAACGTGGCGAAGTGCACTTCCGCAGGCATGTCGACCGGCTCCTGCCGGACTGGCTGCCCGGCTGGCAGAGGAAGATAAAAATACTCAACCCCGATTTCAGGCAGGGATCGAAGCTGCTTTGTGACAGCTTCGGAAATGTAAGCCAACTCGTGAGCGCCAGAAAAAGAAGTGGGCGGGTTACTACCTCTTGCATGTTGAATCCCCTGCGCGCGGTGAAGAGCTTGAGACCTCCAATGCATACCATACGTCTGCCGCCTGCTTTGCGGTAGCTTTGACGCCCGCGGAGATCGCAGCCTGCAGGTTTGCGTCTTGCGGAGCTGGCAGCAGCTGACATTCCATGGCCCCGCCGGCCCACGGGGCCAACAAGCCGCCAGCGATAGCGTCCCCCGGGGGTTGGGCAACCTGCTCAAGTGGCTGGATTTCCTGCGGCTGCGGCTGCTGCTGCTGTTGCTGTTGCTCCTGCTGGTGAGCCTGGATGTTTTCCAGGCATGTCAACCGAGCCGCGATCGCGTGGTTGCTCGCCAAAACCTGTTGCAGCACCGCCATCATGGCCGGATCGGCTGCTGCTGCCGGAAGGCCCAGGCCGATGCCCGCGGCTCTGCCTTGGCCGATGCCTCCAGCGGGTGCTCCGGGGCCGGGCAGGCCAGCTCCTTCCCTTTACTCACTCCCCACGTGGCGCGGGGCGTCCGCGCCTCTCACTACATCTAGCGGGGGGTCCTCGCCTCTTGCTGGGAGGGAGGGCTAGGTGGCCATGACGAAGAAGAAGGTCGATCAATTGTCTGGGCTCACTACTGATACGAGCTCTCGTTGTTGCCATAGCGGCCGTCTAAGACCAAGCAGCTCTAGTGGCTAGACGCTTTCGACTGACGTCTAATCTCGCCTCATCTCTCCATTCTGCCCAATTTCTTCGAATTCCAAAACGCCTCCACAAACTCCACCTCCCTGCGGGAAGTCACATGTTTTGAAAATCGTTGGTCTGTTTATCAATAAATGGGCAAGAGGGTGATTAAACTAGGTTGACGATCGGTGCAGTTTGGTTGAACTGGCGAGGGAGGCCATAACCTGGAAAGAGTTTTGATTGAGAAATACCATCTGCAGCTGTAGGAAGAATACCATTCACAGGTATTAATAGTACGGGGATTCACAGGGCGTGGGCGAGGAGGGATCTGTGGCAATGAAAGGGTGGGAGGTCGGCGTGTTTTTAATTTCAAGGAAACCATTCAAGTTTCAAACAGTGCGATGGGGGTCGGGTGCAAAAGTAAAATTTATTTGATTTACTGGTATATATTATGGAATAATGGCCAGCAGCTTCGAGGGCGGAAACTAATGAAATATATACGACATTCAGTCTTGGCAGAAAATAAATTCCGTTGTCTGTTCGTATGGCACGACAGTTTGCCAATCAATCTGCAATAATAGCACGCGACAGACAGCAGTACATAAAAAATTATAAAAAAATACCATATTTTAGATAAGGCTCGCGGTTCACCGTCATGACGTCAACGCTCCTATAGGCCATTGGATTGAACGGATTTATAGTGGCGTTCCTCGCTGAAGCACAAAAGCTTGTTACAGCTGAAACTGCCAGTGCCGTCGGTTGCGTGCCGAACAAATCATGCGACAGCATAGATAACAGACAGCTGTAAACTCTTGCACGAAATATACTGTCAGCCTGAACTTGCTTCTAAACTCCCGAATCATAAGTGCTATTCGACACACCAGGTACATTCGTTTATCAACGAACACGTCTGCTGTCAGTTCGGCTAACTCATCACCGTTACCCCGCACACAGCGGAAGGGCGGCTCCCCCTGTGTCCCTCATTCCGCTCTACTCTGTGATCCGTCCGGTAATTGCCTTGAGCTTGAATATATACCCCCCCCTCCCGACGGCCATGCATGATAATGAGTACCCCCCCCCCCCCCCCCCCCCCCCCCCCCCCCCCCCCCCCCCCCCCTCCCCGAGGTCCAGAAAGTGCTCGCGTCCCAGTAAACAGCGAGCGGTAGTATAGCAAGCAGCAGTTTAGTAGTAGTAGTAGTAGTAGTGGTACAGTTCCGGGATTACATGACACGGGTTGCAAGTTGTTGGTGCTACAACAAGCGGACGAACGAGCAGCAAGCAGCCTGGGCAATTGTGCCGCAAGCAGTCTACAGCAGTAGTAGTAGTAGTTAGCAGTCACTCAAGAAGAGCCGGGGACGTGTGCTACATTCACTAACCACGAAAACAACTCGTCGTGGGTTACCGACCTACCTGTCGACCGTCGACCGGGAATCGGCGCGTCGGAACCATCAAGCTTCGATGACCAGTAAGAAACGAGACACTGTATACTACGATCGTATTCGTATCAGATACGAGTATGTAATCTTGGGAGAATGTGTGACTGGAGATCGACTCGTTTGCACGAGGTTGATAGAATATTTGTACCAGACATTACGTAGAAGATTGGACGGAGGGAATCTGGGGTTTGTGGAGAGGTATTGAATCGTTGGCATGCTTAAACAGAGGAGATGAGCAAGAGACACATAGAGTTGATGACGGGTGTAGCTGGTTTAACTGGGAGGAGAGAGTCTGGAAAGGGTTGAAACAGGGAGGATGAAGACCACCTACTGTTGTAGGGTGTCGTACTCTACTCGTGGGTGTGTTCGAGCAGGGGCCTGGCATTGGTACGAGGTCGGCGAGTTGAAAGAAGAAAAAACGTGTGAAGCACGAGAGCGTCTTCTTCTGTTTTTAGGATGACTATTGTTATGGGAGACAAAACCAGAATCATCCCGAAGAGAGAGTTTCCCTTCGTGATGGTAAAACCTACACAAGGATGCTTGTGATACCGGGTATTCTGTACTCGATACTGGTCTGGGGACATCTGACGGATTCATATATATTCTGGCGTTTCGTGTTATGTGTCTAGGCAATATTTGTTATGCCTGAGTCTTCTGGGTTGTGTGTATGGCTCGCCTTGCGAGGCAGTCGTGATGCTGAGATACCACCCGAGGTTTGATGCTAAGATACTCCTCATTTTTTGTGAGAGGGTAGAGCATGACTTATGGGTACGGCTTACTCCTGTCTGTGTGGTTTATGTGGCGAGACCTCTGACGTGAAGGTATTGGACCACCTGGTATGTATTGGAGCCTTTGACGATGAGGTACTCACTGCGCTTCTGTGTATTGGTGTATTCCAGTAGTGATGATTTTGTATATATACAAAGGGCAACGCCGGCGGCCTGGGCGGCCGCTGGTCGCAGACTCGCGTAAAGAAAGTATAATGTAGAGGAGTAGAAGGATGCTGAGACCCGATGTCAAGAGATTGAGAGCCTGCGCTCCGCAATCCACTCTAAGATTTTATTGTGTGTCTTCATACTAACATCGACTTGAGCAATGAAAAGGCGGCAGAATACTGACGAGTACTTGCCGATTAACCGAAAAGTGGCGGAACCTAGAAAGCAGTGTAACTAACTTCAACTCAGGGAGTAGGCGATGACTGACAGCGCAGCTCCGCAGGAAGGTGTCGTCACAGCAGCTGCCCAATACTGCTGCAGCTATACATCTCCGCAGCCACATTGCACAGCCCCACTGTTGCTGCCGCTGTACGATGGTGTACACGCCATAAGTGCTGCCGGCCGTCATAAGAGCTGCTGGCTGTAGGTGACATGCGATACCTCTCGCATACATCCCCGGCTTATATTTTTATGGATGGCAGTTCTCAACTAAGCCTGGGTGGCGTGTGCTCTCGGGGCGTTCCATCGGTGTCTGAGATACAGCCACCTGCTCAGGCTCCCATAATGGCGACGCCGGCCGGATAGTTGACCCTCCCCATGGGTCGGGGAATGGCGTGCGAGAGAGAACTAACCGAATGCATATATAAACTCTGTCGAGAGACCATGGACCAAAACACTGACCGGGAAGGAATTTTCGGAGATTCCTTCGTAGATCTCAACGTCAAGGCTTCACGCAGGCACTACCGCGCTGAGCGGGCGGAACTTCCCACGCGGGGGGTTTCAGATGTAGAGAGGGCACGCTCCGGCGAAGAAACCGCGCGGAAAGACGGTGAGAGGCGGGAGGGATCTGCCGACTAACAACGGATCGGATTAGGCTGAGGATCATCATAGGTATACTTGTACAGCTCTTCTCTACGCTATATCGGTAGGCCACGTGAGTTCAAGTTCACGTCCGACAGCAGTGTATACAGACACAATATTGTGTTACCAGGCCTGGTGCAGCTGAAGGGGTACCATTACGTTAAAGGAGAGCGAACTCCTTAGGCAAAAGCTTGAGCAGGTGTCGATGATTTGTCAGAGCGAGACGCGTCGTTGGCAGCGGAAAGAGCGTCGTTGGCAGCAGACAGAGCGCGTGGTTGGCAGCGGAGAGAGCGTTAAGGATATCAGCCGAGGAACCGGTACAGGAGAATGCCGGTGGGAGGAGCGGGCAGACCATGCAGCAGGAGAGTGCTAGACAGCCAGTGCCGGAGCAAAGCTACCGCATTCCGACCGGCCCGTCGCTCATCATGTCATCGCCAAATATCATGCGGGTACCCGAGTTGACGGGCGTAGTCAACTCCACTTGTGGTCGAGCAGATTCCTAGCTTACCTGACGGCGCGGGGTTTGATCGATACGCTTGAGCCCACAAGCGACCCCATCCGGACAGCTGGAGGTTTAGGAAGGATGGTAGAGCACGACCGGTCTATCTACCATCATGGGCAAGAAACGGTCGAACAGTGTGAAAAGGCATGGGATTTTCTGATAGAATCCATGCAGGGGTAGCCTGTCGAGGAACGAATGCATGCCACTGGATCATCGGTTGAGGAAGCGTGTAAAGTCGTTGTGGGTTGGTATCAGCCGAAAGGAGATGCCGAGAGGGGTCATCAGGAGAAAGAATTCGAGAACATCGCGATTCAGAGGAGAAATAATTCGAGAACATGCGCACTTATTCGACGGTCGCATGGCCAGGTAGTGTGGCACTGCCCAGCCCATTGCCGTCTACGCATCGAACTATTGCGGTACGCCATTGGCTGGAACGCCGGCGCTCCAGCAACCGCGCGTGGAGCCGACAGCGACGAGGCCGGCGACGAGCTACTCGATCGATGTGATGCGGAGCTGCCGACGCGAGCCTCAAAATGGGCGAGCTCGGTGATGCTGAAATGCCGGGTGCAACGTCTGCACAGCAGCGGGATGACCCCGGGGTGGTGGGCCTTGGTGTTGCTGTGTCCGACGTGGTAGAGCTTGGTGTTGCTGAGCCACGTAGAGGAAAAACTCTGTGTCCGACGTGGTGGAGCTCGGTGATGCTTAGCCTGAGGTGGTGGAGCTTGGTAGTGCTGTGTCCGAGGTGCGTACACAGGACGAAGTGGAGCTCGGCAAAGACGGGGCTGCGCGTTTAATTTTCACATCGAGCAGGAGCAGCAGCGAGCGTCTGGAGGCGGAACTGGTTGTGAACCGATCGTCGCAGCAGGCGAGATTGGGGCAGGAGGGGACGTCAACCCGCCCTTTCGACCCGGGCAAACTGACAGGGGAGAGGCTGGCACGGTGTGACGGAGCAAGAGGGGACGGGGACCAACAGCAGCAGCAGCATCGAGGAGCGAAATGTCCCGTTTGACCCTGGGAAGCAGGCCGGGGGGAGGAGGACTACAGTAGCAACAGCAGCAGGGAGCGAAATTTCCCGTTCGACCCTGGGAAACAGGCATGTTATATTTTTCCAGTGTCGCTCACTATAATGGTGGGTTGGATCCGTTTTGTTTGTCCTTTTCTTTGTGTTTGACTGGTATATTCTTGTACGGAGTGTGCAGCATTACATAAATTGAGGTGTACCAGGTACCTGGCATGTTCTACCAGGAATATGACAGAAACTTCTCCACCGCAGCTGCTGTCTACGTACACGTATATTAACCAGATGGTGTGATGGAACCGTGATGTACCACGTCTGCTACCTGATTCCTTACTGCTGTGTCTGCTCAGGCCGCGAGTTGTAATGGCAAAACAGACGCATCTGCGTTGCCAATTACCCACTTAGATATGAGGAAGAGTAGAAATCGGCACGGACGTTGTCTGGTCACTACTGTTTTGAGTGAAGAGGCTTGAGGGGGGATTTGATGGTATGACTCTACTCGCAGACATAATGTATAATGATGTGATTCGTTGTCTAAAATAACGATTAAGCTTGGTTTCTGGCACGACTTGGCTTGGTATCGGACGCTGAAGCTACCCACCCGACACAACTGCCCAGCACCCTGCGGGCGTGCGAGATGCAGTCCATGCCGCGGCAACGTGGAGCCGCGGCGGAAGACAAGCGTCGCATCCGTAAGGTAAGGAGCAGTAGACGGGGTTTGAGAGGTGGGTCTGAGGGTCGTTCAGTAAGAATCGAATACAGAGTAGATTCAATATTATTTTTTTTTAGTTGGAATTGACGAGATGCAACACGGTTTGGCGCTTGTTTCATGATGTGGCATGCTTGCATCGGATGTACGAGTTAAAGTTATATACCTGTGGTACATACTGGTACGTGATATTCGGCATTGTGTCTTCTGTACTACGACTTCTGTAGTACGATGTCAGAATACGAACAGCAAGTAGCAACAGCAGCATAATGCGATTAAACACGGGCGTGTCGGCTATGGCAGATCATTTGTCATTACCTGAGGCAGGATGGAAGATGATGATACTTCACCTGGCACATCGAGGGCGAAAATGTTTGTTCCGAGTACGTAGAGGATAGCTCTGGAATTATAACGACGGATGGTCGAGCAGTTTTGTACTACTGTAGTGAACGCATACGACAACGACGATGTTCTGTTGTCTCTATGCTACTCATTTTTGTCATTGACCGCCGATGTTTCTGGTTTGTGGATTAAATTAGGAGTTTTTGGGGTTTTTGATTTCGTCGTTGAGGTATCTTGAAGTCAGAATGATAGCACTTTATGATGAGTGCTTTGTCATCTACGGAGCAGGAGGGGGCATAGTAGATGTTCTGGGGAACACGATGGAGACGTTGTATAGCAAATAGTTGAGTTCAGTTGGAGCGAGATCATAAGCGCATGCGGACCATGCACGCAAGGCTGCTGACCGGAGGTCTGTCTCTGTTGGAGTAATTCTGTGCGCTGATGTCTGTCGTTTTCCTCTATTACGGGGGAACATAGTAAATAGGGCCTACGGTTTACACAAACACTTATATATTTACCTATTTTTACTATCGACACTAGGTCCTATTTACTATGGTCCCCCTTGATAGGATGTAGATGCCTGGGGCATGTGTCTAACGGGGAGTTTGAGATTAACACATATACAGTCGGCGGTCGGCAGGGCGCGTGCCGATTTTCCCATCAAACCGTTGCACGTTGAGACGTTTCGTTTTGGCCGTTACTTTGTGATGAGCCTGTGGTGATTTAGTTCACTAATTTGTTTTCCCGGGGATTTTGGGGCATTTCGTTTCGTGGGATACGATTAGGAGTTTCGATATGCCTGTGTTATCAGGATTTTACCCTGGGCTGGGTAATCGATCGATCTTTTACCCCTCCCTATATAGCTCAGTAGGTAACACCCTCACACATGGAATGTTTCCGGGAGATGCTTGAAGAATTGACGTACGACTTCTTCGGGAGATCTTCGGGGAATGGAGAATGTGTTGGGGAGGTACCAATACGTTGAGTGAGATTAATACGTCAGTAGAGTATGCCGATGGTCTTGATGAATCGTATCGTGCACTTTGGCTACTGTATTGATTGGTTGAATGCGCACAACGTACAGACAGGCGAACCCATCACTGATACCTACCAGGTAAAGTACGAGTATATTTCAGAGGCAATAGTTTCGTCCCTTCTTGGTATGGAATGGGGCTGCTATAGTTCGATTTTGGTTGTTCTATGTCAGAGACGTTGTTCTGTTTTTTTTACGGATTATGCAACAGGGGGGGCGATGTTGTTGTCGGACGGTGCACTATATATTGGTGTGAAGGCGGTGTTATTGATTTTTGTTTGAAGGTTTTACTACCATACCTACATTACAGTACGTTTGTAGGATTTTTCCTTTCCCGTAGCTACTAAACTACTGTCTGTCTCGCTGTAGACTGAGATTGAGATGGACAGACTTGGTATTGGGATTGAGGTGGACAGATTTGGAATTGGGGTTGCCGTTTGGTCTCGGCAATTTTTCATAATGCAAGACTTTAAGTAGGGATTGCCGTCTGACATTGATTGGCAATTCTAGTTCTTGGAATTTAGGATTGCCTTTTGGGCAGTTATTTATGATATACAATTTGGCACTTACTTGCGGTGTTGTCTGGCAGTATATGATTATAGCCGTTCGAGACCCGTCGTATCTCGCACTGAGCAGTGGGGCTGTTTTTATAAATTTTGAAATACGTCAGCTGTGAGTTCGACTGATTAAATAGTTGATACTCAACTTTGCAAGCTGAGCTGCGCAATACGTCTCGTCTATATTCCGTTTTTACCGAATATTACAAGTATTTTATAAAATTTTGAAATACGTCAGCTGTGAGTTCGACTGATTAAATAGTTGATACTCAACTTTGCAAGCTGCGTAATACGCCTCGTCTATATTGTAATAAACCCAACGCGCGTATCCTATACGGGGATGTTTGTGATACGCTGTACTCGATACTGGTCTGGGGATATCTGACGGTTTGATATGTATTCTGGTTTTTTTTTGGCATGTGTCTATAATAGGCATTATTTGGGATTCTAAGATACTACCCGGCGGGGTTTGTTGCTAAGATAGTCCTCGTTATATATGAGAGGGTAGATCGTGACTAAATGGTACCATGGTACGTCTTACTTGTGTGTGGACTATCTGGCGGGACCTCTAACTTGAAAATATAGGACCGCGTCGTATGTATGTATCATTGGAGCCTTTGCCAATCAGGTACTGCTGTACGGGTGTATTTCGGTGCCGTGTGTGTAATGATATATATATACAAGGCTTTCCTTCGGAGTGGGTATTCCGTCGTTTCTTGTACAAATACAGCTTGTTTGGTTGGCTTTGGGCTATGACGCCAATTGCAGTTTTGGTTGGCTTTGGGCTATTACCCCAATTGCAATATCGCCAATTGCAGTTTTGGTTGGCTTTGGGTTTTGACGCCAATTGCTGCAGTTATATTGCAATTGGGGTAATAGCCCAAAGCCAACCAAACTAAATGTTATGACGCCAATTGCAGTTATATATTGCAATTGGGGCAATGCCCAAAGCCAACCGAACTAATGTATTTGCGTAAGAAACGGTGAAGGATATGTAATACTCGCGTTTATTTGTGAATGTAATGTGAAACGTGAGATCGGGTGACGCAAGAGTAAGAATGGCATTCGTCTAATAATAAGGATGACATTTTTCATCAGTGCGGGGAGAGAGTGGAGTAGTGCATGGCATGTGGATGATATACAACATACAGGCTGTTGTTTCAAGGAAGGTTTGGGACAGAGGGGAAAGCAGCAGTGCCGGCAACGACAACGGTTATGGAAATGTTGTATAGTTGCTGGGCGGCCGCGATTTCGATTTAGCCAGCATAGGAGTTTGGATGAGACATGATATGCAAATAGTCTTCCAGGCTGCTGTAGTAACGAGGCGGGAGGCCCAGAATGTGGATCTGTCCGCTGTTGAGCCCGTTGGGTATGTGTAGGGAGAAATAATCGTGATTTTGGGAAATGTGGGAACAATTTATTGCCTCTCATTCGTCCTGGATGGAGACAATCTGCTTGGCGTACTGCTTCGGAATTCCGCGAAGCCCTGGAGCAGGCGAAATGGAAGGGATTCTTCTTGCGCTTGATGATGATGTCTCCGTCTTTGACGGAGGAGTCCGTCAGGCGGCAGTTGTAGCACTTGCCACCGACCTGGTCGAAGTAAACAGGGTGCGCGGGGCGGGAGTGGCGTGCAGGGAATGGCGGGGGAGGGGGGGGGGGGGGGGGTGGGGGGCAGAGTTCAATATTTGTACTGCTCTACAGAGGCACAACAGCAGTACGTAATCGCTTGCTATACGACGGCAGCAGCAGCAGCAGCAGAAGCAGCAAGTACATGCGTAAAACGCAGCAGGAAAACGGCCAAAATATTTTTTTAACGTACCAAAACGATCATTTGGGTGCAAAAACGACCAAGAAAAACAGTAATCCGAATACATAAGAACAATCAGTGGATATTGAGCCAGCATTAGCAGTATCAGCAGCAGCAGCAGCAGGAGCCGCAACGGCTTCGAGCAGTGGTTGCGGCAGCATTAGCAATATTAGCAGCAGCAGAAGCAGCAATGGATCGCCGCAGCGTTGGCAGCAGTAGCGGCATAGCAAAGATATGATAAAAAAGAAGAAACAAAGTATGTACCCTGGTATGCCGCGACCGCAAAAACTACGGAATTTCATTGGCGAAACAAAAATATGTACACACAAATGACCAGCATGATGTACAACGCAGCAGCAGCACCACAGCAGCGTAGCAGCGACATGGAAAGAACGAAGCCCAAAACGAGAAAAAGCAGTACGTACGCAAAAGGCAGCAGCAAAATTACCAAAATATTTTTTCCAGGTACCAAAACGACCATTTAGGTACAAAAGCGATCAAGAAAAACAATAATCCGAGTACATTATTAGCATTAGCAGCAATAGCAGCAGCAGCAGCAGAAGCAGCAACGGATCGCCGCAACGTTGGCTGCAGCAGCAGCAGCATAGCAACGATATGAAAAGAAGGAAGAAAAAAACTATGTATCCTGGTTTGCCGCAATCGCAAAACGTGCGGTAATTATTGACGATACAGAAATATGTACACACACACGAGTGTAATACACACACAAATCACGTCCAGCATGATGTACGGCAACAACGCAGCAACACCACAAAAAAAAAGGTTGACGATACAGAAATATGTACACACGCACAAGTGTAATAGGCACACAAATCATGTCCAGCATGATGTGTACGGGAACAACGCAGCAGCGCCACAAAACGACAAAACGACCAAGAAACACAATTATCCGAGTACATACGAACATTCAGTGAATATTGCGGCACCACTAGCAGCAGCAGCAGCAGCAGCAGAAGCAGCAACGGATCGCCACAGCGTTGGCAGCAGCAGCAGCAGCATAGCAACGATACGAATATGAGGAAGAAAAAAAGTATGTACCCCGAGTCCGCCCGAAAAGTATTTTTGGTACCTCACTATAGATAGACCCACCCCCGCATGCTGTACGGCAACAACGCAGCAGCAGCATAGCAACAATACGAAAAGCACCATGATAAAATACGAGAAAAAGTAGTTCGTGCGCAAAATGCAGGAGCAAAACCACCAAAATATTTTTTTTAGGTAAAAAAAAAAAAACATTTGGGTACAAAAACGGCCAACAAAAACAATAATCCGCGTTGGCAGCAGCAACATAGCAACGATATGAAAATAAGGAAGAAAAAAACTATGTACCCTGGATCGCAAAACCTACGGAAATTCAGTGACGATACAGAAATATGTACACACACAAGTGCAGCATGATGTACGGCAACAACGCAGCAGCACCACAGCAGCAGAAAGCAGCAGCATACCAACGATAGGAAAAAAAATCAAGCCAAAAACGAGAAAAAGCAGTACGTACGCAAAATCCAGGAGCAAAACGACAAAAATATTTTTTACGTATCAAAAGAACCATTTGGGTACAAAAACGACCAATAAAAACAATAATCCGAGTACATACGAACATTCAGTGGATATTGCGGCAGCATTAGCAGCAGAAGCAGCTACAGCATTAGCAGCAGCAGAAGCTGCAACGAATCGCCGCAGCGTTGGCAGCAGCAGCGTTGGCAGCAGCAGCAGCAGCAGCAGCATAGCAACGATATGAAAATATGGAAGAAAAAAAACATGATGTACCCTGGTGTGCCGCCATCGCGAAACCTACGGAATTTTATTGACGATCCGAAAATATGTACACTTCCAGCATGATGCACGGCAACAACGCAGCAGCACTACAGCAGCAGCTAGTGCACAGGAGCAGCAGGTGCACAGCAGCAGCACTCATGGCGTGGCGCTGACAGCAGCAGCAGCAGCAGCAGCAGCAGCAGCAGCAGCAGCAGCAGCAGCAGCAGCAGCAGCAGCCGAAAACGAGCAAAGGGGGTACGTAGGGTCACCAAAACATGTACACACAGAAATTTTGTGTGCACCGAAAATGCACCACAGTAGCAGCAGCACTCACATCGTTCGGTGCAGCGGTGACGGCGACAGCAGAATCCTCCGTTCCTTTGTTCACGTCCCGCAAACAGTTGTGCATGTGCGCGTTCGCGTGCACTGTGTAAGAGGAGCCGACGCAACGCACGAAGGGGAAAGAACGAGCATGGATGAGTCCAAAAAATAATGAACGCTTTGAGGTAGGTTTGTATGCAAAAAGGCAATTGAAAACCCCCAAAAAACGTACTGGCAACAGACAGCATTCAACAATAGACCCAAGACACTCACCACTGTCAGCAATCTCGAGGGAGTACGAGACAGTCCCTTCCTTGATCGAGCGAGCACAGAACTCGCAGTTGGTTGCCCAATACAGTACAGGATGATCCCGCCACCATCGCACATGAGATCCTCGCAGGTGGCGAAGGCCACGTTTTTGCCACCAGGCGCGGAGTTCTTGAGCAAGTAAGTAAGTGCTGGTCCGTGCACCGGTCGCAAACAACAGCCGGCACCAGGTCGGTCTTTGTCGTTGCCGCTCTCTTACCAGAGGGCGAGGACCACGCGCCTCTCGACGAGGGGGAGGTGAGCTTAGGGGGCGTGGAGAAGGGAGAGGCGGGGGTTGCAGCACCAGCAGGTTCGCCACCGACAGCAGCAGCTTGGCCACCTACAGCTGCATCTAGATGCCGTTCGTCGAAGGCGAGACGCCTCTTCTAGGCGCCGTGCGAAGAGCTGTCTATTGGTTGCAGTTTGCGAAGAAGAAAGAAGAAAGGTTGTTTGGCTGTTTGGCTGTTCGGCTATTTCAAAGAAGAAGGGCTGTTTGCGAAGAGCTGTCTATCAGTCGGTCTGTCTGCCAAGAGCTAGCAAGTGACAACGACTTCAAAAATCGTAATTATAGTTGTATTTATAGTTGTATTTATATATATCTACCGCGCTTCCTCGACGATCTTGGTGTAGAGCACGCGTGCAACACATGGATGCGTCCGACTGCTATCATGCTCGTACACAAGCAAAGTGTCCGATTTCTTTTTTGCCGCTCCACAACCCGCCCGAGGCGGCAAAAAACACGTGGAAGATAGAACGGAGGAATTTGGGGTTTGTGGAGGTGTTGGATCGTCGAAAAAAGGGAATAGGCAAGAGGGTCATGGAGTTGACGACGGGGTCAGTTGATCGAGCTGAGAAAGCAGAGAGAGGCAGCGAAGGGTTGATATACAAAGGAAGAAGACCATATGCATCTACTACTGCTGTAGTACGGAGCTCTACGCTTGGGTGCGGACGAGCAGGGGTATGGCACTGGGTAGGAGATAGGACGTCGCCGAGTTGAATAAACAATGAGTCACCATGCAAGCTCCACGAAGCAGCAGCACCTGCTGCGTAAGTGTGAAAAAAAGCAAACCAAACTGCGGCTAGACACATCACCTAGCATCCCTTCTAACAACCGAATGAGAAAAGAAAAACACTTGCTATTTTTGGAAGATTGAAATTCCAGGACTACTTGTCGAAAAGCTGCAAAACTCTTCTGCAGGTAAAATACAGCCAGTGCATAGTTGGCAATATTTTGGCCAATGTCCGCGTCACAACGTCCTCAGCTTGGATTGAAACCTAGCAGCAGTACCAGGTAGCCGATGTCACACCGACGGCCTCCATGTATGGAATCCATGCTGCCGTAGACAAGACTTCAGGCACAGCCCACGCACCTCAGAGGTCTTCCCTTCTTGCCCGGCAAAAAATCCATGGGAAACTACAGGGCGGTTTCTGTCTACAGGACTTGAAGAGTGCATGATCCACTGAGCAGAGAGTCTCTGGTGGCAAGTTTGATTGCCATGTAGATGACCTACGTCTGGACAGCTTGCTTGGGGCGTGAAGGGTGTGGTTCGATTTTGTCTCAACAACGTTTAGCTGGACAGAACATTCCCGAAGAAGGTCAATTCTGATCAGAAAAAAATTGATCAAGAAGTGGGCCATGTTCTCATGACACGTCTCAAGGAAGACCGTCAGACACAGGCTGCCTACGACCCTTAGACCTGGCAGCGGGGGGGCTGAGACCAAAGGGCCATGATGTAAAGACCATCCTAGGAAGTGTTAGCGTGATCCGTGCTCCGTAGATCGAGGATTCGCAGCGGCGGTGGATGCTGTGTGCGAAAAGCACGTTTTTTTTCTTGGGGTACCATCCAGAAATACCCCATCGCTACCGACGGCATTTCTCATTACCGACGGTACGGTTCGCGGGTTTCTCTACGATGAAGGCAAAACCTGTTTCGTTCTCTTGATTCGTCTCCCATAACAATAGCCCCAACCCTATGATGCTTGTATTTCACATGGGTACGCGCGGCCACGAAGGCACCGCGCGGGACGGGACGGGAGTGTTTTTTTCCCGCTGCAAGTGGAATGTGTTTCTGTTTGTCTCGAGGGACAGTATGGGGAAAGGTTTCCGTTTGTTTACCGCGGGATGGGAATAAGACGGGAAGGTGTGAAGCCATTTGGTTGACGAGAAACGACGGGAAGGCTTGGTTTCTTGGTGGTACGGGAAGGGATGGAAAGCTATATTTTTTGCGGTACGAGACGGGGCGGGAAATTATCGGTGAACGGGTCGGAAGCAGGTTGGGAAATCAGTCGGGAACATAGTTGGGAACACCGTCGGGGTGAGCGGTCGGGAATGTTTGGGAATACGATCGGGACCGCGGGCTCTCTCTCTCTCGCTCTCTGCTTCGCCGACTATGGAACCGATCAGCAACTCGGCATAGAATTCTGGCTACATCACGTACATCTTGATTCGATTGGCCATCGACATAGCTCATTTGGTGGGAGGTGCACATGTTGATAAGTTATTGCAGCCGGATTTAAGCAAGGTTTACAGCCTCTCATCGTGCTTGGAACCTGGTAAACGACCTCCCCCCCGCCCTACCTCACCTTCTTCTACCACAGCACGATTTTCATGCGTTTCTTTTGCCGGCAAGAAAATCTATTGGCAACACTATTACCGCGTGCCTGCTTACTGGTTTTGATATCGCGGAATCAATGTTTGCCCACCTTTGAGAGCAGTGGCAGCCTTGATCGACAAACAGACCCGATCGTGACACGAAGATCGTCGAATATTTCGATTGTCTCTATGTCCCCTAAGATGTTCGTTCGTGTTCCCGCATCCCATTTGTTGTGGCCGTGCGCTACAAGTGGAAGTGCCCCCCCCCCCCCCCCCTCCTCTCGAAGGGACGCGTGGTCAATGGTATAATGACGAAGACAAGCAACACATGACTACTCCTCCCAATACGGCCATGGATGCGATCGAGTACGTCTCTCTTGTCGAGTACCCCCCCCCCCCCCCCTCCCCTCTCCTGCCATCTTTGATGCACGTAACAGTGGTAGGGGGTGCAACTTTCCTTGCTGAAGCTCCTTGCGCTAGGGATCCAATACACCGCGACAAAAACCGACTTCGATAAAACGCTCGGCCTTCAACGCCCATCCTATGGGGTTTTGCATGTTCGTTTCAAAATCAAATATCGGTCAACTCGATTCATCTAATACCTACGAGTTGGGTCTCATAGCAAAAAGTGAGTACACCCCCCCTGCGTGCGTGTGTGGATCGATATGTGCGGAGCATGTGAACACACCCAGCCCGTGTATGGATGATGCCTACAACTAAGAATCCAAAGCAACGTGTGGACGCCAACTATCATAGCGTAGACGTCGTGTGTTCCTTCCGATTGACGTATCTACGTGACACGGCTGGTCCAGCGAGCGGCGGGCGCGAACACTCCGAAACCCCAGACCGCCGCCCGGCCGTTTGGTCGCCGTACGGGCTGTCCCAATGCCTCTCGCGGTATGGGTTGGGACTGCATCACTCTTTGTTGCCCACGCCCTGCCGGTTCGTCAGCGTAGACACACCTTCTACAAATATACACCCTCGCCTTGTACAGGAAACACACCAAGCATACCAAGGCAGAGTAAACCCCCCTTGTAACCCCGTCTATACTGTATAACTCTTCGCGCTAGTACCAGATGGCCAGGCAATGTCAACCATGTGACACCACGTATGATAGGTTGACAAAAATATGTATGGTCACACCGACCAACTACCTTTCTCCGTCGCTATATCGGTACGTATAGACTCATGATTTTTCCACACATCACTCACAGTTACACACGTACTTAACAACAATTGGTGCAACAGGCATAGAGCAGGTCGATCACGATCAGAGCTCCCCACCAGATACCCACGTACATGGCCCCATCCTGACCGCCCCAAATGACAACCCCGATGGACCAAACAGCCATCCAGAGGAACCCAAGCAGAACGAAGCAGACATACATACCCTGATGGGACGGATGCCTCGCCCTATGAAAGAGGCGAAAGATAGCCCACGCGGCGAGCAACGCCCCCAAGGACCCAAACAAGCCCCCAACCCAGATGGAAACGCTAAAATCGCACCAACCCGGACCACCGCGAGAACACCTTTCCATACCACGCCGTTCACACTCCCAGTACAAGCAAGCGCCCACCCCTTCCAACTGCTGGACGCACGCGCACGTGGAAGAGCTGATCACGTCATCGCTCGTGACTACTCCCGCCCATGCGTCACAATACTCAGCGGACGATGCTGCCCTCACGCACTGGAAGTCCTCCAGCCATCGGCCGCCGTGGACACCCGTTGTGAGGCATGTCCAGGCCCTGCAGAAATTTCCCGACGAATTAGCACCCCCGTCCTCCTCCTCCCCCTCGTCCAGAGCCGTTGTCTCGCAGGTGCATTGCGTGCTCTCAGCCTCCTTCTCGAGGAGGATGGCGCGGTATATCTCGAACCGGCTGCAAGTCCAAGTCTCGCAGTAGTCGCCGAAGCTGTCGACCGACCGGCACGAGCACCGGTCTATCTTGTACTCGTCCGTGCTGACCTCGTCCGACGCCCAGCGCACGCACGCCGTTGCGTTTCGGACCGCGCTGCTGTTCTCAGAAGTGGCATTGTTGTTGTTGTAGATGAACTCGGTGCACCCGAAGACCTCGTACTCGCTGTCTGTCTTCGGAATCCCGCCGCGGTATTTGCCATTCTCTGTGTAGTAGCCGGCACGGACCTGAAGCTGGCCGTCGTCGTAAGGAAGGTCGGACGGTGCGCTCCAGATTAGTCGGATCGGTAGTAACGCAACGCCGAGAAGGAAGACGCCCGCGCCCATGGTGCTTAATCGTAGCGTTTGTTAGTTGAGCGAGGCCGAATGAGTGTCCCTGTCGAGTACTCGGAGGTGGGCGGGTGGGGGAGGGGGTGGGGATACGGTGTCGAAGGGATGAGCGTATGTCAGAGGCTCGGAGAGAAGCCAGCGATTGCAGTATGTGGAGTTATCTGAGAACATGACGCGAACATCGAACGAGTGCTACAGTGTTAGCGTTGCTCGACGCAGTACTGCGGTAGACTGGTAGTGTAGTCGTTGAGTTCAAGGGTCCTAAGGTTGTCTGCAGTACATGGCTGGGCCATGCTACTTTCACAGACCACCAAGAGGGGAAAAACACAGTACAATAGCTTCTAAGTCATACATATACATGAAAATAGAAACACGAAACATCGGGCTTGCTGGGTGTAGGTCGAGCTACACGTTCGGTTTCACCATCGTCAATCTGCAAAAAAAAAACTATTTTTGCTGGTGGGAACGATGGGATCTGTAACAGTAGCTCGCATGCACAACTTACCATCAACGGCCGATCTGATATCTAGATATATACCACAGTAACCACCCGTAAATCTGGATCGGTCTTCTCTCTGTGAAGAGTCATGGATACGATAGCCCTCGGCTTCCCCGACCTACGAAGCCGACCCGAGACAGTGATCGTCGAAGTGGATGCCCGAAAGGACTTCTATTCTTGGTACCCACCTGTTCAGTGTCGATGCTGCTGGGTCAATGCCGACCGAGACAGTTCGTCCCGAGTTCTACTCAATCGAGAAAAATGGATGATCTACATATCTATTTTCTGTGCAGCCCATGGACCAGTCCATGGGCGAACCCGTGATCAACTCTGCTGTGTACCAGGTACACTATGGACCATACCACAGGCTGTACATACTATGGAATGTACCAACCATATGGTACATGGAACCCTGGATTGTGCCATTGTCCATTCGTATATATAGTCTGAGTACAATATGGGCACCTCGTCAACCAGGGGAGTAA
Organism: Macrocystis pyrifera; assembly: GCA_031763025.1. Classification (NCBI taxonomy): domain Eukaryota; class Phaeophyceae; order Laminariales; family Laminariaceae; genus Macrocystis; species Macrocystis pyrifera. Next base: position 2,868,582 of record JASSKH010000020.1, on the reverse strand, counting down.
GCAAGTCTGTTTCTACTACTGCCAAGTAGTGGTGACGAGCTAAAAGACCCAGAAACGCGAAAGGGACGGCCACACGGTACTCCCAATCCCAATGTCCCGTGACCCACATGTGGATCCTGACATTTTTTGTGTAGCATATGGCAATGCACGATCAATCAAACCTGGAACCAAAGTCTCTGCTTGTCCATGTGAAGCCAATCAGTTCACCGGAGGAGTATCTCTATCAATGACGTACCGGGTGTACACCAATTTTTGGATTCCTTGGGGCCCTTTCTTCCGTAAGTTGCACCATGGATGGGTATGTGGGTATACATATCTATTCCATGGTCGATCATGGACTGGCCCATGAACGGGACCACCGAGTGTCGGAAACAAACTATTAATAGTGCATGTACTGATGGAGGCCCCTTTCAACCTAAAACAGCAGTTGTTGCACGGTGTGAGTGGTGAATGCCGTCGTCAGGTAGCGCTGGCAAGTAAATCTGACATCCGTAAGTATCACGACCTGAAACAATTAGCAATCTACTCCAGCAGAGGTAGTAGCTTCTTGAAACTGCCGTGTCATGATGCAGGATGATGAGACGTTGTGCAAAACTCGGACCATGCAGATCCCTCTCTCGGAAAGCATTCGTGCGAGAACTGAGTACTACATGTACAGGTCCCACCACCGGCAACCAAACCATGACACCGCGAGGCAACCCTAATCTCCTCTTCTTCTACAGTGGATTTCGCTAGGACATGTTCTGTACGTAGTAGGGCCACGGCTATTACAGCAGTACCCTCCCGGCAAATCGCATCTAGACCGTGAAACGAGCATCCATCCATCCGATATGTTTGGGTGAGTGTTAATTGTTTGCTACAGCAACAGCTGTGACATGATGCAGCCGCCGGTAGCCGGGTGTGTTTGTGGTTCGAGCGGTTGCTGGCATCTATCTACACCCAACCTTACCTGAACTGCACGCAACGCCAATCAATGCACATTGTTCGGGCATGTGCTGACGGCACAAGTAATCTCCAGGCCACGAGAGGGCCCACGGGCTTCACCACAAAACGTTGGTGGATCAGCAGAGACAGCACCACCGTCCATGAATTTGGGGAAACTCACACACAGCACCGTTGATCAGCAAAGGGAAATCGACATCGAAGTCGATATATATTACGGGGGTCCATAGCTAATAGGACCTGTAGTGTACATAAAAACCTATATATTTACCTATTTTTACTAACAAAATTTGGTCCCGTTAACTATGGACCCCCGTAATCGTATAATTATGCTTCATATCCGACAGTGTGTAGTGTCGTTCTAAGCAAGACAAACATGTATTCGTGTGTGTGACATTGACATGCACAAGCAGACAATGGCAGCTAGTTACGTGTAGAGACCTTTTTAGTGTAGGAAACGCCAGAAACGTTCAGTGTGCGCGGCATTTACAAGCCACGACGAGGCTTCAGCGTGTGACGTCACCATAATAATTATTGATCCATTTGCCTCTACCCAGCGATACGAGCAAGCCGGCGCCCGTCCTGATGATTGATACTAACCCGCCCCAAAAAAGCTCCGAAGCGAACCAGCGTTACCTTTGGTGACATGAACCGTGTACAGCATGAGCACAGAGTGAGAGCCCAGCAGCAGGAGCGGTAGGATCATGTCACGGCCGTGCCGCACGACTCCTTATTACGTTGTGACTCGGACAGTGAATTTCTATCACCCCCTTCCCCCTCATTTCACGCAGTGAGGGGCAGTTGCTGTAATCGGGGTCGCGGCTTTCCGCCAACGTAAAAATATGTACAGTTTGCACAATAATATTCAAGTCAAAACCACGCTTACATTTATGGGCCGAGTGTGGTACCTTTTCAACGTAGTATGTTATTGTGCAGGGCTTCGAGTAGGGCTTCGAGTAGCGCTCGCCGCTCAGCGCATCTTGTGAAAGCTGCTTCCTTGTCGTCCACAAAAATGTGAGCCTTACCACTCTGTCCCCGAACACAAGAACCGTTCGTAAAATAAAATTATATTAAAATAATCGTTATATTTCCGGACAAATTGGTACCAGGTAGGTACGTTTTATTGGTATATATGCTCTTGTCGTGGGCCTATATTGTATACACACCTTGTACCCTTGGTCAACCAAAAAAAGCCCAACGCCCGCAAGCCGTCGTCGAAACACAAAAAAAAACACCATGAAGATGTTCGGGGTATACCCTGGCCGTACTCGCACCCGAGAGGTACGTAGCTTGGGGCACAATGACGATGCGAGTTCTGCTTGAGCGGCGTTTGATCGGACCCACAGCAGTAAACCACCCCCTGCCCCTAAATACTATTATTAATAGCGCGCGGCCTGCGATTCGGATTGCCTTGCCCCGCTTCGCCTAAAGTATTCAGTGCGAACCGCACGACCTGGTGCGACCCTGGTGTTCATTTTCCACCCTCATTGCGACTATCTGCACTCACTCCTGCTATGAGGACGTACCACTCATCCAAGTGGTTCGCCCTCTTCGCCCTCGAAACGGGACTGCAGTCCACCACGAACGAGTAAAATGATACAAGCCATACTACTGCTGTGTATATATCGTGCGCCTCGTGGGTGAACGCTAACCTTCGTATGTACTGAAGTAGTATGGATTCACCAAAAAGTCTCCCACCACGTTCACCAAAACGTGTCATGTACCTACACAAAAAAAATCTCCAGTATGAACGAGTTGATGCACAACAGGCAGGTACACTCTGTTTCGTTTCCACACCCACAAGCGGGAGTCGATTGCTTGTCAAACACGCATCATGTATGTCATACGTACGGTACCTTGGTGAGCTCCGAGCCCCTTCGGTTGACGTTGCCGGGTGGTTATTGCCGCCCGCGAGGCGTACGTACGGGTACCGGTAGGTTTCTGGCCTGTGGCAGAGCGCGGAGCGAAGAAGTCGGGTTCAAGACGTAGCACGGCTCCCTCCCTCCCCAGGGCAGTGCCAGGCGATGGAGTGCTCTACGGCAGTACAGTACTCATATACAGACAGTACGTACGTACATTCAAGGACACCGCGCGGCGGGTACGTGCCTGTTCGTAGACCACAGTAATACAGGTTATTATGCTGCATTAAGTGCCCCGTTTTTTTTCGACTGGTCTCATCGGCTGCAAGTAAGTTGTATGGTGGGCTGCTATACCGTGACTGCCTCTCTATCTCCCTCTCCTTCTCTCTCAATCTCTCTATTTTTCACCTGCTTATCACCTGCACCCCGGCCGCGAGGACCACAATAATACGTTCAGGTTCCCGCATTTGTCTCCAGATAGGCAGTGTGTTACATGCTGGGCTGTTGGAACAAGGCGCACCCAAACATGTTTCAACCCAAGGTACGCCTTATGACGCCCCTCCTCTAATACCCCCCCCCTCCCCTCCCGCGCAGATGGTATGAAGGAAAATGGCAGCTAATCGCTAGCTCGGGCGGGGTCCTTGTGACGGTTGACTAATCGCTGACATTAATTCGGGTTGTATGTCATGTTTTGAAAAAACGCGACATATACGCCAGTAGGAGGGCATGCGGTCACGAACTTTTTACTCGCATATATATATATATATTTATTTATTTAAAAATCTGTAAGTGCAGCAGCACGCCATGAAGTGTGTCTGGGATGCCACTGCACGGGTGCGCAGAAGAAGCGCCGATCGATCCTGCGGATAGGTGCGCTCTATGCAGCACCTGGCACCCCCTTTTACCAGCCCTCTCGGCGCTCTATGATGCTGGCCTGCAGCAGTAAAAGCCAACGAGACAACAAGCAGCAAGACAAGACTATAGTGCATTGAGGCGTTGACCCCTGAGGAGTTCAATCCCGTTTCGGAGACAAACCCCTCGAATTTCGAGTGGTTTCTGCCAGAAACGAGACTGACTGCAGTCCCATAAAAGGGCCCTGCCTAGATTTCTCGCCTGAGAAACGGTGTGCTCCACACCGCCGCAGTAGCATCACAGCAGCAAGCAGCAGTAGTAGTATTAACAGCAGTATCTCCAGCATTATTACCGCACCTGAAAAACACACTTCCCCACTATAAACAGCAGTACCCCATCTGCGATGGCTATTACGGGGGTCCATAGTTAACGGGACCAAATTTTGTTAGTAAAAATAGGTAAATATATAGGTTTTTATGTATACCGTAGGTCCTATTAACTATGGACCCCCGTAATAGGTTTCTTGCGTTGCTGTTTCTTACGAAGAAGGGGGAGGAGCAGCATAGAGATACTATTATACTATTACGGGGGTTCATAATAAATTGGATCTACAGTACACACATAATATATTTATATATATAAATATTACCTGTTATTTCAAGCAATATTTGGTCACATTTACTATGTATGATGGTTACGTATGATGGTCCCCCGTAATAGCTATTACGGGGGTCCGTAGTTAACGGGACCAAATTTTCTTCGTAAAAATAGGTAAATATATAGGTTTTTATGTATACTATAAGTCCTGTTAACTATGGACCCCCGTAATAGTTGACTGCGGTACACGTATTCGCTACGAACTGCAAACATACCTGGTATGTATATCCGTTCGAAACGTGGATGTAATTTTGGATTTCATGACCTGAGCTACAACACAACAAGCCACTGCAGTTCACGGTGAATGCGGTTAGAATGCTTACTAGGGGATGCAGTACTGCTGTCAAGTTCAATTTGCCACCAGACATCGCACACGCGCTTATTCCGATGTCATACACAACCAACATATAAAGGGTAGCCGCAGTAGACTCCAACGCCTTGAAACTTGCTGCTATCAATCAGACCTGAATATTTGGCGAAATTATGCCAATAATGCAGCCCCCCCTTCGAATACCTCGTGGCTCTGCTGACTCCCAACTGACGTTTTCACCGATCGAATACCAGGTAGCTGTGTGATATTTCCCCATTTTTTGCGTACGTGTTCCATGACCCCCTGTATAATAACCTGACATTTTGCACACGTGTTTTATGGCTCTCTGTCGACCCTTAGGCAAATTTTATACGTCACGGGACAGCTTACGCGGACTTTAATTGCGCGCCGCGCAATGTATGCAAAACCCCTGTTTTGGCAGATACTGGAGCGATGTATAGTCATTCCCAGTGACTAGAGGCAACCTTTATGAGAATCCTCGGCAGACATCGATCGACAAAACCAACGACACCGTCATGAAATCTGAACGGAATGCGCTGGTTAAGGTCTCCGACCCAGCCTAGTGTCACAGTGCTCACACCTCGGTCGGTGATATGTGGCGTGGGCTGACCAGGCGTCTGATAAAAAAACATTTTGGCACTGGTCTGTCGAAGACAGACGACAAAAAATCTCTACCCCTCACCGATGGCAAAAAATAGACAATTTCTCAGGTTTGACATCGATCGACAAACCCAACGATTACGTCACGAACTCTGAATGAAGTGCGCTGGTTAGAGGCTCCGACCCACACTAGTATCACAGTTCTCACACCTCGGTCGGTGATATGTGGCGTGGGTGGGCCAGGCGTCTACTAAAGACATATTTGGCAGCTGGTATGTAGAAAATAGACGACAAAAACTCTCGATTCCTCTCCGTTGGCACGAAACAGAACTATTTGAAAGCTCTGACGAAGAGCATAGGACGCCGCGGCCAACCTCTCGCCCCCTGGACGACGGATTCCAATTACACCTCCCAGGCCATAATTTGCACTCATTGGCCTTGCCCGGTACCAAGCTCGTTGACCATGGGTGGAGTATATGTCGAGATCGAAGGTCAATCGTCGCGTGACTGCGAGTGTGCGAGCTGCGAGCTGTGTCTTTCTTCTTCTAGTTTGTGTGCGGCGTGATTTCACGTGGTTCCCGTGGTTCCCGTTAATACAGCGATTTTATTGGAAGATGGCTCCCGTCGTTCGCGTTATTTCAGCCATTTGATTGGAAGATAGCTGGCGTCAACTGCCCCGTGTTATTTTAGACTTGCCCGACCCTTACCGGACGCGGGTTTTGCTTTAATTTCGCCAGGCTTTTGGTCATTAATCTTGGATAAATATATTTGAGCCTTGAGGGATCGCGAATTCCAGGCGATAAAAACAAAAACGCTCAGTAAGCGAGTCGACAGGGCGCCAACATAAAACATGCGTCCAAACTTTCAACATCTAGGCCCCAAAAGACGGCGTAAAAAAATGGGATTTGTTGCGGAAAGCATCTGTTACGGGGGTCCATAGTTAACAGGACCTATGGTATACATAAAAAACTATATATTTACCTATTTTTACGAACAAAATTTGTTCCTATTAACTATGGACCCCCGTAATATATGTACCAGGTACATACTGCTTTATTACATCGATATTAAATTCCGTGTAACACGGCAGGATTAACATACTCCCTGGGACAACTTTCGGATCCGTTTTCCTTCAGAACATACTTGTAGAGGGCGCGCACAACGAAACAGTGGCTTTGGAAACATTTCGTCGTTAAGGTTGCATAGACGGACCCATCCTTCATCGTACTCAATACGCCCTCCGCGTTGGCGACAATCCCAGCTCTGAAAATCCTCGGAGGGGGGGGCGTTATCTCGCGTGGTTTGCGGCAATACCTCGTCACTACTTGTTTGTATTGACTCATTCTAAGGTGGAGGCTCGTCCTTTCCTGTTTCTGAGTCACCTCGCATGACCTTGAGGAGCTCTGCACCTTGCCCAAACATGGGACAGTTTTTTGAGGAACAAGCGTGCGTGGTATCATCATATCCGATGAACTATCCCATGGCCCAATAGTAGACATAGAACCAAAACACGGCAACACAAAAAAAATGCAATTCCGACGATTTTGGGTGGAGGAGCCCCGTCCGCCAGAAAATGTGTTTCTGCCAAAATTGATGTAATACCTCTACCATACTTCTATCATCGTAGCACGCGTCAACCGCCTGACGGTGACACGTCGAGCCGTACTTCCAAGCCGTTCAAGGGGGAGGGGGGGGGTGGGGCGTACTCACTTGTTGCTTGACTTAATCATTTGACCAATGACCAGGGGGGGGGGTTGAAGGCATGGGTTGGGTAGCCAGTCAGTATACCTTTCACCAGTAGTAGCCCAACGGACTACCACTCCAATATCCATTTTATGGCGAAATATTCTACTTGATCTTGACCACATATGCGAGTGTACGCAGGCAATTCTTCGACTATCGGCCCGAAGCGTTTAGATTTGCAAGCCTGAAAAACAAGACAGAAAAAAAAAAAAGATTTCTTCCCACGACGGCGCCTGACCAGTGTTGACTATTTTAGTAGGTTGAAGTGCTGCGGTTTTGGGTTAGGGGGGGGGGGACATTTTCACCGTTAGCGCCAACCCTTAAAACTTGACAAAACGATTGGTTAAGCCACCCCTTTCCGCTGTTCGGTGTGGTTTCTATGATATTTAGTACTCGTCGTTTCGCGTAAATCCTGCAAGTGGCATTCATTCGCGGCTGACATAATGTGTACACCTTGCACACGAGGCGCGCACATATATTACAGGCAGCGTCTTAACAAATTTGGAAATGTTTCTCGCACACACAGCAGCAGAGAGTTTGGACGCCTCGAAAAAAACCCCGTTGATATCCCTCCCCCCCCCCTCATTTCCAGGGTACGTACTCCACTGTACGTGTTTTCCTGCTAAGCCACTAGGAGTTTGGAATGTTGTCAAACTACAGAAAGGTTCACCTAGGGTACAACCAATCTTAAATAGCGAAACTACCACTGCGGGCGGAAATATAGGAATCGTTGGGTGTTCATATTAATATATAAACGATCTCAATATATACGTCCAGACTGGTACATGTACTATACGATATAGCTCTCCCGAGTATTCGTTGGAGGGGCGTTACTGCTGTGCAGGTGTAAACCCCCGGCATGGTCGTGAGTAGTATTTCCGGGGGGACATTAGCGCCTGTACTGGCCGAACAAGTAAAACCGTCGGGTGACGGACGCTTCCCGACTGATTGTGAACGTTGTTCCGACTCCCGACACCCGCCCCAGCGACGCCCCGCCCCGACCAATCAACGACGCGTGTCACGACAGGGTATACCTTATAGACCACTCTGGCCGGAAATAAAGGAACCTTTAGGCGTTAGTGCGAAGATATAACGGTCCATCCGTTGACGCCCAGATTGGTAGCACTTTTGCTGTAAGTATGTTGTTTCCGACCGACCGTGCTCCTTAACCCAATATCGTTCGAACACCGTGAGTTTTTTTTTTTTGTTTGTTTCTAATGTTTCATTTGCAGTATACCTACAGGTACAGGTAGGCAGTAGGGAGTGTTGAGATCGGGCTTTGTTCCTGTTAACTTTCTAACAACTTAAGCGCACAAGCTTGAACTTCTTTGACGAGAGGATCCTCGAAAACAATAGATAGACGGCACCCCTGAAAGGCAAGCCCGCGTCCTGTATCACAGTTCGGCTTCATCGCAGTAGTGATCGGGTCCGATGCGGCCAGGTCCGGTTGGGTTGCCTGTCTCCTTTTGCTCCAACCTTTTTCAGACCCTGAGGCAACATTCATAACATGATGGGCAACGCTCCGCCCCCATCGCAAGACAAGCGCATAATTCTTGAACCCCCTTTTTGAAAATGAAACAAACACCCTAACCACACCTACAACTCCCCCTGCCCCCCCTCCGACTTTTCTCTAGTGCTCAGAGAAGCTGGGTTCCATCTCGCCCAGCCCTGCGTGAGTCAACTCGCTTGGGAATCCAGAGGAGAACATTGGCAGTAAAGTGTGGCGACTACAGGAACGACCACTGCGTGTCATTGGGGGGTGATACAATGGTTGATGTCCGAGTTACAGCGGTTGGTGTCCGAATTACGATGGTTGATGTCCGAGTCACGACGGTTGTTGGGCGCTCACACTGCTCGTAGACGGTTGACATCTCGAATGCTGTCATCAGTGTTGTCGTCGTCGAGGGGGCTCCTATTAATAGGAGCACGAACGAAAGTGCGGCACATGCAGTAGACGTTCATGAGAATTGTTGGGCTGCGTCAGGCTTTTACGTTTTGCGGGAGGACTACAAGCCGACAAAACTCATCACAAACACACTTTCGGTTTTCGGTTTTCTCCTGCTTTTTATTTTTAGCGTGAGGATTATGAGCCCAAACCATCGATCACAAACAAAGGTGTCTTCGGGATAAATCCGGATTTGTTTTTTTACGGGAGCATCATAAGGCAATAAAACGACCACAAGCACACCGTATCTCTAGATAAAACAGCATGATTCGCCAGGGTCCCAGTGACGGTGGGTTCTGTCAGTCTTGACAATCGGGAGGCCTAGAGGAGACCGCGGAGTGGAAAAAGCTCCTAAAAACAAACCACTGCCATGACGGGTGTGGGGGTTGGCCGCGTGGTTGGCAGCGACAATAGTCTAGCTCGACAATTGACTCGGTCCAACGATTCCTACAACGTGTAACGGACTTAGGCTTTGGCCTCTACCGTCCCTCGCCGATCGTCTCACGTGTGCATCAGTGGGCTGGTCCACGACGACAGCGTGGCCGTGTGTGGTGTGTGGGTCGAGATCTCTGATCCTTCTCCGATCAGACCCTACCAGAGCACCGATGCATATTTTTCGACTTTGTAGTGGCGGCCCACGACAGATGCCACGACATGCCTCAGCACCGCGCTGCGATATGTCACGGGCCAAGGCCCGGGAGTTGCCATCGGCCATGACACCGCCGCTGCACGTGCCGCGGCTTGTTTCCGCGGGCGTTGCCGTGGTACTTGACATCGTATCCCACGGCAAGCCGTGGCCATGTCCGAGGCAAAACTCCCCGGAAAGACCTGCGGAAGGCCCCGCGGCCAGGTCCGCGATGGAAATGTCCGCGGCAGCACCCACGGCAATGTCTGCGGCGCGGCATCCACCTGGAACTTTGTTCTCATGTGGGACTTTGACCTCGCAGTGGGCCCATCCCACTTGACACCCTGCTCTCGCCCACGAGGTGCAGACGTGTTTTCAGCCCTCTGCAGGATATGTGAGAGGGCAACCTGATACCTTATACCCGTCGGGCCTTGCCGTTGGGCTTGCCGCGGATTGTTCCTTGCCACGAGCCCTGCCTTTGCCATGGTCGCGGATCGTGCCCTGGACCTTCCCGTGGGTGTTTCCAGTATTCGTAATTGCCGTGAACATTACCGTGGCGAGCAGTTGGACCTGCCATTTACAGTGACGATTGCCGTGACGAACCACGAGGGTTGTCGTGGCGCTTGCCGCAGGGCTTGTCCCGGTAATCGTTCTGCGCTATGCCATGGCCAATGTCGTGAGCTGCAACGACATGCCGCGGTATGTTTGTGGCATGCCGTGAGTACCGCCGTGGGTCACCGCGGCACCGCCACGAAGAAGAGGTGGGATGTACCCACTTCTTTGTGTTTTTCTCCTCGCTGTAAGTGCTCTGTGTTGCACCCAAAACTTCATCATCGACCAAGAACGAACGTGCAAGCCGCCAGGAATACTCATGGTCGAGGCATACACCGAGGTAGCGTAGAGAGCACGAACTATAAGTCGCTGGCGTGGGGTAGTTCCTATCTACGAGCGTTAAGGATCCCGTCAGCGACAAATGATTTGGCCAACATCATAGCTCTCGTCGGCAGCACGTAGTTGTCTGAGGGTAACAAAACAGTGTTATCTCAGGCCGATGCACAACCTCTTAAGATATTCCAACGGTTTCTTATCACTGTATATTCGATAATTGTGTTGACACACACTGCGTACGAGTCGAAGCGTAACCGACGCTAGCTCTAACGCTAACCGCGAGCCAATCAAACCAACCTCAGATCTACCTGTGTGAGCCAACGAGAACATTTCTCGACAAATTAAGTGGTCAACTCTGCAGGAGCTATCGAAATGATTAATTTAATTATATCGGTTGCATATACTCCTCACAGTTCCAAGAATGTTGGGTAGCTCTTCCGTCTCTTCGGGAACCGAGAGGCGAGCCCGATTGGTGATAAACAGTTAGACAGTTCTTCGGCTCAAAAGGGCAGCCCCGATACCTACACACTAGCAAACCTCTTGAAACGCCTCCAACTAGGAGTTTCGCTGGTGGTTGTCCTCCCCCACCCCCCGCGCCCTGTCTGTTTGGGAAGAATAGCGTTTGGAAAAAAAAAACGCCCAGGATGAAGACACGTTGCGGTTTCACGACCGGGTCCCGATGCAAATATGGCCGCTACGTTGTCCGGGAACCAGCCCACACCTGCAGGAAGGAGATCAGGAACTTTTTTTTTTTTTTTTTTTCCCAGAGTATTTTTATTATATTCGCCCCCTGTTTTGATACATCTTCCGCTACTCCAAGAACAACCCCGAGCCTGGCGCTAGACTGACCACGGGCCTTTAGCCAAATATTTATGAACTGGAGCTTGATTCTACGTCCTTCCGATCGGTACGTACCCGCTGGAGATCCGGTTGGCTTGTCTTTACGCCCCCCTCCCCACCGATCTACGGAGCCTGCTACGTACTGTGGACTGAGAATGGCAACAAAGGCCGATGAAAGGGGAGCACTCGTATGGCGTTTTTCTCTCAGCGCTTTCAGGGCCACCTTTTCGAGTGACTTCCACCCCTGCCTTCGTGCTTTGCAAAGGCCCTACCTAGGCTGGACCTCAGCGCGAGAGGACACCCCCGTCGTTTGGAAAATTGTTCGACTGAAACGTGAAAGAGCTACCTCAGCACGGCTCGATAACGACCATATTAACCCTGATGTTTAATCGTTGTTACCATGGCCCCAACTGGCTGGATGAAGCAAACAATGGTTCTCTTGTTTTAACGAAGTATTCTGCGTTTCGTTTTTGCGATATTAAGCTAGGCCTGGCCTTGCCCCGCTATTATGTCTATTTATCTTTCAACATAATACTATTTCCATGCACTAATGACCGAATCCCCCCCCCCCTAAAACATGAAAAAAAAATACCTCCCATACCGAGGCGAACGATCTCCTCGCACTCCTAGAGAGCGCCTGAATCACCATTTGTCCGGCTTTATTTTATGACTAAACTAAACGGGCGACTGCCTCGCACGTGCTCCTTCTAAGAGGCAAGGAGCGCGTTGGACCGCTTTCGACATTTGCACCCATCGTTTGAACATTATGGGGGGAACGGCGGGAAGCCCTCGTCCTCTTGCTCGAGCCAAACGATGGCGCGTCTTGACCTGGTGGTTGTTCGTCTGAGCATAGCCAGGTTTCTATCGAAAAATACCCGGCAGCATCCAAGGGTTTTTTTTAAGCACGTCAACATAGCAAGTAACCGCTTCTCCAATCCAAACCCAGCCACTATTTACGGACGCGGTAAAATATTTTCGCCGTCATCTCCGCCGTACGCTCGTGGTCACGCATTCGTCAAACATCTCGCTGTTTGTTTTTGCTTCGGACCGAGCTCTACACGCCGAGCTGTAACGCCGTCGCCACTGGCGCACGACGCATCCGCACAGAGGCAATGCCATCCGATAAGCAACGCCATCCGACACGTGTCTACAGCATAGAGTTGCGTTTATTAGCGAAAGCCATTTACGGAACGTAAGCAAAGCATGTGCATGCCAACCAGCCAGCTGGCCGGCCTACATGCATATTTGAGATATCCAACAAAGCAGCAGAGGAGACGTGGAGTTGTAACCCCCCCCCCCCCCCGACAACGACAACAGCCAACTGCCCACTAGACACAGCTACTAGAGGGGTGCACCTACCTGTTTCTAGGGAATCCGCTCTACAGGAGCTGCATATATGCCTTAACCAAACACATTGATTTTGAGCAAGACGAAACCACCCAAGAATACTCAATTTGAGATTGATAAAAAAAATGAAACAATAAACAAAAGCGCAACCCCGACGGCCTTACGTATACAACGGATGCCACATAAAACACAGGTACATGGCGTTCCAACAAATATGGGATGCCCTCTTTGGGGCTTCCTCAGTAGAGGAGCCCCCCCTGGCTGCCACAAGAAACCTTTCCCCCCAAACATGATGCTACTCCCTAACGTAGTAGCACGCTTTGGTGAAAAATTAAGGTGGCGATAGAAAACGACAGGTACGTGCGAACCGTTTTGCCCTCGCTGCCAGACTTCCTCGTGACGCGTGCTATACGGCGGTGGGCGTTGTTTGCAAATAGCATATTTACCGGAGGAAGAACTGGTTTTCTTTTATAGCTCCGCCCAATAAACACGTTGTTTTTTTTCCGAAGACCAAGTGTCACGGAGCTGCTGTGCGCTCGACGCGCAACGTCATGGTGGTTTGCTAGCTTGATGTCAGACGAATGTAACCGAAACCCACCACATAATCGGAGCGAATATTGGGTATACGTATCTCTTCAGCCGCAATGGCTGTCTGCAATGATTGAGGACATCCGTCAGCGAGAACCGTTCCGGTTGGAAAGTGCAACCTCCTACCTCTTACGCCATCTAGTCTTGCAACACATTACTACGCAGAGTCCAACACGGCAACTGGCCACCCCTGGAGGCTATCTAACCCACCTCTCCTTCTCCCCGCCCTCAAGCCCGACACGTAAGTAGTACGGACGTGTAGAAAACCGGTATGTGGGCTAGCTTGAAGTAATTTGAACACCGCTCTGAACGAAGTCAATTCACTGGTACGTCGTTGCTGTTTGGGCCGCCTCCTTCCACCGCGCGCGAGAGGAAAGGCAAGCCTAAAATTCGTAGAACATACGCCAGCGCCATTTTTCTCTCCCGGTCGGCATCAGTAGCTCAACGTACCAACCAGCAAGGAGCCCGTGTTCGCCCGAAAGCGTTTATATATGATCTACTGGTGACTGGTGCTGCGTTAGGGGGGGCACGATGTACCACGTTCCGCTGCCTCGTTCAGGCCATACTATCGAGCGGGTCCGAACTTCACTCAAACTTGAACTTGATAATGTTGTCTTGTCGCGGCAAAAACAAGCAGTCCCGTATTGGTGCTTATCGCGAAACCAAAAGAGGAGCAGCCACTCGGCCAAGTGGTTCTGAGCGGCTGAAAAGACAAAACACTACCCAAGCGTTATCCCTCTCAGCTGTAGCTGCGCCACCAGTCTGAGCCTACTCAGTCAAAGCGGAACTTACGTGCGGGGACAGGCTATCCTCCCTGACTAAACAACGCCCAGCGTACGATCCGTTCCCTCTTCTGCACTAATATTTCAGTTCCCTAGTGATGATCGCCGCGTCGAGCGAGCTCGCGCCACACGGTGGTTAGCCCCACGGGGAACACGCGGTGCGCGCGGTAGCAGAACCTATTTGTTTGTAGCCTCCATGATTGAGGAGCTCCAGATACCTCACCCAAACCTGACTTTGTCAAACGCATGCAGGATCAACCCGGTAGCACCCCCCTGGCCTAGACGCTATCGAAACATTTTTGTCCATCACGAGAGGGATATATAGGGTAGTTAGTCGGTCGAGGGAACTCCGTCAGTCCTAACCATGTCAGTCAAACCAATGCTACCCGTACGGGCGCACACGCGGCCTATGTAGGCGAGCTCCCCCCCCCCCCCCCCGCTGCTTCGGGGGGGAAAGAATCCTCACGCAACAAATGGCTTTACTGCCGTAAGTCAACGCCGACGTTCGAAATCTGCTGTTGTGGCAGCATTTCTCTTCTAGTCTCAACAAAACCCTAGCAAAGTATCAGCCCTGGCTGAGCACGAACTGAAAGGTTATGTCTATCCTGAGAAGCATCTAGAACAATACCCCACCTAGAGGAGTGCCATCCAAGCATCCAAAGTCGGAGCACCATCAGATCCTCCTCATCTTTCTCCCCCCCCCCCCTATTCCTCCTCCTTTGGCCTCCGCTCAGGAGCGCGTTTCGAGATGCCAGCCACAGAGAAAACCGATCGCGATAATGGACAGCCACCATATGCCAGCGTACATCGCTCCGTCCTGGCCTCCCCAAATGATGACCCCGATCGCCCAGGCCGCCATCCAGGCCAGCCCAAAAAACATGTCATACCCGGCGGAGTCGAAGTAGGACTGTTTCGCCCGGTGTACGAGGCGCAGAAGGCCCCACGCGGCGAGCAGCGCCCCCAAGGAACCGAAGAAGCCGCCAACGCCAACGGAGACGCCAATGTTGCACCATCCCGGGCCGGCCTGCGAGCACCGCTGCATGACCCGACTTTCGCACTCCCAGTACGAGCACACGGCTACACTGTTCCACTCGTCCACGCACTCGCAGGCTGAAAGGGTCACCTCTCCTGGGGTCTCTGCCACTCCCGTCCAGCCCTCACAGTAGTCGGCGTCGGAAGACTCTCTCACACACCGAAACTGCTCGAACTGATGCGGCTGCTGGCCGCTACCGCCGTCGGACCCCGTGTGTTCACACGTCCACAGCGAGCAGAAGTTACCCGAGTCGTGCTCGATCTCGCACGCGCATTCCGTCTCCCCGGCCTCGCTCTCGGGCAGGGAGCGCGTGTCGCTTCCCGAGATGCTGGAGTACGCGTTGTGTTTGACCTCGAGCTGGTTGCAGGACCACTCCTCGCAGTACCCGGCCGCGGTTAGCGCTTCGCAGGAACAAACCTCTACCTGGCTGTCCACCGAGCTGACCTCGCTCGCAGTCCACCCCAGACACACCGTGGCGTCGTTTCCGAGCGGAGCGTCGTGAGAGTTCTCGTAGTTGAACTCGGTGCACTCGAAGCGCTCGAACTTTGTGTCGTACTTCGGTATCCCGCCGAGGTACTTTCCACCCGCCTCGTAGTAGCCGGTGCGATGCTTCAACTCGTGCTCGCCGAAAGGGAACTCAGGGAAGACTCCCCCGATTTCCGTCACCGGCAGGAGAGCAACGGTCAGCAGAATCCTCCCTGTGTCCATCGCGAAAAGGTGTATGTTGTTGTTGGTGCTTTTGCTGCACAAACTAAACACCTGGTCGGCTCTTTGACGCAGCGGGAGAAAGAGGCGAGTTGCGAATCTGACGACGACGATAGCAGACAGGGATGGACAGCGGCGGCCAGAGATTTAAGGACACTAATCTAGGGGCATAGAGTGCAAGCACTCGACGGTCAGAAAGATAACCATAATCCGACCACTAGACTTTCATGTGTGGGGGTTATACCGAAAACCTGGTACCTGGCACTGCTGAACGTAGCTCCAGGTACCATATCTTGCGGGGTGCCAGGGATATTTAACGAGTACGAGCCGCGTTACGGCAGGGACGAGTGAGGCAAGGAGCTAATGCTTCTCAAGCTGCTCACGCGAGAAGCTACTGTTTCTCAGGCTTCCTGCGCAAAGCGTTATTGTATCTCAGGATACTCCCGCGGGGAGAAAATGCTTCTCAGGCTACCTACGGGAGGAGCTACTGTTTCTCAGGCTACTCCCGCTAGGATGTAGTGGTTGGTAGGCTACTCTCGCGGAGAGCTAGAGTTCCTTAGGCTAATTGTGCCAGGAGCTATTGCTTCTCAGGCTACTCCCGCGAGGAGAGCTTGTATGTTTCTCAATCTGAGCACACCAGGAGATAACTCTTCGCGGGCTACGCCAGGAGGTAATCTATTTCCAAGCGCTGCTCTTGCTTGGAGCAAATGCTTACCAGATTACTCACGCCAGGAGCTAACTTGTGTCGAGATAATTACTCCAGCGGCTAAATATTGCTCAGGCTACTCAGGCAAGGTTAGGTCCTACGATAGAGGTGGCACATTTATGCCGAAATGTTTTCTGAATGACGGGGATGATCCTTAACCCAAAATCGTCGGAATGCCAGTCTTGTTTCGAAAACGACGAAGTTGTATACTTGGGCCATGGGATTATTCATCGACAAGCAAGATTTGATTTCTGCTGAAGTCATTTTTCGGGTGAGGTGTAGAGCTCCTTAATATTAAGCGAGGAGCCTCGGAAATATTAGGGTGACCCTCTATCGCAAAACCCCCCCGAGTAGAAATAATTTGTCAGGCCACTCGCGCGAGGAGACCTTATATTTCGTCACTGATCACGCGGGGAGCTACTACTTCTCAAGCTACTCGCGCCAGAAGCTCGTGTTTCTCAGTCTAATCATGCGACGAGTTCATGGTTTTCAGGCTACATACACTAAGAGCCGAAGTTTATCACGCTTCTACTAACACGGGAAGCTATTGGTTCTCAGGCCACTCACGCTGGAAGCTACCGCTTCTCTGGTTCCCACGTACCGCGAGGAGTTCATGTTTCCCAGGCGATTCCCGCGTGGTACCGTACTCTTTTGCCGCACCCAATAAACGCTGTTGGTGAAATTCCTACGTAGTATCAACACTATCGAGTTTGCGTTCCCTGCAACGCGTGACGTTCGCTCTGTTTCGACCCTCTGGGAAGCTGCAAGCCAGCCAACCAAGCGTGAGTATAAATAGAGACCTTTCGAAGCATCAAACCACGATGCACAGCCGCGAGGCGCGTCGTGAACGGCTACCTACCTGTGCTTTACTGGCTTCATCGAAGCGTTCTAAGATAGAGGTTCACCCTGACTTTTCCGAGACTCCTAAGTTGAGGAGCTTCCATACCTCACCCAAACACTGACTTCAGCAAAAATCAAAGTGAAGCCCGATGGATAATCCCATGGTACAAGAATACAAAACGCTGTTGATCGAATCAAGAGTGGCATTGCGACCAGCTTGGGTTAAGGCGCCCCGTCATTCAGAAACAAATTAGCGGAAATGTGATACCTTTATCGTAGAATGCGTCCATCTTCGTACTAACTATTAGATGCATGCGACGGTATAGATCAGGGGTGCGTACACGTATTTTTATTTCTAAGGTTTCTAAACCCAGAAAGTATTTTTTTTCCAGAGGCGTAAGATAGGGGTAGCACCTTTCAGTCGAAATATTTCTGGCTGCCGGGGCCTCCTTAAGGGCACCGAGGAATCGCTGGGAAGTCGGTTGTGTTTTAAACGTTTCCTCGTATTTTTAGGTGGGGGCCTAGACTATGGTAATGCTCGTCGGGTGGGGTCACATGTTCATATTTTCTCGAGGTCAGTTGATGGGTGACTTACTAGTTGTGAAAAAGCTCGTCAACTGGGGCGGGGGGGGGGGGGGGCAGAAGCTAGTAGGTGCACCTTCACGGTACGAAGCATGTCCACACCCAGACATGTCTTTCGAGAGGTAGCGAAAGGGCAAAGCAAAAAACAGCCCCATCACCCAGGTATATAGTTCACCAAGTAATAACGTCAAAGCGAACGGTATTCGGTACAGTAGCTCATCGGCTGAGGCAGCGTGTCGGCTACACCCACTCGTGTGATAGGCTGAGCCGGGATGGGTTCACGTGAGCGGGCTCTCGTGGTAGGTAGCAGGACACAAAGAAAAACAGAGGTACTATTACGGGGGTCCATAGCTAATAGGACCTATGGTATGCAGAAAAAACCTACATATTAACCTATTTTTACCTACAATATTGGGTCCCGTTAACTATGGACCCCCGTAATACAAATACACGAATTAGTGGTGCATGGCCCGAGGTCTTTACCTCACGTGTCTCCCCGGATGAACATGCCTTTGGCAAATATGAACCCCCGGACGGTTACATATAGTAACCATCTTGTACGCCTCGTACCCTCAACAGTCCCGCCAGTCTGAAATGTAATGACCAAAAAGTACTACTCGTAATGTAGCATGCATCCGCGTGTTGATGGAGTGAGACGAGCGGCTTGAAGGGCCCCCCCATACGGCGCGTTATTCGCTTGAGGCTGAGCACACGGCCTTCAGAAGGCAGGCGTATGAGGGTTTTCCCAACAGGAAACGACAGCCGTGCCTGCTGTGGTGGTGCTCGTCGGGAACACGAACGTATTAGCAGTAGTCCTCTCCGTAGGATGTTGGGGGGTATATCTCGTGACGTTTGCGCGCAGAAATCATAGGCACGTCAAAAATACAGCTACCGCTTTGGTTCCGTGCTGACTCGGGGGTTGAGCACTATCGGTTGAAGTGTCTTCCGTATGCAGAAGAAGGTAAAATAGCATGTACGGAAAATAAGGGGCGGAGGTAGTACAGGAAGTGAAATAAATACATCAATGTCATTGGAAACCAGGTACTATAAACAGCACATGATACGTACTATTCGACGCGAGTCGCCGAGAGCAGAAGGGGCCCCGCGACAAACATCAAGGCACGGATCGTAGTGTGGAGGGGGGAGTAGATCCTGCTACGTGACCTCGGATCTGGGTTACGATGAGGAAAGAGAGAGGAAAGAAGGACGGCGATAATAGCGGGGGAAGCCAAAAAAAAACGGCAAAAAAACAAACAAAAGGGGCCTGCGTGTGTATGCTTTAGCTTAACGTGCATGTATCTTTCCGTTTGTACGAGTACTTCTTCCCCGTGGTTTGATTCTTGCTTCAGGGGAATGCTTATGAGGGACCAACGTTGACGCTCATACGTACATGCTCTGCGTTGTGGGATGACAGACCGTACAATGTTGGGAGTTTGAAAGCTGAACGTACATGCTCGAAAAATGCGCATGTCTGTTGTGACAGCGCGGTACTCTTCGGAGCCGGTTGGACACTTTCTTTTTTCGTTCACTCGCAGGGTAACGCCTCCACAAATATGTTGTTGTGGCAACTGGTTCCCTCTATTATCCGGCTGCGGTCTGTACTGGTTGCAATGTGCTTATCAGCAGTAAAACAAACGCTCAAGAGTGAGTGTGGTGAAAAAAAACATATAGCTACGTATTCCCCCCCAACCTACAGAACACTATTATTTTGCTTCAAATTATACGCACACATGGCATCAGCTATCACTGCTGGACCCATTCGCACCGAAACGCGATGGCTGCCAGCAGGTTCGTGCGAGAAAAAGGAAATAAGAAAGCAAACCGAGAGCCTTGACACAAACAAATAAGAGTACAATTAACACACCTGGTACCAGTTTGATCTAATATGAGGCATGTTGCGTCACTTCGCAGCCCCAAAAATGAACCTATAGTTTACCGTTGTACCGTCTCATGCATGCCATCTCAGCCACCCTTTCACTACTACTGTACAGCAGTAGTACAGAAAAGGTACTCCTTTTTTTTTTCCACCCGCACTACTATTAATACTGCTGTAGTTTCGAGTTGTGTGTCCCGATAAACGCGGATATACTCTTACGGGGGTCGCTAGTTAATAGGACCTATGGTATACATAAAATCCCATATATTTGCTTATTTTTAAAAACAATATTTGGCCCTTTTTACTATGGTCCCCCGTAATATCTGATACCAGACAAGGCAGTGTGCGTCGGACTTGGTTCGTTTTAGTGCATGCTCGTCGGACAAGTGGAAGGCCGCCCTCACGCTTTTCTGTTCAAACTGCGAGCTTAACGACACACAGCTAACACAGGGGACCATGGTAAATAAGACCAAAACATAAAGATTTTTGGGTGTACCGCGTAGGTCCTGTTTACTATGGGCCGCCCCCTTAACGGTCTAAAGTATTACCCTGTCAGAAGTGTGCTGGGGACGTTCGCACGAAAGTAGGTGTTTTTTCAGATGTACGAGACGGCGGGGGGAGAGGGGGGTGCGCTAATTGTGCGTGTGTGCTTTCCGCCAGCCTGTCTAACAGGCTCGTAAGAGGCACGGAGAAAAAAGAATGAAGGCACCTGTTGGTTGTTTTTGCAGATTGATCGACCTGAGATAGAGAGAGATAGTGTAAGAGCTTGCGGCCCTAGACTGACAGAAAGAGGTGGTACATAATTTTTTTTTGCAGCACATACTAACTTCAACAATATGTATGTGTGATGCTAATACACAGCAGTACTACATTGGTAGCGCGCAATATTTCAAATTGTGGCACATGAGCAAACAAATAGCCAGGAGGCATGCGACATGCCGTGCCTGCCATAAAGTTGGCCCAAGAATCCCGTCGCAATCCCCGGCCATACGCCAGGACGGAGTCGGAGAGTGAAGATTCGACCCATAGGCCGGCTTGGTACTTGAGTCCACAAAAATCGACTTCTAGCTGCAGCTACGGCGCAAAGCTGTACTATACTACTGTATGTAGTGCCAAACACCTTCGTCGAGTGAATACAGTACTGCCCTACAAACAGACAGCAGGACACAGACATACCATGTCTTTCTGAGCGGCGCAGCGCAGTAACACCGCGTGGGAACGTGCGTATATATTGTTTAAATCCTAGCAGGTACAGTCGTTGGGCCACGCGTAGGACGAAGCGTTCGGACGCAGGGCGCACGCTGAACACACCTCTTCCTATCTCCAGAAGTAGAACGTAGGAGTGGTACTGTCGTACTATGCCGCTAGTATAGTAGGAACACCGCAGTACTGTACTGGTGCTTTAGCACCGAGCCGCGAAGAGGTTGCCGTGTACGTATCGGTTAGCGACTCGGTTCGGGTGGTTGGTGCTGTAGTGCTCCCCGCAGACCTGGTCTTCCTCGCGACGATTCTCCAATCGTTCCAGGCTCCCCACTGTACGGTTGGATGGATGGGCGGGTGGGTGGGTGGATTGTCTGCTGGCTGTGGGAGTCATTCGCTCTCCATCAGAACTATGAATAGAATCCCATCCGTCGGTGTGTCGTCACGAGAAGGCACAAGGAAGGGAGGAGGAAGGAGCCCGTCAGCTGTCAGCACATCATGCAGGTGAAAAAAAAGCTAACGCAAAACTCGACGGGACGAGGAGCCCTATGGAGCAGTCGGTCGTATTCGCCGAGCTCTACTCTACCTCACTGATTTAGCACCTACACCGAAAAGCAACGGGCACTCATCATACCAAGGTACAAACAGTATACACAAGTATACATTTTATGGATCACATATACAACACTTCGAATACCACGAAATACCAGTACCCGGTATATTTTGTACAAGTGTTTAAACCATACGTCTATACTCATTGGTAGCAGCGAGGTGGTCATATATGCCGGAATGTATAGTATTAATAGTAGAGCTACGTATACATTTGGTGTCATGCCACTGGAAAGTACGAAGACAACATCGGCCAAGTGCTGGTGCTGGTTCGGGGACAAACGCATGAATTTGGATTATGAAAACACTCATATATTCACCCCCGACACACTCGAGGAATAACCGACTGCGTGCAGTAGTGCTGCAGATGGTAACAAGTACTTAGGGTTTTGTACGGGGCCAGTACACGCGAAACAGCTCCTCGTCCACAGCAGCAGTGTGTGCATACGTGCGGTAGGTACAGCATACGTACAGCAGTAGGTACAGCATACGTACAGCAGTAGGCACATACCGCCAGGATTAACATGCAATGTTTGTAACTACAGGTAGGTATTGATTACCATATTATTTACACTAGCTATCACGTGGTGGAGCATCGAACGCGTTGTATTGTATCCCAGGCCAGAATGGTATGTGTGGGGTATGTATACACTAAAAATGATATTATTACGGGGGACCATAGTAAATAGGACCTACGGTGCAGACAAAAACCTATCTAATTACCTATATTTACTAACATTATTTGGTTCTATTTACTATGGACCTCCGTAATAACAATACGTAAACGCAGGGACACCAGCACCCCAGACACTGCTGCTGCCGCTTTTGTCCTTCTGTGTCATGTTCTGTTTGGCGGATGATGACTGATGATGATTACAATCGTTGATGATTGTTCTGGTCAATCATCATTCGTCGCAGACAGCGGTCCGCGCAACAGGCAACTCAATGCAAGGCCAAAGGGGTCAAACAAATCATGATCGGGACAGCAGAGGCCAAAGGTGCACCTACTCGTAAACATGACGTGGTAATGTATGTACATAATATAACGTGTACGAAGAGGCCATGTGTACGTACCGTATCTTCTAATAGTATGTACGTGTGTACCACGTATGTAAATACCTGGTACTTAATATGAGGCTTTTTTATTGCGGGAAGATTGATTATCATGGACTACGCACACTACACTATTATTACGGGGGACAATAGTAAATAGGACCTCCGATCAGACAAAAAAAAACTATATATTTCCATATTTTTGCTATTTGGTCCTATTAACTCTGTTCCTCGGTTATAATACAACATTATACCGTCACACGTAGCGACAGTCGGGTGCAGCGAAAGCAGCTGATGCCTGGCACCTGGCTACCAGGTACCTGGCACCTGGTACCTGGTACATGGCACCTGGCAGGTGCATGCTACCAAATGCTGTAGTAAGAACCTCGTGTCTGGCGCTCTCGTACCTGGTAAACGTTACCAGGTACCTGGTAGTACTGGTGAGTATTACCACTGTCTCGAAATACAAGCACCGATTCCAAATTGGAATCGGGACAACGTGGTATTAATAGTGTGTATATACCTTATACCAGGGACGTGCGAGTACTGCAGTATCATTCATGTTGGAGTACATACCAGTATACCATGCCTGGTACAAGAATACGGCTTGATTCTATTACAGGGGATCATGGTCAACAGGACCAACTACTTTGAGTAAAAACAGGTAAATATATAGGCTTTTGTGTGTACCGTAGGTCTTATTTACTATGGTTCTCCGTAATCGTATAATACGCCATTTACCACACACACCATGGGACTGGGGCTACACCGACAAAACTACTGCTGTATCGCAGTTGTAATGTGGACCGAACTGCTCCCCTCGCTGCTGTATTATAACTCTATTACAGCAGTTACTATTGATAGCCAGGGTGGCGTTTCATTGGCTGTCCGTTTGGTGGTAGCACCGTGGTATCGCAGGAGAGGACCTTCAGCAGCGATAATTTTTGCGTTCCATCCTGCCGGTATAGACTGCAAAACAGTAGTACCAGGTGCCTCGTGCGTAATACCAACAGCGGGCAACGGGCATGTCGGCTCACATTTAACAACGCAGTGAATGAAGCTGTCCGTCAGATCACCCGCCCGCCGAGACGCCACACCACGACCGATGCATGACAAACCCCTTCGGACATGGGTCGGACCCCATCGAAGTGGTGATAAAATTCGGTCTCATCCCTATTGGCCAAAAATAGAACTGTACGACTATAAAAAAAATATATATATATACCAGGTATCAGGTACCTGGTACGCTGGACATGTGTCGTTACTACTGCTGTTATACGTACAAGACAGAAAAATATGTACTTTCGGCAGAAACTACTCATACCAGATACCAGATACCGTCCGTTATTGTTTACAGAACACACCCTATATAAACCGGGCCGTGTTCTGTCAGAAAATACTGCTAAGAATAAGGCTGTCGTATTAAATACCAGGTACACCAGTATATGGGGATCAGTCGGCACGCTTTGTGCCTTGTGAACGTTTGCACGTACGTATGTTTTGTATCGCCTCCATCTAACACACTTACTACTTACATAGGCTCAGGCTGCGCCAAGTAAAGGTCTGGGATGCCGCCCATCACGCAAACAACAGTTACATTGATCCCGGCATAGCCTCGGGGGGGTCCCAGCGTTCTCCCCAGATTCGTTGGAGTCGTGGAGGCGGCAGGGAGGGCGTGGCTCTTTCGACGTGTGTGTACAACATAACACGGTACAGCATCTACTACTTCAGTGGTACATCTGAAAAATAATGTCGTTGGAGATCGTCTCTTCTCGCTCGACGGCGGTTGATATTGCTGTGCAGCCGCACCGCCGAATTGGAATTGGATTATTATTATTCTGCGAATGGATTTCGGGGATAGTTGTTCGTTGTCCCCTATGTTTCCTATGATATGATACGCCATCGGAGACACTGGGAAGAGCAGTGTCGTAGACAGAGACCGCGGGTCGGCGCCAAGAATTATTGATCGCGATCTCTGGGTTTCTACTCTTTGGATACCAAAGCGTTCCCGAACCACCGCACTGGCTACTCTGTGTCGGACTGGAGCCCGCAAGTCGTGGATGTACTGAAATAATCAACTGGAGTCTTGAAATGTATACACGTTAGATTGCTGGTGACATGACAGCAAACACGAGTTTATACCCTTTCTGCCCCCATTGCGCGGAGTTCGATGTCTTTCACGAAGCTAAGCTTGCAATGGCGTACCCCACGTTGGGTCTTCCACACCGTGTTGAGAAGCATAGTATTTCGAGATCATATAGGCGTCGTCCGTTCGTTTGAGTTGTGCAGGTAAACATTTATCTGTCTGGAAATAGATGCAAGCCGGGAATGTGACAATATTGTCCCCGCGCCGGGCCTCGTGAAACACAGCCAATGATTCACGCTGTGCAGTCTGGAACATCCTGGTGCATCCATGGGCATGTATGACTGACGTGTCCAGTAATGTGTGGATGTCTTACTTGAGCAGTAACATGTAACCGACATTCGAGACCTGACAACATCGCAGATTACGACGCATATATATATATATACGTAGGGTCAACATGCTCACGCACCCGAGATTGGGGCAGCCAGTTATTTGTTGTTGCAACGGGAGCGAAGCGTTGAATTGGCACACGACACGTGAAAGGAAGATGAAGTTGACCCTCTTAGGACCGCAGCATCATATTGAGCACCAACAACATCCGAGACCGCGGCAGTTCCTACTCTATCTTAAGGGTCGTTCTTCGGCTCGACTCTGGAAACTGGCGGTCCGGTCAGAGCTGTTCGTTTATACAGGATGAACCACTGTGCTACTCAGTCAGCGCTGACTGAGTAGCTCAGTGGTTCATCCTTTATAAACGGACAAAAGAAGAAGTCCTTTATAAACGAACAAGAGCGCCTGTCCTTTTACGTCTCAAGGACTGCTGACTAAGCCGAGGCGACAACTCGAGGGTACCAGTGAATACAACACAGCTGCAATCCGTCATATAGATCAAAGGACCTCCTCTTTTGCTTGAGGCCACTCATATCACTGTGGTACAAGTGCATACCGTCTTGTACCATGTGCAGGAAGCCGGTTTTACCCAACGGCGCTTTGATGGCCACGAACTACTGATGTACGATGCACCGTTTTCTATTACGGGGGTCCATAGTTAATAGGACCTACGGAATGCATAAAAAACTATACAATTACGTATTTTTACTAGCAAATTTTGGTCCCATTAACCATGGACCCCTGTAATAACTCGAATCCTCGGTGGAAGAGGCATCGTCAAATTTCGCATTTCAACCTTGAATCGTACCACGTATTGAATTGAATTGAATTTCGAAATCCAACACGTTTCCAAGAATACTCGCGACTTCTGCATTGCATTCAGTTCACGACATCGATCATCATTCTTGCGAGGGAGCGGTATGCACGGAGCCGGAACATCCTGCTGCGACACCCACGGGCTGAATGAAATACTAAACATGCCAACATGCAAAATCCTATTCTGCTACTATTAATAGTACCTCGAGCGAATGCCGCCGTTCGGGCGAGACACCTTTGATTCAATAAACAAACACACCATACAAAAATATTCAAGACACCTAGTACACACATATTGAATGCATGCCAATTCATGCCCACCACTTCATGACAAGTAGTACAATTGCCTCTCGAACAAACGTCCACGAGTGACACAAACATACGTCGGAATGACTGGAAAAATGAAGGCAACGGTTCACGGTTCAAACAGAACTACCGCGCTGCACTGAAGTTGAAAATATTTGGACAACTCTCTTTGCGCGGCGAATAGGTTGCCGAAGAAGCCCTCTATTTCAATTGTTGTGTCGGTTTAAAAAACCGCTACTCGGTCGGGTCTGTGCGCCGCCATGTGCTGCTGCCTCCGTCGGTGCTCAGCCGCAAGGGATGTCGCCGCTATTGTTGATGTAGTTTAATTCTAGTGTAGTTGTATGAATATGTTACAGCCGAGGCACTCGAAGCAGCTGATGTAGCTGGTGTAGATAACAAAGTGTATTTGTCTAGTATTGTGAAGTTGCTGATGGCGTCGACGTACCTGAAGCAGGTGCAGTTACCGTAACGAGACTGTCGTGTGCAGTGGAGCTTGTGCAACCGGTGGAGCCGCCCCAGACCACTTCCGTTATTGTGTCACAGGATTCGGTTTGCGTCGGCGGTGATAGGGCAAACCCGTAAACCACTTAGAAACCAGTAAAGTTCATGCGGCGATGCTTGCTTAATCATGTCGCCGTGAGATAGGAAATGGAGTCCTCGCTTCACACGTAGCCGACACCAGGCTTGCCTTTGTGAGTTAATCCATAGACGAAGAAAAGCTCCACATGCACATTGGCTTAGTACACGATTAGAACGGGAGGTTTCGGCCACATTCACTGCTGATATTTCTGCTGACGCGGATCGGGAAGCTCGTGTACGTCTCTCCTCTCCCCAGTTCCTCCGTCGTGTTTGCGCGATAGGCTGTATGTCCCACTGATAGCGTTCGGGTTTAATAGGCGTTGCAGTTGAAGATCTTGTAGTATATGTACCTATGTGTGGCTTAGTGACGCGGCGACTACGTATTATTAGTGCGGGTGATAATGATGGTAACGACGATGCATTGGCTTTGACGATGCTTAGAGCACATTTCGGCAGCCTGAAGCCCCCATGCCTTCAAGAAGCAGGGTGCGCTGTTTAGAGCACCACAGACGGTCAGAAGGCGATGAAGGCGCATAATTCACGAAGACCGGTGATTGGAACGGGACCAAAGCGGCTGAACGTAGATATACAGAAAAGAGTGAGACGCGTGACAGAATCGGTTGGTTTGGCAGGTGGACAGGTGCGACACTACATATGACTGCGACGCCCAATTAGGCGAGGGTCGAGGCACACTCATGACCTACAATTGCATTTCGTGGCAATATTAGTATGCCATCACCGGCACTTATGCTGTGGGGTGTGTCGTACAGGAGCGACCGGTTACTGTTGCGATCCCCAGCAGAGGGTGATGGAGGGTGTGCTTGATATCATGCGTGGCCGTGGTCGTATTGCAATATACCCTCGTACCCCTACAATACCGGGACAGAGCACGTGGCGATGTCCCCGACAAGGCAGACATTGCTTGCACCAAGCGCGAAGCGCCGTGAGGTGTTGGGCGAGTCACGTGAAGGGTGAGCTGCATCGTCCTAAGAACCACTTTTGAGGTGGATTTGCTTGCTGTGGATGACACCATCAACATATTGTACTTATTTCCTGGTGTGGGAGGGTGTTCTCGAATTACCGATATCATGCATGACGCGTATGACCATAGACCCTCGTATCCTTACAATACCGAGACGGAGCACGTTGGGTTTTCACTGAGCAGGCGGACATTGCTTGCATCATCTACAAAGTGCCGTGGCTTGTTCGGCGAGTTGTATGAAGAGTGAGCTGTATCCTGCTGAGGACCGCTTGTGATGCGGACGTTCATATGGACGACATTGCCCAAGACTTGTCCGCTGTAGAGAGGGACTCTTGTCGCCGTGAGACGATCCTGTTTAGCTGAAGATGCGAAGCTCGATAGGCTCGCGTTTGCAGGGTTCAAGTTTAAAAGAGCTTGTCGACAACCAGATGGCGAGTACACACGAGCACCTTCTTGAGCCTCTGATCTGGTACAAACCAAGACGCAGCTATTTGCACAAACGCTGTAATAAGGCATCTACCTCGCACGAATCGACTCTCGGTCTCGCGAGAGTGGTATCGAAAGGGAGCACTCGAGCGCGCTGGTCAGAACCTATGCGGCCAATTACAACGGAACTCGTTTGTCCCCAAAATATACTCGTGTCTCAATGTAGACTCCCGAAGATGGTATCACCGAGGTTCCAAGCCAATTAGAAGAGAGATCTCGAACCGAGGGCAATCCCGAGAAGGATCGTCGCACGCTGCTGGTATGGCACATTTTCCGAGAAAACGGGAGCATCGAATATGAACAGGCAATCTTCCTGTCGTCTCGAAACGGACGCAAGCGTGATGTTTTCCTTGGAGCGTAGAACTTATCTCATTATTGCCGCTAATCGTCTTTGGGACGCCTTGCTTGATGCCAGTCCGGGGGGGGGAACATGGTACCTGTGTTTTCATATTGCTACACAGATCAAACCAGGGCGTCCGACGTGAATAATGCTGCTAGAAAAAGTCCTCGCGCACTTGCATTGTACGCTGGAGTACAGGCAAAACGTCGACAACCCCCTATCGATCACGCCGGCGAGCCAAACTGCCTGTTTTGAGGTTATATCGGAGTTTGTGAAAACGATGAACAAACGACAGGCACGGTGGGCATGGTCAATGAGCTATCCGATGAACTATGTAGCTCGCGTCAAGCAAGGCGTCACTCATGTGCCGGCTAGCACGAAAACTCATACGAAGCATTGAGGCTGAACGTTTTCACTCGCAACACGAGCGGACAGAGCTCATTCGACGCGGCTTTGAAGAGGAAAGTCTCCATCTTGCGCGCTTCCACGCACCGTATCATACATACCATTGGCATCGGCGCGTCCGCAGTGGTAGCCATTAAGTAGTTTCATCACCGTCCAAAATTTGTTTCCAGGTATGTCCAAGACAGGCATGACATACACGACCTTTTCTCTCTGTCACAGATGGGCACGCTATAACTATAGTATATCTAACAACACTCAACGCTCGCAAACGAACGCTCGCAAACAAGCGACCACTGCGTTGTGACATCGTCGGCGGTTCGACACGGCCAGAGAGAACCATCTCCACGTTCTCTAAAGTCAATACTGTACCCCTCCAAACGTGTTTTACTCTAACCTATTGGCAACTCTCATGGCAATCACGCACTGACAAAGACATCGGAACAACAAGTCAGCACCCCCCCCCCCCCCCCCCCCCGCCCAAACAGCAGTAGCTTACGCTCATTGAAGCAAACATCGAACACTGCAAGTCATTCACAATCCCTTCGCCGTTGAGAGTGTTTCTCTGCGCATGCCCAGGACGAGCGTAACTTTCACGATTTGTCCGCCCTCCCTCCTGGGCAGGGGAACGAGAAAGACTCGTCGGTACGAATTCACCAGGAAGAAAACACGTATTACCGGTTACGAATTACGTGCAGGCCTCTACGCCGCAGTGCTCGACGACGGGGACAGGGAGGCTCGGAGGCCGGCGCAAAATTCTTACTCATCCCACCTATCAGTACAGAACATCGCCGCCCAACGTATTCTAGACGTAGTTTATCCCGACCCTCGGGACACCGCCGCCGATCACGTCATCTACTGCAAGTGAATGGGACACGCTCATAGAGCTCACACGGGACATTGCCCGTGCACACGGGGACCAGGCACGCATTGTGGCGTATTCTCACCACGGTTCGTGTGGTCGCTGCACCGAGATGAGATATCGTTTGGTCCATACATTGATTCTGACCGGCACTTTTTTCGAAAATTGTGGCACCAATGGTGCTACTGTCACTATTGGCACTTACTACGGCACCAATCGCACTAATGGCACGAATAATCCTATTGACACTAATGTCATAGATGGCTCTATTGCCACTAATGGCAATACTAGCGCTGAAGCGGAATGTCACGGTAAGGGGGGTGCTCGGGTTTGATCGGTCCCTAAACACTCGGAGCTCTAAACGTACGCCCGACAACCGCCGTTCAGAAAAAGCGCGCGGCTTCCCTGACGAACTACTCATAGGCTATAGGCGTACAATTAGTATACAGACGAAACCAATTTGATTGTATCTTACGTATATGGTATTTCTTTCAGGCGAAAGGCCACGTCAGACTCCAAATGCGTCAGACTTACTACCTCAGCCGCAACCCCCTGCCTGTACGAACACGGTCATGGCTCGATGAATACTGGTATATCAATTTGCATTCGTGTGAAAACGTCTTGCACAACGCCTCTCCACTACTCGCAGTTTCGGCGCATCATCTGCGTCACATAAACGAATGACGCCCAAACTACTACGCGTTGCGCACAACAGGGTGAAACACAAGACAGTACAAGACAAGACAGCATACAAGACACCACAAGAACAGGCAAAGAGAACGTCGGATGCTCGCAATGGGGCGTGGCTTCAAGAACACCACAACAAAAAATACGAGTATCGATCGACTGACGGCCGACAACCCATCGGGGTTATCAAGCGATCAGCAAGATCACGGGCAGTAGTCCTGTGGCGCTCGCAGTGAGTCCACAGCACCAGCTATATGCAACCAACAATACACTTGAAACCCCTCGCGACCGCTGCCGATGAAATTGCCCACGCACAAAGCGCCTCGACTGTAGCTAGAGAGCAACGCTTCGAATCTTTCCGGGTGCCGACCAGCGTTGCCGTGAGAGGCTGCATGACTTCGCTGATTTCCTGCTTGTACGGGAGGAAACCACCCTGCACTCTACTCCCCAATTCCTCTGGGTTTCAGACTCGTACTGGGGGGTTTAATCATACTATTCTACCGTCACTTTTTTCTAGGGCTTCTACGCGTACGGGAGGCGTACATCACGTCTTTCTACGGTTATAGAGATACCATCGGTTTCTCCCTTTGCAGCGCATCGCCTGAGCGGTCATACCTCCCAACCACCGCCGACCCAGCGGGCGTGTGCCGATCCAGCAATACAGCAAGCTGAACACAAGCATACTGTACCACTCCCTCTCCCTCCCGCACGCGAGGTCAGGGTCGGATACCCCCCACGCACACACAGCATTTCACGGGCGTGTATTGCAGCAACCACACAGCACCCCGACCGCAAGGATTCCCCCCCACCAACACGCAACGACCGTTGCTCCGTGTTCCCCTCCCCAAATGATTACACCAACTGACCACGCCGCCATCCAGATGGACCCTACTAGAATGTCTACGCCGGCGCAAGCGCGGGAAATAGGCGGGTTCCTCTTTCGGAGCCGGGACAGGCCCGCGGCGGCGAGCGCCGCACCCAGGGAGCCAAAAAAGCCTGCAATTCCGATGGAAAACCCGAGATCGCACCAGCCAGCGCCGGCGTGAGAACACGTCTTCATGCTCCGCGTTTTACACTCCCATTTGAGGCAAACTGTGGATTTGCTTGTTTCGTGGATGCACTGGCAGGAAGAAATCTCCACTTTGCCTGAGCTCTGCGTGACCCCCGTCCAGGCCTCGCAGTACTCTCCGGAGGTGGATGCTCTCGCGCACGTATAGTCCCCGTGCTCGCGGCCGTTCTCGTAACCCGTCTCCAGGCACACCCAGGAGGAGAGGAAGTTGCCCGAGTCGTCTTCCAACTCGTCGACGCACCGCGTACTCCGCACTAAATTTTCTACCGTGCAGAAGGAGTCGGTTTCGGTACAGGGCGCGTTGTACGTTTCCAGGTCGTTGCAGGTCCACGCGTCGCAGTACAAGTTGTTCATGGCGGACTGACAGGTGCATCTGCCGAACTGAGACTCGTTCGAGCCCACCTCGTTTGAAGTCGAGATCATGCACACCGTCGCCGTTCCCAATGCTGCGTCCGATGCTCTCTCGTAGTTTAACTCGGCGCACGCGTGGAGCTCGTAGGTGTCGTCGATCTGGGGAACGCCTCCCCGGTACCTGCCGCCCTCCGTGTAGTACTCGGCGCGAGTCGTTAGCTCGTCGTTGTCTAAGGGATAGTCGGGAAAGGCACTTCGGATCCCCTTCGTCGGCAAGAGGAAAAGGGTCAGCAGAAGGCTTCCCGTCTTCATTGATATCGTACTCCACGCGGGGTTCGACGAGTCTGCCAAGCAGCGGGGTAGACGAGTGGACGGGTGGAGCAGATCTCAAGGTAATGGCGGCGATGTGATTGACGTTTTACCCAATCGCAAGCTGTGTGAGTTCGTCGGAACCAAAACGTTCGAGGTACGTTGGTGGGTGTGCGCTTGCATCAAGGTCGTCTCAGCGTTGTCTAGTGGAGAAGGGCTCGGACGGTTTCGATACGACGGACTGGGCTCAAAAGCTATTCATGACAGAAAATAAACTCAATTCAATGAGTCCCCACCGTCTTGAGATAAACGCTAGCTTGTTTTTCACCTGCACCCTGGCCGCATTTTTATTATTTTTTTAGGGTTTGTGTCCTTGCTATGGTTGGGGAGGGGGGGGGTAATAACAGCACCAGCCATATGTCATTATCCTCACACCAAGAGCTCTACTCGATCTTCACCCGACGACGACCCCGTTGGCAAAGCACCCTACACGAAATTCGACGAGATCCATGTCATGCACCGGGAAGAAACGAATGCAAGAAGAGCTTTATATTTTCTGGCCTGTACGTACTCGTTGTTGGTGAGATTGGTTGTCTCCTCCGACCGTTGAACCTGTACTTCCGTGCAGTGCGCTGGCTAAACGAACGGCAGCGCCTACCTTTGGCGCTGTATTCTACTACTATTGGGGCGGGGATTACTAGTAATCAGGCCTTAATATCGTGTGTAAAACAGGGTGGTAAGCACGTTTTTCTGGGTCTGTCAAGGGTTCCGAAAATTATTTATGACTATGGCCCTCCGTAGTATTGGGATCGCAAAAATATTGACTAACTTCTAACTTGGGGAAACCCGTCAGCGAAACAGCAGTGTTGCACATCAGTTCATCCTAAAGATCATCGATTCCCGACACATGTGTTCTACGTCTTTTTTGGGAGACGATGCTGTCGCCTTTTAATCTGCATGACCCATCAATCTAGCATATTGGCTGGGTGGGAGAAGTATAATCCACATGATCTGGCGCACCTGTCCAGGTTTGAGGCTATACTACTCTCACCGTACACATTCTGCATCGCACATCGTTTCCCAAAGAGGCACGTAAAGAGTTTACACCAATTTAACTTAAGCGTTTTCCTAGAATATTCCACGCGCTTCTTTCTGTACGAAGTATATATATATATACATTATATGCCTTTCACGGTTTCAGAGCATGACACGTGGAACCTAAAGCACCAAACCAACAACATCGCTTAACACTCCCACGACTCAGCCGCCGCGTGAGTAGATCCGATCAGAACGGCAGATTAGGATCTATCTGACCTGATATGTATCTTGATCTAAGCGGTGTGTGAGAGGCTGAGCCCAAGTGTACCCCCCCATCCGTGCCATGGGCCAGTGTACAATGGTTACGCCGTGCTAATCAGCCCAACAGCGCCAAACACGATGGAAGCTTTATTTCGTGGAAATGTTCTCCTGTAAAATTGTACGCGAGGGGACTATTGGACCATAATAGGTGTACTTCGTATACGCGTAATTCTGACGCCGATAGCTTTGGCTCACTCTTAACATCCTCGCGATTGAAAGAACAGACTCTAACGCTCTCCGTGCGCTTGGGTGTACAACGAGTGTGTAAATAAAGAGTGCGTGTTGTCACCACGCGCTTTACTTTCCACACAGACAGATATGACTAAACGGATTTCTTTTCGCAACGGTACCAGCACCCCTAGCCCATCTAAACTCTTACAAAGGAATGCGCGTACTGAATTGAACCATGCGCACATACAAAGGACCGCTGGAAATTCGCCTAGCGAAGTGAAGGATACCCGCCTCAGTCATGGAGAAGAGAACGGACGGTAACTGTGTGCTATCGCGGGCCGAGACGAGGATAGAGCAGGCGTGATTGTCGCGGTTCGAAACGAGGCTAGAGCAGGACCTGGTGTGGCTGTACCAAGCATTGTACAACAGCGACCTACAGCAGTCGTGCTGGTGGCTCGGCGATCTGTGTCTACGACGGCAAAGAATGTGCCGCGACCATCGTCGGCAGCGTTGATCATGGTAGTCCTGAAATTATGAGGATCAACTCGAAGGGATGCGGCTGCATGGACAACAACACGTTGGCTGCACATGCTAGAGACGCGCAGCAAAACAATAAATGCCCACGGATTCACTCACCGGCCATGCATTTCCGCAGAACTCTCGGATACTTGGTTACCTCATAAACCTTGGCTGCAATTGCTTGCGAGTACTCACACTCACCTGTAGTGTACCTGGTACAGCAAATTGGTGTATGTCATGCAAAATGTCGACCTACACTCATACCACGACGCTTAATTTCCACAGCGGTTCGTGCAATATTGTCCGAGAGAAACACCAGGGCCTGGACCCTCGGTGGCTGATGTACCATGCATATCAGGTGTATGCAGACAGGGTGTGAACAGTACGCGGAGGACCCACGCGGGCGGGATGTCACCAACGAGGCGTTTGGCTACAGCATTGCTGCTGCAGTACTCACAGTAGATTTGTACATTTGTGGAATGCCGAGGACAAGCCTGCTGCTCCCAATCGAAGCTGGGGTGTGAACCTTGCGTGAAACTACAGTACGACGGAGACACGGCTGACGTAGAATTGAGCTTCGTGACGACAAAACTCGTTAAACAATTTTTACAGCGGGGGAGGAGATATTGTGCCATGGGCTCGCCTTGCTCGCACACAAGCAGCCTACTACCTTAGGAGGTCTTGTGGGAAACGGGAGTCAGCTTCTTTCTCGCGAACCGGACGAGAAGCAACAGGATGTGTCTCTCCACAGTGTTCAGCGATCACGATATCAATCTTTGTATAGAACCACCGTTTCCTCGGACGAGCGTGACAGCCCCTAAAGTGAAACAGGCGCATCTGCTGTCACGGCCTTACAGCTGCAGTGGTTCAGCATTAAGAGAACTTCACTGCTGTAAATTAACATTCGACGCAGACTCGAAACAGCTAGATCGTCTACTGTACGAAAAACGATCTTCTGGGTATACTTGAGACACTTGAATGCACATACCCACGTCATGTCAGCATTGAATATTCCGAAAATAAACTGCACGCAGCTACAACAGCAGTCTCCACCGCACCTAGTCAAAGGAGAGCCGCCGGGCGCTTGGAGACGACGTGAGTGCTCGGTGCACTGATGCCGAAGAAGACTTCAGTGCTCTGCTTCGAGAGTTCTCGCAGGGCCTGTCTGCGCTGGCTGCGCTGGCTGCGGGACGGACAACACCGAAGTTAGACATTATGCAGGCGGAGGCTAATGATCCAGCCCATGTTGCTATGGGCGCCAGACGGGATATAGCGTGTGATGGAGTCTGCATACAAGCTAACGGTACAACTACTAATAGCCCCCGGGCGGTGGTGGTGTTACGACGACCGAACATGTCAGGAGACATGTCAAGCAAGGCAAGACGTGCGCTGTGAAGGGTGCAGGGCCGGTTGTTACACACTGAAGTCTAGTAAGTAGCGGTCAGTCACGGCTTGTCAAGGCAAAGTTGCTGTCTGTCACGGGGTAAAAGGGCTGTCTCCCGACATCCATGACGACGACAGCCTGCGCCAAGACAAAAAATACTACAACCATTGCAGTTTATGTGGGTGGTACATGGTACATATATCCCACAGGTATAATGTATGGGATATTTGACGAAACATGCAGCTTTACACAGATGTAACAGGTTCGCACACACGAGAAAGAAGCTGTCGTTTATTTGATGACATTCCAAAAGCATGCGCCTTATTACACATATACATAGAGATTCGTACCACGGTACGCACGTAGTTGTTTCGTTATCTGTTGATGGTATGTGGTTGTGTGTTGTATTTAACCCTTTCAAGACCGCAGCCCCGTTTTGGGGACAAAACTGCTTAGAATTTGAGAGTGGTTTGTCCCCAACACGAGACCGACTGCGGTTCCGAAAGCAATCTCAATACCTGTACACCGGTGTAAATAAACTTGAGCAGCTTGTTTTAGACCTGGTCTTACGGGGGTTCATAGTTAATAGGACCTATGGTATACATAAAAACCTATATATTTACCTATTTTTACTAACAAAATTTGGTCCCATTAACTATGGACCCCCGTAATAGTTGTTTGGTTCACGAGACGATATCACATGTTAAAGCATACGAGTACGAAGTGAGTCTACGACGGTCTCGTCGGCCCGTGCCACTGCTGCTGTAGCTAGTCCACTCATCACCCGGTGTTCCCTCAGCCACAGCCGACAGCAAATCTGCCCGTCCGCACTCACGGTTGGGTGGCAGTTTCTACAACGGAGATAAAGCTAATACCTGCGTTCAGAAAACCAATGCTCCCTGGTTATGTAGTACAGTCAGCCGTATGTGAGCGTGGACGATAAGAACATGGGATGGGCAGTTGACCCCAACACGCCGAGGCCAATATTGCTATGCTCCAGCCCAGGGTCGAGTCGTTCATCCACTGCAGTGTCTTCCTCGACACCCCCGATTCCTGTGGTCCAAGTAATGTGTCCCGCTCATAAATACAGACCACGGAATGACGCTTGACGGGCGTGTGGGAGTGGCCCAAAATCGTGATGTTGCGTCACGCTCAATTTCATCGTTGTGATGGCCTTGATTGCAGCAAGTGCTTGGAGTTGTGTACTTATGCCAAAGGTACTAAAAAACACCATGTATCGAGATCGGAAGACACACACGATGGCGTCTTCCGACGTCCTCGGGTGCCACCAATGTCCTCAAATTTTAGCCGTGTGTCGTGTCGCCATATGTATGTAATACCCCTCCCCCCGCGCGCAAAAAACAAACAGACGCATATAATAGGTCTAGCCTATAAAGCTTTAAAAGCGTGCAGCACACCGTACGTGCAGCAGTACGTAAGCGCTCGACGTACGAAAACGGAAATTGTAGGGAGTGTATGTACCCCCTCAAGACGTGAATAACGATTCGACGCGTGCCACCTGAGAGGTACGGTGGTACTTTCTGGTCAAACTCTTCCCGTCATTGGTTTCACGAGTGACGGGGGGGTCTCAAATCCAATAATATCAGAAGCCCGTTCATTTCGTTTGACGATGAGAATGTTCGTCAATGACGCACCCGGTACAGCAGTTACTAGATCACGGGTTTGTTTCCTGGAGGTGGCCGTACTATTCTCCGAGTCACGTTCGGGAGTCATGGAGAGCTTCACAAGAGTAGAGCCACAGCAGAAACGATGTGGCGCAAACCCTACCGCAACCATGCGTCGCTCCGCCAGCGCAAGGAAGTGAGCGTATTTTTCCATCTGATGCTCGCTTGTTTTTTCGAGAGAGGCCGATACCGCTCTAAACCGAGCGACGAGCAACGATGTTCGATTGTTGGCCTGAGACCCTGCCAGTGTCCGAGGGACACCGAGGACATTGCTTGCCAGCCTGGCATACAGCGAGGTAAAACATATAGTTGAATGAGTTTTGGGACCGCGAGATGAGCGACCTGAACAATACTAACTTTTCTTGGCGCTATCCACCGTCCACGAGGAGCAACGCGCCCAGCAGTACATGCGGTAGATCACGCTGCAGCCGTGCCGCACGACCCCATTGCCTCGTGAAACTCCGACGTCGTTTCGATCATACCCCAACCACGCCGTGACCGTTGGCGCCATCGTGTCCTTTCTGGCGTCAATGATACACTCTAAAGTCCTAATAATAAGATGGGTATAATAGTTTTTGGCGCCTCTGCAGTAGTAAGGATGAGGGCCGGGGTTTGGGTTCCCGGCGGGTCAAATAAAGACAAATGGTACGTACGTACGTTCTGTACATATGCCTGTTTTTCGTTTTCCCATGTCGCTGAAAGAACCGAGAGAAATAGAGACTAGGACATGATCGTACCAAACTTCGAAATGAAACCCGAGACGAACACTTACTACTTGTCATTTTGTTCATGCTGAAACCCTACAATGTGCGACAGGGTTGAAAGCGAGCGCCGGGAGGTAAGCAAGCAAAAAGGCTACTGCTGTATGTACTGTAACAATGTTGTCGTCTGCTATGTATGGTACCGAATGACGCGGGGAGGTTAAATCTCCCGCGGCGAGCAGAGACGGAAAGTGACTACTGATGTGACTATTCCGAGTACCAAGCACAAAAATCGCTACATACAATACACTGCAAGCACTACACCCACGCGAGGAGTAATGTACACACACATCGTACACGCGTCACGTACAATTCGATCTAGTTATCAACCAGGTTAAATTTACTTTGTTTGTACGATATCCAGCATTGGATTGTTTGGTGGGAAAACTCAACTGGAAGTGCTTTGCGTGCAGGGGGGGAGTCAGTCGCTTTGTGACAGGTGAGAGGAAGGGGGTGACGAAGAGAGGGAGGAAGGGAGGGGAGGCGTTTTATTGCGTCAATCACATTGGGGGTTTATTACCTTTTTACGTTATGTAAAAACACTGACTGTCTTCCCTTATTGTTTTTTCATTATTTTTGGGATTGACAAACGCAAATGAACATTGCATGCACATTAAGGTCGGATACCAAACCATACAAAACTAGACTGAGATGAGTATACAGTTTCACTCCCAGCCCGGTGGGCATTCCCACGGGCTTGAAAAAGCTGATAAAGCCGAGAATGTCAGTAGGGAACTCAAGGGTACACGACATAGCAAAAAAGTGGGTCTCAGGTAGGGTGTGAGCGTGTAAAACAGAACAACAGAAAAACACCATATTTTGTTTGATTTCTGACGAAAAACCCAACCCATAAACTTGTTTCCATTCCCTAGAAGGTATCGAGTGTTGCTCTGATTTCTCCTGTTTGCACACACCCGTTGGTAAACTGCAAGACTTAAAAGGGGTTGAAACTTCATGGAAGGAGGCGTGGGTGCCTCAGTTGACAGCTTCGGCGGCCAGACCGGGTGAGACTAAAATGCATAGATACACGGTTCACGTACACCAGCCGGTCCCGAGGTTTGGTGATTGATATATACCAGGTACACACCATGGGGGGTTCGGCAATTGCCACGAATATGCTACTCCGCCGGAGCACGCGCCGACAACCGAACAGACAGTTGCTGGTCTCAGTGATGCAAGCGGCACCATGGGTCTACAAGAACGATGCCGAAATAAGGGGAGACGGAAAGTAGACCCGGGCGAGGTGACGTATTTTGTAGTTCCTCCGGGCGGG
Source organism: Macrocystis pyrifera (assembly GCA_031763025.1). NCBI lineage: Eukaryota > Phaeophyceae > Laminariales > Laminariaceae > Macrocystis > Macrocystis pyrifera. Next base: position 2,829,162 of record JASSKH010000020.1, on the reverse strand, counting down.
GTAACTCTACCCGGTAATATAGAGAGCGCAAATTTACATCAGGAATGATAGGACGTACGATGAAACCTGTACACAGCAGAACCTGACATCCGGGAGACGATAGCATACAGAAACAGAAGACACTGCTACCTCCTGCTGTGTTTTACGGCTTTTATACAACCATCGAAAACCATATGGAAACCACAGCCAGACCAGCTTTGGTATCCATCTTCGATTCTGTGCCAAGTATTTGGATTGCGGTCTTCTTGTGCTTGTCCTGCCGGAGTCTATGTTTTTTAACTCATCACTTTTTTTTTTTTACACACCAAGGACATGGGCATGAAGACACGGTCCTTTCCCTGCAGGCCATCGCTGTTACATACCTGGTATCAGGTACCTGGTGCCAAGCAGAAGCACCCACGAAAACAGCTGCAGTATCGGCTAAAGCGTGCAGCCGGGAGCAACACCTACTATTAATAGCAGCACGGTAGAGGTCCGCACACTTGGATAATAAATCCAGACCATATTTATTTTTTTCTAGTTCGCAAGACCTCCGCTGATCCAAGGGATTTTCGCTTTCACCGGCCCATGCTGTCATGGTGCTTGCAGACAGACGTGCTCCACACAAAAAGAAACGAACTACTATGTTACTGCTGTTGTATTACACTCCATCCCCACTATTAGAGTAAACATGAGAAAAAATAACAGCGAGGTGTGATTTGTGGACGAAATTACTCCAAAAAACAAATCGTTTCGTGCGAGCATCAATTTTTTGTATTTACATTTTACGGTAGTAGGTTCTTTTTAGCATGTACCACCGGCATGTCTGGCTCGCGCAGATGGGTACTGCTGCTGCTGTGGTGAGGTGTCGGGACAAGTTTTGTTCTCGTGCACCCCCAAGGTGCATAGACCCCTCAGTGCTTGCCAACCTTTTTCATCTCCCCGCGGGACATATTATTACGGGGGACCCTAGTAAATAGGACCAAATGTCGATAGTAAAATTAAGTAAATACATTCTTTTTTTGTATGTACCGTAGGTCCTATTTACTATTCAAGATCTACCGTAATAGGAGTAATCAGGACCAGATTCGCTTTGTAAAAATGTCGGAATATATTGTCTTTTGTGCGTAGGATAGGTCCTGCTTACTCCTATTACGGTTCCTCGTGATAATATTACGGGGGACCACAGTACCAGGGTAACTATTACGGGGGTCCATAGTTAATAGGACCAAATATTGTTAGTAAAAATAGGTAAATATATAGGTTTTTATGTATACCATGTAGGTCCTATTAACTATGGACCCCGGTAATTTTTTTTTTTTTTTTTTTTTTCATCATCACTTTTACTTTCCAGCCCACTCGTAGCAGGTTTTACCCTCGACGATCTTCTGGACATAGCCGTGGTCACAGGTGTCGTCCCTTCTCCCCCCCGGTACGTGCCTCTAGTTTTTATCGCGCATAGGGTTCAGCATTCCCACTGCTCGTCGATTTTCATCGAATGTACAGCTAACTCACGCTCTCGCGCTTTCCGCTAATCAATTTTATGCAAGAAAAAGTCCCTATGAGCATGCACTCGGTGAGACTCGAACTCACGAAATTGATCTTGATAGGCTCGCGGACCACCTACCAAGCCACCGGGGACGCCGGTTAGGACCAAGTGTTGTTAGTAAAAAAAGTAAATGTTTGGGTTTTTGTGGGTACCGTAGGTCCTACCAGGTATTTACTATGGTGCCCCTTAAGAGTTGATTTTACTGTGGAAACGTGCTGCCGGTAGAGGCGGCAAGTGGTCATCGTTTTTGGGGGACCTCGCTTGAGCAACTCGGTACCTCTCTGTTTGGCGAAAGCCGGCAAGCTGAGGCCCGTACGTACGCCATCCAATGGCGGCAGGTATCTAACTTAACAGTATTTCGCACCTTGGAGTCCGGCAGATAGATAGACGATGATCTACTGTACAATAATAGTCGATATCGTGGTTCTTCGCCGACTGCTGACTGCTGTGAGAGGTTGATGCAGGAATCTCCACCGTACCGATCCAACCAAGAACACCCGTGCTGCATCATGCAGACTCTTACCGGCCCCGCCCAGCAAACAACACGACGAGCAAAATATAGTTTCAACAAGTTGGGAAATACGTGTACCGTACATTTATCTGTGTTCGAGAATACCCAGATCATGAGGTAGGAGTCGGTTCTCTGTCCTAGGTGCGCACGGCAGTGCAAACGCAGTAAACCCGATGGATTTCAATGACATCGTATTGGGTACGAGATATTCAGCACAGATTGCCCCTGTCAAGAAAAAGCATTCCCCTCCTAAGACACGCAGGAGTTAAAGGGTGGGCACACTTAGGTGCCGTTTCGGCCGTCGCTGGGAGCGACTCGGCCGAGTGACTGCGAACACTACCTATTTGCAGTCGGGATCTTAAAACCATCCCGGGGTACTAGGTGCGTTATGGAGGCGAAACATCTCCGATCGGTTGAGCTGCTTAAGAGAGCAACTATCGAATATTATTTTTACATCCTATTACGTACGGGGGACCGAAGTAAATAGGACCAAACATAGTCACTAAGAATAGAGAAATATATAGGTTTTTTGTCTCTACCGCCAGGTCCTATTTACTATGATCCCTCGTAATACTAGATTGTTTGTTGTCAGAACTTCGAGCGCTTACCGTATATCCTAATCGTGTTGGCGCTGAAACCGATTTTTCGAAGTCATGTTCGGGTGAGGCAGTGAGCCCCTCACATGTATGTGGGGATCTGAGAAACTGCTGTAGTAGGCCCCGACCCCTACCATGGCCTTGCTCACAACCCTTTGCTTTGAGCATTTTGGAAACGCGACAAGCGCCTCCATGTGCGTGCGTGTTTTAGTGGTTTTTTTTTTCTTCTACTGTAGTATATACTTCGCATAATACTTGCGGACCGAGCCCCATTCGTCATGTATATATGCCTTGCAAGGCACGAATGTGCTACCCTTATCGTGGCGAGGGTCATATTGATGTCCGATGACGTCGAGTGAGGTATAACAGCGCCCCTAGCCTTGAAGTATCCGTCACCAGGTAGGCCGTCCGCCCTCGCTCGGCACCAACACGACGAGGAGAGGCTCACGTCGGTCGGAAATGCGTCTGTGCAAACCCTGTTGTCTTAGGCGGATAAATGGGACTCGCAATGCCATCCCTAGAAAAGGGAGGGTCAATCAATACTGTACATGGCTGGCTGCAGCTTGTATGGCCATCTCTAGACGCTTGCATGTCTTCAATTCCGAGACGGAGTACGTCGGGCTTTCACTTACCTGGGAGGACATTGCTTGGCTCAAGCGAGAAGCGCCGTGGTGTGTTCGGCGAGTCGCATGATGGGGCGAGCTGTATCCTATACCTGGTAAGTACAAACAATCCCTTGCGAGGCGGACGTTGGGAGTTTGCACGTCCTTGCTTGCCATTGGGTGAAGAGCATCGAACGACGGGGGCGGGGTCAATACGTTTGATGCTAAAGGCGTCTCTCTCGCTGGATAAGTTGGCCAAGAAACGACTCAACATTTTAGGTATAGGCAGCTCTCCTACACGTTTATTCTGCCACATGCGTTCTCCTCGGGCTCCGCATATCGGTGTTCATCGATTGCGATTTTTCGTCTCCCGCGGTTGCCATCTATTCCATAGGATATGCCGGCTCTCGCTCGCAAAATGATGCATACCAGACGAAGCTTAAGCAGTCGTATGGATCGGCTACCGTCAAAGCTTTGAAGCAACCCAGAGGGGCATGCTTGTCGCGGTTGCACCGCTACGACCCGAATGTCAAGGGGGCTACCGTTGACACCGAGACATTGTTCATGAAATACCGAATGCTGCCAATGAGTTGAACCATGAACGGAGAGAAAAGTTTAACCCTCGGCTATGCGTGCAACGGAGATAGAGAATTTGATCGCCATCCACGCCGTCTACCCGGGCGGGTGGTTGATGCCTTTTCGTTTCGAGATCCGCATAGACAAATGAATGCCAAGCGACAGACTTTCAATCGCCGAACCGCACCTCACTCTCGTTTGTACGGTCAACAAGACCACATACAGAATAACTTTGGTACATTTATACATGCATATGCCCTGTTCCTCTAAGGAGATTACGGGCCGTTATCATCGGAGCACCCTCGGTCGTACAGCTCCATGTTCTCTACTTTTGTTTGTCGCATACTTCATTTTGCTTCCAAGTTTGCTTACTTGTTTTTTTTTTCTCATATATGTGCATGCTACGCAGGCCTTCCAGACATTTGCCGTCGCTAGACGTTCAAAAATCATTACGGAACACCTCTTCCGTACCTCTGCTACAAATCACACAGCACGAGAAAATCTGAAAAAAAAAAAAAACCGACAAAACAAGCCTTCCGACAACAATGACCCCAAACGTGGCCTCTACGTCGCGTGCTGCGTTATACGAGTAGGATGCTTTAAATTTGATTTTTTTGTGGCGGACGGGGGCTCCTCAAGTGAAGATGCACAACCCAAATTTTTTAGTACCGTAGTCCCGTTTAGGAGACAAACCGCTTGGAATTAGAGTGGTTTGTCCCCAAATCGGGACTGCGATACTCAAGGGGTTAAGATGAAAGAGATCAGTGCCACGGAAAGGGTGGGGGCAAATTTTCTTACCTCCTCACACGCGATGAGATGACCAATACCTCACCCCCAATCATGCCTTCGAAAACCGTTGTTTGCATGCAACCCGATCAAAGGTTTTCCGGGGAAGTCCTGCTGTACAAGAAACGAGTATGCCAGAAAAGGTGGTGCACTGACATCTGCGCTCATACTTGCTCACTTAAGGCCGCGCTGGCACCCAAGCATCTCTTGGTCCTTGGCTTTGCGGTGACTCTAATATGTCCGTAGATAATCGATCGGAACAGAACAAAAAAACATCGCCTTCTCATCACGCTGCGGAAAAAAATGTCGGCCGGTTCGTGCTTACCGGAGAACGACCGTGACTTGAAAGAGCTTCATTACAGCAGCTCGAGTTTATCTAGAGATTGATTCCCCGAAGGTTCTCAGCAGGTGCCTACACCTTGACTTGCTGCGGTGGTCGAAACTGGTTGAACTTTGGAGTGCGCAAAATGAGACAAGAAACAACCCCCAACTGAACGTTTGCGCTTAACTCGTGGACAGCCACAGCCTCACAGGAAACTACAGCCCGCGAGATTGAGGGGTGCTCATGATGGGGGATGTAAGGGCGTCGAGTGCGCCAGATGGCAGTCGTAGGCAGCCAAAATCGAATCGCGACGTGTTGTCGTGTACTCGAAGCTGCGAGCGGGTAGCACAACGTACTTCACTAAAACGCTAAAAAATAATTATTCACCCAAGGAAGCAGAGCACAATGGCTACGTAACCGATGAAGAAATGAGCTTCTCTAAAACCCTGCAGTTCTCCAGGCGGATGCTATCCCTTGAGTAGTCGTCGTAGAAGATGCTGCCGACGGCCAAACTATGTTTCCATGATGGGTAGTAAGCTATTGGGCCAAACAAAGAACTAAAAAAGTTAAAAAGCCTCAGGAAGTTTGCTTGAATCAACTACTCAACTATATGACGACGCATTCCTGGTGGTGCTAGCGTCACCTTAAGGAGCTCGTAAAATATTGGGACGAAAAGTGCAACCCCCCATCTGGGATGAGTCACAAGGCAACTATTTCGTTTCACTTCGTGTCATTGGCCTTGTTTTTTGCCCCCAGCATTCTCATCCCAAGGTCCGGTTTGTTGGACGACCTAGCCATCGCCTTGTTTAACGTCAAGAGCAACTGTATCATATCTAGCGTCGCTTCGTTTGTTGCATCCGTTCCCGCCGTATGCCTACAGGCGAGATACACTTATTCCTCGGATGGTTGGCCCCTTGAATGATAATCGATGTCATTGTTTTGGTGAAAACAAAACAAATCCTCTAGTGAGGAGCTTCATGAAGGTAAGGATAGAGTTCTCCTATAAGTAGCACGCGTCCTCTGTGAGATCCAACTAAAATTATCCACCACTAACCTTGTCCCGGTGACTTCATCTACTCACTGGGTTATCTCAAGCGAAATATAAAACGTACATTATCCTTCCCCCCGGGTTTTCTGTTTATTTTCCGCTAACGCTTGCCGGGCTTTGAAGCCTGAACCCCCCCCCTGAGAAGCCCGTCGTGTAACCCAATCTAGCACATTTTGTTGGAGTTCTTTTACGAAGGCCTGCATTATCAGGACCTTTCTACGTGCGACCCCGATGACGCTGAGCACAACTACCATACCGAACCAACAGGTATCCACCCCCCTGCAAGCAGCCACTCCGCAGTCCCTCACGCAAGGGATCCCAAAACAGCGCGCTCGATGCGTCTGAAGCCCACCGGACCGCCCCGATCGAGCACCTGCCTGCCCGTAATATACCAACAACAACACTAATTATTAACTGCTACAGTTCCTACGGTCGCCTTATCGTTGCCTGCGGTAGATGCGTCTGTTGGGGCTCTCCCATCCCACGGTTACAGGTGCCTACGACCTCCTTACGCCCCCCGCTCGCCTCACGTCATTAATCCAGCAATACAAGCAATTTCAACTTACTTCACACCTACCCACAAAGGGAACCGACCACGGTTTTCTAATTCATTGTTGACACGGGTCCCTAGCGGAACCAAAACGCCAACGTGAAATACCGGGCGTCATGCGAATAGCTTATAGAAGCAGCCACGGAGCAGGCCGATAACGATAAACGCCCCCCACCACAAGGCGGCACAGAGGGCCCCGTCTACTCCGCCCCAAATAACCACCCCGATCGACCACACCGCCATCCACGCAAACCCCAAGAAAACGAACAGCCGGGCGAGCACCGAGAAACGGACTCACTCTTCTTCATGCGGCGGAGCAGCCCCAACGCGACAAGCAAGGCACCAAAAGAGCCAATAAAGCCTCCAATTCCAATGGAAAACCCAATATCACACCAACCCGGGCTAGCGTTAGAACACTTCGTCATGCTCCGCATTTCGCACGCCCACTGCAAACAAACCCTGGAGTTGTCGGACTCCTGGGTACACGCACAGACGGACACTTCAGCATGGTCCGAGGTCTCAACCACTCCCGTCCACGCGTCGCAGTAGTCGGCGGCAGGCGAGGCCCTTACGCATTTGAACTCGCCGAACTCCCCTCCGTACTGGTAATCCGACTCGAGGCACATCCAAGACGCGCAGAAGTTCCCCGAATCGTCCTCGATCTCACAGACGCACCGCGTGCTGTGCACCACCGTTTCTGTCGGGCAGGAGGTGGCCACGGATGCATCGACGTCGGGAGGGCAAGGCGATTGGTCGCCGCTGTTGGATACTGCCAAGTCGCTGCACGTCCACGCGTCACAGTACTCAACGTTCATGACAGACTGGCACGAGCACCTGCCGAACTCCTGTTCCGACGAACCCGCGACGTTCTCGGTCCAGCTGATGCACGCCGTGTCGTGGCCGACGGTGGCGTTGTAAGCGAGGTCGAAATTCAACTCGGTGCAGTTGTACAGCGCGGAGGCATCGCTGTGAGTCGGAATCCCCCCCAGATACTTGCCGCCCTTCGTGTAGTAGTCGGCGCGAGTCTCGAGCCCCCTAGCGTCGAGAGGGTAGTCGGGCAACGCGCTCGAGGCGCACTGTCCGGGAAGGACAGCGAGTAGAGTCGTCAGCCAGATGCCCCCTGTTCTCCGCATCGTCGTGTGGTAGACGCCCGGCCACGGCAGCTCAGGAAAACAGGATGAATGCGTGTGTGTCCTGCGACGACAGGAGGAAGATGCAGTTTAGATAGAGGTTGCTGTAACAAACACGCTTGCGGTCAGGTCTCTCCTTTCAGTGTTATTTACGCAGTGTCTAGACTAGCGTCAGCACGGTTTAGTATAGTGTCTTAACTCATTCTGGTGGGCTTCATTGATAGTAGAGCAACCAACGATTCTGGAACAATACTCACATCTGCAGCAACGGGTCGAGTGCCGAAAACATAATTGTACCGACGGAATCAGCGAACCGGTTCTTCCAAAAACCGCACTCGAGGGTTTCGTTTTCCGTAGGTACACAGTGGCCCCAAAAGAGATAACATAAACAATGTACTCTATCAGAATCACAGTCCGTTTGCGTAGGTAACCTGCTCGGCAGGGCGCATCAAAGTATACGCGGTTGGCATACCACATCCTCTAGTCTGGAGAGATACAAATAGAATACTGATCAATGGAAAACTGGGTTCCTACCTCCACCAATACTCGATGGTGATCAACCAGTTTCTGCATGGTATCACACTCCTGCTCTCGGTGGTGAGCGACCGCGTGCGCGCGACCTGCTTGCAACCCGCCATGGGTTGGCCATGAAGTGAACGCGCTCAGAATGAAGTGGTATAGACAGTTTGTGCGTGGCAGGGTTCTTCACTTGACCTTGGCGGTCGCGTTCTATAGACAACGTACTTGATATTGGAGTGGTTTGTCCGTAATATTCGTACGTACGTGACTGCAGTTCTGAAAGGGCCAAGGAGTCCCTTGAGCGGACGTGTGATATGGCAGGGGGGACGGTATTATCACCGGAAACATGCCTTCGAAATAGGTTTGTTCGTGCGAACCCGACGAACCTTCCTACGCGCTTCGTACCTGCTAGTCCGGAACTAACCCGATTACACCAATACGATTATCATACAGATTGATTGCTGTACATACTAGAAGGACCTAAACCGGGTAGATCCTATTGATTTGATCCTATTGATTTGAAGCGCTATACCCCTACCATGCGACTGCGCGCAGATTACCGAACAGTCTCAGGGTGGTGCATATCGTGGGGTCCTAAGTCCATTGAAGAGTCGTTCTATGATAGAGGTTCACCCTTAATGTTTCTGAGGCTCCTATGCCCCCCCAATGTAGAGAGCGGAATTCAATGGGGACAAACATATGAGTACGGCAGACTGATGCTTGAAACGTGTCGGGCGCGCAGCTTCAACAAATATCGATATCCCCACGAACTATGTTACTGCTGTACCCCCTTCAGCTTGCGCCCGGTAGGGCCACCGTGGTTGCTCCGAATTTTCTTTGCCGAAAAGTGATACCCTTATCGTAGAACGCCTCTAAAGGTGTAAGCACGGTCGCCAATAAACTGGGCGGTGACTTGCCCGACGAGTGGCCGTCATCGGCTACACACAGTGACATATGTTCAAACGAACGAACCCTAACCGTTGCAACAGTCGGGCATACCATTTCGGGGCCTAATCGCGTCTTCTCCCCTTTTCGTGGCTACACCAGAAAATATATTAACTCATCGATGCTGTCATCCATGTGCAAGAAACTCCGCATCAAAAAGCGATTCTTACTAGGAGGATGCAGCTCACCCTTCATGCGCGCGACACCTCGCGGCGCTTCGCGCTTAGTGCAAGCACTGTCTGCTTGGTCTGTGAAAACCCGACGTGCTCCGTCACGGCCTTGATGAGATGCTAGGGTCTGTGGTCATACGACTACGACCATGCATGGTACGGAGTACACCCCCCCACTTCATTACGCAGCTACTCCAACGAACGCTCAGCAGATGCGACTGAAATAGATAAGTTGACGTGCCCAGATCATGCTTCAAATAATAGGACCTGTGATGGTTCATATGAAGCGGTATTTATTGATCAGACATTGGAGGCGATGCTCGAGTGTTTCCGTTCTTGGTGTACTCCACGCATACATATTTCCCCCCCATCCATTGTGTCGATTGGTGCCGATCCATTGCGCCGCCAGTAACGATCGTTCAAAATACGTGGTAGCGGATACGGCCATCCCCGGACACGTAGGACCAGGTATGGTTGGCGATGTATGTCCGATGAACCTGCAGTTCTTGGCAAGGCGTACCTGATACCTGAAAATTGTGTATGGCATTGTGTTTGTGTATGACATTGTGTTGACGTAAATATTACCTTCTTTGGCGTAAATCCGGAAACACTGGTTGGGATCGGGGCTATGCTCAAATATGTCTGGGAATCAAGAAGTCATCGAGAGGGTCCGACATAATGACAGCCTCCTCAATACCCCAGTCTCACCAGTAGTGGATACAGTACGTACTGCGGTCACGCAGGCAATGAGTGTTTGTTCACCAAAAAAACGGAAGGTGTTAGCAAGTGTGTCTGGAATCTTGCTCTTCCTCTCCAAGACGTAAATAACCAAATGTATCGCGCGGGTATCGATTTGTGGTGGACGACGCGGTGCTCCGGTAGGAGAGGGAAACACTTCATCATGCCACCGAGGCGCTTCTCGTCGCTAGATGAACTCTCCCTGGTCGTCCTGGTGGTCTGGTGGTCACCCTCGAACACTGCCAGCGTTGCTTTCGCGAGTTCAAATCCCACCATAATGAGCTTGTGAATTTGCTATGAACAACTGTTGAAGGAATTGGCTCTTCAGAGCGCGTAGCGTAGGTAAGGTATATGTGCGATTTGACACGAGTCGACGAGGAGTGGAAGCAGTGAAGTTTTCTCCCAGAAAAATCCCAACAAACGAATCGCAGCGATGGGGAGGGGGGGGGGGTCTGCTGTATCACCCCAGATCTAAGTAACGACCAGGAGAGTAAGAGAAAAAAACAAGGGCGACAGACAAAAGTAAGAGAAGACGATTAAAAAAAGTGAAACATACAAACCTGGACATTTGTTAAAAGTCGCACGAAAAGCGAATTAGAAAAAATGATAGTCTATACCCGGTACTTTTACAGTACGTAGTACACAACCACATGGCCAAGAAGTCTACTAAAAAAATACCATAAAAAACCATAGCATCAGGTCTCCAACGTCCTACGCCACTGGGCAGGTATTTAGTTGCAGAGCACGTCAGGCAGCGCTCGTTTGTTGTATTACAATGGTTCCCCTAAAGACAAACGTTCAGCCCCTAGTATGTGGTAGCACGGCTCAGACAGGAATCTGTCCTCGCGCACGACCGACGAGCTTTCTTACCGGCGGGCGGTTGTCCGAAGCTCCGCCTTGGGGGCTTGGTCGGCTCGAGAGGCAGAAAGAACACTCGCACGAAAAGAGGCGCTCCACTCCGCACGAGAGAGGGTTCGTGTCGATTGGTATAGAGAGATCTGCGACAGGTGCACACCACCACACAGAACAGGGCAACAGAAGAAGGCAACTGCCATGTATCATATATCATGTACCATGTATCACACTTCAGGGGCGTGCTGCGATAGCAGGGCCACGGGCACTCGACCAAAATGTGAAAAGGACCTACATTACTTCCCAGCTGTCAAAAACCAAAAATAAGAAGAAGGAAAGAATCGCGGTGGAACTTAGGGACGAGATTCCGAAAAGCGAGTTTATTTCATACCTACTTGTACATTTGTTGAATTCAGTACCCTCCCTTGTCTGGGTCTCGAAAATGGATGATGGGGTGTCAGGATTTTTCTTGTCGTGGACCCCTGGGAACGCTGTTTTTTTTTTTTTGTCGCCCAAACAGTTCTAGCTGGATGGTGCTCCTCGCCTGAGCACCTATATATAGTAGTACCCGATATCTTCGAACTATCCAATTGTGTTCACATTAATTAAATTGTTGTCGTGATAAAGGTAGCGTAGTAGGTATACATATATTCACTATGGGTCACAGGATTATTCAAAAGGGTAAGGCTCCGTTTTTCTTTGCTTGTTGGTGTCACTGCCGTAGGTGGAGTGCAAGACTTTTTCAAGTGACGAGCCTCGCAAAAACCATTTTGTGTTCCCGCTTTATTTCCCGCAGCGGCGGTACGAAAATGTCTGCGGATGTTTCTTGACAGCAACATATCTTTTTTATCAAACTTGAACACCGTATTTTGACATTGGCTTTTTTGTGGGAGGACTCGCGCTGTACATAAGACGCACAAACAACTAACATTAAAAAAATATGCTGCACCACGAAACACGTCACATAGACAGAATCAGAAGCTTGTGGAACTCGTCTTGCTGATTGGATATTCGTATCGTTCGCGTATAGTTCGTGCTTCGTAAACGACAACAACGTACTAGCAACTTTCGGCGCCGCGCTTGGAGTGCAATTGGCACCTGCGACTCGAGCTTTTGAAGTACATCAGTGCTAGGCACACAGCAAGTGTGTATACGTACCAGGGAAGTTGTTCTTGTCACCTTCGTTTCGGAACCAACAGCCTTTAGCCCCCACGGTTTCGGTGCCAAGTATCCCGGTACCAACCAGTGCGGGGAGAGAGTGCCATGATTCGGTTTGGTATACGAGTACGCATCTCACGACGACAACAAAACATAATACCGCAGGGATGCGGGTTAGCGCGCAGGGGAGGGGGTGTGGTGGTCTTTCAGGGATCGATTTCTCCAGAACGGGATGGCTGTCAGCGTCACCGAACAACAATAATAATAAAGGTGTCTTCGAAAGGTCCGGTGGAGCGCCTTCCGAAAAAACACGTTTTCGACTTCAACACCCTTCTTCCCACCGTTGTCGAAACAATAAGCGAGCGCTGCAGATCGATCGCGTGCCTGTGTGACAACCCGCATCCCTACGGTATTCTCCACGGTTCTGAAAATCTTCGGGTACAGAAATACAGGACACAGCATGGAACAACAGTAGGCAGCATAAGCACGAAGGTTGCCTTCAGCTGGGGTTGTTGGTATTTCGGGCACACTCTACGTCCACACTCCATTAAATTTCAGTGTATCGGCTCCGGTATCTCGGAACATAATTTTCAGCCTGACTCGTTGGGTGCCCGATTGGGTGCCCGAACTCGTGCAAAGAAGTGCCCCGGACTTCGGGCTGTGGTGGTGGCAGTACGTATCTGCGCGATACAAATGCGGGCATGTGCTTCGTGGGGCGCAGAAGGGCAGAAAACCGCGACCTAAGGATCGCCTACACCACCTACCCAACGAAATGTTGTTTTAACCAATTCCACCAATTGCGCTACCAATAGAGAGGAAGAATATGTGGCGAACAAAATGCCTGCCACACAGGTGACGGTATGCCGTGTGACAAAAGCAGCAGCAGTACACAGCAGCAGTGTCTGAGAGGCCGTGCCGTCCTAAAAAACGAAACCAAGCTGCCGCTCGAAAGAACAGCCATACCAAGCACCCGTAGAATAGGCAACAAGCAGCCGTGTACATGTACCATCGTACTCCACAGAGAAAACATAACACGTCGCTACAGCATGTCCAATCGTACCCCACAGGGAAAAAGAGGCACGTCGTTCCGGGGCGCGTGCGGTACAAGCATACCAGCGGGTGTAAACCCTTGAGACGCGCACCAGACGAGAAGCATTCGGCCAATGACTGCTACAACAGGACACTCCGAACGTGATACAAAGCTCTCTATCAAGACTGCTTCCGGTTTCCATACGGAGCACTTTTACAGGACATGGTCCACGTCGACGTGTTTGTGTTGGTCTGTTGGTTGCGTACACGTGGAGCCATACCAGCAGGTGTAACGCTCCGAGTATCGAGCGCCAGATGAAGCGTTCGGGAGAAGGTTACTGCAGCACACACACCGAGCACACCTCCCCATAGTTTCAACTATCGTACCTGCTCAAGAAGGAGAGCGCCGATGGCAACCACGTGGGACGGGCTCTTGCTCGCTGTGGAGTGTTGGCCTCATGATGACAGGCTGGGACGACGAGCTAGTCGGGAGCAGCCTTCCGTTGAACAGATGGTCGCTGTAAGCCACAGTCCGGGGTCCCCAAAACGCGCGCTACGGCTACACGCAGGGCAGGGCGGGGCAAGGAAGTACCCGCAACATGTCCGCACCAGGCACCCGGGCGGGGGTCCCTGTGACAGACTCTCTAATACCCGACAAAAATAGTTCTGGTGTACGTATAATCAGGCCGTAATTGTTGCCACAGACATAATTTATTATGCGTAACAAGTATGAACGAGTGCATATGCGTCACACACAGATTGTACTTGTACATACCAGGGACATGTAGATTCCGATTAAATTATCGATATTTCCGTAATAGATCTGATGTTTCAGAAATAATTACTTTCAGGCGTAATAAATTGTCAAGGGGCCTGCCACTGTTGTACGAAAGAACTGGCCATAGGTACAACGGCGGGATTACAACACTAAAATATTTACTGGTGTATATATACTACGTAACAAGTGACACGACCCTATACTCCGTCCGCGCCCGATACAGTAATATTAATACTCCAATTAATAACCATCGCCAGTTCTGCGTATGTATATGTACGACAAAGTACCAACGACGTCATCCACGCCGAGAGCACAGCAGTTGGTTATGGGTCGTGGTCATCTCGGTGACAGCAGGGGTACTTGAGAAACGCATCGGTGCGGCCGAAAGCGGCCGCGGTAGTATGACGCAACCACCCCAAATCCCTTCACCGCTCGCCGTCGTCGTCCGAAGAGGAGGCGGAGAATGAGGAAGAGGAGGACGAGGACGAGGAGGACGAGGAGGAGACGGTCCCCAGTTGGAGTCAGACTTGCCGACAGGAAACCGTCATGATAGTTTTGCTGTAACGAACTAATGCCGATATCATTGAAACGCGCTTGCCGACAGGCGGCGAAGGGCGGCGAATGATGTGTTTGATGCTTCTCCCTGCTCGCGCGATAAAACGAAAGGCGCACCATACAAAGACTAGTGAAAATGAATGTATATATATATATCGCATCATAGCCGAGCTTGGTGGTGACACTACTTCCGTGTTCCTGGCATAACTGATGCATCAAAATTAAATGAAGACCACATTGTTACGTATATCCTACAAATTAGACTGTCATCCAACCGATCACCGAACACAGATACTCGTTCTTTGTAATGGAAATAAGATGGAGATGCTACCAATAATACTATAATAATGATCGCAAGTTGGATGGGTGAAATTACTGCACACAACATATTTGTTTTGCGACTGGATAGCTTGTGTGAAGGGACTACATACAGCACACACAACAGAGCAGTTACTTAGTAGTCGAATGCTGTAGTTGCTCTTGCTACATTTTTACATACATGCAATCTATCTGAGAATGCGATGCGGTTGTATAAATCAAACTGCCTACACATTAAAGAGAAAATTAAGTAGAATTGAATGACTTAAATATACAAGGTGCTTATTGATCAAGGGATGTCAGGAGACACGCCAAGCAAGGCGAAACGTGCGCTGTTAAGGGTGTAGGGCCGAGATTTTCTCCAAAACTTACAGAGTAGTAGTAGGAGTAGAGTTTGGTGTCGGTCGTGGCAAGTCAAGCAAATACACTGTCTGTCGGTCAAAAGGTCAAAATTCTGTCTCCTGACATTTTTTTCTTTTAATCAGACTTGCTCGGCAACATTTTACCAAGAATGCATGCAGTGAATGACTCTACTGGCTCCTAATAACGGGAGATACTTTACAGTTTTCGTTCATACGACAGCGCACTTCCCGACATCATCGTTATTGGTCATTCGCGTTCACCTATATACAGCAGCAGCAGCAGTAAGCACAGCACTGAGCATCTATTGCAAGGCGAGGCATGCCCATATAGCTACGGTGAGGACTGACGGGATGAGCACAATGTGTTTCCGTGCAAATCAGATGCAAGGGTGAGGCTCCAAGAGTGGCTGGTGACACGCAAGGAGGAGAGGGGGCGGGGGGCAGGGTACTGGATAGCAGAGATGTACTCGATCTCATGCATGGCCGTAGTGGTATGACCATAGACCTTCGCATCCCTACAATGCCCTACAATGCCGGGGCGGAGCATGTCGGGTTTTCACCGACCAGACAGAGACGTTGCTTGCACCAAGCGCGAAGCGCCGTGAGGTGTTCGGCGAGTCGCGTGAAGGGTGAGCTGCATCCTCTACTAAGAACCGCTTGTGAGGCGGACTTGCGCATGGATGACATCTCCAATGAGATGATTTAATTTTTCAGTGTAGCCACTTCCAGAGACAGCAATCGAATAGGAGTACTTTAGAACTGCCTCTTTCGAGCCTTACCACAAACACTACGTGATACGATCATTCCCACTTGTGCAGAGTAAAGATTGTTCACCTCGCACAAATGATCTACCTCGACAACCAGCTGTGACCGACCGACGCCACCCAAAAACAACAAAAAAACAAGCGGTACGGTACCCTGGTTGTCTAGCTCAAGTAGTGAGCGGCATGTTTTACAGTGTAATTACCAACCTTCGGCAACCCAATCTATATATAAGGGGGGGGGGGGGGGGGGTATGGTGTCATTAAAGACACAAATAATATTATGGCACTCGGGCGAATGGTGCTGCACCTGGCTCAAGGTTGGAGGTTAGGGCCGCTAATACCGAGCTTTTGTTCCAACTTCATATTTACTTGGATGTTTTTAAAGGAGAAATCTGTATCAAGAGACGGAGGCGTCCCACTCCACCATTTTTATTCTATAATTTTTCAGAAGGGAAACATGTGAGGAAGATGTACTATTACGGGGGACCCTAGCAACCAGGACCAAATACTGTTAGTAAATATATATATATATATATATATATACGTTTGTGTGTACCGTAGGTCCAAACTTACTATTATCCCCGTGATATTAATAGTAGTTTTTAACATTTTGGGAAAAACATGTGATGAAAATATAGAAGAAGCAAAACTGTGAAACAAAACCTTGGCAGTTCTGGAAATTCTGAATTAAAAAGCTCTGCGATGATGAGTATCTGCTGGCGTAGAGAAATAAACACTTTCCGCGCAGGGACAACAATGCACCGTCCGTTGGCCGTCCATATCGCGAAAAGAAAAAAGCCAAAAAAAAAAAAGGCTCGGAAAAAAGGCTGCGAAAACATAAGGCATATGATAGTTAAGTCACTCGGCCTAGAGAACAAGTAAGTGCGGCTCGTGCCCCCCGGGGAAACAAAACAAATCACTGTGAGTGACTCATCATTATGCGCTTCCTTACCTTACCTCAGCACCAGGTCCGACACAATTACTCGGTAGTTCGTCTCAAGCAAAAGCTCGGGTGCGGTGGTCATAAAAAAAAGGATTAGTAGCATTAAAACCATACCTACTGAAGACACGCTCGGGATGGTTTCAACCGAAAAAACAGACCTCATGACCCGAACACTAACTAACGGATGTGTAAGTTCAGATCTTTTTTTGGATCATCGAGGCTTGATCGAGGGCGGATTGCCAAAATTTAGCCTCATGGGCGGTGGTTGCGTTCGGCTCACAGCAGTGCATCCGCCTCATGGATTGTTCGTTGTATTATTTAGTATTACACGGTGAAGGCGAGTGAGCGATGCAAATTCTCGGGCTGCATGCAGTGCTGCATACGGGCTCGTAGCTTTGGCGAAATATCGTCAAAATGCAATGTAAATCCGTAGGCAGGTGGCAGCGACGGCAGCAGTGCCATGCGGCGAAAGAGCGTGGCATCTATCGATACACTCATGGGGCGGGTGTACTGGTTTACGGTTGAGATGCAGACCACGTGGATTCGTCTGTACTGTTGGTCCTCACATATTATTTGGTACTTTCACCCATAAGAAACAAGCAGTCGGTGTCTTGCTTTAGGTGGTACTGGCCTTAAGGAGACCCTGCAAATGTTTACTCTGCCTTCTAGCCCCCTGCTGCTCGAAGCTCCTTGTGTGTGTCGTTACGCGTTCGTGTGATCACCGATAGAATCCCAGCGTAGAAGGGCGTGTACCAAGCATTCCCCTTTTTGCCTACGCCCATCAGGTGTTGGAGTTGATTGTGGCAAACCTCTGCTGTATTGCTGCGGTTGGTCTCGGGTTTAAATCCCGCCATCGGCCGGCGTTTTTACGGCGTCACCGATTACTTTTGTACGTCTTCTGCCCATCATGCACCTCCGGGCGACGCCCACAGGACCAGCAAGCGCGGTTGTGATTGCCAAGAAAAAAAGGACTGGAGAGGGTACGCGTACTATTTAATACCTAGCCTACTTTCATCCAGGAACACAAACAAAAACAGGAAGCTCGACAAGGAGAGACTATCTACAGTAAAACAAAAGGTTGTCCAATGCTTGTAATTCGGCCCTTTCGTGAAGGGATATTCGAAGCCCAGCTGATGGTATCAGGTGATAATTTGTCCCAAACGTTAAACCTGAAAAATTTCGTAAAACGAAAAAAAACTATCATGCCTACGTACACTACGTAGAAGGCGGTCTAGTTGGAGGATAAAAGACGACGCCCACTTTGTGCCAGAGGCCAGGTCGACGTCAGCAATTAAGCGTACCGGCGTTATGGGGAGCACTTGGCCGCCCTCCCCCCCCCTCCTGCAATATACAAGTGTCCCACCGTCTACCGTGGGATGACTCGTCGAGCACTTCCACATCCCTAAACATGGGTGTGGGGAAAACGACCAAAATAAACGCCAAACCCTAATCGCCAATGCAATTTTCATACCGTAACTTGACCGACGCCCATAATGTCGACGTGTCTTCAGGAAACAAATCATGACTAGCACACAAAACCAAGATCCGCAGCGACGTCGTTGTTTTTACGGCGCTACGCAAAGTACGCCGGGTACCTGGAGCGGCGAGTGACGCGTTTTGGGAGCCCCCGCTGTATGTACACTAGAAATAGTAGTAGTGGGTTCCGCTATGCGCTCACAACGCCGAAGTCAGCGTGATATCAACCATTTTATCTACAACGCGGGGTTGTTCATTGTATATTGACACGTCACCGTAAGTCTCTGTTGAGAACATCCTACGTACATGTATACCATCTTCGTGGTCACCATCGTATTGTACTCTGTCCCGCAATACGACGATCGCTTTGACACATAATATTTAGAGTATTTCCTGAAGTCGCTTAAGTTGCGGGACAGTGTGGTACAAGGTGCGAGCAAGTCAAAGCCAGCGCAACGTAGAAACGCAACACCAAACTACCTGTCTAGTCTGGACCACCAACCATCACGCATCGATCGGATGCCCACAGAAAAAACCAACACGTACACTCGCCACTTACTGGGGCTTCGTACGGTCAGGCGGGCTACCTCGGTTCTCACTAATGTACGTACAGCGTTTACGCATTTCGGCCGCGTGACTCTGGACCTCACACCAAATTGGACAAAAGCCCAGCATAAATATTCTGTTGGGGTGCCCAGAGTAACCAACAATAAATACCATGGCGGTGCATCGCCGAAGAGAAAGAAAAAACTCAAAGACCTGAGACCGCAAACAAACACGCTACTATTACGGGGGACCATAGTTAACAGGACCTATGGTGTACATAAAAACCTATATATTTGCCTGTTTTTACTAACGAAATTTGGTCCCGTTAACTATGGACCCCCGTAATAGTAGTCACTTGGGCCGAGTCGCTCTGACAGAGGCCGCAAACGACGGAGCTAAAGGGTCTAAACGTGCCCTCCTTTGCCGTACGTAGCGCCAGGCACCGCATGCGTCAGAGGCAGACAAACGAACGGTCTCGCCCCCAGCTCTTCGCGTAGCAGCCGCACAACAAGCCGATCGCGATGACAGACATCCACCACAGCGTAACGTAGGTGGCCCCGTCCTCACCACCCCAAATGACAACTCCGATGGACCACACCGCCATCCACGCGAATCCCAAAAAGTAATCCAACCAAGACCACCGACAAAGGGGTGGCTCATTCTTCAAGAACCGAAAGAGTCCCACGGCCGCGAACACGGCTCCGAGAGACCCAAACAGCCCCCCGATCCCGACAGCGTATCCTATGTCGCACCAACCGGACCCGGCGCTCGAGCACTTGTCCATCCCGCGCATCTGGCATTCCCAATGGGAGCAAACGCTGTTCGCAGTCGACCCCTGGACACACGAGCAAGTGGAGAGCCCCAATGAGTCCGCCGTGTCGATCACCCCGGTCCACGCGACACAGAAGTCGGCCGTCGGCGAGGTGGTTACGCACGTATGTTCCTCAGTGACCACAACCCCGCCGCCATCGTCATCGTTGATAGAATCCGTGTCTAGGCACACCCAAGAAGAGCAGAACTTCCCGGAGTACGCCTCTATTTCGCACATGCACTGCCTGGTTCCCACTTCGCGTTCGACGTAGCAGAATACATCGCTGGCGGAGCAGCTGACGGGGGTGTACACGGCGATCTGGCTGCAGGTCCACATGTCGCAGTACTCCTTGTCCTGGAACGACTCGCAAGAACACCTGGCGACGTCGTACGCGGTCGAGCTGACCTCGTTCGCGACCCAGGCCTTGCAGACCTTCGCAATCCCGCCTGCGTTGCCGTAGCTGAAATCGTACAGATACTCCGTGCAGTCGAACATCTCGTACATATTGTTGTAGCCGGGAATCCCCCCGAGGTACTTGCCGCCGTCCGTGTAGTAGCCGGCGTGGACCTTGAGTTCGTTGTCGCTCCAAGGAAAATCAGGTAACCTGCCGGCGCCCGATTCGCCAATGACCGACACACTGACGAGGAGGGCAGAAGCGAGAAGACGTTTTCCCCCAGCCGACCCCATCGAAATGATCTGTACAAATTGTCGGCGCCCTGTGGAGAAGAGGGGCAAGGACAGGGGGGGGGGGGGGGGGGGGGGGGGGGGGGGGTCAGCAACGAGGGGTAAAGACGGAGACAACGATGCGCGAATTTAGTTTTGTACTACTGTATATAGAGGCAGCAACTTTGTTTTCTCTTTTATGCTCTCCCTTACGTTAGCAACGAGCTTCTCTATCCCCTTGAAATCTGCTTCGATTTTTTTCTGACCGGGGTTTATTTAGTTTTTAGTGTGCTGCCGAAAACAACTTGGTTTCGTATTTTGGCATTGCTTGACTGGCGGGGGCCGTTGTGTGGGTGGTCGGAACTGACTTAGTACTTTCGTTGTGGGGGCATCGACATCGAGTTTGTTTTAGAGTGTTGAACGTCGTCCTGGCAGGAAGTGCGAAATGCAGTTCCATTTCAAACTCTCGGTTGAAAAAATAATATTGAATCGGTCGACATTTTTCTATGCAGATACAGAGGTAGTGACCTATTTTTTCCCTGAGGCTTCTCCTTACGCTAGAAAAGACCTTCGTTAGGCACGTAAAACTACTTCGCTCTTGTGTGGGAGATCAGAATATATTTGGTTCGAGCATGTAGCCCAAAATTACGTGTTTTTCGTGTTGGCATCGATCAACTTGATTGCTGCGTGAGTGTCGGGGCAGCGAAGCTGACTTTGTTTCAGTGTGTTGTACATCTTTCCGGCACGAAGTTTGCACGCAGTTCCATGTCAAGTCCTAGGTTGAAAAACTTTTACCATTTGGTATAGAACCGGTCGGAACCCTGGGCATTTTGTAAAAAAAATGATTAATAGGTCTCGTTACCTAGGCCAGCATCGAAAAGAAAATTCCATTCGCACAGGGGTACGATCGTTATCCAGCGCTCCTTCTTCAGTCAAGGGTAAGGTTGCTCAACAAAGTCCAACATGATATGCTCGGCAAGCTCTTGACGAGATATTTCCGAAACCACCTGGTTCCGGATAAGCAACCTTCCCGTTCTGGACGAATCGACCGCTCTGGGGAAAACCGATCTCACCCCTTGTTCGAACAGGCTGGCAACGGTCGTGATTCTGTCGATATCACTGGTTCCCTCCGACGCGTAATCTTACACACATCGCAACACACAAAACTCCTGAGGTATCCAGCGTACCTGGTGCACGCCAACAACTGTGAGCAAGTACGTTTTCTGCAAGGTTAGTCCCTTCGAATTCGGTAGTTCTTTGCGAAACTTGTTGTAGATCAGGAGGCCGTGATATGCCTGGCTGTATCTGCAAAGGGCACGCACAAAACATCCATGTTGTACCAGCCGTCTCGATAGAACGAGCCCTACGCACACGAAACAAAAACCCCATCCTAGGATTTCCTCTGTGTGATATTCGGATTACTTGAAGTTAAAATGAAGCATGTTACTCGTACATAGTACAATATACCCTTCCAAACACAAAATAGCCTGAGGTGGTGGTGACATGATTTCTTCATGCAGGGCCGGTCTTGCATTGGGTTGTTTCGTACCATTCAAACCTACGAAATTTTGACGTAATTCATAAACGCGCGAAAAACATGCCAGCGAAAATACTTCTTCCCGGCGATTTTCCGATTTCGAAATCGTTCAACAAGTACCGTACGAAGTATAAGATTATCGGATCCGAATCATCATGACATCGCATGCGGTAGTTCCGATTTCGCATCCGGGCCAAGCAACGTCTGGCCGCAACCCGTCGGCCTCGGTTTCTTTACAAACACCTCGTAGACTGTATTCAGTGTATGATACTGCTGCGTCGGCGGCGGAGAAATACAGCAGTACTGCTGCTGTAATCAATGTATCTTCGTGGAACGAAATACACAATATGTAATAAATTGAGGAAAACAAAAATAAAAATGAAATGTCGCCAAACAAACAGGAGCGAATATGCAATTTGTAGGAGACCGTTGTTTCGGCCGCGTCAATTTGTTTTCTTTTCGTTAGTAACATTATTAATTTAGAGACAGTTACCGTACACATAGCGTGCAGCCGTTGCGCGAAACACAATAGCACGCAGCCAAAAGCAACGGTACCAGGCCCGGGCTCTGCGTAGCCTGTCCATCGGTGGTTCCCCCCTTCCGGAAAGGTTTGCTGTGTGCTTCCCCAGGGCAAGACGGTTTACATACCTACTGCAACAACAGTCGACCGATCGATGCTGTCACGAGGGCGGGTGCTGCCACCGTTTCAAAGACAGACGATCGAAAGAGGGAGATCAACGAGGAGGATCGGGGTTGGAAATAAATGAACGAATATGCCTTGCCGTCGGTGTTTTGCCTTGTTGCGTCACAAATCCCGTAACGATACAACTAACCGTCCTGCGTCGTAACTACAGCATCATTTTGGCCACTATATTAATAGTAGTATGTGTGAAGGGGTATTGAAAGGACTGCTTCATATTGTTTCTGTCGGATGCCCCGTGCTTTTCGCTGCTGGTGGTGATAAGTTATCGGTCAGATGCGCGCCTGCAGGATCATCGGAAATTCCCTCGTGTCTTAGATCCTGCGACGATGATGATTGTGTATACAAGGGGTGATTGTTTCTGGGCTACGTACGTACCATGGGTATAGTATCAATTTATCGGTTGTGCGATGGTCATACTGCTGTCTGCTGTACAGTAGCACAAACCCCTACACGGAGAGCCTACACGGAGAACCAGAACCGGGAAAAAAAAAAAACAACAAAGTTATGTAACGTGGAAACGCTCGACGCTACTAAGGACAAGATGCTGCCGACGGAAAAACGCCGAAAGCTCGTCAAGAACTACTCTAGATTTTATTCTACATATCATATACATCCTACCTCCTGTCGGTCAGTTACACAGGAAAGCGATGCCAGCAGCCTCTGTTCAGCACCTCGAAACGTCACAATGCGTCTGCGATATTGCACAACAAAGTTGGGAAGCGATCAAGAAGGTCTACGAGTGACCATTTACCTGGTACTACTACTACTACTACTACTACTACTACTACTACTACTACGGTAGTAGTTTACTTCGGTTGGTTGTATTTGGTCCTTGCACACAAGACACAAACCGCGAGGACATAATTCGCACATACCATGTGCCACGTGTGCCAGCATATAGATCGGACCCAGTCCCAGGCAAACGCCTCAAAGCAGCACCGCATTGCAGTGTAGTGGCAGTAGTAAGTTCTACAAGTAGTAAGTCGAAACTTGGAACGAGAACAAAAAAAACAGAGCCTCTCCTGACCTCTGCTGAAGTTCGAGAACACGATGATGATGGTGTGATGTCTCTTGTTGGGACACGGCCTTTTGCTCTTTTCCGTAGGGTCGGCGTAGTTGTGTAATAGGACCTCCGATGTGTGACGACAGTTCTACCGACTTTTCCCACTGCACCGGTTACACGGCTGGCTGCTGTCCTGTTGTTGTCTCTGAGGGCTCAGTTCCAGCAACACAAATGGCGAGAATCCGGATTGTGGCGACATGAACCAAGTCTGGAAACCGTACGTAGACAACACGTGGTTTGCTCGACGGCAGCGATCCCTGCGCCCATTCCCCGACGTTCAGTAGGCATGTAGGTGTGTGTAATTCATGATGACAGTGTACGTATGAATGCAGCAAATACATGGACGAGCAATTCCACACCGTTACATACACACACGAGGCCCCTCCCATGCCACTGCTGTGTGTGTGGTGGTGCTGCAAAGAAGAAACTTTCAACGGCAGGAAAGACAACAAGAGCCCGAACACTTGAAGCCGACAAAATTTAAGTAATTCGTGCTGGAAATGGAGTGAATTATTTATTTTCCGTCTTCGGGCACACGAAATACAAGCTTCTATTAATACTATCACGGGGGACCATAGTAAATAGGACCAAATATTGTTAGTAACAACAGGGAAATATCAAGGTTTTATGTATACCATAGGTCCTATTAACTATGGACCCCCGTAATACTGCTTGTTAATACTGCTGTATGCAAGTACGTATACGTAGACCGGGGGCTACATTTGTTTGGTTTCCGAGAGGGGAGTGAGACATGGATTCGAAAATCCACCAAATCATGAAGGCAACATGTCTGCGAGGTACGATATTATTTCTGTATTTTAATCTAGGTGGTGCTATTGTTGTGGCTAATAAATTACTTTTTATATCAACGTGTACATCCCCACCTATGACTGATACCGGTATAAAATATGTACCGCTATTCTTGAGGCTCATTCATTCATCTCGGAGAGCTTTTTTTCCGGTATTTCCAAAGTTCAGAAATAATTGGAGATATGTATCAAGATACGGAGGCGTTCTGTAACTGTTTGTGAAATTCTCCAGAAGAAAAAAATCAGGTTTGCTCAATTTCACATACATACATGTATATTTAAATTTGGAACTAAAACAGAAAAATCTAAAAGAAGAGTAAAATATTGCGCGAAAAAAATATGGAAATTTTATATATAGTCATTAAATTATAATATTACCGGGGACCAAATGCACTCTTATGCATTAAATTTTAATAGTCATTTTAGTTCTTTCTCAGTTCTTCTATATTTCAACCCAGACATGTTCGTGTAACAGAATCTGCTGTATCTCGTGGTGACTGCTGTCGTCGTATCCAGTACGATGACTTGACATTGCATCGTCCCTCCTCGTACTGTGTGCTGCATAGCAACAACGTATAATAATATTATTACGGGGGACCATAGTAAATAGGACCTGCCGCATACACAAACACCTATATATTTACGAATATTAATTAGGAATATTTGGTCCTATTTACTATGACCCCTCGTGATAGTAAGATAGTAATGATATCATTATGCTTGATAAAATAGCGTTGATGTCTTTCCAATATAAACCAAATATCCTACCGTATTATTATTGTTCCGTTGTTTGGTGACCAGAGTATATCTCTATCTCTTTACTGCTGCTGGCTGTTTAGGACTGGAAGAACCGGCACGGACGCTGGGTGTGCTGGATGTCGGCGGGTCGAAAGAGGGGTTAACGTGAAGAACACACACATACTGCTGTAGTTCACTTTCTAGTACTAAATATACATATTGTATATATGACCAGGTACGAGTATATAATTAATTTCATCTTGCTTCGTCTTGCAAGACAAAAATGAAAATCATTGTTCATCCAGCCCGTTGTACATACCTTTTCCCTATACCACTCCGTCCCAAAATTTATCCAACTTTTTCAACAATGATTGCATAGTCGGTGCTAATAAAGCGGGACAGCGTGGTATACGACTATTAATAGTATTAATAATAGTGGAGCGTGAACGACTCGCAAATAATTTGACGTGAACATAGTAATTCCAGTACGAGCAGTATACATACGTAATATGAACTACTATTATACTTTTTTTAATACGGGGGTCCACAGTGCCGGCGTCCCCGGTGGCTTGGTAGGTGGTCCGCGTGCCTGTCAAGATCAATTTCGTGGGTTCAAGTCTCACCGAGTGCATGCTCATTCGTAGGGACTATTTCTTGCATAAAAA
Organism: Macrocystis pyrifera; assembly: GCA_031763025.1. NCBI lineage: Eukaryota > Phaeophyceae > Laminariales > Laminariaceae > Macrocystis > Macrocystis pyrifera. The sequence goes on along the minus strand of JASSKH010000020.1, from coordinate 2,803,371 downwards.
ATTGATAAGCGGAAAGCGCGAAAGCGTGAGTTGGCTACATTCGATGAAAACCGACGAGCAGTGGGAATGCTGAACCCTATGCGCGACAAAAATAAAAGGCACGTACCCGGGGGGAGAAGGGACGACACCTGTGACCACGGCTTGTCCAGAAGATCGTCGAGGGTAAAACCTCCTACGAGTGGGCTGGGAAGTATAAAAGTGATGGATAACAAAAAAAAAAAAAAAAAAAAAAAAAAATAGTCAATATGACCTATGGTATACATGAAAACCTAAATATTTACATATTTTTACTTACAATATTTGGTTCTATTTACTGTGTGTGTGTGTTCTTCACATTAAACCGTTCTTCTACTCGTCGACATCCAGCAAGCCGTCCGTGCTGATTCTTCACCCTAGAAAGATACGAGCTCTGTGGTCACAGACTACGACACAGAGATAACACACCGTAATGCATTAACAGCCTACGTAATACCACGCCTTCGCACTAGGTGCGGCCGACACAACATACACACATACGCCAGCAACCAAAATACACCATAAAGAAAGAGAAGCAACGAAAAAACCAAACCGAAAAAGAACAAGAAAAAGAAAAAGAAAAGGAGAAGAATCCCAAATAAATATAAAATGGGAAGCCAAAGCTGTGGTCCCCCGTAATAGCGCTATGTTCGTCAACTTGTGTTGTACCATGAATGTACAGCTGCTGACGCAACCAAATATCTTGAACCTCTTCAGCACGGAAATACAAGAATCGTCGAAAAAGATATATCTGGTAATAATGGGTACCGGTAAGTATAAAACACCTGAAGACCGAACTTTCTTTGCAATAACACCCGTACCTTGTGTATGTTCTTCACATTAACTATAATATTATGGTTATTTCTACCCGTCGACATCCAGCACAACCAGCGTAGTGTCCGCATGTATGTGTGTTCTTCACACTATAACCACCCTCTCTACCCGTCGACATCCGGCACAACCGGTGTGGTAAGTAGTGCTGATTCTTCACAGTTCAATCCTAGAGACACTGCTGTGGTGATAATATTACAGACTCAGAGGCTCTGTGGTTACATATGTACGACACAGGACTTACTATTAATACGTACGTACTCGTATATTTGTTACTATTCAGAAAGAAGAGTAGACAGTGATATGCCACATGTCATCGTGCTAATACGGGGGTCCATAGTTAATAGGACCTACGGTATACATAAAAACCAGTATATTTACCTATTTTTACTAACAAAAATTGGTCCTATTTACTATGGTCCCCCGTAATAGGTATGACATACACTCACTCTGTCCAAGAGAAAAAACAAAACGACAAAAAAATAACTATCAACAGAAACAATCATACATCCCAAAAAATAAAATACGAAGTTAAAGAATCAATTATAAACGGACGACACGCAACCAACACCGAACCCATGAAACAAAGTAAAAAACAATATTATCTATGTCTTTAGTTGATTCTTAAGTCTTAATACTCACACACAGACAGATAATCCGAGCAGCAGTGCTCCTGGCTAGCTGGAGCTTGCGGTATGTTGTGCTCACGGATCCGATTTACACATTTATTTATTTCCCAAAGTGACGAAGATAGATGAGTCATTATGCTTGCGTACTGCTTGCTGTATACATACACATACCTGGTGCATAGCACTACTACTGCAGTCTGTGTGTCACTCACCACTGCTCAGCATGCAGTAAAAAATCGAGTTCGACGAGGAAACAAACACCGCGGGGGCAGTGCAGCCGAAATGAATCCCGCTGTCTGTGTGCCACCACCATAAACCACGACCACCTTGGTTTCAGCCGGAGTGCCTCAACGGATGCAGCAATATTGGGACCATCATACATAGTAAAGGGGACCAAATATTGCTAGTGAAAGTAGGTAAATATATCGGCTTTTATGTATACCATAGGTCCTACTATTACGGGGGTCCATAGTTAACGGGACCAAATTTTGTTAGTAAAAATAGGCAACTATATAGGTTTTTATGTACACCATAGGTCCTGTTAACTATGGACCCCCGTAATAACTATGGACCCTCGTGATACCAAAGCGGCACATTTTTTACACTGTTTTTGTCCTGTTGAAGGCAAGTAGGTGTGTCAAGTACCACCAGGTACGTCGTCGTAGTGGTTTCGATATAATATAATACAGATATTACGGGAGTCCATATTACGGGGGTCCATAGTTAACAGGACCAAATATTGTTAGTAAAAATTCCTAAATATATAGGTTTTTATGTATTCCATAGGTCCTGTTAACTATAGACCCCCGTAAAATAGTAAATAGGACGAAAAAAATAAAATATTGTCACCTATGGCCTCTGCCAGATGAAAACACCCTTCCAATTCTCTAGGCGTTGTGCCATGGTCTTTGTGACCGTCGTGACACACTTCTCCGGATTGAAAATGTACTGCAAGTTTCGATGATCAGTAAAGATATGAACACCACCCCAAAGCAGGTATTCGAGCCTCCGGAACGTATTAACGATCGCAAAACCTTCTTTGTCGACAGTCGCCCAGCGCAACTGCGAACCTGTGAACGAACCACTCAGAAATCCGAGAGGCTCGTGAGACATGCTTTCCAACGCCAATCCACTGCGAAATTCGTGTTCAGGCACTTGGGTGAGAAAACTACCCCAATGGAAATCAGAAGCGTCAGGAAACATCAAAACAACGCACCCGGGACGAGGATGATGAAGCGGCACTGCTTGCGCCACCAAACCCCGTGCGGCATTCCACGCCCGCACCCGATCCTCCGTCCACGCGGTATCCTTGATGACACGATTGCGCGCCACTCGCTTAGTCCGACGTGTAGCCCCAACAAGGAGCTCCTCCAAAAAATCACGTAACGGTGCTACCGTTTCCGCTAAACGTGGTAACGATGTACGCAACCAGTTGACAGCCTGCAAGAATTGCATTAGTTCTCCAGCGTTTTCGGGACGACGCATTTCACTTAAACCTTGCACTCGAGCGGGGTCATGGGACACGACACCATTGGAATACACCTTACCACACCAGACCAGTTCACGAGAGAAGAAGGTACACTTGTGGGCGGCGACAAACAGTCCAACATTCTCCAGGCGTTCAAGAATGTCATCAAGCAGCTGCAGAAGAGCTTCTTCGGTGTCTGCGAAAAAGAAAACGTCATCGACCCAAACTTTGCAATCCAAACCACGCAACACTTCAGTCATGACACCTTGGAAATAAGAAGTCGCATTCAAAACACCTTGGGGAACACGGGTAGGCGTGAACAAACCGTCGCTTGTCGCCATGGTGAAGACGTCTTGCGCCTCCGGAGCCAAAGGCATCTGCCAGTACCCTTGAAGTAGGTCCAGCTTGCCGAAGAAACGCGCCCCCAGCAGATCTCCCATGTCTTCATGGTTGGGCATGACGCCCGGGGACTTCTCCACCTGTGCGTTCACCGCCGAGTAGTCGCTCACCAAACGGAAAGAGTCCTTCTTGGGCACCGCCATCGCCGGACTCGCCCACACCGCCTGGATGTTGTGGTAGACAAAGCCAAAAAACACCAAAGCAGCAATGCACTTCGAGAGCCAGTCCCTTTTCGTCGGTTCGTACCGACGTGGCGTTGCCTTGACAGGCTTCGCCTGTTGCTTCAGCTGCACTCGCATCGGCTCCACTTGCGCTGGCGGATCACCACACAGCGCACGGCGAAAAGCACCCACGCGACGAGCCAAAATTTCGCGCAAACGGGTTGCTCCGCCGACGCTTAATCCACTCTGCTCTGCCTGCTGCACGCTGTCCTCCAACGCCCGTTCTCGGGCCGTCCGCTCCTCCTCCGGATCCATGAACATGTCTGGCCCCCGGTCGACCAAATGTTCCACCGCCTTGTCCTCCGGAGCATCCACCGTAGCCTCGGTCTGAAAAGCACGCACGGAAACCGTCACTCTGCGCGCCGCAAGGTAACTCGGAGTCTCCACACCGGTCGATACCGGCACTGCGCGAGGGCGAAGCTTCTCCAGAGCTTCACGGTAGACGTCGATGCCAAGAGCTTTCATGGTAGCCATGCCAAACAGAACGACGTTATCTGTACCAGGCATGACCGCGAAAGTGATGGGCTCCAATTTCACCGCTCCCCACGGCGTCCGTACACTCACGGCAATCGGCACCGTTTTGTGCGTGACCATCACTGAAACACCCGTAGCGGTTTTCGCCTGCTGCGGGCCATTTTCGAACGGAATTTGCAGATCGGCGCCGCCGAAATGCGAAGACAGCTGCTGAAGTAAGCCGACACCGATGGACGTGAGCGCCGACCCCGAATCAAGGATCACACGCGCCATCAGCGAACCAACCGACCCTGGCAAAGAGAGATCAGCGCGTAAACACTCAGCGCTGCGATCGACAGGCACTTCACCTGCCGTTGAACTCTGGTCGGTACCAAGAGTCACCTGACGCCATGGCTGCCCTCCTACAGCCGGCGCCGAAGAAATAGAATCGGCGGTCCACCCCGACCAAGACGTCGAATATACAGACGGTTCCGGCGCTACCGCCCCTGCAGCAGCACCAGACACTGACTCCGCCCGCTCGGTGGATGGCGAAGTTCTCGCTCCAGCAGCACCCACCGATGTTCCAGCTCCTCCAACGTATACAGCTCGGCCGGCAACAGACGAACCAGATCCCGACCCAGCGGCTCCTGCCGCTGGCGCACCAGAAGTTGAAGAAGCAACAGCAGAAGTTCCACCGCCCGCTGTCAATTGATTGCCACCACGGCCACCGCGCCCGCGTCCATGGTTGAATCTGCCCCGGCCGCCATTGCGGCCCCCGCGATACCCTGACGACCCGCGCCCACCACTGCTGGGAGCTGTGCCGCCACCGCGAGCTTTTGGGCAATCAGAAACATAATGGTTGGGATCACCACACTCGAAACAGACGCGAACAAACGACTTTTTCGCGGACTGCTGCTGTTTCGGTTTCTGCTGCTGTTGGCGTCGCGGTTCAGCTGCCCCTGCAGCATCTTTCCGACCATACGCCTCGATGAATTTCCACTGTTCTGCAGCAGAAAAAATTTGGTCCATGACCAATGCCGGGTCCTTCTTCCACCCTGCAGCGTACGTTAGCTGACCTTTTACGTACTTTTTGAACTCGGACGGCCATAAGCCATCCACCAACGCCATGCTCACAAATTCCGCCGGTCCGGGCAACCACGAACGGTCCTGCGCGCGGTACATGGCATGCACCGCGTGATTCTCCGCAAAATACTTTTCCATAGCGGAGTTTACCATCATCGCGCGGTCTTTGACGGATGTTTCACCGCCCTGCTTTTCATCGCGCCTCATTGAGAGAACGCGACGCAAGTCCGCTGCCGCCCGCGAGGTGTCAAATCTGTTGCTGGTGGTTGTGTAACCGGCGTGCTGCCTAACAGCGTCCAACAACTCCGAGGCGGTCATCGTAGTCTGATGCTTGTAAAATCCCTCAAAACACCGATGAATGTAATTGGGGATAAGCTGGCCCATGCTCACTTTGGAGTGCTGAACCACCCCCTGAGCGTTGGCGAGCTGCAGCCGTTCCTCATAATCGAGGTACGCTGCGTAAAAAACACGAGAGGCCTGCTCGGTCCACACCTCTCCGTATTTCGGTGGAGTCAGAGACTCCCCTACCACCAGCGGCGTGCTTGCCGTGTGCGCCATAATCCACAGCAGTCCACCTGGACTCTACTGTAATAACGGAGAAACTGCCGCCTGACCTGTGCGTCCTCCAGCTCCCGGAGCGTCCTCCCCTGCTGTGCGCTTCAAGCCGTTTCGATCCGTCCAACGGGCCAACTGCCTTCCCAGCTGTGACCCAATACTCCGCAGCCGAAAACTCCTCCAACAGAAGTTCCGCGAATATCTAGATATTATGGCCTCTGCCAGATGATATCAGCAAGAGGGCTTCCAGCGAGGGACTCCACCAGTCTCGCTGGCCTCGCACTCAGTAAGTCTTGTTCTTAGAGCTTGTATTATCACGGAGTGATCCTCATCGGACCACGAGCCAGGTGGCTAGGGGACATCACACAGGATCCCCGGCCACTGCTCCACTCACACATGCGATTACACTGAAACCTCCACGGCTTGGTATCTTTTGGCTACACACCTCAGTAAAAAAGGGAAATATATAGTTTTTTTGCGTCTACCGTATACCTAGAATAGGCGTCCCCGGTGGCTTGGTAGGTGGTCCGCGTGCCTATCAAGGTCTATTTCGTGGGTTCAAGTCTCACCGAGTGCATGCTCGTAGGGGCTTTTTCTTATTAAAAGAGATTGATGAGCGGAAAGCGCGAGAGCTTGAGATAGCTACATTCGATGAAAATCGACGAGCAGTGGGAATGCTGCACCCTATGCGCGATTTTAAAATAAAAGGCACGTACCGGGAGGGAGAAGGGAAGACACCTGTGACAACGGCTTGTCCAGAAGGTCGTCGAGGGTAAAACCTCTTACGAATTAGGCTGGAAAGTGAAAGTGATGAGTAAAAAAAAAAAAAAAAAAAAAATCCAATATACTCTTCTTTTTTTTTTCTTTTTTTTTTTACTCTGGTCCCCGGTAAAGAGCATTTTAAAATTCACTTGAACATTGTTTCATCTACTTCTTTCTGTACTTTCTTGGAGAAATAAAAAAATACCTGGCACCTGGCACGATTCATCGTATCGAACGCATTTCCGTGACGTCCCCCAGTCCCTTATACACCCAAAAAGAAAACGCGCAGTAATAAACACAGGTCGATATCCCCGCGGGGAGAAAAGGTACTCTGTATATATCGAGAGTCGATGTACTGGATCGGGTGTGTGTGCGGTTTAGAACGCACCCGCCCATTCTCAACGAAGAAACCCGGTGCTCGATATTTCAAATTCTAAGTCGCATTGAGTAGTATTATTATTGTACTACGAGTGAGTCGTATACTTTAGCGTATTTCAAAATACTTCGAAGTATACTTCGAACTCTACTGCCGTTCGACTTATACTGCTGTAGGTCCCGTGTTAACCCCCGGACGACGTTTTACATAATCTCTAGGGGCATCGTCTATTACTATACACTTTTATATACCTGAAAAATGCACCTTCTATTGGGGGGGGACTACGTACAGAATGTTGCTATATTTGTTTATTACGGGGGGCGATAGTAAATTGGACCAGATACATTTGAGTATCGTAGACAAGGCATAAAAGGAAATAGACGTAAAATATAGATAGACCTTGTGCATACGCACTTTCCTTTGTATCTGGGGAATTCCTATTTCAGGAATGTTTGTATCGATCAACGGTGACGCGCATGCTGCACATTGCCGGATGCCAAGCCGAATAGTAACAGGACCAAATACTGCTGTGAGTAAAATGGGGAAATACAGTATATATATATGTATGTTTTTCGGTGTACCGTAGGTCCCATTTACTATCGTCCCCCGTATTAAAATAGTGCGAGTGTTATGATACTGCCTTCAATGGTCAAAAGTTCGGAAATTACCTGGGTTCAGGCACTGGGACTGTATTTGTGTTACTTGGAAGGAGTATCTTAGGTGGAAAACCCCATCTTGGGTTGAATACCCAGGGGTTTTCCAGAGGGGCACGAGCTTGGTCTCAGTCTCCGCGTGAAAGAAAGGAATAAAGCTGCTCTTCATCTATTTCTCAGCATGCATATCACGCGAGTATCAACGCGTACGGACTTAAAAGGCAAACCTGTCCAGGTAAAGAAAGTGTGCCGCCGCATGACCTTGGCAAGTGTCTTCGGCTCAGGACTTCTTCTCCTTTTTGTCGGTTCAAGTTGTTTGATCATCGTTATGTTACTTTCTGTTTGCTTTCCCATTCTCGAGTAAGTTTGCTCCACACACTGCACGATAGAGACTCATGAGGTGGGAGAGTCCGCTTCTCCTCATGGTGGCCGATTCACTGAGATCCAGAGCCCCTCAGTGCCCCACCGCCCAAGGCTCGTCAATGAGGATCAAGCGCCGTGCACCACATACTAACAAGAGGAGCACGGGTCTAGGCAGGAGCCCCATGAGGACAACGTGGATCGAGCGCCTTTTTCAACAGGGCACCATGAGGAGAAATACCTTCGACCGGAGCCCCCGTACGGGACCCGAGCAGCCTCCGCCAAGCGGACCCCTTCCGTGCCTTCTCCCTCGACTGAGCGAGCTCTGCCGTCCAAGACATCTGGACGTCCCCGCTCCTTGGAGCGCTTGACGCGCGTGACCAGCCGGTTTGGCAGGTTTACCTCCTCACTCGTGCCCTCTGCCGTCCAAGCCACCTGCAAGACCCCACTCCGCTGAGCGGGTAACCACCCAGCCCATGGAGCCAGCTGCGCCCGCTCCGGGCCGGAACACGCCGGACAAACCTGGACGCAGCGCTCTCCACGCAACCCATCAGCGCTCTTCGCCGTCGCGTCTACCTGCTTCTGGGCCAGAGGAGGGAGTATTCGGGACTGTTTTTCCGCCTCGTATTCTACTGCGACTCTGCTCGTACTCGTAGGATCGCCACGAGCGATGCTGCCACTCGTTAAAGGTTTTCTGTGTCGGGGCCGCACGATGACACACTGGCATTCGGTGTTGCGTCTTCTTCCTTCGCTGCTGTAGCTACAAACAGAGATCCTGGAAATTACAGTACTGCTTCGAGTTTTGGTGCTGCTGTTAGAGGGGGCGCTACGGCCGCTCGTGGATTTTTTCCCGCCCCTCGCCCACAGGACGGCACACTGGATTTCAGTATTGCGCTTGCCTTGCTCGCTGCTGTAGCCATCCACGCCGAATTCCCCTGGAAATTCCACTACTGCTGCGAGTTTTCATGCTGCTGTTGGAGGGAGCGCTACGGGCGGTCGTGAAATGTTTCCCGCCCCTCGCCCACAAGACGGCACACTGGATTTCAGGATTACGCCCGCTTCGCCCGCTGCTGTAGCCACCCACGACAATTTGGCTGAGAAATCTCGTGCTGATGCGAGTTGTAATACTTCTGTTAGAGCGGACGATGCCTTCAATAGGCCCTGCAGTACCGAAGTGCCCGCTGCTGTAGCCACCCGCGACGATTCTGCTGAGAATTCTCGTGCTGATGCGAGTTGGAATACTGCGGGACGATGCTTTTAGTAGGCCCTCCAGTACCGGGGACGTACCAAAATTAACTACACTTGCTGTTTGTACACGAACAAATCGTGACGACAGCCATCCTATCGGGACAGCTTCTGGGGTCGATACTCGCTCCCCAATCGCTGGTAGCGCCCGCCGAATGGCGCCCCATGCGTTGATCAATGCTGTACACGTTGCTGAAGCACAAGCCGCGGCTACTGCCCCCGCTGTTTCTACGCTCCACAACCCTGAGAACCGATGTTTCCCTTCCCCCCCTGCCCCGGTGTCGTCCCCTGCCCCGGTGCTTTCCGCCCGCCACCGACTCAGCATATCACGGACAGCAAAATCACTGGATGAGTCACCCAGCCCAGCCAGGTCTCTCAACGGCCTGAGAACGTACGGCTCCTCTCCCTCGTCTGGAGAGAGGACACCCCAGACCGCGGGCCCCACGACTCTGGACGACGCCGTGGACTTCGAGCGCCCTGACTCAGAGGACGAGCGGCTGACTACCGTGTAGGGCGCAGGACTGGCGGCCGAGGACCCGGGCAGGGCCCAGCCCCCCCTCCCCCGACCGCCTGGAGCGTGGACCTCCCTCTCGCCGCAGGACCAGGTAGCTGTGTTCCAGCATTGGTCCACCCTTTTGGGCCTCGACGCGGTGTCCACGGCACAACGTCCGGCGCCCCGTCAAGCCGATGCTGCCGCGGCCGCGCGGACTCCTGCTGCCGCTGACAACTAACGAAATGTCGTGGAGGTCGAGCGGACTTTAGCCGCGCCGAGGCCTTCGAGGTTGCCTTGGTGACAACCGCTGGACGTCGTGCGCAGGCGCGCGTACCGTCCGAGCTTGCGGCATCGGCTGCCGCCCGAGCCTCCAAGGCTGCCGCCGCGGCCTTAGAGGACGCCACGCTCTTCACCTCTTGTCACAAGATTCTATTTCTCGCGTCAGTGAAGCTCTGCGGGCTGACTGGGCAAACAGCGCCCCCAAGACCCTTTGGGCCGGCGGGACAAGGGCCTCAGCTGAGGGCCTTCCCCTTGCCGCGACCACGACGAAGGCCACTCCAGCCCCCATTTCAAACCCCGGCCTTGGCCCCTCGGACCCGTTTCCCCCCGTCGCGATCGCGATAGACGCCCGGACCACGCGTGCCGGGGATCTGGATTTTTCCCAGGGGAGTGTCAAACGACTCCTGTCGTTCGCCGCTAGTTGTAAGTTAGCTCTCACCTACACGTTCTTCAGCCCGCGCAAGGATGGGATAGTGCATACACACAACGGCATCAACCCGAACGGTCGCAGGCGGATCGACTACATCCTAACCCGTCAAGCCCATCGAACTAGAGTACAAGATGTTGAAGCCGTCCCACAGCCTTCTGTCCCAGCTGAGGCTGACTCAGACCACAACATCTTGTATATCAAAGTCGTACTCAGTTGTCACGTTGCGCCCAACAGGTAGATATGCAGACTAACAAACCGCCGAGAGTTCGACAGGCAGCTTTTAATGTCTGATGAAAAAGTCCGTGAACGCGTAGTCGCGAGGGTCATTTCTACTCTCAACCGGCGTATCCAGCCCCGTAATACGTCTGGCATGGTTGTTTTTTTCACTACGGCTATTGTTGATGCTGTCGAAAAAGAGGTACCACCCCCTCCACGTCGCCACGGCAGACATGGATGGTGTGAGTCTACCGAAACCTTGGCCGCATTCATAGTAGCATGGACAGCGAGGGAGGATCCACGACCATTATCGCGTGCCCACCCCCGGGATAGAACCGCGTGGAAGACACTGACATCTGCGTTTGCGAACTTGCAGAAGGTGAGTGCCGCAGGACTGCATGCGTATTTTGAAGCGTTAATCACCGAAGCCGAACGACTCCAAGCGAACAACGACCAGAGAAGCTTTTTCAAGCACCTTAAGAGTACGGTAGGATTCTAAGGGACTAAAGCGAGAAACGAACAGTTCATTAGGGATGAAGATGGCACGCTGTTGCGGGATACGGTGCAAATTCGTGAACGATGGGCGGGGTTTTACCACCAATCCTTAAACACGAAATCGCTTAAACTCGATCCCACGATCATCGATCTCTTGCCACCGCGACCGCTTGAACTGTCGCTCAGAGATGAACTATCCATGGACGAGACGACGGAAGCACTTAAGGGGATGTCAAATAGGAACGCTGCCGGGCCAGATGGTCTCCCGGCCGAACTCCTGAAAATCGACCACCTCACATTCGCCCAGTGCTTTCACAACATCTTTGTAACTTTTTGGGTAACAGGAGAAGTACCCCAGCAATGTAAGGATGCGATCATCAAGGTCCTTAACAAAAAGAAGGATCGAACTGACGGGAACAACTACAGAGGGATTTCTCTTGTTGCCTACGCAGGAAAGGTTTGGTTGACAATCTTCGCTTCCCGCCTCAGCAACTACTGCGAGACCGAGCAATTACTTCTGGAGGAACAGTGCGGCTTCCGCCCCACACGATCAACGATTGATATGTCGTTAGTCGTGCGCCGGTTGCAAGAGCTCGGAGGACGGAGGCAAATCCCCCTGTACGTGTGCTTCATATCAATATGCAGAAAGCATACGACTCTGCCTACCGAGAGCTGCTATGTGAGAGAGGGACTCACACGCTCTGGCGTACCAACCAATATACCGCGAGTTATCCGTAATTCTCATGATAGCATGCGGGCTCGCGTGCGTACGGATGACGACGAGCACTCGGAACGGTTTGATGTCACGCAGGGGCTGCGGCAAGGCTGTGTTCTTCGCTGATGCTTTACACGTCGTTCTAGTACGCTTCAGCCAAACGAAGCCATCGTAAGGGGTTTAATTCAGCTCGGTGATGCTGGAGTACTCGGAACGGAGGAGCAGAAGCCGTTGGCGTGCGTGCGAAGGGCTGTATGGGGCATGTTGAACCCCGATGACGCAGAAATGGTCTCGAAGTCGCCTGAAGGGCTCGCGAAAATGATGACAGTCATCGTGACTGTCTTCGAAGCAGCAGGCCTAACGGTGTAAGGAAAATATGACAGAGACATGCTTCTACAAACGCCAGGCCAGACAACCCACGCAATACCACTCGTCATTGAAGCAGAGGGCCAAAGGTGTAAACAGACGACCCCGGTATTATACCTAGGCGGCATTGTCCACGAAAACGCCGATCTCTCTTTAGAAATCGACCGGCGGATCCGTCTGATGCGAGCATGCCTCAAACGGGTTGGCCCGGAGTTGTATGATAGGACGACCGCCCCCCTTAGCGTGAAAGTCAAAATGCTGAAGGCCGAGGTGATTGAGACCCTGCTGTACGGGTGTGTGATGTGGACCCTCAGAGCGAAACACTTTGCCAAGCTTCGATCGGCTCACCACCAAGTCCTGTTGCGAGTTATTGGCTGCCAGCGCCGACTTCGTACTGACCATACCACCCTTTCATACGCGAAGGCCCTCAAGATGAGACGTTGCGAGAGCATCGAAACGACCATTCGTAAACGGAGGATCTTCTTTACGGGCGGCGTGGCACGGCAAAGCAAGGAGTGATCATCCAGTCGGGTAATGTTCGGGACGACAACTGGTGGGGAGAACCCGAGACCGGGCGGACAGTTTAGGACTTGTCATAGATATATAGTCAAAGACCTTAGGGACTTCCAAGCCACCGAATGGTCAACGGAACTTGCTCCCGTGGTGTTTGGAGACCGCGCTGTGGTCCCCTGCAGCAAAAAAAGTGGGGAAGTGGTACGGGGGGATCCTCGAAGCAGCCAAACAGTTCTTAGTGAGGTGGGACGAGGACGGGGCTTAGCTGAGTAGCCAGCGCCGCGCATCCACTGTGGATGGTGTCCAAGGGAATGGGGGGAGGGGGGGCAACAGGAGGAGTGGCAGAAAACCAGATCAAGGGAATGCGGGGAGGGGGGGGGACAGAAGGAGCATAAGGGAAACCGCGGTGGACGAACGTAGGAAGGAGACGGCAGACAAGGTAGCAAGGCACCAGGCCGACTACGAAGTAGAACATGCCTATACTACTCGTGCCGCCAACTGGTGCCGCTGGTACGAACGTGGTCTTCCTTTGTCTCTTGTCTTCATCTGTGATTTTCCATTTTATTTATTTCTCTTTCTTTCTTCTATTGACAAGCCTTGATAAAGGAGTCGTGTGCGGTCGGGGGATGACGAGCCTGCTTTGCTTGTTTCGTATTGTCTGACGCCGAAAGGAGGGGCATAGTTGACGAACGCACGGCGGAGACGGCAGACAGGGCAGCAAGGTACCAAGCGGACTACCAGGGGGGAACCTCGCTATGCTAGTCGTACCACAAACTGCTGCCGCTACCTCGAGGGTGATTTGTGCTTTGGTTTGCCAGATTTTTTTTCCCCTTGGTTCTTAGGCTTACTCTGTTTACAACTAGTGGTGTTTTCTTCTTTTTCTTTTTTTGCAAGCTCGTTCTTTTCAAGTGTCTGCCATCTCCGCTGCGGAGGGGCAACGGCAGTTTGTTCCTTTGCTTTCTTTCTTCTTGTTCTCTTTCGATTTGTTTTCTTTGATATATATTGGTTTTCCTTTGTTTTATTTCGCTTCTCTATTTCATAGAATGTGCATGTCGTGCCTGTCGTATCCGGTATGATTACATGGCATTTCATTGTCCACTTTGCCTACTGCATACGTGGCTACGTAGTACTTCTGTGGCGTAGTTCTGTGACCACTGACGTTGTAGAGTGGACACGGACACTGGTTGTGCTGGATGCCGACGGGTTAAAAGAACGGTATAATAGGATTCTACTGGTTTACGGAAGGATATTCGGTTTCAATAGGAACGGCATCTACGCTATATTGTCGGAAGACAAGCATAAAAAACAAATGTGAAGAACACACACGCTAAACAGCCCTGAACGGCTTCGAACACTTGCGTATGCAATTACGGGGGTCCATAGTTAATAGGACCTATGGTATACATAAAACCTATACATTTGCCTACTTTCACCAACACTATTTGGTCCTATTTACTATGGTCCCCCATAGTAATACCTTGAAAAGTCTAGGTGGCCTTTCATAGTGGCTGTAATTTCGGTACAGGTAATGCAGTAGAGCTATAGAGTTTGTTTGTCCCCAAACACGATGTTTCTGCACCGATGTAATTTACTAGGGTATTCAGGCTCACTCTTATCGGAGACTCTTTTACATAATTCCCACACTTTTGAAAAAGTTAATAATAGAGGCATATATCAACGTACGGAGGAGGCATTCTGTCACGATGCGCTACTGTTGTTGTTGTTGTTGTGCAGCCGCGCTGCATGCATACGTGGTATTACGGGGACCATAGTAAATAGGACCTGTGGTACACACCAAAACCCATGTATTTACCTATATGGACCAGCAGTGGTTGGTCCTATTTACTCTGGTCCCCGGTAATAGTTGATGCTCGCAAGCGGTATCGCAATTGATGTGTTACGGCTACAAATACACTAAATAAAGGGTTAGAATATTGCCAGCGGTACGTACTGCAAAGGATATACGAGCATCCTATTTAGAGGACGAAGATCCCCGACGGTCATTCTTGTCGGAGAGCTTTTATTCCATAATTTCCATGATTGTTTGGCGTTTTTTCCCAAATAGATAAAATTTACCTTTCCTATCGTTTCGAACATTACGCTTACATGCTCCAAGCGCTCTACTTTCATCATCACCTCACACTTCCATTCCCTGTCCAGTTTGCGCGTTGGCATCCTTCAGTACAAGCAGACACTCTTTCGTCGGGATCTTTTCCACCAAGTCCTCGAGCTTCTGCCAGAAAAGACGTTTCAGTTCGGCGTCCCTGGTACAATCAGTTGGAGCATACGCAACGACGAAATGAACTACCTCTCATTTGCTAGCCAGCTCAAAGCGCTTAGACATAAGCTGCTCGTCAATGAATTGGTGAGTGTACACAGACTTACTACACAACGATTCCTTGACAGCTAGACCCACTCCATACAGCCCTTGCCTGGCAGCTGTTTTTTCCTGACCTAAACAGAAAACGTGATATCCTGCCGCACGGAACGACGTGCTGCCAGACCTCCGACTTTCCTGCGAGGCAATGAAGTCACAGCCGAGTTGCCGTCCCTCCGCCAGTACACGTTCGTCATGTCCGTACCCGTTCGTGCCGTTTACAGCCAGTGTCCGCACATTGGAGATCGCTACTGCCACAAGTGCTTCCTTCTGTCTCTTGCGAGCTTCACGTGCTGCTTTCTTTGACAGCCGACGTGAGGCTCGTCCCAGTCTCCTTTTTTTCTTCTTTTGTTTATTTTTCTTCTCTATGGCGACAGTGGCTCCCGTTTCATAGCCAGGTACGCGCCTTGGTTGCCATTGGCTGGGTGCAGCCGTCCCAGCCAACGCCGACATTCCCATACTTCCTTTCGTGCATCCAGGGTGCGTCTTAACCCCCCCCAGAAAGCATGGGAACGAGCGGAACGGAACGAGGCTGTTCGTGGTCATTCGTTCTGTGCCTGTGTAAATAATCGTGTTTGAGTCCATGCAGAATCCTGGGCCTCGCCAGCCGAATCAGTACAAACGGTATCTTTTGCACATGCCAGAGTACAACTGGTGTCCACAGCTATCTTCGGTGGTGTCCGTCTACATCAAATAAGATCCTATATGTTCCAGTTCGGTCGGGCCGTTCGGTCTTCCCAAACAAGAAAAAGGGGTGCAACACTTCTTCTTCCTCTTCCTTGATATACAGTTTTTCTCGGGGCTGCACGGAATCTAATCGTTTCCCACAACCAATCAGCATCAATTCATGCAGCAAATAATATTCCACCTGGTTCGTTCCAATGCTCTCTGGGGGGGGGTTAAGACACACTCTGGTACACACGCTGTAGCCAGCCTCTCCACCTCCCCGGCTGTCCACGTAGCGCTCTCTGCTGTGGTGATGTTCCCGTCCCGCCTGAGGGATGAACTCCTCGGCGTCGGGGTTCGGAAGAAAAAAAGCCACCACCACCCCACGCGGTCCGTAAAGCGAGTAGACCACCAGCCGGTTCCTTCTCTACCCAGCCCGAAGCTGGGTGTTCGTGTGGCTGCCGCTAGACCGTTGCAGGTCTTGGCGGACTTCCGCGGCCCACCCCAAGGACGGGACAGACTGAAGGAGGGTCAATAGGTTGAATTGACGCGTCGGTCGGTTTGCCAAGTGTTCAATGTTTCGTCTCAGGTAAGCAACACACACTAATGTTGGTACCGTATAGCCGTTTTATCAACAGTAGCCATGATTCCCTCACACTCGATGACGATAATTTCTAGGATGGCGAGCGACGTAGTGGCTTCTCTTTTACGTTTCGATACATATCTGTCCCAGGCGAGTGTGTTGGTGTTAGCTTGGGCGCCTCAGAGTTGAATCTCGGCAAATTCGTTTCAATCAGCGCTGCTTGTACAAACGTGTAGACTCCCACTTGGCAGTCTACCTACTTACATAATGTCGAAAGCTCCCCACCGCTTTTTTGTGGCGGTACTCTGGCGTCGGTACGTCAGGTTGGTTTTCCCCCCTCTCGAGGGAAGTGTCCGTTTCGAGGCGGCTCGCTGTTGTTCGCGTTAGACGTATCAGCGACGGTTTTCGAGGCAACGAATATGCACACATTTCGCCTCAAAGCGCATGAGATTAGGAATGGACCAGCCGCTCCCGTGGGCATTTGTTCGCTTGCGCACTGGCCCAGCGGAAAAATACGGGTGAACTCCGCGTGTAAACCTCTGTTGCAGCAAGGCAAGGTGCAACTCACAGATAGGAACTTTACCGTTTCTTGTCGCGTCTTCCCACGAACACCAAAACTGAGACTGACACTACTTCAGACGATTCGACGGGCCTCGCCTTCAAGTGAACGGCAAATCCCAAACACTCGCGGCGATATTATGAAAATACCCTGGTGGAGATGCCTGAACGTCCCCCGCGTTACTGAACCCGAGAGTATGTAGGTTGGCGTATACATGCACGTTAAACGAGAAGGAGTCCTCCGGATACAGCTGTTGCTCGCACATGACACTCTAGACCTAACCCAACCCCTATCCTTAGCCCATTAGCAACCGCCTAACCAGGTGTTGGCTTAACCAAACCGGAGGGCCCACTTCCTCGTCCCGAATTAGCTCCACTGCTACAGCTCCACCCCCCGCCTTGACCCGGCGCCCACACCGCCTCTGTGCACGACTCTCGAAATGCAGATGTTACCGTCTTGAAGAGTGGTCAAAGAGACGGTTTTCCAGGTGCGCCCGTTTCCTAACCATGCACGGTTTCTGCAGGGATCGGCCAATCGAAGCAAACTGCCGGCTGCGTGGGAAGCGATATTCTCCCTTGGAGTCTCGTTGGTGTAGTCTTCTGAATAATCTGATTTTAGCTGAGCATTGCTTCTACTTGCGGGACCGGCCCGGCTGAGGCGGCAAACCGTTTCGAAGGCTCTCCACGAGCTAGACGAGGGAACACG
Organism: Macrocystis pyrifera; assembly: GCA_031763025.1. NCBI lineage: Eukaryota > Phaeophyceae > Laminariales > Laminariaceae > Macrocystis > Macrocystis pyrifera. The sequence continues at coordinate 2,785,924 of JASSKH010000020.1, read as the reverse complement.
CGCCGACAGTTCGCAAGGGAACTAGGTTGCCGCTAAACAAGGCCTGCGGTAACTTGTGGAATTCTTTGTGGAAGAAGAGACATGACATCGCATGTGGACGAACGTGCTGCGCTGAAAGCGTGAGAATGTTAACTCAGAGAGCGCAAAGACAGTCGTTCGCTACCGAACTCAGAACGCTTCGCGCCACAGATGTAAAGGGGAGGGTGATGTTGTTAAGGGTGTGGCGGAGACGATCGGCTGCTCGAGATGCAACTGAGGCGTCGAGGTTGGCCATGCTGTTTTCTACAGATACGTGCGATCGTTGCCGATGTCGGCCGCAGACCCAACTTACAGAGCCACAGCAAGAGCACAGCAGAAGGACGTACTGGCTGAGCAACCATCTGTAAGTGGTCGACCTGTCCTTCTGCGCCTGGTCCATGCGACAGGATGAAGTATTAAAGTTGCCGATGGCACAGAGCTAGGAGGTCACGGCCGGCGTCTCGAAGATTCCCTTTTGAACAAAAAGTACCGGATGCCAAAAGCAAGATTGTCCGACGCTGGGAGGCAAGCGCTCTCGAAGTGACCAATGTTTACGCGATAGTGGCTACTATCAGAGGGCCGTGTCGTCCGTCGTTTGACAACCTCGCTGACTAGACGCCCGGTCGCTGAGGTTGTCGAGTAGTTGCTGAAGGGTAACCTGGAGGTGGGAATTTGTGGCAGAGTCCGCCTGCCACCGCGTCCCGAAGAGCCACGAAACGGTCCAAGCTACAGAATAGTAGCCATTCTATATTTCACGTTTAGGTGGAGTAGGTGTATTCATCACCGCAACCGCCAATCTAGCGAAGAAGGGGACCGGCAGCCGCCAAGAGGTAGATGTAACGGTCCGAGGTGGCTTAGATACGCCACAGCGTCTACAGGAAGGCGTCCGCCCGGCCTCAGCTTGCCCAAAGGGCGCTGGCATACCGGCGAGCCTCGACATCGCCTCACTCATTATTGTCGGAGACCTTTTTCACCAGAATTTCCAAAGATCGGAAATAATGGGAGATATGTATCAAGATACGGAGGCGTTCTGTCACTGTTCAGGAAATTCTCCAGAAGAAAAAAAAACAGGTTTGTTAAATTTTTCATATGTTTGGAAGAAAAAATCAGGGATATCTGGAATGTTGAAAAATTGCGCGAAAACAACATGGAAATAATTGAAACAAGCGCTCTCCTATAAGAATGACCCTTAGACTCTTCGACCATCGACGCTGATCACGGCCCCGGAGTAAATATTTTGTGACGGGATGGGGGGACCGTAGGCGACGGCAAGACGCCTCTTTCCAAACGAATTCGAAATGATGCACTCGTAGTCTTGTCGCAATTTGGACCTGTATTGCGGACCGTGCTTCGCTGAGCGCTCTGTTTGCAGGCCACCATCTTTATCTACCTGAATAAGAGGTGTGCTTCGATGCAAATTGTTATTGTACCTCGTTCATCTGATTGGACGATAACATTGGGTATGTACGCAACACGTACTATGGCGTACCTCGAGATTGTTTCGAATCATATGTATATACCTATTAGGTGCGGCTGATCTTTCCTGAATTTTGTTGTTATCTCTCGCCGTCGAGTGCGTTCCCGCTCGGTACACTCGCCTGGGCACGTCCCCACCGTGGCCGCAACGACTGGAGCAGCGGATCTGCTCGCTTGGCGCCGTACGTGCTTGTGCGACGCCTGGAGGTCGGATTTTTCAAAGGCGTCTTTGTCATCGATCAGGCTTTTCCAGCAGGAGCAGTGTGCCACCATGCTTGTTGCGCGTTTCTTCTGTACCGGTGAGTATATTTTTCTCGTTGTCCCTCTGAAGCATTTCTTCCGTACATATATCCGAGCACAAAACCTGAAGACAGCAAACGCTTCCAGCGGCAAACAATCTCAAGAACCACCGACATAGACCCCGTGATAACAGAAGTTGACTCCAACCCTTGAGGTCCCAAACACGATATGTTGAAAATAATCCCACGCCTGAATCGTTGTGATCTCAACAGACCCCAACCGAGCAAATTGACTTTCTCGATACTTCAAAAAAACAAATCGTAAAGTCGACGTCCTCATGCGTGACGCGATTGTCGGGTTCGTCGGGGTGGGCTGTTCCAAACCCCTGCCGCTGGGCCGACTCTGGCTTGTGCATTTTCGGCTCGGTCAGCATCCATGCCGAACCCGCCTGGAAGCTGCTAGGCCGCCAGCGCGTCTCGACGTAGCTGCTACACTCATGCATGTCCCGCTCTACGGGGCTCCGGGATTTTCCGTGCATGTGGGAGGGCAGCCTACGGCCAGCGCGAGCATGCTCGCCGTCGGAGAGTGCGTCTTGCTGTCACAGGTTGGTTTTGGCACACGACAATAAAACTTAAACGTTGAAGTGTGGTGAGTTTAAGCTATATTCTTGTTTCAACACAACCAAACCGCCGGAGGATGAAATAAACAAAATAAAAAAAATAAGTAACACTGTCGTAATTTATAAAAATATGATACATGTCAGTAGCCATCATAGTCGTTACTCGATAACACTCGAGTCATCTGGTATATATTTACGCTTTTCTAGGCACAACAGACAGTTTTCCAGTCTGTGGATTAGAGTTTGTGTAATACCGCAATATACAACAGCAGCAGCTGTCTTACTCGTGCACATTGAGAATATGATCAATATCAAGTGTTTTCGTTGATGTGCTGTAGTTGTTACCCAGATAATCTAAAGCAGCTCATGCAGTACGTGCACACTGGTAGATCACGGAAATAATATCTTCGATATCTCTCCGGGACCAGTAGCATACTTCGGTATGGTTGAAGTAACAACATAGGCTACACTTGGGTCATGAGTACGTACCCCAATAGATGCTGATCGATGTAGTATAACTGGGAGGTCTCCGTGTTGGTTTGTATTGAACCAACTACAAGGGTATTTCCCTATTTTGTGTTTCGTTTGAACGAAGTGTAAGGGTCGTCCGTTGTTGCCAGCTGTAAGCACACACGCGCACCGCCCCCCTTTAAGCTTACTCTACGTTTGCTCGCCTCCTGCTTCCATTGGTTGAACAAAACAATCAATCAATATCGGCCTGGGGTCACCAACATCTTCTTCCTTCTCTTGTATCATTGCTCCTCGTACAAATTACCAGACAGTGGCTACGTGTTTACATCGAACATCGACTGTGTATTGACCGGCCATCGGCAATCGATTTCGACGCACACATCAGCTACGCGCTGGTACACACGTCAATCGCCAAGCCTAATACATTATTATCTCAGACCATCTGAAGCACAGTAGGAAGTGTTGCGTTAGGTGGCGTCTCCGTCACCCATCGGGTGTCCCACCCACCCTTCAAAAGAACACAGGGTCTCTGCCTTCATCGCTGAGCTGGGATTTCGTGGTGTCAACCACACGCATCACAAGTATACTCGAGACATGGCTCTGTCGTTTTTTGCCTCCTATACCACGCGGCGGCGGTTCGACTTTGCTTCCACCTAGGGGTCTCAGGTATTGCGGCTACTCCAGAACGGCGAAAAGCGGGATTGAAACCTGTTTAAAATTCTGTTAGACATCTACGGAGATCCGTGAATGCAGCAGTGGTGGTGGTGGTGGTCGTAATGATGGTTGGACACTGCGGAGATCAGTGGATGCAGTAGTGGTGGTGGTGGTGGTGTTGGCACACGGTGAATCCCTGAGATTCGTGCTTTCCGGAGAGTCACATACATCATTTCGGTTGCCCTCGGAGTTACGATTCCGCCGTGGGTCATTCCCAGTAGTGGTGCAACCAACCGATGTGCGAGCAGCGGTGGGGCGGAGTGTTCCCTGGATGACGGCGGTGGCGTTCCAGGATCGTCTATGTGTGCTCGGGTTGTCAGACCGTTACACGATGCATCCCTCAGGAGTAGGGTGGTCGCACGATGCTCTCCTGTCGAGCAGGATGTTTGGCTGGCAAGTCAACACAGTACTGGATACGACGGTAGATGAAATCCTGACCATATCGTTTTGGCCAACGGAGCTGGTTGCTCGATTTTTTTGGCGGGGACCACTTGTCCCCGGACGGGGGACGCTAAGCGCAAGAACGGTAGTGTCTCGAGACGGGAGTGCGAAATCGACTACGAGACGGCCATCTGTGTCGCGACTTCTCCGGACTTCTCGTCCCTTCCGAGAAGACCTCTCGGCGCTTACGCACCACGTATCAGCAAATTTGAGACGGCATGTTTGGGTCAAAAGTCAAGCCCCGTGCATTCAGTGGTCGACGGGGAAGACATGAATATCCGGAAGGATATAGGTAGGATCGCCTTTAGGAGATAGACCTCACCTCCGACTCGAGAGTTTCTTTGAACGGTCGATTATAAAATGAAGAATACCACAACGAGAGAAGGTAGAAGGGTTGACAAGAGGTGGTTCCAACATTTCAGTAGAAAAATGAATTGTTCGGCTATTTTCGCACATAAATCATCACGAAAATTATGACGGACTTGAAGCGATACGGTTGAGGCTGGGAGAAGAACTACCGGTCATATCACCCACCCTTCTCATCGTATACCTCGTGCAGTATCAATAGTATTTTTGTGTTTACCTTACCGTATATGGGATTTATTTGAGCTGCTTGCCGCACCCAAAGCCGGGGCTGAGGGAGATAGCGCATCTCGGGCAACAACCGCGCACTGGGGCACCAGGCCTCGTCTAACGCAATACTCACTTCTTCCTCGTACGGTCGGTGAAGGTTCAGAAGCCTACTGCACCACGTAGATGTTTTTATGGTTCGTGCCCTCGAAGAGATGCATTCGAGAGAGAGCTGTTCGCAGTTTGGTTGTGTCCTATTTTCGTGAAGTAGCATTTGGAGTTGGTGAGAGTGACGATACAGAGACGACACCCCAGCAGCTAGGTGGGGTTCGGCTCAGACTGGCCGCCTCGGCAACCAGCACTCGTGATCGTACAGGGCGGGGACATTAAATATTCCTGTACTTTCTCCCGGAGATTCGGAGATGGAAATGATCGGAGCGTTGGAAGCGAGGTAGGGCCGGGTTCATACCAAGGCACTCATGAGACGCCCACAGGCATCCATGACTCTGTTGGGACACGGATGGATGTCGCTTGGTAGGCACATGAGCTTACGAAGTGTTTCGTAAGGTCATTGTATCTCAAGGTGAATACCAGCACGACACACTCCCAGCACAGAGTTATCCTTTCACGCATCGATTTAAATTGACAATCGTCACAACCAACCGGTGTCGTCTGTCACTGTTTTCCCTACAAACCGGAATAAATGCAAAATCTCTTGCGCTGCAGCATATTATTATGCCGTGGGCTATCGTTGCCAACGATATCCTCTTTCACTACGACTGGGCCGATCAGCTCCCTTCAATCCATAACGTTGCTCACACGCCTATCTTTGCAGCGAATTGCCGTTGTCATTGCAGTCGAAAGGTGTCCATGCAGTGAAAAGTCTTTTCTACCGTCCTGGCGGACTACGGTTGCAACGACGTTTCCCTGCACTCTCTTTGAGCAATTTTTTGGAGGACACCGGTTGCAATGATATTTTTTTGCACTGCGTACGCCTTGAGCACGGTTGTGGCCCCTGTTTACAGTTAAGCTGGGTAACACAAAATATCATATTATACTAAAGGCGTATACCAGGCACATCACCAGCAACCGGTTTTGTTGCCGACTAAACATCACTGGCACTACAAATACACCACCAGGCAATCGAGAAATTTTGTGCGAAGCTGTTTCGACGAATGGCGATAGATACCAGGTAGCTTGATCGAAAACGCGGGCTTTCCAAACAAGCGCCAACTAGTTTTAATGCTCCAAACCGACCGGGGTCTACGACTTCTACAAGTGGTTATTATAGTATATATGCCCGGCGTGCGCCACAATGAATGATGGCTCATCTATCTGTGCCCAAACAAAATATAACAGTAAAATGTTACCAAGTATTTGCTAGCAAGACATGAGCCACGGAACATTTTCGACAGGGCATGCTCGCGGGGAGTTTAAAATATGTGACAGGTCATGACAGGTGGATCAGAGGACAGACCCTTTAAACGTTTGGGGATGTGTACTTCATAAAGCAGTAGTTACCTGGTAGTAGTTTAGGGTATGGTAAGAGTACGATATAAAACTCAAAAATAGTTAAGAAAGTTAGATCGACTTGAGAAAAAGAAAGCAGAGCTAGCCGTGACTAGATCGATGGTATTGTTTGTACAAAGAGAGCGAAGACCTGGCTTGCTCGGAAATTCTAATGTTATGATAGTGCTTTGTATGAGGTTGAAAGCCCGGTAATTACCTGGAAGCAGGCACTGGGAACGTATTTGTAGTACTTGGAAGGCGAATTTTAGGTGGAAAACCAGGGGGTTTTCCAGAGACGCATTACTGCTGCAGCTTGGTCTCAGTCTCCGCGTGCACGAAAGGAATATAACAGCTCTTGTCTTCTTCTATCTCTGAGCAAGCAACACACGCGAGTACCAACGAGTGTCGACTTTACAGGCCGACCTGTCCAGGGATACAAAGGAGTGTCTCGCATGCGTGATCTTAACACTAGTAGTAGTGGCGTTGTGTTGTGTTTGTGGCAGCATTGTGTATCAGGATGGGCGCAAGGACTTGTCGATAATCCACAGGGAGGGATGCTCGACGGGTCTGCCTGTCACATCAGCACACATCCACATGAAAAAAAGGAAATGACGCACCATACCGGGTCTCCTAGAGAGGTCGGAATGGAAAACCGTTCGTTGCGACCGTTGTGAACACCTGATGATACAGGAAATATAGTTGTTTTTTTTTTTTCTTCGTTCTGGTACCCCCCCCCCCCCCCCCCCGGTCTCGAAAGGGACGCGTGGTCAATGGTCAAATGACTAAGGCAAGCAACAAATGAGTACCCCCCCCCCCCCCCCGCCGCCCCGCCCCCCACCAGAAATCAAATCAATTCATTGATGCTGTCATCCACATGCTATTCATGCTACAAAATCCGACTCTAAAGCGGTTCTTAGTAGGATGCAGCTCACCCTTCATGCGACTCGCCCAACACCTCACGGCGATTGGCGCTTGGTGCAAGCAATAAATGTCTGCCTGGTCGATGAAAACCCGACGTGCGCTGTCCCAGCATTGTAGGGATGCGAGTGCCTATGGTCATATGACTACGGCCGTGCACGATATAAGGTACCCCCCCCCCCCCCCCCCCCCCCCCCCCCCCCCCCCCCCCCCTGTCTAGCGAATCTATTAATGTGACGGCTCACATTTGTTTTTTCCGGGCGCCCTTGTAAAAAAATTGTTTTTTTTTTTTTAGAGTTCAGGGCTTAAAGCGGAAAAATACGCCATCAGAGCTAACCGCGTAAAAGACACATGATGTGCTGATAATCGACAACTATATATTATTGTTTCAGGATAGCACCACTATTATTATCAATATGTGTTGATTGATCTCTAAAGGTATAGGCGCAGCTGGCACGGGAACGCGTGGTTGACTCCAGACAGTAACACGGAACTCCTCTTATATTATATCCGAGCTGTCGAGTGACAGCTCATGCATCGTATGCGGGTTATTATCCAACATGACGCGGGAATAAACCTCCCGTTTATCCCCCCGATTATCCGACTAAATATCCCTCTCCTATAATCCTATGTCAATATATGGAACTCCCTAATATTAGATGTAACGTCTCCGTCGTGTTTCTGAGCACACAATCAATATCCCCCCTGCTCATTATACACGACCATACTTTAATATCCCCCCAGCTCTGTACACTACAATGTACGACTCCGCTGGGTGGAAACATCTCAATAATATGACCAACTCATACGAAATTCAGAAACAAAATTTCACTCCAGAGCCAAAAATCAAACTCTCAATTTACAAAATCCTATCCAAACTCTCCAACTCAGAAAACATTTTCTATGGACCGCACACGCCCCCAGGCGCTTCATAGTCTCTCTTCAACCTTATCCAAAAAAAGCTCCCTCTATTTCATGAGGAATCAATGCAAATCATATAAAATATCACAATAGTCACACTCATCAAAATAAAAATTAAGCCAAGAAAATAAATGCCAGAGATCGCAAGGAACCCCGTTCCCCCGGACAAGGGTCTCCCCTTGTCCCCTACTCCCGCCATAGACACACAGATCGCGACGGTAATGCGAGATATCATACATTCCTTCACTTGAGTTTTATTTGACGTTGGGACTACTCGAAAACACCAAAAACTCTCGAAATCCATCACCAGGAACGAAATGGTATCATCCTCGGAATTAGCCAGGGAAAAACGGCAGCATCTTCGGATTTATACGTAGTTCAGACAAATCCTTCACTCAAAAATAACATAAAACCTTCCACCTCGGAAAAACCGTGTCAAATATTCATCAGAAAATCCCGGTGGTGACGAAACACCGTGTTGTTGTGCGACTTTGTCAAGAAGTCTGCATGCTGTTTCTCCGACTCTACATGGGTAATAACAAACTCCCCCTTAAAAATAAGCTCGCGCAAAAAGTGGTGTCGTACGTCGATGTGCTTCGAATTCGACGTGCACACTGGATTCTGTGCCAGGTGCCTTGCCCCCTCGTTATCCTCGAAAACCGTAATGCATCTCTCCCCAAACCCCGGAAAAATAAAACTCCATACATAGCGCATGAACATTGCCTCCTTGATAGTGTCTGCCAGTGCTACATATTCGGCCTCAGTGGTTGAGAATGTGACGCATTTCTGCGCCCTAGAAAACCAGCACACACACGCCCCAGCGCACATGATAGCCCCACCGGAAACTGATCTCCTGTCAGTGGCTTTGTTGGCATAGTCTGCATCTGCAAACGCTACCAGCTCAAGCCCGTCACCCTTCTGGAACGTAATGCCGAAATCACTCGTAGAAAATACATACTCTAAAATACCCACTGCTGTCTTCCAGTGTACTTCCCTCGGCCTATTCGTGTACCTCGCTACCGCCCTCACCGCGTTCGCAATATCCGGTCGTGTTTGGTTCGCACGCCACATCAAGCACCCCACCAACTCGCGGAAAGGCCAATCACCCACGGGTTCATTCTCGTCAAACTCCTCGAGCTTTACACCAGTCGAAAGCGGGTTATTCCTCCCAGAACTAACACCAAACCTCGCCGCGGCATTTTCAGCGAACGCCTGCTGCGAAATCGTCAAAGTACCAGCATCCCAATCCCTCGAAAAACAACAACCAGCATACCACCGCAACTCGCCCAGATTGTTGATCGGAACAAGGTTGTTCAGGTCGTCACAGAACTGATCGCATCTAGCCTTGAGTCCTACAGCAAAAAGATCATCCACATGAACTACCGTTACGATGGAAACAGAGCCCGACTCGACCAACCTCATGACACACGCGTCAGCGGGGCTCTGCTCAAATCCTAGACTCTTCATGTGAGTGAGAAGGTCGTTGTGCCACGACCTCGACGCTTGCTTCAAGCCGTAGAGACTGCGATTCAACCTGACCACCTTACCAGACATTTCGCCGCAGCCGGGAGGTAGTCGCATGAATACATCTTCATCCAAACTCGACTGCACGAACGCCTGCTCAGCATCAAAATGACACAAATCCAAACCCAACTCGCACGCAATAGCACCCAACAAACGGAAACAAGACGCTGCAGGCGTCGGAGCAAAAGTCTCAAAGAAATCAATACCCTCACGCTGCTTGAAACCTCGTGCCACCAGCCTTGCTTTCGCCCGCACCACGTCACGATGCTCGTTGGACTTCCAGGCGAACACCCACTTCGCCGAGATGACGTTGAGCCCCTCTGGTTGCTACGTCGCTCCAAACGTCCCCGCGTCCGCCAGCCCATGGTACTCTTTGTCCATCGCCTGTCTCTAGATGGCCGAATACTCGTCCGCACACGCTTCAGCATACGAGTTCGGCGTCGAAAGCTCGCTCGCCGGGCGTGTGGGAAGGGGAGGGTTCTCGCGCGGTGGGGCCTGGTGGAAAAGTACATGGCCTATACCTTCCCGCGCTGCCATCAACGACAGCAGCTCATGCCCCATAGCCTCGCGGTTCCGCGCAGTCTCCCCTCTTGTCCGCCCCCTCAGCACATCTCCACCTTCCGGGTGTCGCCCAGCTTCCCCCCTGGCCCGATCACCCTGCACACCGCCACCACCCTCCTGGTGTCGTGCGGTCTCCCCCCTTGTCCGCCCCCTCAGCACATCGCCATCCCCCGGGTCCGGGATATAATAACCCAGTGCCCGGGCAGCACGCTGCGAAAGCTGTGGCTGCGGTGACTGCTGCGGCGGCGACGGCGATGATAACGCCGGCGACGGCGACGGCGGCGGCGGCGGCGGCGGTGGCGACGGCGGCGGCGGTGACGGTGGTTGTAGCGGCGGCGGTGACGATGACGGCGGCAGCAGTGGAGATGGGGACGGTGGCTCGGGCCATACGTCGGGGCCCCTCAGAGGCTCCGGCGCACCCGGCGGCGGTGGCGACGGCGACGGCGGCGGCGGGGAGCTCTCCTCCTCCGAAGGCAGTAACCCCACAAACGGTTTCCTCGGGTGTTCCCAAGTGACGTCACGGGAGAACGACCTTCGGCCAGACATCAGCAGGATCTTGCTGCAGTCAGCTGCGTGGTGGTTGCCGCCGTTGAGGTAGAAGCTCCGCCTTCGGCTCGGTCTTTAGGGCCCTCCTGACGTGGTGGAAGCCCGGCTTCAGAAACGGGAGCAGCCGCGCAAACGGTGGTCTCCCGTAGAATTTGCGGTACGGCGAGTGCATTTCCGGCTTGTCCCTTACCCTCGCCGTCATGTTGATCACAACACTCGTGTACACGCATGGCACAGCCCAGAGGGGTTGCGTCGCCGGCATCCTTGCATCGCCGAACAGGCGGGTGGCCTCCAGGCGGGACGCCATTGCAAGCTCCAGCGTCATGGTGATCCGTCGCTCGACCACCCCGTCATGCTTCGGAGAATCGACGGGCGTGTACTCGCGGCGGATGCCGTGGTGGTTGAGCAATTCCACGAACTCCGCCTTGGTGAACTCGGTGCCGTTGTCCGAGCGAAGGCACTCCACGATGGACGGCACATCCTTCGCGTTGATGTCGGCCAGGAAACCAGCGAAGACCTTCGGGACGTCGGGACTTCCGCTTCAAGAAATACGGCCATCCCAGTCGCGAGTAGTCGTCGACGATCATCATCAAGTATGACGCACCGCCAGCAGACGTAGGCTGTTGTCCCGACAGATCCACGAACAGACGCTCCAGAGGCGTGGTAGAACGGCACTCGGTCGTCCACGGCACCGCCATCCTCCTCCTTTTCGCCTCAGAACACCCAGCACACGGAACCAACTCCCCAAAAACCTTAATGTCCATCTGGCGTGCCGTCTCACGGAGAGTGTCAGCATGGGAGTGGGCAAGGGCAACGTGAAGGTCGTTAATATAGATCCTCCTCATTTTTCCAGGAGCCAAAACAGCGGCAGCAATCGGGGTCTCTACAATCCGCGTGGCGTCTACGTATGAACCCGCGTCCCTACGCACGAAAGACAGCTGTCCATTCAACGTGTGAGCTCCCTGAGCATCAAGTGTCACCGGGCATTTCAACATTACTGCATGAAGCGAAAATAAGTTGAATCGAACACCGGGTACGTATGCTACGTCCACCAGCCTAACATGAACGTCACCCTGAGAGCTGTGCATCACAATTGGAAACTGGCCGAAGTACTCTATCTTCAGTGACCTCATGTCACCGACCACCAAACGGCTCTTACCAGGGGGAGGGGGAGTACAGTTTACCATACAAAAGGGGTTGCCAGTCACATGAAAAGTTGCTCCCGAATCCGCTACCCACTCTTCTCTCCCATTAACCCAAAACAAATCATCATTCGCCTTGCCTTGATGCGCAAACTGCGCGGTGAGGAGGTGCGGATCGAACGTAGGCGTAGGGTTGCCGTTGTTCGCTGGGCCAGGGGAGGGGGAAGTGCTGAAGGAGGGTTGTTGTGGCGGGGAAGCTCCGGCCGAGGTATACCCACCACTGCCGTAGGGCGTCTCTTGCAGCCAGCCACCTCCGTAGTATGGTTGTTGGGCGGGTTGAGGAGAAGCGGCACCCGGGAAAGCGACATTCATTTGCGCGGGAGCTGCCTGGCATTCCGCGGCGTGGTGGCCCGGTCTGCCGCACCGGAAGCAGGGCCCCTTGCGCCTCCATGTGCTATTCGGTGGGGGACCCCAGCCTGCCGGAGTCGCTGCGGGTGGCGGGGCCATCGGCGGCAACGTCCCTGGTGGTGGGTCGGTAGGTACCCAACCCATGGGGGGGACTACTCCACCCGTACCGAAGGGGTCTGGGGCTGAGTCATCCCAACGGTACCTGCAGGCCACGGCATCCCAACGCCATTTGGGGCCGGTTGTCCCCCCCGACGAAGCTCCTCCCCGGTTGCCACGTTGCTGATGGGGACGGTGCTGCTGCTGCTGTTGAGGCTGCTGCTGCTGCCGTTGGTGCTGATGCTGCTGCTGAGGCTGCTGCTGCTGATATTGCTGCTGCTGCTGCTGATACTGTCGCTGGAGCTGCTGCTGCTGCTGCTGCTGCTGTTGCCCATCCTTGAACCTCCCGCCTCTCCTGTTCCTCCTTCCCCCTCCTGGACCCACACCTCCGCCACCGGCAGGCTGCGCACCTCCGGCGTACAAGGCATGCTGATCTACCACTCCCTGCACGACCAACGCCCGAGAAACCATCTCCTTCTCTACCTTGTCGTTAGCATACGCGTCACGGATGATCTCATCGATCTCGGAACGGGGGATGGAAGGGCAGGAACGAATGTACTTGCTTTCAATAGTATACAAAGATGAGAGGTTGGTGACAACGTGGCGGTTTACTTCCTCTGCACTCTTACCACATCCTAACATCGCCAGCTCATCTGCTGCCTTGTCCACCCTTCCTAGGAACAGAAAGGGGTTTTCGTCCTCAGCCGTTCGGATGGTATCAAACTCCCTCCTCAATATGTGTGTTGCTGCTATCGTCATAGGCATGTAATAGTCTTCCAACTCCTTCCAAGCACCACTCGGAGACATTGCCTTCTGCATTCCCAATTCAGCTATATCGTATCCTGTCATGGCCTCCATCATCAATCCATACACCAATCTCGCGTCCCTAATCTCCTGGGGGGAATGTCTGGAGGTTAATTCCTCCGGCGAAACCCTCATGTCACCCACCATAACTGGGTTTGCAGTGCTACTGAGTACATGCAAGCACCCAAGCGATGATAGGTATGCCAAAAACGTACTACGCCACATGCTAAAGTGGGCCTCTACATTATCGAACTTCGGGGGTCTCGACTGGGACAAACTTGGGCGGTACAAAGAAGGTAGTGACATGCCTGATCGGGCCTCCAGCCCAGGTGTCGGCACCGTCGACGCTGCTTGTTGTCTTCCAGCAGTTCCTTCTCCTCTCGTCCCCCCACCGGCCCCCCCTTCCTTTTCTGCTCCCTGCGCGTCCTTCTCGGCGCGCAGTCTCTGATCCTCCATCGTCCTTTCCAGGACCTCTATTTTCTTCCTCATCTCCTCTATGGTCTTTTCACTCTCCACGCTGGCTTCTTGACTGGGCATGTCCTCGAAACTAGGCATGCCGAAGCAGGTTCCCACCTCTCTAGGTTGGCCTTGGCTACGCTTGCCAATAGAAGATCGCCGGACTCACTAGTGTGTTGATTGATCTCTAAAGGTATAGGCGCAGCTGGCACGGGAACGCGTGGTTGACTCCAGACAGTAACACGGAACTCCTCTTATATTATATCCGAGCTGTCGAGTGACAGCTCATGCATCGTATGCAGGTTATTATCCAACATGACGCGGGAATAAACCTCCCGTTTATCTCCCGTTTATCCCCCCGAATACCCGACTAAATATCCCTCTCCTATAATCCTATGTCAGTATATGGAACTCCCTAATATTTGATGTAACGTCTCCGTCGTGTTTCTGAGCACACAATCAATAATATGTCATAAATAATAGTAATGGTGCCATCCTGAAACTTGATAATAAGAGTGGTGCTATATCCTGAAACAACAATGTAATTGTCGATTATCAGCACCATTTAGTACCGCAGTCCCGTTTCGGGGACAAATCACTTGGAATTATACTGGTTCGTCTCCAAATCGGGACTGCGGTACTAAAGGGGTTAACCGTTTTACAGGACTGCTGCACTCACTCCCGTTTTCAGGACTATTGGAGCGACAAATTACTTGGAATTTGAGTGCTGCTAGAAGCTGTAGTTTGTCCTGGGACTGACTGCAGTTCGCACGGGATTATTTAAACATGCACGCACCAGGTAGGTACGCGTACGTACGTACCTGGTGTACCAGGTACCAGTACTTTTTTTGTTTATAAGGTAGTGTGGCTGAAAAGTAGAGCATAAAGTATGGTCGCACTATTACGGGGGGGGACCATACATAGTTAATGTGAAGCGGGGACGGCTCTAGGGTAGTGGTAAGGGTAGTGGTAAGGGACGCAGGTGGTTCTGGCAGCTGGAAAGCAGTCCTTCGCTTCTTTTGATTTAGATCTTCTTATTGATGGCGAGAGCTGAGGAGGTGCTCTGGTAGAGAAGTGAGAGGTAGGGGGGCGGGACTCGACGCCCAGATATACTCGTCCCACCCCATGCCACAAGCTCTCCTAAATTCCTCTTATCTGATGTACGCCTACAGAACTTTCCTATGGCTACCGGTCGTTCTTCTGCTAATATAAGAACTTCTCACTTCGTGGTCCTATCGGCGTTACGGAATATTACTCTCGTCTAGGGGGTTATCTACCCTAGGGAACATTCCTAAAAGAACGTTACTCTCGACTAACGGAATATTCGCCAGGTTAATCCATTCTTTGGCTTATTCTCGTATTCGTGAGACTAAGACTGCAACGTATTATATATATATATATATATATCTATAGCCCATGAGTACTCTACTCATATCACATTACCTGGACCAAATATTGTTAGTGAAAATAGGGAAATATATAGGGTTTTGTGTGTATCGTAGGTCCTATTAACTATGGACCACCGTAATAATACGTACATGATGAGAGATGAACCACGGAAAAGTATTCGACAGGGCATTGCATGCTCACCGTGGAAAGGAATGAGTGCGGGTGTTGACAGGTCGGGACAAGCGCAACAGACTAAAGCCAGGGTATGGCCATCGTCGTCATGATGCGCTCCCTCCTTTGGGACGCAAGTAACTAGAGACCCAAGCAACTACGAGCATTGTGCCACCCGGGCAACTTTGCGTGTCTGTATGCACCAGTGCTGCCTTTCCTATTATCTTACCCCCCCCCGCCCGTTTTTGTTTATATTTTTTGTGCCTTTTTTTTTTTTTTTTTTTTTTTTTGCCCTCTTTCCTTCTTATATATTATCCCATTTGCCCCTCTTTGTGTATTGGTTTGCATCATCTCCCGTTTAGATTTTATATATTTTTTATCTGTTTTGTTTTTCGTTTCCTTTCTGCTTCGCTTCGTGTTCTTTTTTGTTTATTTGTCTATTACTAGTCTCTTTTTCGCTTCCCTGGTGTTCTTAGGCACATTCTTATCTGAGAGTTTTTCTCCAGAATGTCAGACTTTCGAAATTATTGGAGAAGATTTGTATCAATATACGGACGGACGAGTTCTGTCACTATTATTCGTGAATTTATCCAGAAGCATTTTTTTTTTTTTTTTTTACATTTCACGTACTTGTCGGGAAAAAATTCAAGAAAACCTCGACGAATAATAAATGGCGCGAAAAAAAAATGGAAAATATGCGAAAAAAGCTCTCCGATGAGAATGGTTATCGGAGACCTTTTTTTTCAGAATTTCCAAAGTTTTGTAGCCAAAAGATACCAAGCCGTGGAGGTTTCAGTGTAATCGCATGTGTGAGTGGAGCAGTGGCCGGGGATCCTGTGTGATGTCCCCTAGCCACCTGGCTCGTGGTCCGATGAGGATCACTCCGTGATAATACAAGCTCTAAGAACAAGACTTACTGAGTGCGAGGCCAGCGAGACTGGTGGAGTCCCTCGCTGGAAGCCCTCTTGCTGATATCATCTGGCAGAGGCCATAATATCTAGATATTCGCGGAACTTCTGTTGGAGGAGTTTTCGGCTGCGGAGTATTGGGTCACAGCTGGGAAGGCAGTTGGCCCGTTGGACGGATCGAAACGGCTTGAAGCGCACAGCAGGGGAGGACGCTCCGGGAGCTGGAGGACGCACAGGTCAGGCGGCAGTTTCTCCGTTATTACAGTAGAGTCCAGGTGGACTGCTGTGGATTATGGCGCACACGGCAAGCACGCCGCTGGTGGTAGGGGAGTCTCTGACTCCACCGAAATACGGAGAGGTGTGGACCGAGCAGGCCTCTCGTGTTTTTTACGCAGCGTACCTCGATTATGAGGAACGGCTGCAGCTCGCCAACGCTCAGGGGGTGGTTCAGCACTCCAAAGTGAGCATGGGCCAGCTTATCCCCAATTACATTCATCGGTGTTTTGAGGGATTTTACAAGCATCAGACTACGATGACCGCCTCGGAGTTGTTGGACGCTGTTAGGCAGCACGCCGGTTACACAACCACCAGCAACAGATTTGACACCTCGCGGGCGGCAGCGGACTTGCGTCGCGTTCTCTCAATGAGGCGCGATGAAAAGCAGGGCGGTGAAACATCCGTCAAAGACCGCGCGATGATGGTAAACTCCGCTATGGAAAAGTATTTTGCGGAGAATCACGCGGTGCATGCCATGTACCGCGCGCAGGACCGTTCGTGGTTGCCCGGACCGGCGGAATTTGTGAGCATGGCGTTGGTGGATGGCTTATGGCCGTCCGAGTTCAAAAAGTACGTAAAAGGTCAGCTAACGTACGCTGCAGGGTGGAAGAAGGACCCGGCATTGGTCATGGACCAAATTTTTTCTGCTGCAGAACAGTGGAAATTCATCGAGGCGTATGGTCGGAAAGATGCTGCAGGGGCAGCTGAACCGCGACGCCAACAGCAGCAGAAACCGAAACAGCAGCAGTCCGCGAAAAAGTCGTTTGTTCACGCCTACCCGTGTTCCCCAAGGTGTTTTGAATGCGACTTCTTATTTCCAAGGTGTCATGACTGAAGTGTTGCGTGGTTTGGATTGCAAAGTTTGGGTCGATGACGTTTTCTTTTTCGCAGACACCGAAGAAGCTCTTCTGCAGCTGCTTGATGACATTCTTGAACGCCTGGAGAATGTTGGACTGTTTGTCGCCGCCCACAAGTGTACCTTCTTCTCTCGTGAACTGGTCTGGTGTGGTAAGGTGTATTCCAATGGTGTCGTGTCCCATGACCCCGCTCGAGTGCAAGGTTTAAGTGAAATGCGTCGTCCCGAAAACGCTGGAGAACTAATGCAATTCTTGCAGGCTGTCAACTGGTTGCGTACATCGTTACCACGTTTAGCGGAAACGGTAGCACCGTTACGTGATTTTTTGGAGGAGCTCCTTGTTGGGGCTACACGTCGGACTAAGCGAGTGGCGCGCAATCGTGTCATCAAGGATACCGCGTGGACGGAGGATCGGGTGCGGGCGTGGAATGCCGCACGGGGTTTGGTGGCGCAAGCAGTGCCGCTTCATCATCCTCGTCCCGGGTGCGTTGTTTTGATGTTTCCTGACGCTTCTGATTTCCATTGGGGTAGTTTTCTCACCCAAGTGCCTGAACACGAATTTCGCAGTGGATTGGCGTTGGAAAGCATGTCTCACGAGCCTCTCGGATTTCTGAGTGGTTCGTTCACAGGTTCGCAGTTGCGCTGGGCGACTGTCGACAAAGAAGGTTTTGCGATCGTTAATACGTTCCGGAGGCTCGAATACCTGCTTTGGGGTGGTGTTCATATCTTTACTGATCATCGAAACTTGCAGTACATTTTCAATCCGGAGAAGTGTGTCACGACGGTCACAAAGACCATGGCACAACGCCTAGAGAATTGGAAGGGTGTTTTAGGACAATACCGCTATGCAATCGAACACATCCCTGGCGATCGAAACTGTTGGGGGGATCTGTTGTCTCGTTGGGTCAAAGTTCCTACGGTGCCTGTTCGTTCGGTTGCCGTGCACAGCCCATGTAATGCTGACGATTCGCTTCCCGCATTGGATGTGATTCGTGCCTCGCAACAAAGGTCTGTCGCTCGTATCGGCGTTGGTGTTCATGAATTTTCGACAACCTTCGGTCAAGCTACCTTGGCCGATGATGGTTTGTTTCGTGTGCGTGTTGGGGTGCGTGACGTCTTGTGGATTCCGCCGGATGATCTTGCTCTTCAAACTCGTTTGATGGTGTGCGCGCACATGCGCTCGGCTGGTCACCGTGGTGTGGCGCCGACTTTGTTTCGCCTGAAGGAATATTGTGTTTGGCCTCACATGGATTCTCAGGTTCGCGAATTCGTTCGCCAGTGTTTGCACTGTGTAGACACGCGTGCAGGTGCACTCATTCCTCGTCCCTACGGAGACACGGTGCATGGTACCGCTCCGGGAGAAGTGGTGCACTTTGATTTTTTGTATGTTGGCCACAGCGGGCCCGAAGGTAGCGATGGCCTGCCTGATGAGGATGGTTTCCGATATGTTTTGGTCATCATGGATGATTTGTCCAACTACGTGGCGTTGGAACCGGCCGAGGCTTGTACAGCCGAGGTCACAGCGAAGCATTTGCTAGCCTGGTGTAAGACTTTGGGGGTGCCGCGTGTGTGGGTGAGTGATACCGCCACGCATTTCAAGAACAGGGTGCTTGCTTTGTTGAGCGACGCGTTGCACATCGAACATCGTTTTGCTGTCGCTTACACGCCGTGGTCGAACGGTACGTGTGAACGCATGGTAAAAGAGGTGGTACGTGCTCTGCGTTCCATTCTGTCAGAACAGCGTCGTCAGGTTTCGGAGTGGGTTGATGTTTTGCCGGCCGCTCAGTGGGCCTTGAACACTTCGTTTCGTGAACGTTACCGAAGCACTCCGTACAGCGTGATGTTTGGGCGTGCTCCGCGTACCGATTTCTCGGCGCTCGTTTCTGAGTCTGATGGCAGGTGGAATGTTGACGTGATGAATGCTGACTTGTTGCGTGCGAACGTCCGTGAAGTCGTTGCAGAGCAGGAGAGATTTTGCGCCGATATTCGCGCAGCTGTTGCCGTGTCTCGCGACAACAAACGTAAACAGGCTCAGGGCCAGGTGGTGTTGCCAAAATTTGCGGTTGGTGATTTCGTGTTGTATGCTCGTGTTCGTCGGCAGGGTGTCACACCGAAATTGTTGTCCACATGGACTGGTCCGTGGCGTGTGGTAGCAGCTGATCATGATCATGTGTACTCAGTTCAGAACATCGTTTCTGGGAAGGTGCATCAAGCTCACGTGGCTCGTTTACGATTTTATGCGGATGCGACGTTGAACGTCACCGCTGATCTGAAGGATGTTTTCCAACATTCCTTTGCGCAGGGTGAATGCCGCATGAATGCTTTGGTGCATGTGGCCGAAGATGATGCCAACGAGGTGATTGTCTTGGTCGATTGGGATGGTTTCGAAGCAGAGGAGCGCACGTGGGAGTCTTTGCGGTCGATTTATTCTGCTGCGCCTGAATTCGTCGTGAAGGAATTGCGCAAATTACGGATGACCCGTGCGCTCAAGATTAAAATTGCTTCAGAGTTCAGCATTGATTTGTGATTTGCCGCATGCGATTTCGTCTTGGTTTTTTGGTTTTGTCAAGCTCGTTCGTGTCGAGTGAACTCGCTTTGGGGGTGCTGTAGCCAAAAGATACCAAGCCGTGGAGGTTTCAGTGTAATCGCATGTGTGAGTGGAGCAGTGGCCGGGGATCCTGTGTGATGTCCCCTAGCCACCTGGCTCGTGGTCCGATGAGGATCACTCCGTGATAATACAAGCTCTAAGAACAAGACTTACTGAGTGCGAGGCCAGCGAGACTGGTGGAGTCCCTCGCTGGAAGCCCTCTTGCTGATATCATCTGGCAGAGGCCATAGTTTATAAACAACTGAGGATGGATGTGTATCAATATACGGAGTTGTTCTGTCACTATTCGTGGAACTCTCCAGAAGCAAAAAAACACGTTGTTAGTTAAATTTCCCATATTTGGAAAAAAAAACCAGGAAACCTGGCAGATTGAAAAATTGCGCGAAAGAAACATGGAAATGTCGATATCAAGTTCTCCGATAAGCTCATTCTTATCGGAGAATTTTTTTCCAGAATTTCCAAAGTTTGGAAATAATTGCAGATATGTATTAATATACTGAGGTGTTCTGTCACTATCTATTTATTAGGGAAATTCTCCAGAAGAAGGAAAAAAAAAAAACAGGTTTGTCAAATTTCACTTATTATTAGGAAAAAAATATCAGGGAAACCTGGAACTTAAAAGAAGTGCGCGAATAAAACATGGAAAAAGTGAGAAAAAATGTCTCCGAGATAATAAGGAGTTTTTTTTACAGCATTTCCAAACGTTTTAAAATCATTATTGGAGATGTGTCAACATACGGAGGTGTTCTGTCACTGTTCTTGAAATTATCCAGAAGCAAAAAAACAGGTTTGAAACCTTTCACATATATGGCAAAACAAAAATCAGGAAAACCTGACTGAGTCATTCTTATAATCCTTCTGCGATTGTTTTAGTGGCGGAGTATGTATGTTTTATCTTCTTTCAACTCGCCGACCTTCTGAAGGATATTGAACCCCCGATGCTCGTACACCCCCATGAGTAGAGTACTACGTACGGTAGATAGTCTTCTTCCTCACTGGTCTTCTTCCTCACCGTGTCAGCCCTTCCCAGCCTGTCTCCCTAGTTCCACCAACAGCTACACCCGTCATCAACTCTATGTACCTCTTGCCCATCCCCTCTGTCCAAGGATGCCAACGATTCAATACCTCTCCACAAACCCCAGATTTTTTCTCCGCTCAATCTTCTACTTTGTTCTTATCTCTGTTCTTCATCCCTCGCGTAGCGTGCGAGCCCGCAATGTGCGAAAATAGGAGAAATTTCTTGTGTGTATCTTTTCTTGATTTTATGCTTTGTTGCCTGAATTAAACGTTTTTTTTCTCTCTCTCTTCCGGTTTTGATTTTTGTTATGTTTTCGATTTTAATTTCGATTTTTCGACGTCGAGTTGTTACTTTTTTCATCCTGTCTGTTTCGTCTGGCTAGTTCGTGGTCTGCTCGGTTCCTCTGGCGAAATGTACAGCGTAACGAATGTATCTGATACTTACTTGCGCGGACCTCACTTTTTGTTTTTGTCTGAGGTGTAGATGTGCTTCAGTTATCATGAATGAATGAATGTGTACCATTTTTTTCTTGTTTATGTTTGTTTACCGAGCGAGGTATTTCGTCCTCTCCAGAGTTAGTTGTTGGAGACTGTCCTGCGATCACGGTCTGCAATGTATTGTGTCGATGAGTTTCGGTTGATGTGACAGCAACAACAACAACAACGACAACAACAAAGCGCATTCGGCACCAGTACTATATAGATATACTTACTTAGATCTCGATCTCTGAGCGTGCTCGGTTGGTACATCCCTGGCCTCTCAGAGCTCCCACTTGGAAATCGCCTCCTTTTATTACTTGCCGGACCCTTCCAGCGACTCTTTGTTTTCTCCATTTCTCGTCGTACTTTCAGTCCTTCTTTCCTTTTTTCTTCTTTCGTTTCGTGTGCGTGCGTGTACTCCGAGCACGGTTGCGCACCGTCGCGGGTGTCAGCGGATGCTGGCGAGTAGAGGGGGGAGTTGCAAGGAGCGCGGTCGCCGCTTTCGTGCCTAGGCGTCGCGTGTGCCTCGAGACACGAGGGATGCATCAATAGGCTCTGGCTGGCCTCCATTTGTGAATTTGGATAGAGTACGTACGAGTATTTAAGGGTCGTTCGGGATTGAAAGATAATATTCTAGCGGTGCTTATTTTCGCGACCGGGCTGAGAGTCACAAGAGGGAGGTACCCCGAATGAGCACCAACATTG
Organism: Macrocystis pyrifera; assembly: GCA_031763025.1. Taxonomy (NCBI): domain Eukaryota; class Phaeophyceae; order Laminariales; family Laminariaceae; genus Macrocystis; species Macrocystis pyrifera. Next base: position 2,764,080 of record JASSKH010000020.1, on the reverse strand, counting down.
CCGAGCTTGAGTCGAGGTCCACGGTGAGCACCGGGCTTCACGCGAGGCGCGCGACGGGTCTCACTGTGGAAGAGAGGGAGGGAAGCTTTACCCGGACTGAATCGGTGGCGAGATAGTCGCGAGAGGGGCGGGCGGCGTACGAGGCTGAGAGAGGAGCTCTGCTGTAAGATTTTTTCTCTTTTTTCTTTTTTTGACTAGCGTAAGAAGGTGTTCCACTCAGGTAGTAAATTATTACACGAAAGGGGACGGGGAGTTTATTTCTTTTAGAAATGTTTGGTTTCATTTTCATTGTTTTTGCTGTGTTGCTGTGCCGTTCTGTGCTTTATATTTCGTACATACGAGCGGTTCTTCACCATCGGCTGGTCAGTTAGTACGGAAGGTGCCCGGTTGCCGGGAGTTTTGATTGCCTCCGTGAGGAAGATGCAAGTCCCAATCGTTTTGTAGTTCGTTTTCGACCACGGCGACCAAGGCAACGCATACGACGCCAAGTGTGATGTGGTACGTGAGTGGGAGAGCAGCAAGGGTTCCACGGGATGATGATCCACAGAAGAAGTGTCACACAGGTGTCTGTGCTTGGTCAAACTCAGACCTAGTTCTTTTTGGAGTTCTCTTCTTTTATTGGTGCGAGGCTTGCTCAAAGGGGGCAAGTGAGAAGAGTGAGGAGAGAGGGGGGGGGGGAGCACATGTTATTTGAAGCCAGGAGTATCCTCTGGCTTCAACCGGCTATATTCTACTGGCAAGGGTGCATGCGTCACCCTCACTTCAATAGTGCAACGTCCCGTAAAAGTGCATGCGTTGCCCTCAACTTCAATAGTACAACGCCCCGTAAAGGGTGCATGCGTTGCCCTCAACTCCAACAGTACAACACCCCGTAAGGGTGCATGCGTTACTCTAAGCTTCAATAGTACAATAACCCGTAAGGGAACATACGATGCTCTAAACTTCAATAGTACAACACCCCGTAAGGGAACATACGATACTCTAAACTTCAATAGTACAACACCCCGTAAGGGTGCATGCGTTATTCTCAGCTTCAATAGTACAACCTACTAACCTGCATACCAGGTATCAGATTCTACAGATATACCAGTCTGCGTGTCTACAGATATACTAACCTGCGTGTCAACAGATATCAAATGGTAAACGGGGTACGACCCGACTGGAACAATAATAGCTTGCGTATCTACAGATATCAAATGGTAAACGGGGTACGACCCGACTGGAACAATAATTTTTAACGGCCCCTACTGATGGTTGGTCCATTGAATTGTGAATTGACTACCAACCAAGGTACTCTATCACAGTACACAGACACAGAGCATATCGAAAGAAGAAAATAAGTACCCTACCTGGGGTATGTACGTATGTACGACGTGTGAGCGAGCGTAGCGGAAAGCCGCCCGCGACGCGAAGCATATGTGGCGTCCGAGCTGTTTTCTCCTGAATGAATGAAGCATGGCGGCGGGACTCTAGGCATTATCAAGTCGCCAGTTTGCAGCTAACTACTGGGGCCATAAAAAAAACAATATTCAATCATGGGCCTCTGTCCGCTTCGCATAATTTGATGTTTCCATCCTGAGCGAGCGTAGCGGGCGGCGTAGGCCGCCCGCGGAGCGAAGCGCCTTGTACATACGTACCATTTACTATGTATGTCACTGTTTTCGTAAACATAACGAGCGTTTATTCATTCAAATTCATCTTAACTCGTATTTTTTGGGGACCCAGTTGGTGAGTGGTACGTTGTATTAATAGGTATAATGGGGCACCCGGTAAGCTACTATTGATACATTGATACTGCATGTACTGCTGTAGGTATAATAGCGTACCAGGCATATTATTTTACATGGGTGAGTAAAATATGAAACTATCAACGCCGTTGGCGAGCGCTGTAGACATCCATATATATTTTATATACAAACGCAAATTGTTGTTGCACGGCCACAAGGAACGGGGTTGGCGTGTTTGTTCCACAAGTGACTTGGCTGCTTAGTGTGTACTCGTAACAGCTTTTTGTTCGTGTAGTTGATCAGGTTTGTTTGACGTTGACGAGTTAGAGCACCCCGCACATCTTTTGTTCACCCCGTCGCGCTGAAAATATGTGTATAAATGCGTATGTATGTATGTATGCCCTCCTATTCAATATCACAAACAAATGTATCGAGGAGACCTTCATATGAGAACCCTCTGGGACAACTGTCTGTCCCGTTTTGCTTTTCTCTTTTGGGAGTGCAATTTTGTTTTGGGGACAAACCACTCAAATTTCAAGTACGAGTGTTTTGTCCCAAAAACAGAACTGCAGTACTACAAGGGGATAAGGGATGCGGGCAGACAGCGAGACAGATAGACAATCTCGCATTGATTAAAAACGAAGACCCAAATTTGCAAAACGATAGTGCCGCGATGGGATTAATTATTATTAGCCTCACAACCCGCAGAAATTGCTACAGCAGTGGAACAGATCATGTATATACTATTTCCAGAGGGGCAAAACTTCAGGGGTGAGAAAAACGCGAGATCAACCCGGAGAAGCACAACAACACTCGTTGGCTCCTATTTTTGTCTGTTTTTGCCAAAATCGTGCAATACAGAGAGCGGCACAGCAGCAGGGCTGGTGTGCTTAATTTAGCGCGGTGAGTATATATATGTACCTGGTATACCATCAGGTACTCGAATATATTATATGCAGTACCCCCCATAATATACGTCCACCATGTGTGTTTACGGGTACAGAACTTTGGGGTTACCTTGCGACTTTTTCAGGCTTGTGTGACGCCTACTCCGAGTGGGTACACACAGGACGGTTCCCAACCAAAAACATGCTATTAATTCACAAGTCACAAAGTATTGACAAGTACACCAAAACCGTAAACATTCCACGACCACACAGCACCAGTGAGCCTCTACAATAGCAGCAACCGAGTCATGTGTCCCCTCTCTCTCAACACTTCCAAGCATATCGTTCAACATAATCTCGCAGCCCATAAATAAGTAGCAGGATCGTACCAACAGTCGCTGCGAGCATCGTTGAACGCACAAACATGAAGTCTGCGCGCCGTCTCAATCCCCCTCTCCGCAGATACGCCGTCTCAATCCCCCCCCAGAAAAATGTACCAACAGTCGCTGCGAGCATCGTTCAACGCACAAACATAAAGTCTGAGCGCCGTCTCAATCCCCCTCTCCGCAGATACGCCGTCTCAATCCCCCCCCAGAAAAATGCTGCCGGTACATCCCTCGCCTATGGCCCTGCTACGTCCCACCGCGACGGGCCAAAACCGTCTCCCAAAGCACTTCCAAGGGAAGCCAAGCCAAAACAAAAATCGCTAAAACAAAAAAGTCAAAAACAATGGTCACTCTGTACGTACTACTTTACCAGTAGTATGCACCTGCAGTCCTGCGTTTGATTTAACGCGCAGACTCATATTTACGTACGACTCGTACTATCTCACGGCGCTCGGTAAGCGACAAACAGTCAAATCCAGACCATTACCTCCTCGACATTAACTGCTAACAGCTCAGAGTGAACAGCTAAACCCTTGTGGCAGGGTTCCTTTGCACACTACAGGAAAAGTGAATGGCCAGGCCGCTTTACACGGAGGGGCATCGTGTATCTTCCTCATGTATTTCCATTTTTGGGTCTCTAAACTAAAAATAGGGGTTTCGACCTTTTTTTGTGCGGCAAATACCTCCTGTTGTGGAATGCAACGCGTGACACAACAAGTTCCTTCCTAGCCCCCCCCCCCCCCACACCCAGGTTACTCGAACAGGGCTCATCTATGTTACCAGGCACGAGTAAATTACACGAAATATTACCCCACTGGCAGCGCCACATACAGGCAACACATACAGACAACAGGATGACCACATAGTCTTTGCACGTACGAGTGTCAAGTGCACAGCCGGGCCGCCGGGCAACAGCAACATTTTGCACAAACAAGGTCAGGAAGGCCGCCACCAAAGTGGTTCACGCGTTAGAAGCCGCGGCGGAGGGTGGGGGGGGGCGGGGGCTGAGTGCAACAGCATCGACATAGGACTCTGGAAAGACGCCTGAAAAGATAACACAAACTCAAAGTAAAGATGGACACCAGGCGTACGAGCACCGATAAGCAACTTATTATCTTCATGCGCAGCGCAACCTATCACACCAACTCGCGTAGACCGTCTCCCCCCCCCAAAAAAAAAATCAACTTGCACTGCTTCCCTAACTCAAGTCAGCTATGTATGTGCTGAATCAATTACTTGACCTTCTTCAGGAGAAGTTTCATACTGCACAGCAGTAGTAAGTCATTAGCTAGTCTCTGCGGAGGTGGGAAATCCCGGTTTCTCCATCCTCCCAACGAACAAAGTTCCAAACATTTGATCAAATTCATTTCATACGCGTGCCTCGAAAGACACTAGTACGGGGGTCTATAGTTAACAGGACCTATGGCATACCTAAAACGTATATATTTAGGTATTTTTACTAACAAAATTTGGTTCTGTTAACTATGGACCCCCGTAATAGTAATGCCACTAAGTTGCATGATAACCTTATACCATCCATGTCAAATGGCATCCTTCTTTGCTCCGTGACACCAGGTAGCGAGCCTTTTGACTACTCGCGTACCCCCCCATGCAAGATTGCGAGCGCCACGGAGCCCCATCTATTTTTGTTACCACTCCTAGTGTTTCGGCTCCTGCTGCTGCTGCCGCCGCTTTTTCTTCTCAGGCGGCTTCTTTCACGAACAAATATAATATTTGTAGCACGGGAGACACCCCCCCCACACACCCCCCACCCGCTACCTCCTGCTTCTTTCACGAACAAAGACCAGAATTTGAAACACGCAAGATACCCCGCCTATACACCCCACCGCCCACCGCCAGACGAATTCTGGAGCTGGTTTCCTTGACGAAGGGGAGAGGGTCCGAATGCGTCGATATATCTAAAAACGAAAATCTCCAAACCCGCCAAATTCGTTGAGCGCGCCTACTTTACGCTTAGGCAACTCTACTCGGGCATCCATCACAGAAGGGAGTGTTATACTATCACACGTGTTATATGGTGCCTTATGCGCTACATCCACACACACCCCTCCACCCCTAACGGAAAAGTAAGGCGTGAGAGAAAAAACGGACCGTATCGCGTTGCCCCGAGAAGCATGGAGGGCCTGGCGAAGTTCCAATCCCCATTTTGTTACTTTTTTTTTTTTCTATAGACAGATGAACGTACAGCTCAACCCTTTCCCGGCCCTGCACAATGACATATACAAACATGACCCCAGCTCCATTCTCATTTTTTTTTCTCTTTGAGCGGGATCGTGGTGGGGTGACACAATCGAAGGAGTGACCAAAATCTCTCTGGGTCCGGGGGTGGGTAGACGCGTGACCACAGTACCGCAAATTGACTTTATTATGTCGGCTTGGGACTCACTCCCAGTGAGCGTTGCGCACCAGCGACTGACAGATCCAGACAGTCGGTAAAGAAAATCAGGCTCACCATAGACATCCGCGGTAACCTGTAAATGGGGCAACTCAAGAACTGCGGCGACCGACATGGCTGAACGAATACACCAATTAACACGTGAACAGCAACATATGGGCTTCAGAGCCAGCATCACATTCGCGTTTCCCCGACCACTCTGTTGAACTAATATATGAGCTATCTCAGAACGAGAGCCGCGCCATCCTCTGCACACAGCCCGTACCAGGTACTCATCAACACCCGCTCGCTCGCCCGCCCGCCCGCCGGTCCTCTCGACGTGCAGCAAACTTCGCAACGCCGTGTCCACTGCAGCCTCTCACTGTCGTCGATCTCGGCGACGCGGCCACGACCGACAGCGCAGATACAGTCCGAGGTGCCACCCGGACGGAGGCGATATATGGCCGCATCGACAGGCCAGTATCTAACGGAAGCTCTATATGGTGTAGGTAGGTTTATGCCTTTGATTCCCCCCCCCCCCCCCCCCCCCACGAGAGACGCCAGTGCCATCTACAACAGCAGTTCACTGCCCGAACTGTATATACTACCCAGCTACAACTGAGCTACGCTTGCGGACGGCGGCGCAGCCACACCTTCCAACTCCTGGTTGAGGTAATAACGCCACGAAAGGTTTCCAGCACAGGTCACGGCACATATTGGTTAAGATATCTGCCTGCCAAATATACGTACAGCCGTAGTACAGGCACACACACACACCAAGACGCTGCGATATTCGCCCACAGGCTAGATTTCTTGTGCGAGCATAAAGACTGTGCTTGACAAACACACCTAAAAGAAACAACCCGCTCCGGAATTTTGTTTAAGCCGCGAAAACATCGTCGTGGCCTTCGAGTATCCTATAAGGCCCGTTCGCCACGAGGGCCCCGGCACAGGGTAAGAGGACATATGATGCCGTATACGGAAGTCAATGACCTTCTCCCCGCTCGCTAGATCGCGACTCACTGAAGAACATTTAGCTTGATGCTGCAAGCGCTCCGTGGTGGAGAGCACCACAGGCGCGGAGCGTAAGGCGCCCTCTCCCTTTGTGCGCCTTCCATGGCATGCCTCGAGAACAGGTTACGGGACGAGGGGGCAGAAACCCCCCCCCCCCCCCCCCCCCCCCCCCCCCCCCCGCCAGTTGTGGGCTTGGTCGTTTTATAGGAGGTCACGTTGTTTCTGCCGGCGCGGCAGCAGGTTGAGGGGAAGCGAGAGAAACGTGTGATCAGACTTCTTCTTGGGGGGGGGGGGTTGGGTTGAGCATGTACAAGCGGGTTTTCTAATAGGGCAGCTATGTACGATATACAGCAGTAGTACCGCCCCCCTCACAAAACCCTGAAATCGGTATTAGGCCCACTTTCCTATTCTGGACGCGCGGCAAGGCATATTTTCTTAGGTTGCGCTTCTTATTTTGGTCTCCGAGAGAATGACCCAGGTCAACCACAGGAAGCGGTCAACTTTCTGAAAGCCTGCCAGCATTGACCACGATGAAGGCTTAAGTTTGCTCGATGTTTTTGTCTTGGACTTCTCAGGCTGGCGACGGTCTCTTGTGAGTTACTTTCGTTTGGCCGGGCCAGCCCTACTGCTACTATATACGTGTGAAAGAGAGAAATCGAACTGCTGCCTTCGGAAGCAAGAAGTTCATTTCACATAGGCCCATCATGCACTATAAATATTAAGACTTGTACTGCGAGTTCAAGTTGGGACGACACGCTCATGGTATATGAGAACATTGGCACGCCAAAGAGAATCACCTCTGGTCAGCAAAGGTTGCCCGAACTCGCGTTGTGACACCTGTATTTGCCCAACGTGACCATACGGTGCTATTAATGGTGTGTACCAGTCTTGATGCACACACCAAATGCGTACCTGGTATCTTTCATTTTCATGTTGCCAAGTACCTGGTATATCATACTTGGTACACAGTACTGCTGTGAACACCAATTCCGGTACCACCATTCGAAAGAAACAAAACGCAGGTCTCTACTCTGTGGAGGAGGCTGTTGACCACAAAAAACAGAAAAAAAAAAACGCGGGAGGGGTGTATGCACCTTGTTCTCGACCCCCGACGTTCAGAATCGAAAACACACAGCCTATTCAAAACTAATGACAATTGAAGTGTATTATACCTATTAATAAAACGAACACACGGCGTTCTTTTGCGATGTTCTCACGACGACAGCGTAGAGAGCGAATGCTGCAGAAATATATATATATAGGCTACGACTACGTGCGGAAATATCATATACAGTAGTAGTTCACTGTTACAGACCTGGTATTGCAGAGAGTACAAAAGTCATATTAGGTTCATTCTTATCGGAGAGCTTTCTTTCCAGATTTTCTAAAGTTGGAAATAGTTGGTGATATGTATCAAGATACGGAGGCGTTCTGTCGCTATTCGTGAAATTCTCCGGAAGCAACAAAAAATCAGGTTTGTTAAATAGCCCATATTGTGATAAATATATCTGGATAATTGGGCGACAAAAACATGGAAAGCACGGAGCAAAAGCTCTCCGATATGAATAACCCTATCATGTCGGAGAGTTTTTTTTTGCATAATTTCCATTTTTTTTTTGCGCAATTTTTCAGCCTTCCATATTTTCCTGGTTTTTTTTCAACATATGTGAAATTTAACTTTCCAGATTCATTTGCTCGTGGAGAAATTCACGAATCGTGACAGAGGGCCTCTGAAGCTTGGTCAAACTTTAGAATTTCTGGGAAAACAGCTCTCCGACAAGAATGAGCCTTACAGCAGTGGGTGCCGGATGTTGAGAAACGTCAATTTGGTGTCCAGGCTCAACATTTTACTTTTAATTCCGACCTTGGATCTACCTCGGTTGTATAGGATTTGCAGTTGGTCCCACTGCTGAGCGTTTCTTAACCAAATTTTCTTATTTTTCGTGCCGATCTGAGCCTATTTTTCTTAACGGGTGCTGTTTCTCAACTTTGGGCGCCTACGGTACGTAACATGAAAGAGGAATGCTCGCCCAGGCTAGATTTTTTAATTGAGAATGGGTGCCATCTACTCTAAAAAGAACATCGACTCCCCCGATTTCTCTTTTTTTTTTTTCCGGGTATCATCAACTTGCCTTTGTTACTCCTCGTTTTGGTGTTATTATTAATAGGTGTATTTTTGATGATTTACGTCATTCACACCGTACGTACTACACTGGAAGGACGGATGCTATTTTCACTTTTTATATACGTAGCGTGACCCTTTCGACTTCGCCGGTGCTACGATCGCGACGAGATACGAGATCTCCGAAAAGAAAGAAACCAGGAACGGCGACGTCTGGGTTGACCACAATCATGATACGCCAGCAGATCACGCCTGTTCGTCTTGTGCCTACGTACTACTAATTGTATTAATTAAGGGCAACCGCCAAAATCAGATATGTATATATATACCTGATGCGTTTGAGCCAAAATCAGGTACATCCTAAAACCAAGTAAAAAACGCGCGCCACGAGCGGTGTGATGTCCATGACAATCCGGTACAAAAAAAAATGCGCCTAAAGCATGACCAAGCGTGCCACACGGCTTCCAAAATCTGAATCGTTTTGTTTTCTTCAGGGTGTAGGTACCACGGGCTCCACTTGGACCTGCAGAGAGTCACTATTAATATGCTTCGTTTGTTTCGCCTCGGCGGGAGCGCCAAGAGTATTTACTCCGGTGCCCCCCCCCCCGTTGATAGCTTTAAAGCTTCCAGACCGTCCTCGCGGAACCGTACCAAACCTGAGACCACCTCGACGCGGGGTGGTGCAGACGAAATGCCGTGTTATTCATGGTTCTGTAAAGACTGCTGTGAACATAGAAAACAACAGAGTACACACAACAACTAAGTGAGAAGCACATCGCACACCCAAAGCAGAAAAAGTGAAACCAGCGTATATACGCATATATGCATGTATATACGTACTTTTACGTACGACGTACGAGTACAGAGTTTATACGTCAATACAGAAGAATTTCAACCGAGGGAGGGCAGACGCATACGGAGAGAAAACACAAGTAATGTACGTATGGCCTCTCTGATGTGGTTCAAAGTTCACCAGTACGTATGGCCTCTCTGATGTGGTTCAAAGTGGACCAAAATCAGTTGAAAGCTCGACAGAGTAAAATAAATCAGGTATGCTCGTACCTTGCTTGGCCTTTTCGAGCCAAATATCAGTGACGATGTTAGCCTGGCCAAAATCAGGTGTCCAGTGGTGTATTTTGTACTTGTTTTAAGGGTGTAACTGATTTTGGCCGAAAAGTGGCCAGGTATACCCGATTTCGGCTAAAACCCATTAATAAATGCTGCCAACGCAAACAAGTTGAATGAAGACTGCAGTTCCCAAAGTATCCTGTTGCGCGAGTTCCTGAGCTATATACGTATATACAGAGTGTATGACATGTAGACTGAAAACACAAATCGCGACAGACACGAGTGTGAAACACGTAGGTATCCGGTCTGGGTATTTGGCTGTACAGGGTTTGATATGTTCAACATCATGTACCAAGCACATACCATGGTCAGAGTAACAGGTACCAGCCAGCGATATTCGAGGTCTTGGAAAAAAAATGGTACATCTCCCGTACATTAAATAAGATAAAAAGCCGATATATATATGCATATATATACGAAGGCACAAAAACTGCTGACAGATCGTTAATTTCTTGTTCGACACAACAGTTTTCCGATCGCATCGCAGAGCCTTTTCCAACTCGCGCGCGTGGTCACGGTAGCATACGCTTCTCCGGGGTAAGCGCCTGACAACTAGGCATGCTCGTACTGCTGTGTACAGCAGCAGTACATAGAGAATGCTATACCATACTGCTGTCGTGTGAGTCGCCTAATCTCGTGTACACACAGCAGGACTTTCTGCCCAAGCAGTTAAGCTTCAATATTCAACGAAGCTCAAGGCCCCCGCGACCTCGCCAAAACGATGGACATCTCATCACATTGTTTGTCTTCTTCCTTCAACTAGCCGACTTCCTACCCAATGCAAGACCCTTGCTCGTGCACACCCACGAGTAGCCCGTACAGTAGGTGGCCTTATTCTTTCTTTCTCGCTCGACCCTCCCCTGCCTCCGTTTTCCCAATTTAACCAAACCTCAACCCGACCCTCTTGCCCATCCCCTGTTTTTAGCGATTCGATACCTCTCCACAAACCTCAAACTCGCTCATCACCTTCCACATTGCATTGCAATACTGCACTCAGCACTACGAGTAGCATGTGACGGAGTATTATTTATAACCACAGAGCTTTCTTTCGTTTCACCATGAAGAACCGGCACGGACGCTATTAATAGGTGATGCCGACGAGAAGCACACATCAACGTAATCATATCTAGCTTTTTGCCTTACCAGGTGTCTGATCTAGTTGGGGTGTCGGGGAAGCCCTGGCATAGGGCGTGATATTTGGAGTCGATGCGGTGAGCTGGAAAATCTTGTCCTTCCTTGAAATGGAGTACACCTTGTCCTTGAACGGCCGCCAATTCGTCCCATCCAGGAAAAATCCGTACACCCGAACGTCCTCGCAAGCGGCTGGGAACGGAACTCGGGTGGACGCGGTCTGGCCTCTCGGCTCCATGCGGTAGTCCTTCATGAGGTAGTACACCCCCACCTCCGTGTGCCTAGTCTCCTCCATCCTCCTGTCCACGTCGCCGCCCAAGCTCGCGCCGCTCAAGCTCGCGTTGAGGTGCAGGCCGATGGAGTTGACGATGGTCTCGAGGTGTTGGGTGGTCCTCTTTTTATCCTCTTGCACTACCCAATAGGAGACAGAGTAGGCGCTTCTGTTGAAGAGGACTATCCGCGGTTCGCGGTCCCAAAGCGTCGTCGGCGTTTCGATGGAAGCGGCGAACTCTGGGCCGACGTCGCCCAAGTCGGGGGCACGGGGGTCCTGCCCGTCGCCTCCTGCTACATGCTTGCTTTGGCACGTGCCCATCGTCGGCAAGATGGGCAAACGTGCGAACACTGAATTTATTTTCCTCTGCTGCTGCTCTCTTTTTCCTTCCTCGGGAAGGTGTTCTTTTCCGTTGTGGGAGGTGAGAGGTCTGCGGCGGACACAGCACCAGTAACTGGATGTGACGGGAGCCGGCAATTATTCTACACGAAAATGTTAGCGCACGCCCACTAAAAAATCACACACAAAGCTTAACAATCTGCAATAACGTTCACGAGGAACACGGAGAACGGGTGTCGCCAAGTTCGAATGTAAATATTAATATTAATACATGAATAGTGCTTTCTCAGAACAACACCGCGCGTGTTGTCCTCTCAGGGACCAACCACACTCACGTTTGTTGTGTGTTTGGCTCTTGACTCGTACCGAGCCTGTAATCTTGATATTTGAATTTTCTTACGTGTCGCGCTTTTCACCGTTCTCAACCATCCTACCAATACTCGTACATACGTAGATACGATGAACATTCACGCCATTTCGTTGAGGTGTCTCGTGACTCGTGACATATCGAGATCATACCTAATGTGTGTGCGTTCTTCACATTATACCGTTCTTTCTACCCGTCGACATCCAGCACAACCTGTGTCCGTGCCGATTCTTCGATTCTAGTATTAATAATAGAGAGATACAAGTTCTGTGGTCACAAACGTACGCCACGGAGACACTCCAGTACACAGATAACCCTACCCTAACCCTATAACAAGCCAATTTTCGCGTCACCATACAGTACGGCGGTAGGTACTGGACGCGACAGAAACGACATACACATTATATAGAAATAAAAGATAAGAAACACACAACAAAAACCAAACAAAACACGACCAAAAAAAAAGAGAAACCGAAGAAACCAATCGAAAAGAAAAAAAAACAGGGAAAATAAAGATAAAAGAAAAATCTGTCGTGCCTGAGTATCGTCCGAAATGCAACCGAACATGTATCACACCACCAATCAACACTTCGTTACGCGACACGCGGGTGTTTGTAGCAGAGCCTTGCACACACAGCAGTAACCACGAGGAGGTTAGCTTGCAACTTGTTCTGGCCAACTTCTCGACCTCGTATCGCTTGCATTACGTACGGGCACTTGTGTGTAAGGGCCACTCCTAACGAACAAAAAAAATCACGATTCATGACACCAATTTTTTTAGCTTTTCCCTAAAAAAAACAAAATCACGATTCGTGACGTTTGTCGTGCCTCAAAATACGCCTGATCAAGGCACTACGCAACCCACGCGCACCAACGGTATCCGATGGTCGGTATAGGGGCATGGCAGACTCTGCCTCGTACGCCGCTTGTGGACAACGGGCGGCTACCCAAAGACACTGCTGGGCCCGGGCTAACAAGGAGGTTGTGGCCTCGAAATTTCCAGGAGGAGGAGCCACTGCTGGAAGACAAACGCGAAAATGACCTGGGGATGTCACAGGCCAGGCCGAGCAGACGGCCTGCGAGATGGAATCTCGCGAAACGAGCTTGGCCGACGGCCGGTGAAGTTGGAATCTCGCAGGCTGGGTCAGGCTTCGGCCCGCGATTCGAATATGTCACGGGCTGGGCCAGGTGCGGACGGCCCAGCCCGGCCTGGCCGTGCCCCACTCTCGAGAGTTTGCTCCACGCCCCCAAAAAACGTTGGGTTTGAAATATCAGAACTTCAACTATTTGAAAATATCACGAAACGCGACGTTTTTTCGGCTTTTTTCGTTAGAACTGAAATGACACGGATCGTGATCTTTTGGCATGCCTAAAAATCACGAATCGTGATTTTAATTCGGTTCGTTAGGAATGGCCCTAAGAGAAAAGGATACCACAGACAGACAAGAATAACAGGGAGGGACCACAAACTGGATAATTATTGATGTGCTTCGCTTCGCATATATATGTAGGTATGTACAAGAAGAAAAAACAACAGCTACAACAGTAGTAGCACTTCTTGTTACAGGTTAATGAAGAAACTTACTGAATCCTAAAAAGGCCAATTCGACTAATAAATCAATGTTGAGAACCAAACAAAAACGTTCTTCTCCCCGAGAAGTTATTGTGCTGTTGGACATTGATAGTAGGGCAAATGCCAAAATCAGGTATACCTGGTCCGTTTGAGCCAAAATCAGGTACGTACTAAAACCAAGTAAAAAACGCGCGCCACGAGGGTGTGATGTCCATGACAATCCGTTAAAAAAAGAATGCGCCTAAACAGCATTGAGCGTGCCACATGGCCTCCAAAATCTGAATTGTTTTGTTTTCTTCAGGGTGTAGCAGGTACCACGGGCTCCACTTTTGGACCTGCAAAGAGTCACTATTAATATGCTTCGTTTGTTTCGCCACGGCGGGAGCGTCAAAGAGTATTTACTCCGGCGCCCCCCCCCCGTTGATAGCTTTAAAGCTTCCAGACCGTCCTCACGGAACCGCCTGCTCGGCAAATTATCTTGCCGTACCAAACCTGAGACCACCTCGATGCGGGGTGGTGCAGACGAAGCGCCGAGTGTCCATGGTGCTGTAAAGACTGCTGTGAACATAGAAAACACACAACAGAGTACACACAACACACAACTATTTATTAATAAATGAAGCACATCGCACACCCCAAAGGAGAAAAAGTGAAACCAGCGTACGCATGTATGCATCTATATATGTACTTTTATGTACGACGTACGAGTACAGAGTTTATACGTCAATACAGAAGAATTTCAACCGAGGGAGGGCAGACGCATGCGGAGAGAAAACACAGTGTACGTATGGCCTCTCTGATTGGTTCAAAGTTGGCCAAGATCAGTTGAGATCTGGACAGAGTAGAAAAAATCAGGTGTACCTTGGCCTTTTCGTGCCAAAATCAGTTCCAATATCAGCTTGGCCAATAGACGGGCTCCTGGTGTGTGTTTTGTACTTGATTTCAGTATGTAAAACTGTTTTGCCACAAAAGTGGCCAGGTATACCTGATTTTGGCAAAAACCCTAACCCTATTTTTTTATTATTAGTCGTTTGTGCAAAATACTTTCAAATTAGTATTATTATCCGTGGTACATCATCGGTGGTACATTAGTACACCAGTACCAGGTAGGAGCGGACAGTTTACTGCTGTAGGACACCTGCAGCTCTCTCGTGCTGTTTTCCGTGGGCGGTTTCGTAGGTTGTTGGTGTTATTACTAATACAACGCGAATACATAATATATTTGAGTGTGTTGGTTCCTACGGCTGCCGACGGTATTATCTTCAGTATGGTGTGCTGTTCGTAGTCATTCGTAGCAAAAAAACGACGACGTAATAAAACCAGGTACGTACCTGGTGCCTTTTATTCGCAATGCGACTTCGGAGCTTTCACATAATAAATGGGTACGTATAAACGAGAATGTTCAAGAAGTTCGTACACAATAATATATAGTCAAATACACCACAGGTAGGTACACCTGGTATCAATTACTACCTGGTAAACCGGCGTCCCCGGTGGCTTGGTAGGTGGTCCGCGTGCCTGTCAAGATCAATTTCGTGGGTTCAAGCCCCACCGAGTGCATGCTCGTAGGGACTTTTTCTTGCATAAAAAATTGATAAGCGGAAAGCGCGAAAGCGTGAGTTGGCTACATTCGATGAAAATCGACGAGCAGTGGGAATGCTGAACCCATTGCGCGACAAAAAATAAAGGCACGTACCGGGGGGGAGAAAGGACGACACCTGTGACCACGGCTTGTCCAGAAGATCGTCGAGGGTAAAACCTCTCCTACGAGTGGGCTGGGAAGTAAAAGTGATGAAAAAAAAAAAAAAAAAAAAAAAAAAGACGTACTCTCGCACGCAGCTCTCACACTCGAGCTGCCGTAAGCAGCACCACAAAAGCAGCAGTAGCAGCACGAGCAGGGGACAGATGAACGGCACGAGCTCCCTCGCTGCTGTAGCTGCTATGGCACAGCAGGCTAGTTGCTCGTTTATAGTACCCCTGCTATTATAGCAACAAGATATAATCTCGTCATTGCAGGAGATGACACTATCACTAGTATTTGTACACAATACTCGTAAAGTACAACGGTATTTTATAGGTCAACAATGCACAATGCATTTTGTTGGGGGGGGGGGGGTGCTAACATGTAACATTCTGGACGATAATATAATACCGTTTGGAGTCTAATATCGAAAATAAACGCAATTATATTTCCGGCGATGATGGTACTTGCTGCACGAACGAACGTAATGCATGCTGCTTGCTGTGTGCGTACAGCAGTATACCAGGTAGGTTTACAGCAGTACCAACGCACATTGCTGTACCAGGTATATGCTCGATCGTCGACAGCAAGTCCGTGTGTATTTGTTCGTGTTGGTACAGCAGTAAGTACCACCCAGGCCGGAATAATGATTACCAGGTACTTGGTACGATTAATTTCGTTATTAAACCTTAAACGGTTTTATATTACAGTACAGTGGTGTCCAGGGTGGTACGTGACGGTTATTACGGGGGACCGAAATCAATAGGACCAAATATTACTATTACGGGGGTCCATAGTTAACGGGATCAAATTCTGATAGTAAAAATATGTAAATATATAGGTTTTTATGTATACCATAGGTCCTATTAACTATGTACCCCCGTAATAGTGAATACAGGTAAGTTTATAGGTTTTGGTGTGTACTGCTGTAGGTACTACTTACTACCAGGTATGTATGGTCCCCCGTAATAGTGCTTTCGACGTATAAAATACCGTCGTACTTTACGGGTATTAAATTAGCGTCATTTCCTGTAATTTTGAGATGGTGTCCTGTTGCTTCTCTCGCTAGAGGTAGGTATCTATACCTGTATCAGGGGTACTATAAACGAGCAAATAGCTTGCTGTGCCGTAGAAACTACAACGTTGAGGGAGCTCGTGCGGCTCCTTTATCCCCTGATCATACTGCTGCTGCTGCTTCTCGGTGCTGTGTGCGGTGGCTCTAGTGTGAGAACTTGCGTGCGACAGTACATCTGCGGTGTACAGTAAACGTCTAGGGATAATAGCACTAGCATCAGCCGCACCCACCGTAGAGCCGCCACTTCAGGCCACCGGCTTTGCGAGCTTGTGCGAGCCTCTTCTACTGCTGAGTGACCTAGTGTATGTGGGTGTGAAATGAGTAGAGCACTCATGGGCTGTAGATATAGATAAAATACGTTGCAGTCTTGTAGTCTCACGAATACGAGAATAATCCAAAGAATGGATTAACCCGGCTGAAATTCCGTTAGTCGAGAGTAACGTTCTTTTAGGAATGTTCCCTAGGGCGGATAACTCGTTAGACGAACGTAATGTTCCTTAATGCAGATAGGACTACGAAGTGAGAAGTTCTTATATTTGCAGAAGAACGATCGGTAGCCATAGGAAAGTTCTGTAGGAGTACATCAGATAAGAGGAATTTAGGAGAGCTTGTGGCGTGGGGTGGAACGAATATATCTGGGCGTCGAGTCCCTCGCCCCTACCTCTCACTTCTCTACCGGAGCATCTCCTCAGCTCTCGCCATCAATAAGAAGATCTAAATCAGAAGCAGCGAAGCACTGCTTTCCAGCTGCCAGAACCACCTGCGTCCCTTACCCTTACCCTACCGTGCGGGCCCCGCTTCACATCTGGCGTCGTCGGCACGCCTCCGCTTTGAGTTCTGCCTCTCTCTCCTTTAGTGGCTGTTCTCAGCGAACGCACCCTCTTCGTAGTGTTTGGGTTTTATTACGAGGTGTGGGGGTATCTATGGTCTCATTTATTTTGTTTCGAATAGCCGCATCGTCGACCACCTTTTTCCTGGCCGTTTAAGATGAACTTTGTCATCACCCTCCGACCATCTTATGGTCTGCATTTTCGACTATTCAGGGTGGGTAAATGTGATACGAGTAGAGCACTCATGGGCTGTAGATATAGATAAAATACGTTGCAGTCTTGTAGTCTCACGAATACGAGAATATTCCAAAGAATGGATTAACCCGGCTGAAATTCCGTTAGTCGAGAGTAACGTTCTTTTAGGAATGTTCCCTAGGGCGGATAACCCGTTAGACGAACGTAATGTTCCTTAATGCAGATAGGACTACGAAGTGAGATATTCTTATATTAGCAGAAGAACGATCGGTAGCCATAGGAACGTTCTGTAGGAGTACATCAGATAAGAGGAGTTAAGGAGAGCTTGTGGCGTGGGGTGGGACGAGTATATCTGGGCGTCGAGTCCCTCCCCCCTACCTCTCACTTCTCTACCGGAGCATCTCCTCAGCTCTCGCCATCAATAAGAAGATCTAAATCAGAAGAAGCGAAGCACTGCTTTCCAGCTGCCAGAACCACCTGCGTCCCTTACCCTTACCCTACCGTGCGGGCCCCGCTTCACATCTGGCGTCGTCGGCACGCCTCCGCTTTGAGTTCTGCCTCTCTCTCCTTTAGTGGTTGTTCTCAGCGAACGCACCCTCTTCGTAGTGTTTGAGTTTTATTACGAGGTGTGGGGGTATCTATAGTCTCATTTATTTTGTTTCGAATAGCCGCATCTTCGACCACCTTTTTCCTGGCCGTTTAGGATGAACTTTGTCAACACCCTCCGACCATCTTATGGTCTGCATTTTCGACTATTCAGGGTGGGTTAATGTGATATGAGTAGAGGACTCATGGGCTATAGATATTGATAATATGTTGCAGTCTTGTAGTCTCGCGAATACGAGAATAATCCAAAGAATGGATTAACCCGGCGGATATTCCGTTAGTCGAGAGTAACGTTCTTTTAGGAATGTTCCCTAGGGCAGATAACCCGTTAGACGAGAGTAATGTTCCTTAACGCAGATTTGACTACGAAATGAGATGTTCTTATATTAGCAGAAGAACGATCGGTAGCCATAGGAAAGTTCTGTAGGAGTACATCAAATAAGAGGAATTTAGGAGAGCTTGTGGCGTGGGGTGGGACGAGTATATCTGGGCGTCGAGTCCCTCGCCCCTACCTCTCACTTCTCTACCGGATCATCTCCTCAGCTCTCGCCATCAATAAGAAGATCTAAATCAGAAGAAGCGAAGCACTGCTTTCCAGCTGCCAGAACCACCTGCGTCCCTTACCCTTACCCTACCGTGCGGGCCCCGCTTCACATGAGTGTGTGCTCGTTCGCTGGGCGCTGTGAGCTCTTCGTGGTGCTATTTAAAAACAAATTGCGGGTTTCCACTGGAAATAACGTGCCTTTTTCCGCTGGCAGGTTCTGAAACTTCGCCTGCGCAGGCGGATTCACGCCACTGCGACAAACCGTAGGGCAATTTGTTTGATTAGCGTGTCTGCGCAAAAGAAAAAATGCGGAGTATTATCGAGGTGCGAGAAAATATGTGTTTTGTATGTATGGAAAAAGTTTACCAATTAGATCAACACGGGTTGTTGTACCCGTATAGTCCAAAAGTGCGCCTGGGACCAGTTCTTCTGTACCAGTTCAATCGCGAGCGAGAGGACGCAGCGAGGCTGGGTCGTTTAGACAGGTCCAAGGTGCGGTAAAGACTGGTATAGCTTCGAAGTATCGCTGTGGACCTGGTGGGAGCTGCTGGTCTCGTCGCTGCTCGGCGCGGTGCTGTCATTTCGGCTGATCTTTCTTTCGGGTTTCATTCGTGCTGCTGTTTGCCGTGTGACTGCGATGACTGATGTGCCGAAACCGCACCTGGACGAGGCCAACGCGACCGCTGCTGAGGCCCCAGAGGCGGTTCCCCGGAGCACAGCGTCTCACTCTGGGGAATCGGCGGCCAGTGTACACCCCGCTGGCGCTGAGTCGCGATTGGTACGTTCCGTCGACTTGGTCCAGTGGCTGGGGCAAGTTTTAAGCCAATTTTAGCTCGTTCGCGACGAGATTCAGGTAGTCTCGTCGGAACCGACGCTTCCAGCGCGGGTATCCAAGACTACGTGTCAACTTGCACGGCGCAGTGCGCCCATTTGGACATCGTTCCTCAGCAGCTCGTGACGAACCAAGCCGCTCAAGGGGACGCGTCCCGCGACAGTCGTGACGCACGGGAGAGTCTGCTGCAGAAGTCACAGCTTGTCGACGAGGCTGCCTTCTGGAGGAAGTCAGACCCCCAACGGCACAAAATTCTCCGGGGCCGTATCCCCCATATTCTCGGCGATTTTCCGGCTGACATCCAAGCCTTCGTGGGGGAGTCGATCAATATAACGGCATGGGTAGCCGCCCAGTTTCGCCCAGTGAGCGATTTCGACGTTACCCAGTTCGATCCCCGTACGGACGGGACCCCCGACGTCTGCCTGATGGTCGCCGACCGCTTCGAGCTTGTGCGGTCGGCGCTCATCGGGGTGCTGTCCGTTGGGCTGTCGCCGTCGGCATACGCTGATCAGCCGTGCCTAGAGCAGCTGGCCCCTCTCAGCGCTGCCTTCACGACGGCGTCCGCCGACCTGCTAACTCACACGCTGTGCAATTACGCGGCCGGCCGGCGGTCACGTGGTTGTGGACTTGCGTTTGCCGTTCGGGTGGCGTAACCGCCCCGGGTTCTGGGGTTTGGTTGCGTCAGTGCTCGAACATTCTCACACTCGTTCCGTGTTCCAAAACGCAGTCGTGTCTCGACAAGGGGCGGCTGCTGTCGCGCACGTCGTTGTCGCCCCTCCGCGGGGCGGGCCGGTCGTGCCGCTCCCGGGGGATTGTACGCCCGTGCCTTGCACGGGGGGCAATACCGGGAGCTGTTTTTTCGTACGGTATTACGTCGACGACGGCATCCTCGTTGAGCTGCAATGGTGGCCGGACGGCCGCCGTTGCCAGCGAGCGGTGCAGTCGCTCGCGTCGGACCACTTTAGCCTGCTGGGCGAACTTGGGGCATCTGATCCTCCCCTCTTGTCTAACCGTAAAATCACTGATTGGGACACCCGTTTGGAGGTCTTGGGTTGGATCATTGACACTGTTGCCCTCACTGTGATGCTTCCGCCGCAAACGCGAGGCATGCTGCGGGAGCTTCTCACGACATGGCCGGCGTCTCGGGCCTCCGCTTCTGCGAAGCAGGTATCGAAGCTCGTCGGGTTTCTCATGCACGTATCGTTCGCCGTCCGTCCGGGGTCGTTCTTCGTGCAGCGCATGTTGGCCTCGGTTGGGATGCCGCGCATCACCGCCGGCGCTGACCTCGCATGCCGTCCCGCCAACACTGGACGGCGGGTCGTTCTCGGGCCCGAGCTCCACGGGGACCTCGAGTTCTGGCGATGGTTCGTTGCTGAGGGGCTCGACGTGCGGGGGGGTAGCTTGTCGGCTCCGTTTGTACCACATGCTCGAGCGCCCAGCCCGACGTACTCTGATTTCGGATGCTTTCGAAACGGTCGTCGGGGGTTTCTGCCTCGAAACTGGCATTTACTGGGGTTATGAGCTCGATTCCGCCGACCAGTCTCGTTTCTGCGGCTCGAGTAAGGCCGTCGCTGGCGAGAACGATATTTCCATCACCGTCCTTGAACGTTTGGGAATGGTGGTGTCGGCGTGGGTCCTTGTGTCTCCGTGCGCCGAGTGCCCGTCCGCGACGGGCGACTGCGTGTTGTTGCGTGGGGACAGTGAAGCTGCCGTGGAGTGGGTGCAGCGGTATCGTGGGGGTAAGGAGCCCCGATCTGGTGCGTTGACCCGCCTCCTCGGCGCGCTGGAAGTGTCCTCGGGTTGGCATTTTGACGCGAAACACGTGCGGGGTGTTTTTAATGTCGCCGCTGATGGTATCTCACGCTCGACCTTGTTCTCCGTAACCTGCACTGCGTTCGCCCTGATTTTGCGTTGCAGGCCCAGGACTTGGGGGAGGCCGGGACGTCTCTCTGTACTTCGGTGTTCGCCTCAAGCTCATGCGCAACGCAGTTGCGGTCTCGTCTGAACATACTTACCTGGGGCATTTTGGCGCCTGGGTAGACTTCCGGGTGCGTTGTGGGGTGCCGGTTTTTCTCCGCCATGGTCTTGATGATATGGCGAACGTATGGTGCTTGTTTGAGTACGTAGGGTACACGTTTGCCACCAAAACATTGCGGTCGGCGACCATCGAGAGTAATTTGTCGGCGATCAAATACTTTCACCGTATTTCGCTTGGTGTCGAGCTCGACACTACTCACCCCGTTATCGCTAGCGCCCTCAAAGGCGCTGATCGTTCGCACGCCGACGTGGGAAACCAAGAAACCGTGCGTCGGCCCATTTCATGGGGAATGTTGCTTGCGGGTGAGACTCTGATCCCATCGTGGCGCGCTGGGAGTCGGGTTCTGAGGCTTACTCTGTGTGCCTCGTTTTTTTTTTCTTGACCCGCGCGTCGGAAATATTTGCGGGAACGAGGTCGCGAGTTCATGAGTCGTATTGCTTGCGGCGGGCCGACGTCCCGTTCTTTCGCGGTGATTCCCAGCTGGCGCAAGCGCTGTAGTCGACCACTGACCGGGTTGAGGTCCGCTTTCGTGTGTCACAGGGCGACCAGTTGCGGAAGGTTGCTGTTCTGACGCGTGTGCGGACGAGTCCCCCGAGGTCCGTGGGCGCCGGGGGCGGCGCCGTCGATCTTATGATCGAGTTGATGTCTTGTTACCTGTTCCTTCCCTTGTCGGCCCCTCTGGTTGCGTTTAGTACTGGTAACGGCAGATGGGTCATGTGGACCAAGCAGCAAGCGACGGCGGCCCTGCGCGCGGTGGTTGCGTTATTGGGCGTGCGCCCGGAGGATTACGCCCTGCATTCCCTGAGGATTGGAGGCGCAACTCACCTGTCGGCCGGGGGGGCTACACCAGGGGTTTTGCAGCGTGAGGGTCGGTGGGCGTCTGACGCGTACAAGGCGTACGTATGTAGTCATGGGGAGGACGCCGGTTGAGTAGCAAGCGTGATGGCCCAAGAGGGCACAGGTAGCTGAACCCAGCCGGGGCAGGGTACGACGTGGGAGCAAGCGAGTAAAAGCCCCGGCCTGCGTAAAAAGCGATAACAAATGGGGGGCGCGTAGGTGTGGTTATGCGGGCCAGGAGGACGAAAGGAGAAGTTGTAAAGCATCGCAACATATGTGCGGGACGGGGGGAGGGGTAGCCCAGGCATCCGCAACATCAGCCAACCCCATGTTGGAGGCTGGCGTCGAGAGATCGACGTCGCCGGTTGGGGATGGAGTTTGACTCAGGTTTACGGATGTTAGCAGGGGGTTGCTACTGGAACAGCCCCGGGAGTCTGCCCCTCTCTCCACCCCCCCTCGCTCCGAGCGGGGGGGTGCACACTAATATAAGACAACTTCGAAATAAAAATGAAAAATAACGATTTTCGCTTATCTATTCCACCCTTACCAACGACTAACCAAAAAGCCTAATCAAGTTTGCATAAAAATGGCGAAGTTACGCATTTTTGAACAGCATTTTTTACTAGAGCCATATTTGTGTGATATGACATTCGACCGCTGCATTCCGTAAACCGAAAAATTCCAGACGCTTTGGATTGGCCAAGCTTGCCCCGAAAGAGGCCTCAGACCGTGTCTCCTACCAGCGGGATTTTGCGAGAAGAATTGCGGACGCTGGTGCTGCTCTGCTGCCTGCTGCTGCAGAAGATAGGTTCTGCTGCAGCTGCTGCTCCACGTCACGGACTACTGCTACTACTGCATGTAGTGTGGTGCTGCTTCTGCTGGTGCTGGTGCTGCAACTAAGTGTGCTGCTCGCTGCAGTGCTGTTGTTGCTGCAAGCGCTGCGGCCAGCGAGCACTACGGTAAGCTGGCCCTGCTGCTGCAAACAAGAGCGCTGCTCCAAGCGATGAGCGCGACTGCAAGAGCAAGTTCCGCTGCAAGCAAGCGCTGCTGCTGAAAGCAAGAGAGCCGCCTCAAGCATGTGCTGCTGCAAGCGCTGTTGCAGGCGCTACTGCTGCTTGCGGCGGCTGCTGCTGCGAGCGCGTGCACCCTTGCCGCCACACTCCTGGTCTTCGCCGCTACGATCCATCTTTGACCAGAGAGGATAACGAAGGAGGGCGACCTTTTCGGTGTGGCTGCGTTGCAAGCACAACGAGTGTCGAGGACCGCAAGATAGATTACACTTCTGCCTGTTGGTGCTTGCTGCTGCTTGCTGCTGCTGCCGTGCTTCTACTGCTGCTGCTGCAGGTAGGTACGACCACTGCTGCTGCTTGCACGACTTCTGTTCGACTCGTTTGGTCCTGCAAAACTGATGCCGCCGTGCAGCAAGTTTTTTTTTTCCAACAGAAGAATCCAATATTTTGCTATTTTTCGTCTGCGATTTACGCGCATGCCGGAAGCCCTCCGTTTATGAATATCTTTCCGACGGAAATCCCTGATACACGAAAATATTATGCGCAGACACTCTGTTAGGACGCATTCTTATTTGTCAGTACCCGATAATATGAGGGGTTTAACGAGCGAGATCGACTACTGCTTCTGATTACGACGATCTCTATTGGCCAAGAGGCCAAAATCACCCCGAAATAAACTCGACGCTCGAATTCCGCTCACTGGGCTGTCAAGTATCGTGCACGAGCGTCACCGTCTCGCGGTGCGAACACATCATCAGCAGCAGAGCCGTAGTGGCACAGCAGAAGCAGCAGACCAGCGGCAGCAGACCAGGCAGTCAGAGCTCTCCGTTTCAGGCTCCACACGCTGAAGAGGAGGAGCAGTGCCAGGAAGAGTGCCAACAGCCTCCAGCAGCAGCACCCGCAAACCAGCCGACTTCAACAGGAAGGCCGTTTTACTACTGTAGACAGAAGCACCAGTGCCAGCACTATCAACAGCAAGCAGCAGCAGCAACAACCACCACATCCGCAGCAGCAACAGCAGCAGCAACAGCAACCGACCAGGCAGCAGCAGGAAGCAGCCGACCAGACAGCTCGAGCTCTCCTACGAGACCAGGCTCAGGATTTACTGGGGCAACGGCTTGAAGCCGTTCATCCTGTTGTACTCACAGGTGAACTGCGGGTTGTACTACTCTGTTTTCATTATACACGCTTGATCCAGAGCACAGCTCAACAGCTACCAACTTGGTAAATAGTGTTATCACGGTGATCAAGAGCAGACTTGGATGTTCCGGCAGAACGAGTGACGCAGTTTGTTTTTTCTACAAGACTCGACATCGTCTCGACCGGTCGTCCGCCGTCCGTCTCGCTTGTTGAACCCATCCCCAGATGACTCCTGTGCTGAAAGCCCTATCCTTCAGGAGGCGACGGGGATCAGCTCGTACATCGAGAACGAACTGACCGCCGTGATCCGGCCTGCCCTTTTTCTCCAAAAGCTGGAGATGGAGTCCCTGACAAGTATCGTGTTCGACCCCTCCGCCGCCACCGTTGCTGCCTATGTCCTTCGTAAGAGCGACCAGCCGAGTGGACGAGGATTTTCTTGGTGTAGACGCGGGTGGGAGACGGTCGATTCGGGGGGCAAAACGTGGCGGCCATCAATGCACTCCCCCATCGCGGCACGCCCTTCCTCTTCCACTTGTAGGGAGTCCCTTTTGGGTTCACACAAGAGATGTTCCCGGCTGCTGTCGAGGATCGACGAAGGTGAGGGTGTGCGTAGCCAACCACGAGTGCCATGACAAATAGCATCTGGGTACGTTTTTTCCTGTGTCCCTTTTTTTGTGGCAGGAGTATCTGCACTCTTCTTTTGTCTTTGCACCAACTTGCACGGCGACCGGTTTTCTGCTAGATATACCCCTTGCGCTGAATAGCATCGCAATAAAACGGATGCTGGGCAGGCTTTCAACAACTGCGGCGTAGAAGCGGCGAATACCTTGCACTTGCACCCGCTCGCTAAGTTGAAATTGGTGGCATACTCGTCTCGATAACACGCCGCCATGACGGCATGCCTGCTGGGGAAGCAGTAACCGAACAGCGCCATTCCGTTCTCCCGCTGCACGAGCGCTCGTCTCAACGACACACAACGGGATTAAGCCTGTATGATACCTTCGACTCATTCGTTCTGTGCAAAACGAGTGTCGACTCCAAGTGCGCCATCGCTTCGCCTCTACGTTTCCTGCACCTGAGGACCTGGCGCCCGGTTTGAAAAATATCGAGGAAATATGGTGGCCGGTCAAAGCTCTATCATCGAACATGTCCGTGCTGCAATACGTAGCCGTAACGCCCAGCGCCCCTTAAGTGCTACACACAGAAGTACCTCGTCCTTCCCACCCTCGTCTACGCCCCTCTCCGCAAAACAGGTCTCGTCTACGGCCTATCCGCGAAACAGGTGCGCCTGTCCAGCACCAGCTACTCGCCGCGCGTGAAGCTCTCTGTCACGGGAACACTCGGACGCAGCTGGTCGGGCTGTAGGGAGCGGTCAAGATCGGGAGTGAAACATTACTAGGTGCCTTCGTCCTGTAAGCCAGGTCGCCGCTAATAACTGTGTCATGAAAGGCCGGGCAAGCGACGAGCAAGCGTTGCACGGAACGACATGCGATATCTACTGTCGCAGGCCGGGGCGAAGCGCCCGGAACCGGCGCCCTATCTCCCACCTGCCGGAAGTCGCAGCAGACGGTGACGAGGGATTCGATGCAGCCGTAAAGGCGAGCGTGCTGCTCAGGAAGGAGGAGGGTTTGTTGAGGGAGGCAGGGAGGGGGGGCGTGTATGTCAAGACAAAACCCGGCCAGAGTCTGCTGAACCTGCGTATTTCGATGATTTAGCGTTGCGGGGCATGTATATCATCCGCAGGCGCAATTTTACAAGCGACCGCTGGACGATGGAGCGGAAGCAATGGTGACTTCAACAACGAGGACCTTTCTACGGGGAACACCGCAAAGCGAGCAGGTAAGTCATTGGTCGTTTGCTGGAGCTCTAACGTAAGGATGACAGCATGCGTGTAAATATTCTACTCTTTTGTGTTTGGTGGAGTCTGACATTTGTGATGCAAGCTGACGATGTTGTGTAGCCCTTGCGTGTGATTGAGACTTCGGTTTCAGTGTCGTATACGCTCTTCTGGCGTGGACCGCATAATTGTCCATCTAATTACCAGATATCATTGATGATGAAGGTGACGACGCTGCAGGTGCAGCCAGAGCAAGCAACGAGTGGGTCGGCCTCGCCCTTGGTCAGGACGACAAAGTCGCGGGTGTAGTGCGACCAGGCGACAGGGATATACTGGTGAGCGGTGGGTGTAGATGCTTGTAAAACTATCTAAACAACATGTAGAGACTTGCAAACCTCAGTGCGTGTGTTGGCAGCCTACTCTCGGTTACGAGTCGTGCTAAGATATGGGGAGTACTCTAGTTGGCACGGAGATGGCTAGCTAGCTTTCTCGAACAAATATATAGCGGTACTACTGTAGTAAAATAACTTCAATAATTATGTGGTATGTAAACTGGGTCAAACGCGTACCTTTCGGATGTACAAGAGTGGCGGCTCACTTAAATCTGTGGACACGTGTCGAAGTCGTTTTCGGGCCACATCCAATCACCGCTGTCGCGGCAACACTCTTCTTGCCTTCTTGTTGCGTCCCTCATTTTCAGGGCTACCGCTGGTATCTCTGCACCCTCCATTCGTCATTGCCATCAACAGGAAGATAGCCAGCAAACCTCAAAGCTATGCTTCAGCGTCTGAGAAACGCGGATAGCTCCTGATAGTGTAAGTCGCCTCGAGGTCGTCAGGGGGGTGATGCAGCAAGTTCTGACCAACAATTCAAGCACTGCCGTGGCCACGCCTCGAAAGTTTGCTTCCAATCCCTCAATGCAGCTTCGTTGGCGCCATACATGGCCGCGGCCGGGACGGTGGGGGCAGGGGCAAATATCTGAGTCCGTGCATTGCGGGTAGACATCGCCAGGGGAGGGTGGGCTGATGGAATGGCGGCCGTGCAGCGATGGAGGAATCCGGAGGCTGTCAGGAGCGCACACACCGCAAGAGCGGGAGGTCTCAGATCGACCCTGAACTCATAATTGGACGAGCAACGGCGTATCATGCCTGCTGACCCTGGCCCAGGGACGGAAAATGTATTGGTCGAAACGCAGAGGATAATTGAATTTCCTTCTTGCAAGTTTCCTTTGTTCCGTGGGTCGTACGGGGACTCTTAAGTATGGCTGGCGTGGCCGTAGAAGCGATTGTCTTTAGTTGCCACTGACGTTTAAGATGGGCTAACATGCAGGATTTGGTGTAGCACTGGCTGCTAGTGAATATACTATTTGTGATTGAAATCGTCTTCGTCTTATCATACGTTTTGACGTTTTCCGTGTGTTGTATGTTTTCTTGTAGAAAGCCGAGTGCGACGTAGACTCTGCGTTCTGTGTGTCGTCTAAACTGCAGTGAACTTCGTATTTACACCACCAAATAACTCTCCAGGCATCCATGTTCAACTTACTAGTATATTTTACCAGATACCACTTCCATCGGTCAAGCTGAGTCGAGTATTTCATGTGTGATCGTTCTGTGTCGTAATAGATAAAATTCTAGAGCAGAGCTAATAATAGCTGCAGTCGAACAGAATGTCGTTTCTAGTTTTTCGTTGCCTATTGTGGTGACGACAGCGCCACAACCTATTGATTGTGCCCAGAAACACGACGGAGACGTTATATCTAATATTAGGGAGTTCCATATATTGATATAGGATTATAGGAGAGGGATATTTAGTCGGGTATTCGGGGGGATAAACGGGAGGTTTATTCCCGCGTCATGTTCGATAATAACCTGCATACGATGCATGAGCTGTCACTCGACAGCTCGGATATAATATAAGAGGAGTTCCGTGTTACTGTCAGGAGTCAACCACGCGTTCCCGTGCCAGCTGCGTCTATACCTTTAGAGATCAATCAACACACTAGTGAGTCCGGCGATCTTCTATTGGCAAGCGTAGCCAAGGCCAACCTAGAGAGATGGGAACCTGCTTCGGCATGCCTAGTTTCGAGGATGTGGCCAGTCAAGAAGCCAGCGTGGAGAGTGAACAGATCATAGAGGAGATGAGGAAGAAAATAGAGGTCCTGGAAAGGACGATGGAGGAGCAGAGACTACGCGCCGAGAGGGACGCGCAGGGAGCAGGAAAGGAAGGGGGGGCCGGTGGGGGGACGAGAGGAGAAGGAAATGCTGGAAGACAACAAGCAGCGTCGACGGTGCCGACACCTGGGCTGGAGGCCCAATCAGGCACGTCATTACCTTCTTTGTACCGCCCAAGTTTGTCCCAGTCGAGACCCCCGAAGTTCGATAATGTAGAGGCCCACTTTAGCATGTGGCGTAGTAAGTTTTTGGCATACCTATCATCGCTTGGGTGCTTGCATGTACTCAGTAGCACAGCAAACCCAGTTATGGTGGGTGACATGAGGGTTTCGCCGGAGGAATTAGCCTCCAGACATTCTCCCCAGGAGATTGGGGACGCGCGATTGGTGTATGGATTGATGATGGAGGCCATGACAGGATACGATATGGCTGAGTTTAGAATGCAGAAGGCAATGTCTCCGAGTGGTGCTTGGAAGGAGTTGGAAGACTATTACATGCCTATGACGATAGCAGCAACACACAGATTGAGGAGGGAGTTTGATACCATCCGAACGGCTGAGGACGAAAACCCCTTGCTGTTCCTAGGAAGGGTGGACAAGGCAGCAGATGAGCTGGCGATGTTAGGATGTGGTAAGAGTGCAGAGGAAGTAAACCGCCACATTGTTACCAACCTCTCATATTTGTATACTATTCAAAGCAAGTCAATTCTTTCCCGCCCTTCCATCCCCCGTTCCGAGATCGATGAGATCATCCGTGACGCGTATGCTAACGACAAGGTAGAGAAGGAGATGGTTTCTAGGCGTTGGGCGTGCAGGGAGTGGTAGATCAGCATGCCTTGTACGCCGGAGGTGCGCAGCCTGCCGGTGGCGGAGGTGCGGGTCCAAGAGGGGGAAGGAGGAACAGGAGAGGCGGGAGGTTCAAGGATGGGCAACAGCAGCAGCAGGAGCAGCAGCGGCAGTATCAGCAGCAGCAGCAGCAGCCCCAGCAGCCCCCCAGCAGCAGCAGCAGCAACAGCAGCTCCAGCGACAGTATCAGCAGCAGCAGCAGCAGTATCAGCAGCAGCAGCCCCAGCAACAGCAGCAGCAGCACCGTCCCCATCAGCAACGTGGCAACCGGGGAGGAGCTCGGTCGGGGGGGAAAACCGGCCCCAAATGGCGTTGAGATGCCGTGGCCTGCAGGTACCGTTGGGATGACTCAGCCCCAGACCCCTTCGGTACGGGTGGAGTAGTCCCCCCCATGGGTTGGGTACCTACCGACCCACCACCAGGGACGTTGCCGCCGATGCCCCCGCCGCCCGCAGCGACTCCGGCAGGCTGGGGTCCCCCACCGAATAACACATGGAGGCGCAAGGGGCCCTGCTTCCGGTGCGGCAAACCGGGCCACCACGCCGCGCGGAATGCCAGGCAGCTCCCGTGCAAATGAATGTCGCTTTCCCGGGTGCCGCTTCTCCTCAACCCGCCCAACAACCATACTACGGAGGTGGCTGGATGCAGGAGACGCCCTATGGCAGTGGTGGGTATATCTCGGCCGGAGCTTCCCCGCCACAACAACCCTCCTTCAGCACTTCCCCCTCCCCTGGCCCAGCGAACAACGGCAACCCTACGCCTACGTTCGATCCGCACCTCCTCACCGCGCAGTTTTCGCACCAAGGCAAGGCGACTGATGATTTGTTTTGGGTTAATGGGAGAGAAGAGTGGGTAGCGGATTCGGGAGCAACCTTTCATGTGACTGGTAACCCCTTTTGTATGGTAAACTGTACTCCCCCTCCCCCTGGTAAGAGCCGTTTGGTGGTCGGTGACATGAGGTCACTGAAGATAGAGTACTACGGCCAGATTCCAATTGTGATGCACAGCTCTCAGGGTGACGTTCAAGTTAGGCTGATGGACGTAGCATACGTATCCGGTGTTCGCTTCAACTTATTTTCGCTTCATGCAGTAATATTGAAATGCCCGGTGACACTTGATGCTCAGGGAGCTCACACGTTGAATGGACAGCTGTCTTTCGTGCGTAGGGACGCGGGTTCATACGTAGACGCCACGCGGATTGTAGAGACCCCGATTGCTGCCGCTGTTTTGGCTCCTGGAAAAATGAGGAGGATCGATATTAACGACCTTGACGTTGCCCTTGCCCACTCCCATGCTGACACTTTCCGTGAGACGGCACGCCAGATGGGCATTAAGGTTTTTGGGGAGTTGGTTCCGTGTGCTGGGTGTTCTGAGGCGAAAGGGAGGAGGATGGCGGTGCCGTGGACGACCGAGTGCCGTGCTACTAGGCCTCTGGAGCGTCTGTTCGTGGATCTGTCGGGACAACAGCCTACGTCTGCTGGCGGTGCGCAGTACTTGATGATGATCGTCGACGACTACTCGCGACTGGGGTGGCCGTATTTCTTGAAGCGGAAGTCCGACGTCCCGAAGGTCTTCGCTGGTTTCCTGGCCGACATCAACGCGAAGGGTGTGCCGTTCATCGTGGAGTGCCTTCGCTCGGACAACGGCACCGAGTTCACCAAGGCGGAGTTCGTGGAGTTGCTCAACTACCACGGCATCCGCCGCGAATATACGCCCGTCGATTCTCCAGAGCATGACGGGGTGGTCGAGCGACGGATCGCCATGACGCTGGAGCTTGCAATGGCGTCCCGCCTGGAGGCCACCCGCCTGTTCGGCGATGCAAGGATGCCGGCGACGCAACCCCTCTGGGCTGTGTCATGCGTGTACGCGAGCGTTGTGATCAACATGACGGCGAGGGTAAGAGACAAGCCGGAAATGCACTCGCCGTACCGCAAATTCTACGGGAGACCACCGTTTGCGCGGCTGCTCCCGTTTCTGAAGCCGGGCTTCCACCACGTCAGGAGGGCCCTAAAGATCGAGCCGATGGCGGAGGCTTGCTTCTACCTCAACGGCGGCAACCACCACGCAGCTGACTGCAGCAAGATCCTGCTGATGTCTGGCCGAAGGTCGTTCTCCCGTGACGTTACTTGGGAACACCCGAGGAAACCGTTTGTGGGGTTACTGCCTTCGGAGGAGGAAAGCTCCCCGCCGCCGCCGTCGCCGTCGCCACCGCCGCCGGGTGCGCCGGAGCCTCTGAGGGGCCCCGACGTATGGCCCGAGCCACCGTCCCCATCTCCGCTGCTGCCGCCGCAACCGCCGTCATCACCGCCGCTACCGCCGCCGCCGCCGCCGCCATCGCCGTCATCGTCACCGCCGCCGCTACAGCCACCGTCACCGCCGCCGCCGCCGTTATCATCGCCGTCGCCGCCGCAGCAGTCATCGCAGCCACAGCTTTCACAGCGTGCTGCCCGGGCACTGGGTTCTTATATCCCGGACCCGGAGGATGGCGATGTGCTGAGGGGGCGGACAAGGGGGGAGACTGCACGACACCAGAAGAGCGGTGGCGCTGTGCAGAGAGGGCGGACTAGGGGGGAGACCGCACGACACCAGGAGGGTGGTGGCGGTGTGCAGGGTGATCGGGCCAGGGGGGAAGCTGGGCGACACCCGGAAGGCGGAGATGTGCTGAGGGGGCGGACGAGAGGGGAGACTGCGCGGAACCGCGAGGCTATGGGGCATGGGCTGCTGTCGTTGATGGCAGCACGGGAAGGTATAGGCCATGTACGTTTCCACCAAGCCCCACCGCGCGAGACCCCTCCCCTTCCCACACGCCTGGCGAGCGAGCTGTCGACGCCGAACTAGTATGCTGAAGCGTGTGCGGACGAGTATTCGGCCACGTGGAGACAGGCGATGGACAAGGAGTAACATGGGCTGGCGGACGCGGGGACGTTTGGAGCGACGTAGCAACCAGAGGGGCTCAACGTCATCTCGGCGAAGCGGGTGTTCGCCTGGAAGTCCAACGAGCATCGTGACGTGGTGCGGGCGAAAGCAAGGCTGGTGGCACGAGGTTTCAAGCAGCGTGAGGGTATTGATTTCTTTGAGATTTTTGCTCCGACGCCTGCAGCGTCTTGGTTCCGTTTGTTAGGTGCTATTGCGTGCGAGTTGGGTTTGGATTTGTGTCATTTTGATGCTGAGCAGGCGTTCGTGCAGTCGAGTTTGGATGAGGATGTATTCATGCGACTACCCCCCGGCTGCGGCGAAATGACTGGTAAGTAGTTAGGTTGAATCGCAGTCTCTACTGTTCGTAGAGTCCAAGCCTGGATGCCCTGACCACCACGTGGTCTGATGAGTTTCTTTATAATCGTTGCATTAGAGGACAGAGGAGGGGAGAGAGAGCGGAGCCTAGCTCGTAGCTCGGAGCAGAGAACGGAGCAGAGAACGGAGCAGAGAACGGAGTGCTCAAACTCTCCTCGTGAACACACGGCATAATTCATAATAACGCCTGCGAAGATATACGCAACCCTCTACAACTTGTAACCGTCGCTGCTGGAACGATCCAAACGAACACCCTCCCTGGCTCTTCACAGCAGTGACGAGACCGAAAAGACGTTCAAGACTTGCTAGGACCTAAGAACAGCCAACGACAGTCCCGCAGGAGGAAACCCGGCCACCGGGTCAAAACCCCCTGTATAACACATATACTCCAAACCATTGCAATTGAAACAACGGCCGCATTCCAAACGATGACCATGGCCAGAAAATAAAATGTCAAGCGGTGCCCTACTCCCCCATGCCCCTCAAAGTAGCGCAGGGTTGGCGACCTGACAAATTGTTCCTCGCATCACTCAAACGTGGTACTCATCGAATAATGCTCACACCCCTCACTCACCCTCCAAAGGCAGATTCAACAAGAACCTACGATGAGACTTAAAAGGGGTCGCAGCAAGGGATTTCGTCAAAATATCCGCGTGCTGCTCTTCCGAAGCTACGAACTGAATGTCGATCTTCTTAGCACGAAGTAGCTCTCTGACAAAATGAAAACGCACGTCGATATGCTTACTCCGAGCAGAACTAAGAGGGTTTTCAGCCAACGCTATGGCCCCCTGGTTATCCTCGAAAACCCGGACACATGATCCGCTTAGCTCTGGACAGATAAACGACAACACCGCGCCCGTAAACACAGCTTCCTTCACCCCTTCACCCAGGGCGACATACTCTGCTTCTGCTGTCGACAACGTAACACACCTCTGCGTACTACTTGCCCAACTGACGGCCGCACCCCCTAGGGTAATTACCGTCCCCGATACCGAGCGCCTATCGTTCGACTTATCTGCATAATCAGCATCACTATACGCAGTCAAATCCAAACCCGAGCCCCGTACAAAAGTCAATCCCATAAACCTGGTCCCGTGGAGGTAAGCCATAATCTTCAAAACTGCCTTCCAGTGCCTCTCCGTTGGGTTGTGGGAGTGGCGCGCCACAGCACGCACAGCGTTCGAGATGTCCGGCCTCGTCATGGTCGACAGCCACATCAAGCTGCCCACAGCCTCCCTGTACGGCCAGTCTCCTCCAAGTTCGCCCTCCTCTCTTGGACCTAGTTCCACACCGGGGGTCGCGGGGATATCAGAGGATGAGTTAACACCAAAACGATTCAGCATGCTCTCAATGAACGCCTTCTGCGTAATCTCCAATGTCCCCAGTTCCCAGTCGCGTTTGAAAGCACAACCAGTGTACCAAGTCAGTTCGCCAAGGTTATTCGTTGGAAATTTCGTAGCTAGCGCGGCATGGAAATCTCTACAAGTCTCATCCGATCCTGCGATCACGATGTCATCTACATGAACGGCCATGATTAGTTCTACCTTGCCGTCCACAACCATGCGAAACACACACGGGTCAGACCTACACTGCTCCATTCCGTACTCTACCACGGTCTCTACCAATAATCCGGCCCACTGCCGTCCGCTCTGCTTTAGACCATACAGTGATCTGTTTAGGCGGACGATCTTTCCTGACATGTCACCACACCCACCGGGCAGTTTCATGTATATCTCGGCGTCGAGTTTCGCGCGAACAAAAGCTTGTGCGACGTCTAGATGAAAAATCTTTAAACAATGTTCATTTGCAACAGCCGCCAGAATTTTAACTGACGCTGACGAGGGAGTCGGTGCAAACGTTTGAAAATAACCTACATCCTGCACCTGGCTAAAACCCTTAGCCACAAGTCTGGCCTTTGTCTTTACTATCAAGCCATCCTTATCCGTCTTGTAGGTAAACACCCACTTCGCACCTACAGGTTTCCGCCCTTTTGGCGGTGTCGCGGCTTCGTACGTACCGGTCGTTTTGTGACCGTCCAACTCAATTTTCATGGCCTCGTGCCACGCCGCTTTGTATTGAGAACGCTCTACATCTGCTACGGACTGTGGGGGCGGTTCTACGTCTTCCGGGAAACCACTCGGCATGCACACGCTCAACTCCCCTTTGTTCTCCACAGCAGGTCCTCCGGCCATCAAAGCCACTGCGTCCTCCGTCGTCCAGGGCGTACGATCCAGCATACTCCCAGGCTTCGTCCACGACTCGTACACTGCCGCAAGCAGCGCGTCTGCGGTCCTTTCATCCATCCTTATCTGGTGCACAGCAGGTTCACCCTCCAGGCGTTGGCTTTGACCCCGGGTCCGGCCCCGTACAGTCGGGGGGAGCCGGCCCCAGCTGCTGAGCTCGTGTGCTGGCCTTCCCGACAGGACCGCGGGGGGATCCTCACCGTCCCCTTGCCCGGTGTCGGAGGCTGATGCTGCGCCCGGGTCGTTTCCGGCCCTCCCTGTTGGGACCGAGGAGGTCCACGGCGCCCCCTTGAGACGAATCCATCGTCTCGGCTGTTTCGGCCCTCCCTGTCGGGACCGAGGAGGCGTCCACGGCGCCCCCTTGAGACGAACCCATCGTCTCGGGTGTTTCGCCGCCGGCCTCGCCGGCGGCAGGTGCCTGCTGTGCGCGCTCCTGCATAAACGCGTCCAGGTCAAAACCCCACGTCACGTCGAGGTCGTTCAAGTGAGCCAGACCGTTGTCCAGCTCATTCACCACCCCCCCACCACCTCGATCCGACGTGCTCACGTCGTCTGCCTCTGACCCCCCCTTTTCCGTAGACAGGGAATCATTCGCCTGGGCAGGTACAGGTGGTGCAGGCGACACGCGTTGCCAGGTGACATTGCGCGTTATTAGCACAGTGCGGTTCTTTGTCAGCACTCGTACTGAATCACCGGGGTAGTTTGTTGCAGGGCCGAGGTAAAAGCACTCTTGCGCTTTCGCCTGTGACTTGTTTTCCCTCTTCACCTTGCAATAGCCAGGCTTGAGGAAGGGCAGTAGTACTACCGGGGGGGGGCTACCATGCCACATCTCATGTGGCGACTTGCTCTGCGGGTTAGCTGTTGTTGCTGCGCGGTTCAAGGCGTCACACGCCCAGTGGGACGCTTCCGCCCACAACGACGGCGTGGCCGGGAGTTTCGCGCCAGGAAAAAGCTCTTGAGCCTGGATTCGGCCCGCCATTGCGGCCGTCTCTATCAAACCTAGCGCGCGCTCTGCTACTCCATTGTATTGGGGACTGTCGGCCGTCGTGAATTCATGCTTGATCCCTCGTGATCTACACAGGTCGCCAAACTTTCCCCCGCGGAATTCACCACCCCCATCAGATCGGACGATTACCACCGTAGAAGGGACACCGTCTGCACGAGAATCCGCAAGGAACAGCTCGAACATTTCCGCGGCGTCCGACTTGTGGCGCATAAAGTACACCCACGTATACCGTGAAAAATCGTCGCGCACGATGAGAGTATACCGCTTCCGCCCGAGAGACTCTACCACCTTTGGTCCACTCAAATCCACAAAAACCCTCCCGAGCTTCTTATCTGCTCGTGTGTGTGTGGACTGCTTGATACCTTTGCGGAGACCCTTTGCCATGGAGCACCCTTTGCACTCCAGCAGCTTTCCCTCGAGGACAATCCCTTGCTGCTCCGCGGTCTTGCGAAGTAGTACCTCGTGGGAGTGTCCAGCAGCGCAGTGGAAATCGTTGATGTTGATTGCAGACTTGTTGGGCAGTTGTCCCGGGGCGAGTACAGCACAGGCATTTTCCCCACAACTGCGGTCGACCCGGTAGCCGTATAGGCTGTAGAGAGTCCCACTCAACGGGAACACGATCGAACGCTCCGACTTGAGCCTGATTACAACCCCCGTGGGGCACCCTTCGAAAGTATGGCCGTTTTTGACCAGAGTGGGCAGGGAAAATATGTGGTAGCGGAGATCCGGCACGTGCGCAACGTTCGTAAGCAGCACTTGCACGGGACCGTTTCCGGACCGAAAGACAACACTCACGTCACCGTAACCTTCGATCGCTCGGGTGGATCCGTCAGCGATTCGGAGAGTCAAGTTGCATTCTCTATAATTGATCATGCAGTCAGCGGAGGGCGTCATGTGGGTAGACGCACCACTATCACATATCCAAGCCTCGTCTCCTACCTGCCAAGCAGACTCCCCTTCCCCCGAACCATCGCTGCACTTGCCTGTCTCTTCGGCCTTGAAAGCTGAGGCCTGGACCGTACCTTTTTCCGGGTCGTCGTCCCTTGCCCCATCCTTACTCGTCACCGCCATGACAGCTTCTTCTTTCGATGACGGGCAGACATCAGCAGCGTGCCCCAGCCCGTTGCATCGACTGCATCGATCCGTGGACATGGGACAGGCATCGGCAGAGTGCCCGCGTCCCTGGCATCGACTGCATAGCTTCGCCGTACACTCGCTCCTCCAATGGCCCTTCTTGCCACACCTATGGCACTTGCCCACTGGAGTACTTCCGCTGGCGGCTTTGGCGTCGTTACCATTGCCACCAGCAGCCGCGGCCGAGCCACCACCGTCCTCGTTGGAGCCTCTTCTTCCTGTTTCCAGAAAGTCGGTGATGCCGTTCTCGAACAGCCTTGATGATGTCATCACGGCCGATGCTGTCACGTGATGCCAGGTTCCGAGCCTCCACTTCGTATTCGGCAGGCAGAGCGTCAATAAATATGGTGTACAGCATGTGGTCGTCTACTGACATTCCTGCTGTTCGCATTTCCGCGGCAAGATCCTCGATCCTGCCCATCTCCTCGAGCGGGTTGCTCCCCGGCGCCATCTTAAAACTGTTAAGCCGTCGGGAGAGGTCTGATTTGGCCCCCGTCGTCTGAGGGCCGTACCACGCAAGGAGAGCGTCCCACGCTTGCCTCGGCGAGGTACACCGGTGCAAAATGCTTTTATCGCTCTTGCTCTTGAGGGCCGTCGACAGGAAATTCCATGCCAGTGTATGCCTGTGCACACTTTCGCGGCTAAACCCCCTAGCGACAAGCATCGAGTTTTCGGTGTCTAGTTCCCCTACGGGAATGTACTGTGGTGGATCCGACACGAAAGCAGACAAGAAACCAACTCCTTTGGCGTAATACCGAGCGTCTCTTGTCCAGGGGTTGAACTCAGATTTTAGCCCACTAAACGATGGCACAGGAGTGTGTTTGAAGGCCAAATGGTGCGATAGAGGCAGATCAAATCCACCACCCACCCAACTCACGGCCGGGGTATGCACCCCTTCCTCCTGTCCTCCCGTGCTGGTCTGGCTCACCCTTCGGTGGGCCAACCTCGACAGGCAACGCAGTTCCTCCGCGTCCAGTTGCTCCCAAATCTGGCGAGGCGCCCTCACGCAAATTTGTCTCTTCTTCTGCTGCAATCTCTCTTACAGCAGTGGGTACTGCCCCTTGTGGGCTCTCCCCTACAGCAGCGCTACTCACAGCGCTGCCGGACTCCGATCGGCCGTTGTTCCTCATGAACTCGGCCATCATGTCCCTCATGGCGTTCATCATCGACGCCTCTCTTTTCTCCATCGCCAGTTCGATATCGCGTCGCAGCGTTTCAACGTCACTTGGAGAGTCGGGCTCTCCTTGAGCCGATCCCTTCGAGGGCATCGTGGGCTTCTGGTACTAGACCTCAAACGTTCAAGTTTACTAGTGTGTTCGTAGAGTCCAAGCCTGGATGCCCTGACCACCACGTGGTCTGATGAGTTTCTTTATAATCGTTGTATTAGAGGACAGAGGAGGGGAGAGAGAGCGGAGCCTAGCTCGTAGCTCGGAGCAGAGAACGGAGCAGAGAACGGAGCAGAGAACGGAGTGCCAAACTCTCCTCGTGAACACACGGCATAATTCATAATAACGCCTGCGAAGATATACGCAACCCTCTACAACTTGTAACCGTCGCTGCTGGAACGATCCAAACGAACATCTATGGCTTGAAGCAAGCGTCGAGGTCGTGGTACAACCACCTTCTCACTCACATGAAGAGTCTAGGATTTGAGCAGAGCCCCGCTGATGCGTGTGTCATGAGGTTGGTAGAGTCGGGATCTGTCTCCATTGTAACGGTAGTTCATGTGGATGATATTTTTGCCGTAGGACTCAAGGCTAGATGCAATCAGTTCTGTGAAGACCTGAACAACCTTGTGGCGATCAACAATCTGGGCGAGTTACGGTGGTATGCTGGTTGTTGTTTTTCGAGGGATTGGGATCCTGGTACTTTAACGATTTCGCAGCAGGCGTTCGCTGAAAATACCGCGGCGAGGTTTGGTGTTAGTTCTGGGAGGAATAACCCGCTTTCGACTGGTGTGAAGCTCGAGGAGTTTGACGAGAATGAACCCGTGGGTGATTGACCTTTCCGCGAGTTGGAGGGGTGCTTGATGTGGCTTGCAAACCAAACACGACCGGATATTGCGAACGCGGTGAGGGCGATAGCGAGGTACACGAATAGACCGAGGGAAGTACACCGGAAGACAGCAGTCGGTATTTTAGAGTACCTGGTATGTATTTTCTACGAGTGATTTCGGCATTACGTTCCAGAAGGGTGACGGGCTTGAGCTGGTAGCGTTTGCAGATGCAGACTATGCCAACAAAGCCACTGACAGGAGGTCAGTTTCCGGTGGGGCTATCATGTGTGCTGGGGCGTGTGTGTGCTGGTTTTCTAGGGCGCAGAAATGCGTCACATTCTCAACCACTGAGGCCGAATATGTAGCACTGGCAGACACTATCAAGGAGGCAATGTTCACGCGCTACGTATGGAGTTTTATTTTTCCGGGGTTTGGGGAGAGATGCATTACGGTTTTCGAGGATAACGAGGGGGCAAGGCACCTGGCACAAAATCCAGTGTGCACGTCGAATTCAAAGCACATCGACGTACGACACCACTTTTTGCGCGAGCTAATTTTTAAGGGGGAGTTTGTTATTACCCATGTAGAGTCGGAGAAACAGCATGCAGACTTCTTGACAAAGTCGCTCAACAACACGGTGTTTCGTTACCACCGGGATTTTCTGATGAATTTTTTACGCTGTTTTTCCGAGGTGGAAGGTTTTATGTTATTTTTGAGTGAAGGATTTGTCTGAACTACGTATAAATCCGAAGATGCTGCCGTTTTTCCTTGTCTAATTCCGAGGATGATACCATTTCGTTCCTGGTGATGGATTTCGAGAGTTTTTGGTGTTTTCGAGTAGTCCCAACGTCAAATAAAACTCAAGTGAAGGAATGTATGCTATCTCGCATTACCGTCGCGATCTGTGTATCTATGGCGGGAGTAGGGGATAAGGGGAGACTCTTGTCTGGGGGAACGGGGTTCCTTGCGATCTCTGGTATTTATTTTCTTGGCTTAATTTTTATTTTGATGAGTATGACTACTGTGATATTTTGTATGATTTGCATTAATTCCTCATGAAATAGAGGGAGATTTTTTGGATAAGGTTGAAGAGAGACTATGAAGCGCCTGGGGGCGTGTGCGGTCCATAGAAAATGTTTTCTGAGTTGGAGAGTTTGGATAGTATTATTTTTGGAAATTGAGAGTTTGATTTTTGGTTCTGAGTGAAATTATGTTTCTGAATTTCGTATGAGTTGGTCATAATGTTGAGATGTTTCCACCCAGCGGAGTCGTACATCGTAGTGTACAGAGCTGGGGGGATATTAAAGTATGGTCGTGTATAATGAGCAGGGGGGATATTGATTGTGCTCAGAAACACGACGGAGACGTTACATCTAATATTAGGGAGTTCCATATATTGATATAGGATTATAGGAGAGGGATATTTAGTCCGGTATTCGGGGGGATAAACGGGAGGTTTATTCCCGCGTCATGTTCGATAATAACCTGCATACGATGCATGAGCTGTCACTCGACAGCTCGGATATAATATAAGAGGAGTTCCGTGTTACTGTCAGGAGTCAACCACGCGTTCCCGTGCCAGCTGCGCCTATACCTTTAGAGATCAATCAACACAACCCTTCACCTGCATCAATTATACTGGCACTGCCAGTCTATCCGCGGAAAGTACCAGGTAATCCAACGTCAAAAACCGTTTTGCAATCGGATTTTATCTGGAGATATGCACTATTACTTGAAGTCGACTTTTAACATTTTTTAACTATAGAATCTTGCCCTCTAACAAGAACACAGGTATCAAAGGAGCGCACACTGTAAAAGAAATGGCAGGAAAATAAAAAAATTGACAGGGGTTGTGCTGATGTCAGTGTAGAACGTACCTGTCTCGAATAAGAAATTCGGACAAGACCAGCAGTCATGTTTCTCATTTTCTCTCACTATTATAGAGTGTTTCATATTGCAGTTCGCCCGAGAAAAACGCATATATTTTTTGCGCACGTTGCGCGAACAATCTATATATAATTCTCGACCCCTACCCATGGTCCCTGAGCCAAATGTGGATAAGGTCCAGCACTTTCTTCATATTATTTATGACAATATAACTAGATTCATGAGCAAAAAAAGATTGCTTGCGTCGCTGTGAGATCGATAGCATAGTAGGGCAATACCTCGTGGGGCTATAGCAATAATAATAGGCGATAGGCAATAATAGGGCTGTTCCAGAGAATGGTACAACTGCTCCGTCGCGTTTTTTTTTTTTTGGTCGTCATCTGAACGAATGAACACACGAAAAATACGAACCTCTACCCGTTTTTTTTTTTTTTTGTAGTAGTAGTAGTAGTAGCACGAATGTATGTCATTTTTTTACTTATTAGTTAGTGTTGCTGGTGTCGTTGTTGTTGTTACCACATTCATTACCTCTAAACTCTCGAATCTAGGAGTCTGTGGTCACCACCTCGTGGTCACACAAAGGTGCTGGAGCCCTACTGATTGTCTGTAGAATAATCCGAAAAAACCATAAACATCAAAATTTCGCCGGAAGCACGACGCTTCCGATCTAAAAAGAAATACACACGGGACGAGGCAGGAGGAAGGAACACAAGGCGCCCACACGATGTGCGAACTTTATTTACCCTTAATACAAGCGCATCAAGCAGTAACCTGGTCGCGGATATCCACTCAACTACATCGTGGAGTTTCTACTGACAGAGACAGCCAGACAGAGCCCAGCCCTGCGTACTTTTATTGACGTCACCGGTCTTCGCAGAATTGACGAGTTGTGTATATCCTTCTTGGGGAACGAACCCGGCATTTGTCAGGGACGTGATATCCAAGCTGTGCTGCGCTTTTTGTTAGACAGTCGGGCATGACTCGTTGATATTTGTATTTTGCTGTTTTTTGGTCCGATTGCTCTTTTTTCACAGCATGTCAGCGAGTCGTCACTCTGACAGCACCCCAGACAGCAGGTAGGTGTGCTTCTCTCTTTATGTTCACCACTATTACGGGGGGGGATAGTTAATAGGACCAAATATTGTCAGCAATAATAGGTAAAAATATAAGGGTTTGTGTGTACCGTAGGTCCTATTTACTATGGTCCCCCGTTATACCGTGCGTTTCGTGCGGCGCAGGCAGCACTTCAAGAGCAAGTGTATTGAAAGTTATCCTTTCATGTGGCAGAGGCAAGCACTTCAATCGATGTTAACCGACTGGTAAAGCATGAGCTTCGAGCTCGAAAGAGCTGATGATGAAAGAGATGGCACTCCAAGGCCTTGTCGTTGATTATTGCGGTCTCGCAGAGGAGACAGGTGGGGAGAGAAGGAGAGTGGGCGAGTGTGCGTTGTGCACGTGTGTCGCATCTCGATCTATAACTCAAAAACAAAAATACTGCAGAGGGACCCCGGACCCTCGAAATGTAGTGTAACCTCAAAACTAAAACAAGCAAAACTCGGGAGAACTCACTCAGCCTGTTTTTCGGGACTCTACAGTTCCACCGCGTACTGAACCGTAACAAGTAATCCCGCATTCTGAACAAACTGCTACTCCTATGACAGCTCAGTGTACTGTTGTACTCTACGAACTATATCAACAGATGACTAGCTATGTCCCGACAGCGAACCGATAGGCTACTGACTACTGTTATTGTTGTTGTGTAGCAACTGACTACTGCCAACGCTGCTGTTGCGTAACAACGTAGCTATCTTTAATAAAGTGCTGTAGTCAGTAGCCACGAGTTGGTTAGCTGTGGGAACGGGGGGGACATTTAGTACTGCAGTCCCGTTTTGGGGACACACTTTGGAACTAGAGCGGTTTGTCCCCAAATCGGGACTGACTGCATTATATTTGGCCGTACTCGAGTTGATACTTGCGGTCATAACAGATACCTGGTAATAATAAGTAAGTAAGTGCTATCACATGATCAATAGTTCAGTTTGCACACTGATTTATTTTCGTGTGCGCCTTCTTCGTCTCGCGTATTTTTTTTGTCGTAAGTGTCGTGCTTCCCAGTTCCCAGCCGAATGTTTGATTTTTTTTAGAAGCGCTCCAGCACCCTTCTTTGTGTGATGACGACGGACTACTTCATATGATTAGCGGAAAGCGCGAGAGCGTGAGTTAGCTGTACATTCGATGAAAATCGACGAGCAGTGGGAATGCTGAACCCTATGCGCGATAAAAACTAAAGGCACGTACCGGGGGGGAGAAGGGACGACACCTGTGACCACGGCTTGTCCAGAAGATCGTCGAGGGTAAAACCTCTCTTACGAGTGGGCTGGAAAGTAAAAGTGATGATGAAAAAAAAAAAAAAAAAAAAAAAAAAAAAATGAGACTTAATGTGAGGACGAGAACAACAGCAGCAGCAGGAAAACTCCCTGAATTCGTCTGCCCGCCCTTGGAAAATAAATTTTAAGTACTACTATTATTAGTATTTCTATGGTCCCCAATAATAGTAACAACATATGTCCAGTACGAAATGCCGGTACCTGATTTGTGCTTCTGGTCGTTTTTTGTTCATTGCCCAATTTTGTATTTCATTGTTTTCTTCATTTTCTTATGTACATACATACATACATACATACATTCCTCCATTTCTTTAAAAAAGGGGTTAACAGCTAATATTCACTCAAAGAAACTGTATAATGTAATAATAATACGAAACCTTACCAGACGTTTGTTTGCCCTTTTTTCCCTCTTGTTTTGTCTTCGAAGAAAAAGAGAAAAAATAGAGGGGAAAAGGTACGTATCTGTTGCGTTCTTCCAGGTTTCTTCATTAATTATTATCGATTTTTCTGTGTGGAGGGTGACACCGCCGTAACACAGCACAACGACACCCTGGAGGAGGCATTGTTTTTTTTTGTTTTTTTGTTGTTTTTTTTTTTTCATCACTTTTACTTTCCAGCCCACTCGTAGGCGGTTTTACCCTCGACGATCTTCTGGACAAGCCGTGGTCACAGGTGTCGTCCCTTCTCCCCCCCGGTACGTGCCTTTAGTTTTCATCGCGCATAGGGTTCAGCATTCCCACTGCTCGTCGATTTTCATCGAATGTACAGCTAACTCACGCTCTCGCGCTTTCCGATATTCAATTTTATGCAAGAAAAAGTCCCTATGAGCATGCACTCGGTGAGACTCGAACTCACGAAATTGATGGAGGAGAGGGATTTTTTTTTTTTTTTTTTTTTTTTTTATCATCACTTTTACTTTCCAGCCCACTCGTGGGAGGTTTTACCCTCGACGATCTTCTGGACAAGCCGTGGTCACAGGTGTCGTCCCTTCTCCCCCCCGGTACGTGCCTTTATTTTTTATCGCGCATAGGGTTCAGCATTCCCACTGCTCGTCGATTTTCATCGAATGTACAGCTAACTCACGCTCTCGCGCTTTCCGCTAATCAATTTTATGCAAGAAAAAGTCCCTATGAGCATGCACTCGGTGAGACTCGAACTCACGAAATTGATCTTGATAGGCTCGCGGACCACCTACCAAGCCACCGGGGACGCCGGATTAGAGCTAATTATACCTGGTACTATTCATGGTACGACAGAACACGAAGACGAGGAAATGGTACGAAGAAACCGAAATTTAAGGACAAGAAACTTTTTTATTTTTGAATAATAATGACTTTTTCTTTGACTCGTAGGAGGTTTTACCCTCAGCGACCTTCAGGACAAGCCGTGGTCAGAGGTGTCGTCCCTTCTCCCCCCAGTACGTGCCTTTAATTTTGGTCGCGCACAGGGTTCAGCATTCCTTCCCACTGCTCGTCGATTGTAATCGAATGAAGCTTAACTTAACTCCCGCTCTCTCGCGCGCTTTTTCCGCTAATTAATCAATTTTTAGGCAAGA
The DNA here is from genome assembly GCA_031763025.1 of Macrocystis pyrifera. Taxonomy (NCBI): domain Eukaryota; class Phaeophyceae; order Laminariales; family Laminariaceae; genus Macrocystis; species Macrocystis pyrifera. The sequence continues at coordinate 2,719,540 of JASSKH010000020.1, read as the reverse complement.
AGGAGTCCCTCCGAGCCTACACTCGGTGAGACTGCAACCCACGAAATCTTGATAGACACGCGGACCACCTACCAAGCCATCGGGGATGTACCATCGATCTCGTACTTTTGGTGCTATTAATAAAACCAATAGCCCGATCCTGAAAACCTCCCATGGATGGATTTTTTTTTTTGTTTTTTCTTCATCACTTTCATATCGTGTGCCCGAAGACGGAAAATAAATAATTCTCTCTATTTCCAGTACGAAATAATTAAATTGAACTTTCCAGCCCACTCGTAGGAGGTTTTACCCTCGACGATCTTCTGGACAAGCCGTGTGGTCACAGGTGTCGTCCCTTTTCCCCCCCGGTACGTGCCTTTATTTTTTGTCGCGATAGGGTTCAGCATTCCCACTGCTCGTCGGTTTTCATCGAATGTAGCCAACTCACGCTTTCGCGCTTTCCGCTTATCAATTTTTTATACAAGAAAAAGTCCCTACGAATGAGCATGCACGAAATTGATCTTGACAGGCACGCGGACCACCTACCAAGCCAAAACGGGGACGCCGGATATACTCTGTTGGCTCGACAGCTTGGCAAAAACCCTCTTGCTTGTGATGCCGCTAGTCTATGTCAGCTCGCAACGAAAAGGGTAATATTCGTTGGGCGCCGCTGAAACCACTGAATCTGATGGCTGGCGTATAGTTCGCATCACTTGCAAGCCTCGCGCACATACACACACACATACAGCTTGGCAAAAACCCTCTTGCTTGTGATGCCCCTAGTCTATGTCAGCTCGCAACGAAAAGGGTAATATTCGTTGGGCGCTGCTGAAACCACTGAATCTGATGGCTGGCGTAGTTCGCATCACTTGCAAGCCTCGCGCACATACACACACACACATACTGTGCATAATGTGAAGAAAACAACAATACTTATTATTTACGGGGGTCCATAGTTAACAGGACCTACGGTCTACATAAAAACCTATATATTTACCTATTTTTACTAACAATATTTGGTCCTATTAACTAGGGTCCCCCGTAATAATTAATAAATATTTAATATAACAACAACAACAACAACAACAACAACAACAACAACAACAACAACAACAACAACAACAACAACAACAACAACAACAACAACAACAACATGCGTATATATATACGTACATACGCCAACTGCAAGACCTAATATCAATACATTTGTTCTGATCTTCTACTTATTCTTCCGTACGTACGAAACACGTATAGTAAGGTACCAGATATCTCTTGCTTCGCTATACCCCACAAGAATATTCCGCTTTCTGCATAAATTGCCACATACTTTCACATATATCATCCAAACAATAATAGTTGTTGTTGTTTTCTTCACATTAAACCGTTCTTTCTACCCGTCGACATCCAGCACAACCAGGGTCCGTGCCGAGATTCTTCAATCCTAGAGAGATACGGGAAGGCTTGTGAGGAGACTCTGGAACAGATCGAGAAACAATCCGTGTTTTGTTGTGAACGGGCGAATTGCGAATTTAGAGGTTGAAATATTCTATGATTGATGAGCGAAAACCAACGCATACTTTACGTGTATCCCTGAGGTAAGGGACTAGCCGAAACGAAACTAAGCTTGAGCAGTTTAAGCGGACGTCGAAAAATACGATGTAATCGATAAGTCCAATATTTAGATACCTGGTGAACAAGAAGAGAGCTCGCACACGAAATCATTCTCACACAGTTCGACAAGCACAGCAATCTCAAACGGGAAGCGCGCGACCTCAGCTGACCAGTGAACTACGTGATACAGAGCAAAAACCTTCCTGAAAAATTGAAGGTCAATCTACCAGAATTTCTGTAGTTGGTCTCAAGCCTGGCGATACCAATGTTATTATGGAAAGCTCGGTGAGAGGTAATTCCACGAGGCATGACTGGTCTCACACCGGGTGATAACGTCAAGTGTCGGAATCCCAGAGAGATCGGCTGAGGGAAGGCGATGCGTAGTGCATAGATTCACCCAGATTCACAAACGGAATGTGCATCATTCGGAATGTTATTATGGAAAGCTCGGTGAGAGAGAATTCCACGAGGCATGACTGGTCTCAAGCCGGGTGATAACATCAAGCGTCGGAATCCCAGAGAGATAGGCTGAGGGAAGGCGATGCGTAGTGTATAGATTCACCCAGATTCACAAACGGAACGTGAATCATTCGGAATGTTATTATGGAAAGTTCGGTGAGAGGTAATTCCAGGACGCATGACTGGTCTCAAGCCGGGCGATAACAATGTTATCATGGAAAATTCGGTGAGAGGTAATTCCACGAGGCATGACTGGTCTCAAGCCGGGTGATAACATCAAGTGTCGGAATCCCAGAGAGATAGGCTGAGGGAAGGCGATGCGTAGTGCATAGATTCACCCAGATTCACAAACGGAATGTGACTCATTCGGAATGTTATTATGGAAAGTTCGGTGAGAGGTAATTCCAGGACGCATGACTGGTCCCAAGCTGGGCGATAATAATGTTGTCATGGAAAATTCGGTGAGAGGTGATTCCACGAGGCATGACTGGTCTCAAGCCGGGTGATAACTTCAAGTGTCGGAATCCCAGAGAGATAGGCTAAGGGAAGGCGATGCGTCGTGCATAGATTCACCCAGATTCATAAACGGAATGTGAATCATTCGGAATGTTATTATGGAAAATTCGGCGAGAGGTAATTCCACGAGGCATGACTGGTCTCAAGCCGGGTGATAACATCAACACAGGGCGGGTAAAGAGAGAAAACCATGAAGTATGGATGGGACGCTTGTGCGCAGTAACAATTACGCAAAGGTTATCAAAGACAGACCCGGCTCGACATTAAAAATCCACGTCATCCGATGAGGGCCGCACCGGGGGGGAGTGAGATAACAAAGACGAGATACATACCAGGATACCGTCGGTTGACTCTGGAAAGGCAAAGCGTCTCTCACAGATTGGCGAGTTGACATGGTCCATATAATGCTACCTGGTATTATGGAGAGCTGCGGCGAGATGTAAATCCATGAAGTATAGATGGTCTTAAAAGCCGAGCGATACCTCTAATGAGAGTCGGTTGAGAGAACCATACATACAGTAGTATCGGAACGGCTCAATTAACGAATCCTCTCGTCACCGAATGCCATATCCTGCTTTTGCGAACTAAGGTCGCAGACGATCTAACCCTAAGGATCGGCGAGCGATACAGATGTCCCGTTTTTGAGGGGATTGGTTCAGGGGGGGGACAACGTCGCGGGAGCCGATTCAGGGGGAAGCGGTTCAGCGGGGGCTGATGTTTGGATGTCGCTTCAGGGGATATCAATTCACCTGGTACTGAACCAGCACTGGGCATGCTGGGGCAGCACGAGCGGTCGAAGGCATAGGAACGTCGTCGGGTGGCACGCGCGGCAGCGGAAGCGCAGACCGCCGATACCGCGCAATTGAAAGACACGGTATCCCAGTTGAGCGACATGATGACGGAGATTATAGATGTCATCGCTGAAGTACAGGCCGGGGAACACGAGGAGGATGAAAAATGGCGAGGACGCAGGGACGTTCGAGTCTATGTTACGGGGGCAGGAAGCCAAGGTCAAGTTTAAGGAAAACATCGTGGCCAGGAAGAACTTGAGCGCTCGGCGGAGTTGGAGTATTTCGGGCGTAATGACAGTGGTTTGAGAGAAACTGGAAGAACTGCAAGTCGTATTGGTTAACGTAGCACTGGTCACACCCGCGGTTACCTCCCAAGTTGCGCAATTACGGTCTTCGACGTATTGGACCACATGCCACACGGGGACCCCGGGGATCCGTCGACCGACCTGAACGTGCAAGAGCAGATGGAACTCCTCGTCGACATGGTTTATCAAAGTGGAAAGGGCGCCGAATCGGTAGAGAGCATTCCGCGCGTGGAGGTCCTACTCGAAGGCTGCAAGATAGGCGTTGACGCTGTAAAGAAACATAAGCGACAATGCACCAAGGCGATTCGGATTCCGTCGAACAAGAAGCGCATCGAGAAAGTCATCAACGAAGATATATTGGTATGAACATCCGCTCTGCTAGACGCATCCGTGACGATCGGGGGAAAGTGGACTTCACCACCAAGCATCGAGCAGCTTCCCTCTGTAATGTGGAGGCTCAGCGTGCCAGGGGCTCAAGGCCACTCTCCCGCACCATCGGTCAAGCGGGCGAAGACGCGGGCCGAGTCGCCGTGTTTTGGGGTGGGCGTCCTCGCGGGGGTGCGACTAAGGCACAGCGTGCACGTTTGCCCACGCAGTAAGCAAGAAATGGCGCCAGGGTATCCGCGCTGGAAGCAGTTCCGGGCGCAAACCAAGGCAGACCGCGCCAAGACGGGGCTGGAAGGAGGTTCCAGCCCGAACGCGAAGACACGGGCCGACGGATCTAAGCAGGCCAAAGACAGGAGGTGGAGAAACCGGAGAAAGATAGCGACGAATAGGGACGCGGGCCTCGTCTGCCGGCGGGGCCAACTCCGGGACCCCAACACGTGGTGGACTCAGCTCGAGATCCACAAGTTGTTCGGTCGGGGTCGGCATCGAGATTTATATCCGATGGAGACGAGTGTCTAGCCGTATGGCAGAAACTTTCCACGACACGGGCGGGTAGCGGGAAGGTCGAAAGTATTCTCGACGACATGGCCCAGGCGGGAATTAGGTTTCTGCGAAGTAACGAGGGACGGTTTTGCATATGACAAACGTTTGGCTTGGGAAGTTGACACGGTAGCAATGACCATTTCTTTACCGACGGAAAAACTCACACAGCTCCGAAACCTGCTCGGCACGTGGCCGGCCGAGCGCACCGTCGCAACCGAGTCCGAACTTCGAACGTCTATTGGGAAACTGCTGCACGTATGCGGAGTAGTGCGGCCGGGGAAGTATTTAGTGCGTCGCATGCCGCTAGCCGTGGGATTGCCCCCATTGAACCCGGGACAAGTAAAAAAAAAACAAAAAAAAAACGGAGCCTCGGGAAGCTCGCCTAAAGGTGTGTTTCCCTACTCCGGAGTTTCACGCGGATGTCGCGTTTTGGGCGTTGATTGTAGAGCGCGCGCGCGGCTCAACAGGGGGAAGGCTCGGTGCTTCCTTACACAGTTTTTATCTTCAGCCGCACTCACACACCCTGGTATCCGACGCCTCTGGCACCGCCATGGGCGGGTGCTGCTTGGAATCGGGCCGGTGGTAGGGGATGGATTTGGCAGACGAGGTGCAAGAACGCCTGATAGTGCACAAGCAGGATCAGGATGACTTGTCCATTAACGTGTTGGAACTATTGGGTATGGTACTCACGGCGTGGGCATTTGTCGGACCCGCCCGGGGACGCGGCCGCAGTATGGGGGGGAAAGTCTGTTACTAAAAAAGGGGACAGCATGTCGGCAATTCACTGGGTGAATCGGTGCAAGGGGGGCACGGAGCCTCGATCGGGGGCATTGATGCGCATATTAGGATGTCTACAAATGGATTCAGGTTGGTCGTTTCGCGCCAAGCATGTCGCTGGAATCGCCAACACGTTAGCCGATGGTATCTCGCGATGGAAGCGCGCGTCCATCAACGATTCCCTCCGCGAATTCCGACCCGATATTGACTGGCAGGAACAGAGGCTGGGATTCGCCGGAGACGCGTTTTGTTCCGGGGCATTGGCGTCCAGTATCTCCGAAACGCAGTTGCGGTCTCGTCTGAACATACTTATGCGTCAGGTTTCGCATCTTGGTCCAGGTTTCGCAGGCTAATGGGGAGGGACCAATCTCTGAGGGCAGACGAGACTGCCGAAGACAACGAGTTGGCAATCGTTGACTTTGCCGCCTGGTGTAGCGCGTCGCAGGTGAACCGAGCGGGAATGATCGCGAGTAAAATATCCGCAGTGCAATATTTTCACCGGCTAGATTACAGGTTGGAACTCCCCACGCAGTCACCAACATTCAAACACGCATTGAAAGGAATAGCTCGGGCGCACGCCGACGCGGGTACCGCTCGTCGGGTGCGACATCCGGTGTCATGGGACATGCTGCTCAAGGGAGAGCAGGGCATATCCTCGGGGGGGGGGCCGGGGGTCGGGTGTTATGGCTTTGTTTGGCTATGAGTTACTTTTTAATGGCCCGTTCCGACGAGATGTGGGCCAAGGACGGGGGCGGGGTGCACCCGACTGTCTAACACGAGCCGACGTTGCGTTTTTTTAGCGCTGTCGTATTTACTCTGGCGGCAGGCCGACAGGGTAGAAGTCCGATTTCGTGGACACAAAGGGGACCAAACAGGGGAGGGTAGCGTAGTATTAAGAACACGGGACACCGTGCAGGGCACGCGGTCGGGGCTGCAGTCGGACGGTGCTGCCGTCGCTCCTATGGTGGAACTGTGATGTCGTGTCACTCCATGCTGCCCGAACACGCACCTCTTTCGTCGTACCGTAGCAAGGGTAAAGTCGTAACATGGCGATACGACCAAGCAACCCAGGCGCTTAAAGAGATCGTCGCGGAGTCAGGGGCGAAACCTGACGGGTTCACATTACATTCGCTCCGTATCGGTGGGGGCTCGACGCTCGCAGCGGGAGGAACCGTGTCAGAGCGAGTAATTCAGAGGGAAAAAAGATGGAAATCGGGGGCGTATAAAGTATACACGCGTAACAATAAAGAGGGCATCAGTCAAGTGTCGCGGAAATTGGCGGACACAGGAAAGGGGTCTCAGAGACAACCAGGCCAGGATACCGTCTGGGGAAAACTGTAAAGTAGCGGAAGGACCTCGGATTTGAGGGAGTTGGAATGGTCGAAGACCATTTGGGGTACTCGGTCGTCCGAGACCTCACAGTAGGCCCCAGTCGAGGGGGCCCAAGGGAGGGAGTAATAGGACTATTACATGGAGTAATAGAGAGGACTATTACATGGAGTAATAGAGAGGACTATTACATGGAGTAATAGAGAGGACTATTACATGGAGTAATAGAGAGGACTATTACATGGAGTAATAGAGAGGACTATTACATGGAGTAATAGAGAGGACTATTACATGGAGTAATAGAGAGGACTATTACATGGAGTAATAGAGAGGACTATTACATGTAATAGAGGCTGTTACACGGAGTAACAGGGTGTCGGTATGAACATGGAAAACCGTCAGTAACGTCCGTTGCATGCCGAACAATGGAAAACTCCCTCCCACGTCTCAGAGAAAAAGAATAACAACAACCCAATTCGAAAGATAAAACAACAAAATGTTCTGTGGTCACAAAGCTACCCCACAGATAGAGATACTACGTCGCCACGTATCATGGTGTGCCATGCAATTCCATGTCATCATACTGCGTACGACAGACACGACACACACATTCCATGACCTAGAGAAACAAAAACGAAACAAAGCAGAAAAAAAATGTAAATATACGATGTTTTGCCGGCAGGGCTTCCCGTGTCCGTGTACTTACTGTTTTGCCTAAAAGTGCTCGTGCGAAGAGAAAAGTTGGCAAAAGTACGAAAATTTGACAAATATACGTATACATTTATACAATAAATACTGCTGTAGGTGAAGGCGTCGGTAGAACCAAGATTGCCAACAAGCAAAGCTGCTGATGTGAGACGCTGCAACACAACCTGCCCAAGACGAGGTAGTATCATCTGTATTCTCCTTGGCGTTGACGTAGGGTGCAGCCTCCATCTCCATCATCACACCTCGACTACCCAGAATTTATACGAGTATCATCGAGCAAGCGCTGCGAGTTATTCATAGTTTCTCGACCGACTGCTGTCGGTGCGGACTCCGACCCTTTTGGCCGTTTACAGCACACACCGAGATGGGTGTAAGTTCCTCTTCTGCCAATCATCATCCCTCGCCGGGCCGCAAACTATCTGGTCTGGGCAAAACTGGCAGCATCGTCCCTCCTTTCTTCGAGGCGCCGATTTTTTCTCTCTGGAGTGCGGAACCGCGCGTCATCCTGGGCAACAACAGCGACTACATCGTCTCGTACTGGGTGGCTCAAGAAGACAAGAAGAGGACCAAGGCGCAGCAAGAGCGGATCGTCAGCTCCATAGACCTGCACCTCAACCCCAACAAGATCACCGGAAAGAACCTGTCAGAGGACTTGAAGAGACTCAAGGAGAAGGAGGAGGAGGGGGAAGCCCTCGCGAACGCGGCGGGGAAGGAAGGGGATGATGAGGAGGTGTACTACTTGACGAGGGATCACCGTATGGGGCGTAGGGGAAGCACTCAGCCTACCCACGTGCCATTCCCCGCAGGTTGTCAGCACGTGCGGCTTTATGGGTTTTACGAGAGGGACGGGCAGTGGAAGCCCTACGAGGACAAGCTCTATTCGATTGCGTGGCGAAACAAGAACTTCCGCGTCATTGCCTCGACCGCCACCATCAAAGCGCACGTCGGCGACGGCAACCACGGCTCCAAGGGGAAGCAGACCAGGGTGACAAAAGGACGGTGCGAAGCTATCTATTAATAGATACACTGCTGCTGCAAATACATATCGTATGCAGCAGTATATATTTGTACCCGGTGTTTGCCTCTATACAGCAGTGATATTAATAGCGTATGTAAATAATAGTATACCCTCTTGTGTGTTTAGTGTTTACATACCTGACACTGCTGTTGCTGTCTGTCAGATCAACATTTTTTTCCTGCGTGTGTTTTCAACTCCTTCGGGACCGGACTCCCGTTTTGAGGACAAATTACTTGAAATTAGAGTCTATACTCTATACCCTAACCCCGACGCCTCAGACTCCCGGGTATGTTAACACATGATAGAGTTGTACGTAAGAGTTGTAAGTTGTATGCTATTGCTGCTGCTGTAATTGCTGTTGTTATCCTCACATAATAAACTGTCGAAGCAATGGTCAAAGAGTCCATGATACCTGGTACCTGGTATCAATTTTTATTTCCTCTTCTATTTCATCTCTAATTTCAGTTATAGAATTTGTTATAGTCGTTGTTGTTGTTCTCAAATGAATGATGAGTCCGTGGTCACGCAAAGGTGCTCGTGATGAAATTATGTGGGGAATGGAAAATTGGGAAACGGCGGCTGGCAGAGAAGCGTATGAGGGATACCCTGCTGAGTTAACGTGAGTAACGTATTATTCTGTTTTGTGCTGAACCAACACGAACGAACATCTACTACCTACTATTAATACCTATCACGCCGTCGTTGGTGAATCTCAATATCTGTCGTAAATGTTATTGGTCTCTTCTCTTGATATATGAAAAACACAGCAGTGCGCACACAAATACTGGATTTTGTCGTGTGTATCCTGATTTCCACCTCGAAATCCGGCATAATAATTTGAAGACAAAAAGTATGCACTGCTGTGACCACAGAACTTGTACTCGCATCTCTCGGGGATTCAAGAATCGGCACGGACACTGGTTGTGCTGGATGTCGACGGGTAGAAAGAACAAGAACAAACACACACACCTCACATATTTTTTCCAACAGTGTTTTCTGGTTGAAGTTTAGCATAATTTGAAGACGAAAAATCTGCATCTGAAATGTTTTGTCCAACAGAGAGAGCTTCTTTCTCGTAGCAGGTGCCACCACTACTTGCTTGCACTCCTGTGTACGACATCTACCATCTACAGCAGCAGTGTTCTCCAGCAACAAAACAGCAGAAGAAGTAGCAGTAGGACGCACGAGGCCAGGGTCAGCGTCGCTGTACGCTGGGCTTGTCAATCTAACCCTTGAACCCTTTGTACACGTACTCGATTTCGTCCTGCGTTGGTTTTGAACTCGAAATTCGGCATAATAATTTGAAGACGAAAAATCTGCACCCGACATGCTCTGCCCAAGAAAGAGAACCTCTCGTAGCAGGTAGCAGGTGCCACCGCTACTATACTGATGTACGACATCTACAGCAGAGCTTCTCCAGCAGCAAAACAGCAGCAGCAGTAGCAGTAGGGCACGCGAGGCCGGGGTCAGCGTCGCTTTACGCTCGGCTGGTGTGTGAACCCTTCGTACATATGTTTCCTGGTTCCGAACTCATATTTTGAAGACGAAAAATCTACAACCTGACAAACCTAATGTGTGTGTCCAACGGAGCTTGTAGCAGTGCCACCACTACTACTGCTGTACAACAACAACTACAGCAGATCTTCTCCTGCTTCTCCGTCCCCTAATCAGTAGTAGGAGGGTGGGCCTGATGATGCCACCTGCAGCATGTCTCGGGGACATGGCCCGAACGCTCGTTGCTGTGGACAGGCACAGTCTGCCTACGAGTTACGAGTACTCGTAGAGCTGGGTTTCGTTAGGTGGAACTCAAAAAGCTAAAACCGTTATAATATTTTGCGGTGTTGTTGTTTCTGTGTTTTTTCAACATGGTCCAGCACAAACATGTGCCTACACACGTTGCCGCACCTAGCTCGACCAACTGTGAACAACTGACCACCGCACCAGCACGAGAACGTTTCGTTTGTGTGTGTGTGCGTGCACAGAGCCCGTCGGGACTGGAATTAGTGCCGTGTGCGTTGGGCGCGGTGGTCAGACGTGGCCCAAAAAAATGTTGAATCACACACGCCCACACTCCCATACACAGAAACTCAATAAAGCAAGGTACCCTACCTCGTATTCGAGCCGTTAACTATGGACCCCCGTAATAGGTACAACGGACAATTTTCCAGTCTGTGGGTTATAGTTTGTTTAAATACAGCAGTACACAACAGTAAGTACAGCTTTTCTTTTTACACCATCTACTGATGTAGTACGTTCGTACAGAATCTACGGCAGCACGTACAGCACGCGGATACTTGTAAATCGCAGAGAAGATATCTTCAGTATCCCTCCGGGACCAGTACGAAGCAGGGTATTTCGTTATGATTGAAGTGACAACAAAGGTCATGAGTACGTACCGCAATGGGTATTGATTTTTGCAGCAGAACTGCGGGTCTCCGTGTTGTTTTACATTGAACTGAAGGCAAGGCAACGGTATTTCCCTTTTTTTGTTTTTGAACGAATTGTAGGGGTCGCCATTTGTTTCGAGCGGTGAGCGCACGCGCGCACTCTGCTCCCCTTTGAGCTCACTCTACTTTTGCTCACAATCGCCAGCTTCCAACTGAGCAAATCAATCATCACTGCTGTGGCTTGGGGTCACCACATCTTCATCTTCTCTTCTATTGAAGCTTCTCGTACAAGTCACCCATTTATAACAGTGGTTATACGTTTGCCTCAAAAAATTTGACTGTGTATTGACCGGCCATGGGCAGTCGAGTCGTACACATCAGCTACGAGCTGGTACACAAGCCAGCCACCATACCTATTAGGTTAATTGGCCTCGGAACGCGTGAACGCGGCAAGCTACCAGCAGCGGTGGCCCAAGGTCGCCACCCTGAACACCACCGGGGCAATCGGCTATTAGTTTACGGAGGACCACAGCAAATAGGACCTACGTTACGCACAAGAACCTATATATATTTCCAAATTCTTACTAACAATATTTGGTCCTATATACTATGGTGTAGTGCGTTAGTGGATCCCCTGGCTATGTGGATCACATTGTCAAAAATGAGTGGTGGATCACCGAGTTAGTGGATCACTATTTCAAAAATAGCTGGTGGATCACCTTGTTCAGTGGATCACATTTTGGAAAATGAGTGGTGGATCACCGGCTAGCGTATCACAATCTTGAGTCATAACAGTAATTTTTTTGTCTTATTTTTTATTAAGGGCGACCCTTACGAGTACGATATCGTACTTGAGTCATGAGAGTTTTTTTTTTACTGATTTTTTATTAAGGGCGACCCTTACGTGTACGATATCGTACTTGAATCGTGATATTCTTTTTTTGCTTATTTTTTTTTTTGCCATATTTTTTTTTATGGGCGACCCTTACGAGTACGATATCGTACTTGAATCGTGATATTCTTTTTTCGCCTTATTTCTTTTTATGGGAACTCAAGTGCGATATCGTACTCGTAAGGGTCGCCCATAAAAAAAAATAAGGCAAAAAAAATATATCACGATTCAAGTACGATATCGTACTCGATATCATAAAAAAAAATAAGGCAATTTTTTTTTTCACGATTCAAGTACGATATCGTACTCGTAAGGGTCGCCCTATATAAAAAAATCAGGCAAGAAAAAATATCATGACTCAAGTACGAAATCGTACTCGTAAGGGTCGCCTTTTATCAAAAATAACACAAAAAAAGCTGCCATGACTCAAGTACGATATCGTACTCGTGAGGGTCGCCCATGAAAAAAAATAAGGCGAAAATAAATATCACGATTCAAGTACGATATCGTACTCGTAAGGGTCACCGTAAGTAAAAAATAAGACAAAAATACTCTCATGACTCAAGTACGATATCGTACTCGTAAGGGTCGCCCATAAAAAAAAATATGGCAAAAAAAAAATATCGCGATTCAAGTACGATATCGTACTCGTAAGGGTCGCCCTTAATAAAAAATCAGTAAAAAAAAAACTCTCATGACTCAAGTACGATATCGTACTCGTAAGGGTCGCCCTTAATAAAAAATAAGACAAAAAAATTACTGTTATGACTCAAGATTGTGATACGCTAGCCGGTGATCCACCACTCATTTTCCAAAATGTGATCCACTGAACATGGTGATCCACCAGCTATTTTTGAAATAGTGATCCACTAACTCGGTGATCCACCACTCATTTTTGACAATGTGATCCACTTAGCCAGGGGATCCACTAACGCACTACAATGGTCCCCCCGTAATAATTAGTCTCACTGTGAGTCTCAGGTCTTGTACTAAAAGTGGCCGCAGATCTCCATAGATCTGATGATAGTTGAGGCGGGGAATTACCAGCCTCCATCACCAAGTAATTGCTGATGACTTTCATGTGAGATGACTTGCGTCATGCTTCATGATCACTTCTGCTCGGCTGACCGTGCCGAGCCTCACCTATACCTGGCGTGTCCTCCACGCTATACCTTACCGAAAGAGAAGCTTGCTGCAGACCCAGGTCGAACCTGAGATACACCCATCTCACATCACTATTGTTTTAGTCAGTTGGTCATGTTTTCGTTGTTGACACTTACTGGCGCTACGTCAGATGCCAAAATAAAATGACGGGACTTAACTATTAATAATACATACCCCTCCTATTAATACTATTAATAGCGGTACCCTACGGCTTCTGTATTAATAGTTCCGTTTTTTTTTCAGATTTTGTTTTTCACTCATTTTTTGCAACCAAAATTTTCGAAAGCGTCCTGCACTGGTACGGCCGAACGGCCCTGATGTGGCCACGTGCGTGCGTGTTCTCGTCGAGCGACCGCGCTGGTTGTCCACAATGATCTGCTCTAAGTGGAGGGTGAATAAAACCTCCTACGAGTCATACTGAAAAATGAGTACCACGTACGTATTGAAGTTCTTCTTCAAGTCCAACGGATTGTGAGAGTGTTGATCCCACCCGCTCCTTTTTTTGCGACTTGACCTATTACGGGGGTCCATAGTTGATAGGACCTAGAGCCGGCGTCCCCGGTGGCTTGGTAGGTGGTCCGCGAGCCTATCAAGATCAATTTCGTGAGTTCGAGTCTCACCGAGTGCATGCTCATAGGGACTTTTTCTTGCATAAAATTGATTTTAGCGGAAAGCGCGAGAGCGTGAGTTAGCTGTACATTCGATGAAAATCGACGAGCAGCGGGAATGCTGAACCCTATGCGCGATAAAAACTAAAGGCGCGTACCGGGGGGGAGAAGGGACGACACCTGTGACCACGGCTTGTCCAGAAGATCGTCGAGGGTAAAACCTCCTACGAGTGGGCTGGAAAGTAAAAGTGATAAAAAAAAAAAAAAAAAAAAAAAAATGGTACACATAAAAACCTACGTATTTATTGATCTATTTTTACTAACAATATTTGGTCCTGTTTACTATGGTCCCCCGTATTAGAGATTCGACGAAGGGACTCCGTACGTGCGCAGTCCACACTAATAATAACAGAGTACCGCTATCCACAGGAGTGCATCCCCATTCCGAGAATTTTCCCCCGGCGGTTTGAGATACATATACCATACCTGACAAGATGCCGCCTTCACGCTGTGGCGAAACAAACGAAGCATATTAATAGTGACTCTTTGCTGGGGTCCGAGTGGAGCCCTTGGTACCTACATTCTGAAAAAAACAAAACAATTCAGATTTTAGAGGCGACTGGCACGCTTAAATGTTTTACGAGTAGGCGCATTCTTTTTTGCCGGATTTTCATGGACATGACACCGCTCGTGGCGCGCGTTTTTTACTTGGTTTTAGCATGTGCCTGATTTTGGCTCAAACGGATCAGGTATACCTGATTTTGGCATTTGCCCTTAAATTTATAGTAATAGGTGCATTCGCTCTCTCTACTGCTGTAGTACCAACCACACACAAACCACCGCTCTCCCTGAAATAGGAAGGTACCCGATTTTGGCCACAAGGTATCGAGTATACTCCATTTTAGCCACTTGTCTTTCAGAAAACTGCTGAATGTAACCAAATAGTCCGCTCACTTCGAAAGCTTTCTACATCATAGGCTTCGTTTGCCTTTTTTCAGAGCCTTGCTCGGGAAATTTTCTGCGGATTTGCTCGGAATATGGAAGATGTTTTTTTTTTTTTTTTTCCGTTCCCTTGCGAATATCGTTTCCGTGATTCCGTCCAAACAGTTCCCGAAGAAATCTTGATGTCCCGTTCCCGTCCAAACAGTTCGAGTGGAAATGTCTGATTTCCCGTGAGTTTCTGTTACCGTGCCGTACAATCTCGTGGAAATATCCATTTCCGAAATCCCGTGGAACCGAATACGTAAAAAATAAAACGCACTTCCTCGGCAAACATTCCCTCGTCTTGAGCGTGCCCGGGACCACTCAACCCTGAATATAAGAAACGTTTTGTTTGAATTATATCCGTAACAAATTGCTTATATTTAGGGTCAGAACTTTTAATAATAGTAATGATTAATATTTCCACACGTAAGATAAAGCTCGTATTCACTTTTTCATAAGGGTAACTTGGTGATAATAAAAACTATGGAATGCAATTGAATTTCTTACTGGCGCCGAATACGTACTCAATCTGAATTTTCGTAACGAGATACTATTAATAAGAATATATAATATCTTGTACTTTATACAAAACACAACAATTCAAATAAGAGCATGACAACATTGAAACGATCCCAGCAGCGGAACACTATATCAGAGGATGGAAGCCGGAAAGGTCGTGTTCCGTGCGCGGCCTCGACAACAACCCCGCGAATTCCGGTGGTGGCTATTATAGTTCGCGCGGGAAGAATTTCTCGTGTGGCGGTCAGTGCCCGCGGGACGTATTCCCATGGTGGCCGGTTCCCGTACAAAATTTCCCGTGAATTCTCGTGGTGGCTATTACGGAGGGCCATAGTAGCATCTGCGATACACACAAAAAAAAGTATATATTTCCCTACTTTTTACTTACAATATTTGGTCCCATTTACTATGGTCCCCCGCAGTAAAGTTCCCGCGAGGAGAGTGCCCGTGGAGGCCATTTTCCGTCCGTAAAATCCCGCAAATGCCAATGGCGGCTAAACCCCAAAGGAAAAAACTCCCAAGGTAAAAAACCGCCCGCGAGTAAGGTGGCAAATTTATACGTCACGGGACAGCTTTCGCGGACTTTTATCGCGCGCCGCGCAATGTATATAAAACCCCTGTTCTAGCAGGTACTGGAGCCAATGGGAATGACTGAAGCAATGTACACAGTCATTCCCATTAACTAGTGCCAACTTTTGTGAGAATCCTCGACAAAACCAACGACACCGTCATGAAATCTGATTGGAATGCGCTTGATTGGTCTCCGACCCAGCCTAGTGTCACAGTGCTCACACCTCGGTCGGTGATATGTGGCGTGGGCTAACCAGGCGTCTGATGAAAAAAACATTTTGGCATTGACTTGTAGAAGACAGACGACAAAAAAAAAATCTCTACCCCTCTCCGATGGCAAAAAATAGAGCATTTTTCAGGTTTGACATCGATCGACAAACCCAACGATTACGTCACGAACTCTGAATGAAGCGCGCTGGTTAGAAGCTCCTACCCATACTAGTATCACAGTTCTCACACCTCGGTCGATGATATGTGGCGTGGGTGGGTCTACTAAAAACATATTTGGCAGCTGGTGTGTAGAAAACAGGCGACAAAAACTCTCGATTCCTCTCCGTTGGCACGAAACAGAATATTTTTAAAGCTTTGACGAAGAGCATAGGACGCCGCGGCCAACCTCTCGCCCCCTAGACCATGGATTCCAATTATACCTCCCACACCATAATTTACACTCGTTGGCCTTGCCCGGTACTAAGCTCGTTGACCGTGGGTGAATTATATGTCGAGATCGAAGGTCAATCGTCGCGTGACTGCGGGTGTGGGAGCTGCGAGCTGTGTCTTTCTTCTTCTACTCTTTTTCTATAGTGATAGCTGTAAAGTGCCATAAAAAAGTACGAAGCGGTAGTTTGTGTGTGGCGTGATTTCACGTGATTCCCGTGGTTCCCGTCAATACAGCGATTTTATTGGAAGATGGCCCCCGTCGTTCGCGTTATTTCAGCCATTTGATTGGAAGATAGCTGGCGTCAACTGCCCCGTGTTATTTTAGACTTGCCGAGTAAGGTCCTGCTTTTTCTAGCCCGATACGTTTGTTGCAGTAACAGCGGTAATAGAGTTTAGGCAAAATAAGGTATACGTAGTCCAATATGGACCCAAATCAGGTACACACTAAGAAACAAAAGCAAAAAATACGCAACAGGAGCCCTATCAATAGCCTCTTGTCTCACATCGTACCTGTTTTGGACTTGAAACTGGCCAGGTACACCTGGATTTGTGTACTTTGTCTACTACGTAGCTGTCAAGAGTTCTGCCTGATTTTCAGGGTGACTCTTATGGGACCAGAAAACAGAACAGCATTTCCCCTTTTATGGTGTTGACACCCACACAGCCGATGGGAGAGATATTATTTGGTATGCCGCAGCCGGTAAAAGCTGCGCTTTCAACACACAACACCTACGACCGCCGATGATCCGTCGCCTCACAGGGCACGAGATGACGCGAAACCTTCGAGGCTATATGCTCCACTGCTCTGAGCGTGCTCGCTACCAAGTTTGAGGGTCGTTGATGCCGTGTGGCGGGAGTTCTCGCTCGAGACGTGAGAGCCTGGCCCATTTCTGGCCCGTTTTGTTTTCGACGAAACTGGTTCCAATTTCCGTCTGGAAAAAAGCCGGCCAGAAATAGGTCAGGCTTTCACGTCTCGAGCGAGAACTCCTGCCGCACAGCTTTGACGACCCTCAAACTTGGTAGCGAGCACTCTCAGAGCAGTGGGGCATACAGGCTCGAAGGTTTGACGCCATCTCGTGCCCTGTGAGGCGAGGGATCGGCGGCGACGGCGGGTGCTGTGTGTTGAAAGCACATTTTGTCATGTTTGGGCAGTGATCGGGGTTGGCTCATGTCTACCGACGGTACTATCCTGGGGTTTTTATGCGCCGAAGGGCAAATCCTGTTTTGTTTTCTGTTTTCTGATTCTACTTTTTCTTTGGGGCGAATGTGCTTCAGTTATTCTTATTGTTAGGCTTGTGCGATATGAGTGGAGTACTCACGGGTTTTAGATATAGATAATATGTTGCAGTCTTGTAGTCTCACGAATACAAGAATAATTAAAAAATGGAATAACCCGTCAGATATTCCGTTAGTAGAGAGTAACGTTCTTTTAGGAATGTTGTCTAGGGCGGATAGCCCGTTATACGAGAGTAACGCAGACAGGACCACGAAGTGAGAAGTTGTTATATTAGCGGAAGAACAATCGGTAGCCATAGGAAAGTTCCGTAGGAGTTGTTGTTTTTTTCTTCACATTAAACCGTTCTTTCTACGCGTCGACATCCAGCACAACCAGTGTCCGTGCCGATCCTTCAAACCTAGAGAGATACAAGTTCTGCGGTCACAAAGCTACGCCACATCACAGATACTACGTTGCCACGTATGTAATGCAATGCCATGTCATTATACTGCGTACGACAGGCACGACATACACATTCCATGACTTAGAGAAACAAAAACGAAACAAAGAGAAAAAACAAAGACAATTCGAAAGAGAAAAGAAACAAAAAAAAGAAAACTAAAATATACCTGGTATATGTATATACTTCAGTATAGCAGCAAACCATCGTACCCCCACGTAGGGGACGTGGCAGACACTTGAAAAGAACGAGCTGGAAAAAAAAAAAGAAAATGAAGAAAACACCACTAGTCGTCAACAGAGTTAAGACTAAGAACCAAGGTAAAAATAACAGTCAAACCAAACAAAGCACAAGGCATGCTCCAGGTAGCGGCAGCAGTTTATGGTACGAGTAGCACAGCCAGGGTATCCCTGCTGGCCCGCCTGGTACCTTGCTACCCTGTCTGCCACCATCGTCCAGCGTTCGTCAACTATGCCCGGCCCCTCGGCGTCAGACAGTACGAAACAAGCAGAGCAGAATCGTCATCCACCCACGCCACACGACTCCTTCAATAAGGCTTATCAATCGGAGAAAGGAAGAGAAATGAAAATCACATAGGGTCACCACAAAGAAGACAATGAAATGAAATAAAAATAAACAAAAACAACAGGAAGACAAAGGAAGACCACGTTCGAACCAGCTGCACCAGTTGGTGGTACGAGTAGTATAGGCATATTCTACTTCTTAGTCTGCCCGGTACCTGGCTACCCTATCTGCCATCTCCTTCCTACTTTCGTCCACTGCAGTTTCCCTGCTACTCCTCTTCCCCCCCTTCTCCGCATTCCCTTGGTCGGGTTTTCTGCTACTCCTCTTGTTGCCCCTCCTCCCCCCATTCCCTTGGACACCACCCACGGCGGATGCGCGGCGCTGCCTGCTCAGCTCAGCTCCCAGCCTCGTGCCACCTCACCATGAACCGTTCGGCTGCTTCCAGGAGTGCATCAGATGAGAGGAATTTAGGAGAGCTTGTGGCGTGAAGTAGGACGAGTAAATCTGGACATCGAGTCCCTCCGCCCTACCTCTCACTTCTCTACCAGAGCACCTTCTCAGCTCTCGTCATCCATAAGAAGATCTGAATCAGAAGAAGCGAAGCACTGCTCCCTAGCTGCCAGAAAAACCTGCGTCCTTTACCCTTACCCTACCTCGGTCACCGCTTCACACTTGCCAATGCGCAGCTTGTGCTTCACCGTTGATGGATCAAAACATTCCTGCAAGAAGCAAATCCCCCGATACAAAAGAAACCTATGCGCAAGGTCTATCTATCTACTATGTCTCCTCCTCCTTTTTATGCTTTATCTACGATACTCTTATGTTTTGTCTCACTCCCTCCTACATTATGCGCTCGATACTTTATATTATTACATCCTACTTCTGCCTTGGGACGAGCCGCACCCAAGTTCCATCCCCATGCCATCGGTGTGGGTCTGTCATCCCCCCCCCCCTGTGCTCCTTCTCGATTCACGACGATTGTTCTGTGCTTCAGTTGTTATGATAACAGCGATATGATTTGCTCTTGCGCTGTTGCGCTGGCGCAACATTTTGGTCATAATACCCGCTTTCGGCAACAGTCGCGGAGGGCGCGCAATTTTTTTGGCCGCAGACCCAAAAAAATGTTGCGACCTCTTTCGTTCGCCGTAGGCGTTTTTTCAAACACTGTTTATGAAATTCGACATTGGCGAAAAAAAATGAGCTCCTATTTTGAAGTCGCCGCAGGCGATTTTTTGTTTAAGCCCTTTTTCCATTCGACTGTTTTTAACAAAAGAGAATTAGACACATTTCGCTGTTCAAAGTAGGCTGTCTCGTTTTATTGGCACCTTTTTCTGTTTGCCGTTACCGAAACAGATTTCAAAAGGCGCTTTTCTGTTTTCGCCGTCAGTTACTCAGGCCAGTTTTTTTTTGGTATTCGTTGGCTGAACTAACCAATCACAGGCTCTTGTTTACGTTACCTGTTGACTTGTTTTGAGTTTTGTGCTGCTTTTGGCCGTCGTGGTCGATTTTGTTTTGTGAGGCGATATTACGTAATACCCCACCAGGTATATACAATAGTTTCCACTTTAAACGTTGTTGTCGGTTGCTGCACTGCTCCTGGGTGATATTAGTAGTGTGGTGTGTGATGCAGTTGGTGTGGCGTGTGGAGTCTTTCATCACACTGCTGGGATATCCTCAGGTTTGCTGCGGTGGATGTTAAACGTTGTTCTCGGTTGCTGCACTGCTGCTGGGTGATTGTGCTGATGCGTGATGCAGTTGGTGTGGTGTGTGGAGTCTTCAACCACATTGCTGACATATCCTCAGGTTTGCTGCGAATGATTATGTGCTACTCGAGCCGTGACGTAGGAACGACATAAGAGACTGGGAGTAGGGAACGTCGCCGACTATGGCGAATGGCAAATATAATATTGATATGTTTCTCTCTGTTTGATGGATTGGCATGGGTGTGGCGATGCTGGACGTGAGTGTGATCAGCTCGTTTCTTCTCCAAGACACCCCAGGTCCTAAGGCATGCCGATACACACCTTTTCGAGGTTCTGGGGGCGCACCCAAGCGTCCCCTGGTCCCCGGGCTTTCGGTTCTCTAATCTCTAAATGTTCTATCAGAACAGAAAAAGAAAACATCGCTATCTTTACACGCTGCGTTTATAGCTTCGGCTGGTTCATGCTCACCGGAGAGCGACGGTGACTTCTTAAGAGGTTCATCACAGCAGCTATTAATAGCGCTTGTGTTTCTCTCGAGATTGATCACCCGCGGGTTCTCAACAGAGGCCTACACCTCGACCAAGAGGTGCTCCAGCGGTGGAAATTGATCGAAATTTGGGGTGCACACAATGAGACACCCAACTGAACGTTTACACTTCGTCACTTGCGGACAGCTACAGGTCTTCGCAGAAAAAAAACTACAACCCGCGAAATTGAGGCATGCTCCTGATTGATGGGGCGTGTGAGGGGTGTCGGGTGCGCCAGACGGCAGTCGTAGCCAGCGAGAAACCACTCACGAGGTGTTTCGTGTATTCGAAGCTGCGAGCGAGTATAGCACGAAATGCGCCCAAAAACGCTAAAATGTTTCATTTCACGCAAGGGAGAGCATAGCACCATTATGACCACATCACCGATGAAGAAATGGCCATCACTACAAGATTGCTGGTCTCCAAGCGCATGATAAAAACCTCGCAGGGATTCGTCGTTGAAGATGCTGCTTGGCACAAAACTACGTCCCCATGATGGGTAGTAAGTTATTGCGCCCACAAAGGTGCAAAAATGTGCTAAAACTAGTGTTGAGAATGAACAAGAGAATGGGGTTGATTTGATTTTAGATTTGTTTGGGTCTTTTTGGCTTGGTTAATCATTCTTTTTTATATATACTCAAGTGGTCGGGATTAAATCAGGGGCATTGCTATTAATAGTTGATTGATTAATCGTAATTGTCTGGTTTTTAGAGAAATGGAAGGCGTTCCCATGCCTGGATAACGTTGTTCGCGGCCACGACACAATTTCGTAATGTTGGGGCCTGAAAACTCGTGACGTAGGCCTATCACACGTACTAAAACCAGTCAAATCGTGACAAAATTCGTACGCTGATTGGATGATGACTTGATGACATAGCTTCTTAATTCCGCCGCCGATCGCAGCACGGCACAGCGCCTGCAGCACAAGCGCCTCACGGCAGATAGAAAGCTCTCGACGGAGGAAGCATCTGATGACCGCGCAGCAAGCAGCTAGCTGCTGCGACACGCAGCAAGCACGCCGCCCAGTCGTGTGATGTCACCGGACAACCCCGAGACGGAGACACAGATCACAGCAGCAGTAGGGGAAGAAGAGTACGATGACAAAGAAGCTTGACAAGCGGTTGCGAGCGAGAACAAACAAATCCAAAATGTATAAACCAGAGGCAGAGCAACCCCGACACCCCGACAGCGAAAGCATATATGCATCTGTTGGAAGTCGTACGATCACAGGGACTAGCTATGTCGTTGCTGCTGTTCTTGCAGCGTGTGTGCTGGTATTGTCGTAAAGAGAGGGCACCTACTCCCCCAAATCTGAACGTCGACTGGCGAGAAGAGACGGGGGAGGGGCATAAATAAGAATACCAAACGGTGGTTTAATTATTGCTGTAGGTATCATCGCGTCGTGGATGGCTGGGGCCTTTCGTAATTATCCCACATGCCCCAACGAATTGGTGACTTGGATACCTATGGTGTACACGTAGCTCTACCCAAGATCTCTCGAATGCGGCTTTTTTCACGGCGAGGTTCCGACTACAGCGCTCGTGGTGGCGTCCCAGCAGAGAGCACATGGCACACCTGTGTTGCTGTTCCCACAACACCGTATTTGGAGGTACGACGAACGTCAATTACTATTGAAACCGGGAATTGGTCAAAGTCATCCCCGCACAAGGCATTTGGAGGCACTCCTTGTACTCGCTGCGTTCTCCATACTGAGGTTCCGGGCCGCCACAGCACGAAGGCCTGACCCCGAGTGAGTTATGTTGTAGCCTGAATGACCAAAAGCTAGTTTGGCGATGCGGTTCTTAGATATCGAGAATTCTGGCCGGCCGCGGTTGAAAACGAATTCGGGCTGCAGTGCTGAGGTAGTTGTGCCGCCTGATCAGTCAGTTTTCACGGGAGAGACCACGGTGGACGACGGACATGAAATCGCCCAGCGCTCCTCTTATGTGACTGGACACAGCCAAAGAAGGAAACCCATGGTGAGGTTTGGGCTTAGCCTTACAGCTGTCGCAATCGGTCTAGGTAGAATGCTTAGAAATCCAGAAACAATTGGACGAAACGGTATTTTCATTGTTCATATTTTTTTTTTATATATTATGAAATACGTCAGCTGTTGGTTTAGTTCATATTGTACCAGGTTTAGTGCACCAAGTTGCACGCATGAAACGTGTGATGATGTAGCTATGAACGAATACTGGGCACACACCAACGGACGCCACGCCGTTGTCAGATGTCGTTCACGTCTTGCCCGCTCAGATGTGACATGCAGTAATCATACCAGGTATACTGCTGTAGTATGGTATCGTACCTGCATACCTATCGTGATATGTGTCATCTGGGTGTTGTAGAATGTTTCGGCCCTGACGAAGCTCTGCTGTATCCCTACGTGTATCTTTTAACGAACAGCTCTCGTATCGTCCGTGTTCTGCGTAGGTATCGCAGCTCAAGAGGCACTACAAATAGCAGCACCGGGCCTGCGACCTGTTATCAAGGTCCTTTTTTTCCGTGCACCAGCAGTGCATGTTCTAGCGGGCATGGGGGATACGAGAAGTGCTCGGTCATGTTGCAGCGCGTGCCTTCGTGCGGCTGTGGACTCAGACATGCGGCACACTAGGCCTCGCACCTTGACGAAGATACAATGTTGGTCAGCGAAGCGGCAGTAGGAGTGAGGGGAAAAAATTCCTTCGTTGGCGTCCAGGAGTAGCCCTTGTACTACCGATGTTGTGCTATGTAAACGCACGGGCTGCCTCCTCAAGTTGTACCTGTACCACGAAGAGAAGACCTGCAGGGAGTGGAGGTTGCGCAGGTACCCTATATCAGAGACAGAGCACGTTGCGCCAAGTACCAGAAGATGTAACGCATCTGCGACGCAGACCCTTCGACCGATGCTGCACTTCGCCCGAAGCCATTGGGGCACTACTTTGTGAAGTTGAAGTGACGGGGCGAGTGCTGGGCATGTGCGGTGAACCAGGCGACGCTGTGGCTGTGATACTTGGAGCCACTTGCATCGTCGTGACGATGTCAGCGACAGGTGAGGGATTTTTTTTGCTGCTCGTGTTTTCTTTGTCGGGGAATTGAGGGCGACCTACACACCACACGAAGGAGCCGGGTCGCGCGTTTGATACTTGAAGTCGTATGATATTGATCCTTGAAGTCGCAGCAGCAATACTACTCGCAGTGGAATGGCCGTGATTTAAACACGACTTAAGGAACCTTGCCGGGTTCTGTGTTTTGGTTTGTTGTTGGAGTAAAAAAATAGAGATGCCATTTTTTCAGCAGAAGCCACCAGGTATGCTGTTTCTAGAACGTACTAATAATAACTCCCGAACCAAATATTGTAATGCCTATTTAAATGATATTTAAAGGAAGCTGACATTGACGGATCTTGTAGTACCGCAAAAACGACTCTGATGCATTCTTGAACCCGAAAAAATGCTTCGGTGATCAACGCTGAAAGCACTACTCTGCCGTCTGATGGTAAAAGTGAATAACGTACGAGTTCACGCGCCACGGATGTCGTTTAACCCCTTTAGCGCCGCAGTCCCGATTTGGGGACAAACCAGTCTAATTCCAAGTGATTTGATCCCAAAGCGGGACTGCAGTACCAGAAGGGTTAAGCGGCGACAGTACCAACTACTGGCAGACCGACCGATGCCATCCTCTTAAGGAGCACCGCATACCTTACGTCACGAGCGCCATGATGAATTTTTACGGGTTAGGCGCTTTTAAATGGCCATAGTACAGGTATGCATATCTTGTGCAAGCGCAACAATGCGGACGTTCTAGTGGCTATGGTGGTAGAATAAGCTCTCCTCGAGAATCGGGCCAAGGAAGAGATCATGTGGGGTTCAGGAGCTGTGACCCCTTTCGTGAGGCGTGTTCTACAGGCCAGCTGCTTCGGAACATACAATGTTTACTTTGTAAACGTCAAAAACAAGTACATACGTTGTACGTAAGAGTCAATTGCAGTGCGGTCAGCTCGACCCCTTAAGGTATCACCTCAACAACTCCTGGTCTATATTATATGCCCACCCATCACGTATTTTGCAGACAGAGTACAGCCACCCCAATATCATACCAGGTATTAGCTACGAGCAGACCATCCCGTGTTTTCGTCACTCTGCAGCCCCCAAACCGTGAACTACTGTACGTCGAAGCGCTCGTGCTTTGTACGGAGGGCGGGACTCCGCCATTGGCTTGGATCGGTCGGTATACAATGCACGCAACCCGAAACGAACGGGCCCCTGTCCAACAATCAAACTGCAGTTTATTTTCCATGGTCAATATACTTGGAAAAGTATGCTTTGGCACACCTGCGCTCCGCCGCCCCTCTTTGGCGCACTTGCAACGTGCTTTGTGCTTTTGACGAAAGTCCCCGTCTCAGGACGAATCCAGTATTACGGGGGACCATAGTTAACAGGACCTACGGTACACACAACATCCTATATGTTTACCTATTTTTACTAACAATATTTGGTCCTGTTTACTATGGACCCCCGTAATAGTGTATATGGCAGGTCGTCCACCTAACAAGTCTCGCGAGACGCCTGCTGGGTCTATTTTTCGCAAGTCTCCCACCCATGAGATACACCTGCCTTCCTTCGGTCAACTAACGTCTGCCAGCGAACACCGGCTTTCCGCCCCCCTACTAAATACCAACGACCGTGCTCCCCCCGCAACACCTTTTCCTGTTCGCTCTTGTACACAAGGCGGAGATTTGACGTCAACTTGGAAGCGAGCGTCCCGACGTTTTGCGAGGAGTTCCTCGCCTGCGGGCAAGAGCGACACGACTGGAAAGTGAAGAGCTCTCCTTACAAAGGCGCGATAGAGTTTGGCAAGGCGGTGATTTCTGCAGCGAAGCACGGCGTAGCACTGAAACTGTGTTTGTCTTCCCTGAAACCTTGCGTAGATCGCGGTACTTGTCTCCAGGAGATTCCCCTTTCTGTGTGTGTCTTCGTTACTAGGGCGACGCACGCGCCCGACCCCATAGCGGTGGGTGAATTCTGGGGGGTGTGGTACCGAGCTAGGAACAGTGCAACCAGGCTTGTTTTCTGCCCTTGAAGCGCCGTACGGTGTTAGAGAAGGCTGACGAAAAAATATTTCTTAGCGATCGTCGGAAATGAAGTAGCCAAGCATTCCTCGTACGAGGAAGAATCACTCATATGTGCAATGAAAATGTCTCACTACCTTCCTGTAGGCACATGGTTCGCCTGCGAAGTAATGGGCTGGGGCTTTCGGGTTGAAAATGTTTTTGCGAGAAGTTGCCTGTTCCTGTGGGGCATTTTGTTTGCACAGGTACCTTGTGAAACCCTCCTGCCATAGAGGAAGGCCGACGGCTTCTCAAGAGCAACTTATTGTTTCCGCCGTTGGTGCGTTCTATATTTCGACATGCAACGCATCTTCGCAGCGAAACACCTAGCGCAACAGGTCACAAATAAATTATTAAATTCAACCATTCGACCATGTCGACCAAATATGCATAAATTATAAAATTTAACGTTTCGACCATGTCGACAAAATATGCATTTGGATAAAAAACATGAACTCTGTGTCAACTTCACCGCGAGTATCGCGCGCCTCATCGTTCGTTGTGTGTCGTCATCAACAGGCACACGGCGGGCGTCTGCGCTCTCTGCGTAAGTATTAAACGAATAGAGCTTCCTTGCTCTGTGCTAGATTGTGCGTCCACCAAAACTCGCATTTCCTCTTGCCCTATGCATACGAGCCAACTTGAAAAAAAGAAAACGAAGAACTTGCGGACCTGTGGGCCTTTCTCTCCTGATCCCATTCGGGTATTATCCCATCGACAATGTGGAGGAACGAAAGGTGTTCTCCGCAGGAGCCAACCGGAGGCCCACCAGCTACCCTGATTCCATGTCGGCAGCATCGGTCGTCCACAGCCGCGAAAAACCGAAACGGCAGAGAGCAAGATGCTGCATACCTCGTACCAGATGTTAATCTACAGTAGTAGTAATTGGGTCCCCAGCCGTCTTGGGTATCTTCGCAATCGGAAACTGACTTTAATCGATTAGTTGGCTGGCGATGTCAGGCGAGCGTAGCGAGCGAAAAATCCCTCCCCGGCCGAGGGGGGCCCGTTGAAGGCGCTTCCGGTGGATCCCGCGGAAGGCGCCGCCGGAGTAAAAAAGACTCCATTTGGCTTCGTTTTACGCTCAAAAAGTATGATGAATCGGCCAGGTTTTTCTCTGGCTTTGATCTTAAAAGGTAAAAAGTTTTTTAAGTTCGTCTCAGTTTCTCAAGACTGTAGGGATGCACCAGAAATATGGGCATGCCGTCCGCGTTTGGGGGTCTACTCACTGGTCTTGCGTTTTTTCGTAAAGGTAAAACCTCGTGCGGCAGGCAGTAGCAAACTAGTAATGTAACACAAAAAATAACATAGAAGGCAGACTGGAACCTCTTGTGTTCTACGACAGGTGCATAGAGAATTGATTATTCATCGCCGGCGATTCAGCGATTCAAGAGCGGTTCATAGTTGAACTACAGTAGCAAATACCATGCCATACCCTCCGTGGTATTGGATGAGCTACCAAGTAACACACAAAACCAATCTGTGCTTTACGGGGTTTCATTTCTGGGTCTTATGGTCTTCGCTGAACAGACACGCAGCTCACGGCGAGAATCGCTCAAACATTCGAGCCGGAGGTGCTCATCAACCACTGAACACTCAACAAACTAACGAGAGAGACATGGTTGTTGGCGATGGGTTCCGTGCGCCATGAGTTGCAGAAGAACTCTCTGTGTGCTCGCAGCGTGTATAGTTGGCTAGTGGTAGTACTACTTGGAGATGCCGGGGAATACGCACCCTGTACCAAACAAGCCTTCATACATGCAAGGAAACCCAAATGTGAAACAAAACGTTGGATAGTTGGCACCGCCGCAACTGACTATAATACCTAGCCAACTAATCACGAGCTGGCGACTATTAATCAGCAACTCACAGCCCTAAATATTGTGCTTGTTTGTTGCTGTTATTTGAAGATTATCATCCTCGGAGAATGTTATCGAAGACATTAAGAAATTATTCACTAGAGTTAGTGTAAACTATTTAGGAAAGAAAAACGATATTGCAAAATATCAATTATAAACTACCAAAAATATCAATTATAAACTACCAAAAATATCAATTATAAACTACCAAAAATATCAATTATAAACTACCAAAAATATCAATTATAAACTACCAAAATAAAAATGGCACGAAAACCTCATTCGGCCTTTTTTTTTTTTTAGCTCAACAACAAAGAGAGTGCCACGAACCTGCCCAATAGTTGAACGTATAAACGATGTTAGTTTATGTATTCAGTGTCTGAACAAAGGGTGTTGGCAGCTTAGGACACAGATGTGGTCGACAAGCCGCTTCCTTTTATGGCAGTTGGTGCAGCTTGGCATCGTAAGAGCGCCCACCGGGGAACCCGCCACCTAGATATATCTCCACACGACAACACCAGGAGGGGTTGTGTACAAATATATCTCAGGTAAGGACCGGCGGCGAGGGGTTTGAATCGCATCGTAAGCATTTTCCAAAGATTCCCAGAGGCGCAAATAACACGTAACGTAGTGAGGTGTGCTCGGGGACTCCGCGTGACGCACATAGACTCGTCCACTTCGTGTTTCAGCATGCCCACTAGCTGAGCCAGACGTGAACCGTGCTATTACGGCAGGGGTGTGCAGGTTATGAGTCCCAACTTTGACACTGACAGGTTATGAGCAAACTTTTCACACTGACAGGTTATGAGCCCAAACATTTCACACTGGCTGGTTACGAGCCCAAACATTTCACATCGACAGCTTTTGAGCCCAATAAACACACCCATGTTCACGTATATAGCCCCTCGAATACAACTATCCGGGTATTGTTGCCTGACTGAAAATGGCGTTCCCAACGAGAACAAGACTCGAAATAGTGATACCTTTGTGTTCGAAGAGAATTTTTTCACTCGCCGTCGAAAGTTGCCCTTTATGGAGCAAAAAATTATGGATGATTTTAAGTTATCTAAATAAAAAATCAAACTCAGTCTTGATAACCCCGTAAAACCCAGAGGATGGTACAAAGTATTCAGCAAGACGGGCTCCTGCCACATAAACGTCAGTTTTCTTTCTCGGATCACCGATATATGGAGACAAGTTGCTGATTTTTCCTGCCATTGGCGTGGTCGACAGCTGATAAAAAAGCAACCTGGTATGTTTTACATCGAGAATTTTGACCGTCAGCAAAATCAATCTCATAGAAATCAATCTCGAATGTCAATCTCACAGGAAATGCAACGACCAAATAGAAGAATCGGCGGAGCTACCCGCTATATTTGGGTATGATGTGTTGTTTACAAATATATTTATCAGATACCTATTATAGCTTGGCCCATGACATTGTTGCTCATCGGGCTTAGCCTGTACACGTTTTCTCAGGTCGTCGTCTTTTGTCGGGTGTGGTACAGTATCGAGAGGTCTTCGGTTTTGTGCCCTGCCGCCGTACATAGCACGCGATGCCTTCAGCCGCAAGCGACGCGTTCGACAGTTGGGGTACCTATTCTGTGTCGGGCACATCTATCTCTGTAGCTGATGGGAGGTTCTCGTGAGGAGAACTACCCGACATCGTGTGGCTGTATCGGTGTGAGTGTTGTCCGTGTCTATACATAGTTGGTATTTCGTTACAGATCTAGGTCACGGGTTGTTTTTTTCTCGTCCGGTTGAGTGTGAATTTATTTTGAAGTCGACACCTGCTAGGGTATAGGGGTAGCGTTTTTCTCTCCCACCCAAAGAACTGATGCAGGAAAAAAAAACCCAAAAGTGCGAACACCCCGATAAACAACCCCCCAAAGGCTGGCTCTATATCACGAAAAAAAAATGCAAACCACTGCGATGATAATATTCAAACGGTGATTTTAAAGAAGACCGGTCAGCCAGACAGAGTTTGGCCATAAAGCGGTACTACCTTCGTCGTAGCAAGCCTCGGTCAGTTTTTTGGAATGGAGACAAAAGAGGTCCTATACTAACGTCAAAGGAAGATACCCAGAAATTGCAGGTGCTACGCAACTCTGGGCGAAATTGTAAGGATTGTTTAAACATTGTTATAAAGACCAAGCGCTCTTTATATAGGCGCCGAGGGTGGTATACCCCTAACGTACGAGCATGCGTGAAAGGCACGCCCCGATGGCCGCACAAACGAAACGCGTGGGATACCACTCTCAACATGACTGAACCAACCCTGTGAAGAATACCCGCACGATCTCGCCATTGGGGCCGCCGCTGTCTGCGCTAATCTATATATATCCCCCGCTCAAGGTTTACTCAAACTCGATGGTATGCTTGCTTACTCGTGGCCGACTGCAGCAATAGCAGTGAACGGCACCTCTTGGCGTCGATCGCTGGCACAGGCAAATTGCATCAGCCTTCGCTCGAGACCGTAACGAGGCGGTCTACGATAGGAGTCCTCGTAGCCCGTTTTGGCCGAAACAGAATCTGACCAACCAGCTCCTTAACCTAAATGTCGCAGGAATGAACAGTGTGCTTGCGAGATGATCCGTGATGTATGCCTACTACTGCATGCATGCTTTGGGATTTTTCATCGGATACCATGTATTTTAATTTTCTGAAATCAGTTTGGTAGGGGGGTATAGAGCTCCTTTACCATAATTCAAGTCAGAAGAGCCTCAGAAAATGTGGGAGCTATCCCGGTAAGGCAAAATCGCGCGGCTAAAAGCGAGCGCCGCTCATGCAGGCTCCGGCACGATCACAGTCATGACCGTATGAGCAGGGCTTCGAGGTGGCCGACAGCACTGCATGCAGCAGTTGAGCATGCAGGAGTGACGCAGAAACAGATCATGCAGTAGCTAGCCAAGCTGCTCGCAAACTTACACTAGTTCCGTATCCAGGCTAACGGTCATTCTATACAGTACAAAACACAGTATATACCACTATATCCCGATAAATAAGGACCGTTCATATAATAGCATCCAATCTACGTGGCCCTTGCTTTGCAGGACAGATTGGTAAGCTATTGAGTCGTTCTTGCTTATTGCACTGCGAATCTCTTGACAGCGACCGTGGTACAAACAATGCCCGCGGCGAGCGTACCTCACCGCCCACACCTTCTGAGAGCCTCCTCGTGCTTGTCGAGTGACCGTCGACCTCACCAACACGCTTGCCTTGTCCCGCTTCCCTCCATTATTGTAATTTAGTTAGGATTTGTTGCATGTATTCCGTGAGGGCTGCACCTGCGCTAAACGTCCTTCTCGTTCATGAGCTTCACCGCTGTAAAACCCACACACTCAGCAGCAGTAGTTGAACAAGCACACGCGCTTGGGGGAGGCGCTGCCACACGTCGAACGGTTCAGGCTGAGCACTCGTCAGCATCCAGCTGCACATGCTCGCACGCCATCGTATAGTTCGCCCGTGACCGCCCATGCTCTTAGTGGCACGCCAAAGCGAGTTCGACCAGTCCATGTGCTGTTGCATTTTGCATCCCATATATTACCTTCGCCCTTGATTTTCCTTTCTCCCTCCCTAGATAAATACAGTATTAAATAGTAGTAGTTCAATTCCGGGGTTACATAGCAGGATATCACCCGCACCCCCCCGCCCGATGTAGGGAACCACGTTTTTAGCGCCCAGCTGTTGGGGGTGTCTCTATCAGGAGTAGGAACGGTGCCGTCGACAGGGATGCATGATGACTTGTCAAAAGGTTAGGGACGCAACAAACGAGTAAGCCCCCTTCCCTCCCCTTCGTTGCGGTACGCGCCTTGCATTGATTAATCGCGAGAAGAAGTCAAAACCTTTCGTCTCCCGTCACCTGGCGTCGATTGTTTCCTGGGAGAGTTCGGTTGACCCTCAGCTGGGGTCGAATATTTCATGGGAGGGTTCGGTCAATGGAGGCACAGGTTATGGTGGGGTCGATGGAACACGTGTACGGGGGAATCCCCGTCTTCCAGGCCGGGGCTGGGGCAGTTGCCCTTGTAGGAGTGGTACCTTATTATTTCATTTAGCTTTTTATCTGAGGAGGTTAATATCGTACCCGAAACATGACTTGGAAGGCGTTTTCTTATCGTGACCAAACCAACGTTTCTATGCGATAGTCCTACAATATATTTTGAAGTAGAAAATGTCGTACTGTATCAACCACTGGTGGTTTCTCTTTCGAGGAGCTCAACCATTGCACAAATATTGGGACAAGAAGGGCAACCACTACCGTTGGACGAGTCGCTGGCAGGCCCGCTACTATAAACTTCGCGTCGACAGTTCGATCGCCGCGGGCTACTGGACACACTGCCGCTACTCTGGCGCACACCGCTGTTGCCTCCGCCGGGATGACTTCCCGTTCGCAGTTGGACACTGACGCGGCCCGCGAACACCTCGTGCGATAGCTAGCTTACCTGCGTGCCCCACTACGACGTTAGGTACAGATAAGCCTCCTAGCCACCACACCCCGCCCCATGGTCGGTTATGTGCGGCGCCTTCATTGTTGCACCCTGCCGTTGCTGTGCCACTCTCCCTCCCTTCCGCACAGCGTCGATAATCTTGGGAGAACGTTCCCCCGGGATTTCGTCGCACGATCGTCGGCCCTGACGTTCAGGCGTTCTGTCGGGATGCCGTCACAGGTCTGACGGCAATGCCGCTCGCCCACGCAGACACAATGTGCCTCAAACAGAGGTCGTCGAGCGGACTGCATGGGGGTCACACCCTAAATTCGTCCACGATCGCCGGGTCTAGGGTCGGATACTTGGGTGCTCCCCAAGGTAGGAAACCACCCTTCGCCCAGCGGTCCTCAATGCGGCCATCGTCATCGTGTCCCGTGGCGATCTACCCTTCTTTTGTCTCGAACTTCGGATGCGTGCTACAGTGTAAATACCACGCTTTGGCCGAAATATGTATGACGGGTGGAGCTTAACAACTGACAACACTACTCAATTACCGTTTGGTTCTACAACATCTCTTCTAGGACATGAGCATTTGATCCTCGGGTTGGGCCTGATCGTTTTCTAAAAGCCAGCTTTTGGGGACGTATAAATCTTCTGAAGTGAAGAGCCTTGAGAACGTTGCAGGTGTACCCCTAGCAAAGCATGTCTCTTCAAGGCGTGTAACTTTACTGCGAATATTGGGACGCTCTCCTTCTTCGCCCACCCCGTTGACCTCTTTCGTCAAACACCAATTGGCCACCTTCTATCGGATAAGCCCTTCGAGTTGGTCTTGCCCCTTCGCACGAGCCTCCGAGTACATCCGCCGCCGACCTCGGGAGTTCGACCCAGTTGGTAGCCACCATCAACGTTTTATCGCAGGCTCTGCTACGGCTGAAATCAGCAGCACCAAAACCATATATTCGCGGTTCATTATATTCCCGTGCCATTCCGAAAGTATATTCGCGTTTGCATCGTATGTCGCATACCAACCCCTCGATCCATGCACAGCTCCATAGTAACAGGCGCCAGCGTGGATGCGTTTTTTGGGGGGCGTGCCATGGGACGGTATTCGGAGTTTTGCCCGTTTGAGCCCAGACATGTATCGCCGATGGAACTCCTCAACCGACGGACTGCTATCCCAGCATCCTCGATGGATCCGTTGTATTGTTTGTCAACCATACCTTGGACACCCATTAATAGCTACTGTATCCCCATTGGATTGTAGATCGGGGTTAGCTTTGCTACCTACTGTTCTCCAAAGTTGGTTGTTGGCAGACGTGTGCAAGGGCTCCGCGAGTGGAACGGGTTCATTCACTAACTTGAGGTGCTATTCCCGACCACAGGCCGTGTTCCTCGTCGCGGTTTACGACAACAAATGTCTCGGTGGTCGCCGCTCCGGCCATAGAGTCGAAGCCACCGTCGTGTCCGCGGAAGGGGGCATGTATGTCGCCTAAAAACAAATAAATGTATGTATAAAAGGACGCGTGGTACAATAGGGTTTGAAAACGTTTTTTGTCCAAAATATATTTTCACGTGAGGAGCTCCTCAACCCTTTCAAGATTTTACGGTTTTATTTCGCGGACTACTCACCTAGAACTCGACTAGTTTGTCTCCAGAAGGGGGACGGCAGCCCTAAAAAGGTTGAGGGCATTGAGGAAGTACTTATTACGAGGAACCATCGTAAATAGGACCAAGTATTGGTAGTAAAAATAGGTAATATATATATGTTTTTATGTATGCCGTAGGTCCTATTAACTGCGGACCCCCGCAATAATAAGGTATGCCTTATAAAACAAATGCCAATATTTTTGCATGCAAAACCGAGACCATGGGATCCCTCATCGGGTAACTTATAGGCATAGGACTTGTTACTGGAACCGTTTCAGAGTTATGTTTGACTCATCTTTCCCACGCTAGGGAGTTCAACTTTTTTTGCTCAATATGTTGTGACGGGTTTGAGCTCCTCAAGCAAGTGAGCAACCATGCACCGCTTAGTGAGCTACTTCTATATGTACTTGAATATCTGTTTCTGGACTATGCGTAGCGCAAATTTCAAGTTGGTCGGGTTTTTCTTCGTGGACAAAGTTAGTTTCTTGGAACTGATGATCCGGGTGAGATTTTGAGCTCCTCCTTCATGTGAAAAGAACTCAAGAGAATATGCTGCCCCCCGCCTTGATGCCGGGGCGTTGCTGATAAAATATTGTTAATAAGTGTACCCCTTATGTAGCATAATCTCCTGCCACAAGCGTGGTGTGAGATTTCGGTTGCCCGCCGTCACCTGCGCTGTGTGCATTATTCAGGTCAGGCGGAAATTCGGTGTCTCCTTTCATCTCTGTTGCGACCAGACGTCCCACTTTCGATATAAATTCCACCTCAAAGACCGGCGCACTGGGGGGTGTGAGGGCTACATTTTATTAAGCCTGTGTTGTTCGTAAAATATTGGGAGAACATTTTCCGGGGGCTCTCACCTACGCTTGGCGCCATTATGTCCCACCATTTGGTTCGGGTTTACATTTGCCTTCAATTCATTTGTACGGGATGTTTAATTTCAACAGCTGGTACCATAACCAATCGAACGATCCAATCGTCGTCGGCATCGCACCAAGGACAAAGATCTTATAGCCGTTATTCCCGGAACGTGTTGTTTTCCATTTTTTGGGGGGCGGGGCGCGGGCCGGCGAGAGATGTGGGGGGGGGGGGTGGGCAGGGCGATTTGGGCCCGCTTTCCTCGTCCGAGTTGACTGGATATTATTATGAGCCAACTCATCGAGTATGTTGGATATAGTACTGCATATTTAGCCTCGAATGCCTGTATCTTGAACGATTCTACTCGCGGATTCACAGCTCTGCGTTTGTGTCGCTTTCAAATAACCGCCTCGATTCCGGGAGTATATCTTGTCTGTTGATTGTTTGCTGGGTTTGGTAAGAGCGATTTATGTGTTGGCGTTCTAGCGAAGCGGGGGCTGACATGAAAACAACACGCACGCGGAGATTACAAGGCGGGTTCAAAATATACGTAGGTGATGAGTAGGCAGCAAAGTGTCAACCGTGCACCTATACATCCATTTCTATCGTTGAGGTGTCCTCGCATGAACAGAGCACCAGGCGTATCGAACTCGTAGCAGCCCTGGCGGCCGACCTTGAAACAACTTTTCGACAAGCCTCCGGTAGGGGATTCACTTTGCTGCCCTTAAGGTGTTTACGTTGAAGGGACCACTCGGCCGAGCGACTATTATATTAATACCTGTTTTATTTGCGGTCTGTACGTGTCCCATGCTCTTATGGCCTCGCGACACGAACCGCCATGGGATTGCTCTGTAACACTGCGCCCACAGAAGGGACTTCAGGGCCAAGTTTGAGTAAGGTACAGAGGTTCTTACCAAGCACTGCGCCAACAAAATACTTCCCTTGACCATTGCTTGAGTAAGATGTACAGAGCCACTCGCCCCGAGTGGCCTGAACGCGGTAATTTAACACTTTGACACTGCCTGCAGTCCCGCTGGGGAGGGCAAACTGCTATACCTAATAGTGTGAGTGGTTCGTCCCCAAAACCGGGATGGCAGTCTTCAAAGAGTCAAATGAGAGGAGCGGGCGTGCCGTAGCTTTCGTTTTTTCACAGAGACGCAACAACCGCCGTCTCTTAACTTCGCAACGCTCAGACGTATCATACGCCCCCCTCCCCCCCTCTGCCCGCCCCTCTAGTATATACCTGGTATACATAGGGTGGAGTCGGTTGGCGACGACGCTGTAAAAGACGCCTTTCACTACGTGAGCTAGACAGCCAGGGTGTCACTTTTTTCTTGTTTTACTTGTTTTTTATTTTTGTTGTTTGTTTTGGCAGGCACCGCGGCTGGCGGTCGAGTTGGATCATTTTTTGTGTGGAGAGAACCTTCCTTCCGCGCATGGGAAATGATCGTATTGCGTACTGTGCATATGGTGAAGCACTCACGCGGCAGTTACATAGTAAAACCATTGCTGTTTCTGGAAGTTGCCATACCAGAAATCAAATCTATTCATTGACGCCGTCATCCATATCCAATGAAAATCCGTATCTAAAGCGATTCTTAGCAAGACGCAGCTCGGCCCTCATGCGACTCCTCCAACACCTCACGCCGCTTCGTGCGTGATGCAAGCAATGTCTGTCTGGCGGTCGAAAACCCGATGCGCTCCGTCCCGGCATTGTAGGGATGCGAGTGTCTATGGTCATACCACTACGGCCACATGCGTGCTGATGAGCACACACACACCCTTCCCCCCCTCTCCGCTGCCGCCACATTGTTGCGGTGGACAACAGGTGACGGCCTAATTCACACGTCCAGCACGCAATCTGCCACCTCATGGAGGGGAGAACACAGCAGAGGACGTTTGTTGCGGCGATTTGGAGAAACATAAAAAGGGCACCGCGAGGACGGAGCTCGGCAGTGGCGTCCAGCATCGATTCCGCCCGCCCCCCGGAACTAGCTCCCTGTCCAACACCAATTGAGAGACTCCAAAGTTGTGTTCAAGAAAGATGGCAAGCATGGGGAAAGGTATATTTTGGCATTGGGGATCTCAACCAACGGCGAAGGTGCAGCGGCAAAGGTGTACCTGGTGTAGCCAACAGCCCCCACAGGTAGATATGGGCCACAGTCGGTATGTGATGCACGTGTGCCACATGGCAGGGACGTTAACGTCTAAATGCACGTTGTATGGCCTAGTATATTGTTTCCGTGGTTTACGGCACATTATTGGACTTTAGGTACAGTAGTAGCGCTCCTCATATACTTAGAGTTTAAACATGCTGGACTGGAGAGGGCCTCCTTTTGCGGCCAGTGGGGTTGCGTTAAGAGGGCCCGTCGATACCGTCAGATATGTTGTATGTCACGCATGTTGAAGGCGACAAATCGATCTACTGCACCAACCGCGTGACATCTTCATTATTCGGCTGTCTGTGGATGCATACTGTGCAAGGCCTAGCCATTGCAAGCGATGCGTACAGTTGTAGATTTACGCAACATACCAGTACGCTATACCAAGCAGGCTATACATATTGCGTTGTTTACACATGAAGTGCATGATCACGTGGCGTGCGACATTGATCAACAATGCTGAAACACGTAAGCTATACCAGTGAACTATGCATCACATATTTGATTTATACACACAAGAGTGCGTGACTATGTCGTACGCGCAGGAGCACCAAGAGGGTGTGCCCTTACTGCAGGCAGGGGGATGATTGACTGTCAGCTGCCGATATTATGTTCCCGTTGCGAAGTGAGCCTAGAGGAAAGTCAATACCCGGTCTTCCGATGCAGACTGTGCGAGCTGATTCCCCGTTTGGGGATAATTTACCGTTCTACCACGCACAATGGTGGAAGGGGGCATCGCTTCAAGGTTTGCGAGTTCACCCTTCGGGCAGATGATCTATATATCTACAGATAGATCATCCAGTTCCTCACTTGCCGTTGGGAAAGGTAACACAGGATTTGCATAGTACAGATCCAACCCATGCATGGAAAAGTTGTGTGCTAGATCTTGCAGAATATACGGGTCCCGCCCCGCAACAGGGGCTAAATCATGGGTACAAGATCGGGAATGTATCAGCCTTGAAATATCTAGATATTAAACTGGGGATGATCTGTACATGATCTGTCCGAGTTGAAGAGTTAGCGGGAGTTGATATTGTGGAGAGAAGGGGTAAGACGGAAATAAGGGTATCGAACTCGTCTTGGGAATATATGAATCGACAAAAGGGGAACCAGGAGGATGAGGTTACTGGTGGGCTCAAGCAAAAGCAAAATTGAGAAGAGCACGACGGCAAAGGGGGGCCCTTCCTAGCTTGGGCGCCGGTAGATGATGTGCGAGGTGGGACAAACGTACCGGTACGTTTTCGTAGCAGTAAGAAAGACGAGAGCGGCCTTGGGACCAAACCACGTACCAAACACGGGAGGAAGACGTGAACTGGTGGCGGCCGTGAAGCAACAGCTATAGCTGCAGAGTACGAGTACAAGTTTGTACGGAGAATTGGACCTGCTGTGCACGCTGCGTGGCCCCAACGCATTTTGAGCCAGTTCTGACCGGCGCACCTCTCGGGGGCTTGGTGTGGTCTCCGAGCTCGCTTCTCTGCCAGCCGATAAACCAAAGCAACTGGGTGTGGTGGGCGTGCTGGGTTTGGCCGTGGGGCGTCTGGCTTGGGCGCCACACCGGGCTTCGGCGGTGCACGGTATCGACTACCGAGCTTTCCTCATGCGGGCCTTGAGCTGTAGGCGCCCGTGCAGGGGATTTCACAGCCCTGAACTATCCCGCTACGGGCATATCCAGGACGTTCGTGCCTGCCGTAAGGCTTTGGCAGTGCTGGGGGCACCGTCTTTGGCGGGTAATAGACCTGCGTACCGAAAGTACACAGAAAACGCGATAGCAGCATTCGCGCGTTCGCCTCATGATTGGTTACCTGGTGTTCTGCAGAAATATACGCGTAGAAACTGCACGGTATCCCGCAGGCTTGCAACGGTATTCGCACTGTGCATACGGTGTCTCGCCGACTCGTCACGGCAACCCACAGAGTTACCACGGTATATCCTGGACGACTCCTCACGGTATTCTACAGTATCCCATGGCTTTTTGCGGTATCTCACCGACCTTTGGTATATCTCGCACCGTACAAGTGTTCGTATGTGTACTGTACTGTAGTGTCATACTGCTTTTTTTTTTTTTTTTTTTTTGGCGGTCACCACGGCTGGCGGTCAAGTTAGGTCATTTCTGTGCGAGGAAAACCTTTGCTCCGCACAAGGGGGATGATCGTATCACGTATATGGTGAGGCACCCACGAGGCAGTTCCATAGTAGACCCATTGCTGTCTCTGGAAGTGGCCATTCCAGAAATTCTATCAACTAAATAATGCTGTCCTCCATATGCAAGAAAATCCGCCTCTTAAGCGGTTCGTAGTAGGATGCAACTCACCCCTCATGCGACTAGCCCAACATGTCACGGCGCTTTGCGCTTGGTGTAAGCAATGTCTGCCTGGTCGGTAAAAACCCGACGCCCTCTGTCCCGGCATTGTAGGGATGCGAGGGTCTATGGTCGTACGACTACGGCCATGCATGATAATGGGTACACCCCCCCTCCACCCTCAACTATTAGGGCTGCAGTCCCGTTTGGGGACAAAACTACTTGAATGTTTTGAGTTGTTTTGTCCCCAAAACGGGACTGTAGCCCCAAGAGGATTAGGAAGACTCCTAGGAGCACAGTTCGCGGCGCCTCTATGTATATCGCCTTGATCTTAAAAAAAAAAAAAAGTGAGACTCTTAGGAAATTCAGTTCTAGGCCCGGATCCATCGCTCGAGAACTATTCTTGTAGTAATAACACCAGCCTGGAGATGGCGAGGATCGTCGAACCTCATATTTGCAGGCTGTGGCATACTTCGATCGCGCGTTGCGGGGAAGTTGATGCATCTCGTCTTGCGCAGGCAGATGATTCCGGTGTTTGCCCCCGAGACAGTCAGGTCTAACGCCACGTTCGTATTTTTATACGCGCATCATGAGCGCAACCGTCGTCGTTCATAGACCTCTGCAGGCCTATCGGCGGCCGCGAAGCAATGTCCACCGCTATACCCGAGTGCGGTATCTCGTGCATATATCTAGAGTTTTTCAGACGCCCCCCGACGTTCCCCACTACCTGGTACAAGCACTTTTCCGGGTGTTAACTTTAGCGGATTCGCTTCTCGTTTTTGTTTTCATTCGGGTTCAATTCAACTCATACGCGCGTTGTGCACTTTCCCAAACTCAACATACCAGCGATGGCATGTTGACACCACGCGAGACAACCCTTCTCCAGCCCTGCCGCGCCGATCAATATTTCACGTGAGTCCCGCCGCCCCTCTGTGTAAACAATGCGTTTGGTTTTTTTTCTGGCTTGCCACGGGCATGTGTACGCGGCATGTCGGGGCAAGCCGCAGCTTTTGCCACGGCAAGGCCCACGGGGTTTGTCGTTGCCCATGGCTCTTGCCACCTGCACGCGCTATGGATATGTCCACGGCACCTGCTGTGGAACTTTCCAAGGCTGTCGACGGCAATACCACGGCTTGTGACACTGCAACCCCTATGGCAAGTATCACGGCAATGTCCATGGCGATCTCCACGGAAACAATCCCCGTCGAACCTCGCGCAGCAAGCCTCACGGGAAGCCGCATGGTAAAGTTTACGGCAGGCCATGGCAACGCTGTCCGCAGGAGCCGTCGGAGACCCACTCGACCCCCTGAACCTGCTCACAACGTGCAGAATCACAACAAGGCCTCAGAAGGAGCCGCCGGAAGCCCATCCGGTCCCCTGATCCCACGCAAGCGCGGATCCCACGGCCCCACAGGTTGGGTACGGGTGTGCAGACTGACGTGGATATCGCTGCAGGGCTTTTGCCGTGAAGCATGCCGTGGGGCTCACCATGGATACTGCCGAGGATATTGCAGTGGGACTTGCCGTATGCCATATCGTGGCTCTTGCCGTGAAACTTCCCGTCGGCCGGCATGGTGTGCCGTGGGCATAGATTGCCGTGGCGTATCCTTTGCGGAAGTTATTCTTGACGCAGTAGCGAAAGACGTACCCCCCCCACCACGACACCCACACAAACCCGGGTGGTGCGAGACTGCGGAAACCTCAGCCGCCATACAACTCGCATGGGATGCGAGGGAGGATTCCCGTCGAGTCATGCGCATCAAGAAGGACAAAACCGCGTGGAAGACGCTGAGGACGGCGGGCGCGAATCTGCGAAGGGCGATAGATACAGCGTTGCACGCCTACTTTGAAGAGTACCTTGCTGAAACAGAGAGACTGCTCGCCGACAACGACCAGCGGGGTTTCTACAAACACTTGAAGGGCACGGTGGGATTGGACGGTCGAAAGGCGAGAAGCGAGCAGTTCATCCGGGACGAGGATGGCACGCTACTAAGGGACAAGGTGCGCATTCTTGAACGGTGGGCGAGGTTTTTCGGCACCCTCCTGACCACGAAATCTTCTAAGCTTGACCCAACCATCAGCGCTCTATTTCCACAACGGCCGTTGGCACCATCGCTTGGAGATGAACCGACCATGGATGATATGACGGCGGTTATTCGGGGTATGCCAGACTGGAAAGCGGTGGGACCAGACTCCCTTCCGGCCGAGTTACTAAAACTCGACCACCCCGAATTCATCCGGTACTTTCACAACTTACTTGTCAACGTGTGGAGAACGGGTAACGTCCCCCAGCAATGGAAAGATGCGATCATTAAGGTCTTTCATAACAAGAAGGATCGCTCTGATTGCAACAAGTACCGGGGGATCTCGCTTGTTGCCCATTCAGGCAAGGTTTTGCTGAAGATGGTCGCTTCCCCGCCTCAGTAACTACTGCGAGGCCGAAGGGATACTCCCCGAGGAACAGTGCGGCTTTCGCCCAGCACGATCAACAGTCGACATGCTGTTCGTCGTGCGCCGACTGCAAGAAATCGGACGAGCTAGAAAAATCCCCCTGTGCATGTGCTTCATCGACCTGCAGAAAGCATATGACTCCGTCGGCAGCGTGCCAGAGAAGATGCAAACCGTTATCCGCCAGTTTCACGAAGGCATGCGAGCCCGCGTGCGTACGGATGACGGCGAGCACTCGGAATGGTTCGACGTCACTCAGGGGCTGCGGCAAGGATGTGTCTTGTCACCACTTCTGTTCAATGTCTTCTTCGCTGCTGTGATACACGCCGTGCTGGTACGCTTCAGTGAAGACCCAGATATTTTGAGGGACTTGGTTCACCTCGAGGAGGACCTCGGTGAGGACGGGGTGAAGGTTGACCCACTAACTTGTGTACGGAGGGCAGTATGGGGTATGCTGTACGCGGACGA
Source organism: Macrocystis pyrifera (assembly GCA_031763025.1). Lineage (NCBI taxonomy): Eukaryota > Phaeophyceae > Laminariales > Laminariaceae > Macrocystis > Macrocystis pyrifera. The sequence goes on along the minus strand of JASSKH010000020.1, from coordinate 2,677,648 downwards.
TGCAGGCGTTGTGTCTAAGTCGGCGGAAGGCCTTGCGAAGATGATGACCGTCATTGTGAGCGTTTTCGAAGCAGCAGGCCTCGCCGTATCCGAAAAGAAAACGGAGACCATGCTGCTGCGGACACCGAATCAGGCACCCCAGACCTCACCACTCGTCATCGAAGCGGCGGGACAGAGATATAGACAGACGACGCAGTTTTTGTATCTGGGCGGTCTTGTCGTCGCAAGCGCTGACATTATGCCAGAGATCACACGACGGATCCGACTCGCGTGGGCATGCTACAATCGGTTCAAACGGGAACTGTATGATATGGAGGATGCCCCGTTCACTCTAAAAGTGCGCATGCTAAAGGCCGAGGTGATGGAGACCCTGCTGTACGGGTGACTGACGTGGACTCTTGGTCAGGAGCACTTCGCTGAACTCCGAACGGCACACCACAATCTCCTACGGATCGTTGGCTTCCAGCGCCGGCAACGCACTGACCACCTCATGCCGTACGCCAAGGCCCTCAAAAAAGCACAATGCGAGAGCGTTGAGACGATCATCCGCAAAAGACGCCTCCTCTTTGCGGGGGCCGTACAGTGGGCGACCAATGAGCGGCTGACCCGCAAGGTGATATTTGGGACGATGGCTGGTGGGGAGAACCCAGGACCAGGCCGATCGGAAAAGACCTGAGCCCAATGTCTAGCAGACGACCTCAGGGTTTTCCAAGCCACTGAGGGGTCCACGGAAAGCTCCCCTCTGCTGTTCGGAGTAGAAACGGTGTTACGGCCGAGGGCGGCTACAAAGAGCGGGATGTGGGACCGGGGGGTCGTCGACGCGGCGGACTGTTTCATGGCGAGGTGGCACAGGGACGAGGCACAGAGGAGTCGGCTACGCCACGCAGCTGAGGACGCCAAGAACGGCGACAACGGGGGGGGGGGGAGGGGGTAAGGGCAGCCGTACAGATACAGCTGTCGACGAATGCAGAAATGAAAGGACAGATCGTGTGGCTAGGCATCGGTTCGACTAGAAGCTCTTATAGACTGTTGCCTGTAGCTCCCTCTCTTTTCGTGTCGCTTCATCCGCGCAGCAGATATCTGTCCTTCCTGAGTACGTATGCTGTCCGTCTGGCAGCCTTTTTAAGTCCTTGCGTCGTTTTTATTCTGTTTTTCATTTCATTTTTTCTTGTTTTTTGTGTTTCATTGTCTTTTTGCTCTTATTTTTCTTGTCCTGCTTGTGTTGTTGTTTCTCGTACCCGGTACGCTGACATTTCACTTGCTTGACACTTGAATTTGCGATTATTTTTTGTTTTTGGTGTTCCTCTGTCACACAGTCTGTGACCACGGAATCAGTATCTCTCTAGGATAAGGAATCAGGACGGACGCAGGGTGTACTGATGAAGCTGGGTAGAAAGGACGATTTAATGTGAAGACAACAACAACAACAACCGTGAGCCTTGTCGTTCGCCGTGAGGTTTGCCGTGGCGTCCGGTGGGGATTCTTGTGGCGCTTGCCGCAGGGCTTGCCACCGGCACTGCCACGAGAAAGTAAGTACGGTAGGCCGGTCGAGCAAAGAACTTGCAATAAACAATCAGCAACAGTACTCTTGAACCAAAAGCTGGCATTCATACGTCTTTTAAAATAACACGCCGGGCTTTTTGCGTTGTAAATGACGGTGTATACGATAGTCAACAGTGCCGCGCGATGTCGGCCTCGTACGGTTTCCTGGCAGGGTCTTTTTAACGCGTATAGAGATCGGAAAGGACGGAGAGTAGCTCACTAAAGGAAGAGGTACAACAGCCGCAGTATCTTGTCTGAGTCCACAAGAAAACAATAACAGCCGCGGCAGCAGCGTAAAAGTAATACCGGCAGCAGTGGCAACGCGTTGACACACCCTGATGCATCGTTTATCGTCGCGGCTGGTCTACCGTATACTACTGTAAACTTCTTCAAGGCACTAAATCGAAAAATCTCGTCGCTGACCAGTAAAAGCCCCCGACCTATCAATGCGATCGTGCGCGCAGACTCTACATGCAGATGCGCTACGTACGGCGATGATGCCATAGAAGATAGAGCCGACATTCTGTGCGAACAGGCTTCATCGTCGTTCCTTTTTCCAAAGCCCACAGCACGTCAACTCAGAGCTGGTAGGCAGAGCATCGCCTCCGTGGTGTGCGGCAGAACAGTCCTCGGCAAGGAGCAGCCCCAACAAGAAATACATACATACAGGGCGCCGTCCTGGCTATACATCCTTTATACCCGTGAAGGCGTCACCTACTGAGCTATAGGGGTAAAAGACCGATCGATTACCCAGCCCAGGGTCGTCCTTATAGCACTCCCTCTGACCGGCGGCATCCTTGGGGCGTCGGTACCACATACGGCCGTACGCTGACCCACCCGTATCCTTTCGATACCTGGGGAACCAAGGAGGTCTGTTTTTAGGGACGCACACGCAAGTGTTTCTATAAACGGAATATTCAAAGCGAGATTCGAACCCCGTGTCCTCGACGGCGTCGAATGTGATGGTATCCCCCACTAAGCTATAGGGGTAAAAGACCAATCGATTACCCTGCCTTTGTTCATCCTTACAACATCTATATAGGGCAGACCGTCGCTTACGTTGGGGGCTACCGAGGCCCCCCCTACCTCCGAGGGTACACGGAACCAATGTCTAGGACTTCCAACGATGCCAACGCCCCAACGGGTAGGGTTGACCGTAACCGGACCAAGTCCGGCGGGAAGGCCTCATAGCCTCGGATTTGGTTGGTGGGTCAGCTCACGCAAGTCCCACACAACCCGGGGTAGATGACTCTCCCAGGGGGCTATCTCCACCGCACCTGCCCCTCTCGGGGGTCAGGTCAGGTCGGGTCAACGTGCCCAAACGCCAGTGGTAACAGCAGCATGTTCTGATGGAGCAACGGGAGCTACCTGGTATGGGTTGAACCGACACACGGCACGAAATTGGAACGTGGAAGCGTGGTGAGCTTAAGCTTCATTTTTTGCAATCCGCCTAACGACGAAAAAAAAAACGAAAAAAAAAATCCAACGATACACACGGGGCTGCACGCCTCTACCCACGGGGTTTCTCTACATACAAATCGGTTACACACGGGGCCAAGGGTCCAAAGAAGAGGGCGGTGGAACCGGTTGGCCAGGGTCGAGAACAAACCCGCCCTTCTACTGTACGATACACAGGGGGGCATGTGTTCCACGCGCTCTGTCGACGCGAGGCAAAAGGGTTATTCACCAGAGGCTAACCCTTGAATCACTGGGCTCGATCGCGAGTCTATACCAGGTGTGCTCTTAGGTCGGCGGGTTTCGACGCAGACGCGGAGCATACACGATCTACAGGGGCTAGCGTTAGGGTTACGGTGAGGCCGAGGCCCAGTCTCTCCTCGCTTGAGGAGCCAACGAACCGACATCCGACCACAAAGTTGGGAAACCCCGACACACAATCGCACGAGATAGGCCCCCGTGGAATAACCTTGAAATAACCGGGACTGTTCACGGATCTGGTCAAAATTCGCGGACCGGATCACCCCGGGTCCCCTGACTCGACCCGACCCAACCCGACCCGACTCGACCCGACCCGTGAGGTTTTGAAGACCTCCTGACCCGACTCACAGCTTGGGCCATGTCTAACTCCACCCGTCCCCGTGAGGTTTTAAAGACCTCCTGACCCGACTCGGAGGTTGGGTCATGCCTAACTCGACCCGACCCGTGAGGTTTTGAAGACCTCGTGACCCGGCTCACAGGTGGGGTCATGCCCCGTGCACAGCCCTGAAAAGTAACACATTCGATCCACAGCTAGCGCTCTGGGCGGAAAAGTGAGGACCTTTTAGACATAAACATGAATACCAAGCGGTCTTTATAGTTACGCTCAGAGCGGTACTGAGTCTTCTCGGATAAGGAGCTCGGCCTCGGTGGCGAAAGCTTGGGGATCCAAGCGTGCAACCTCCAACATGCCAACCTGTAAATTGCAACTCCTACGGTAGGCATAGCGAGGCAAAAAAAAGGGGGGTCCTATATACCCTGTGTATTTATCCTTGAGCCGACCTACCGCCCTACCGGCGGGGTGGTGGTGGTGGTGGTGTCTCCAGGCGTGGCGTTCAACGACGCCTCCAACGCTCTCAACTCCGCGGGCGTAGACCGCATCTCACGCTTCACCCTCTTCACTATACACAATATCTGAGACAAACCACGTTTACATACGCACGTACAGCAAGGATCGCAGACAAAAAAAACGGGTAGAGAGCTGTGAAAAAAAGAAGGGGGGGGGGTTTCAAGGGGGTTGTCCAAGATGAAGATTTCACGGTACATAGTTAGGGGGCGGGCGGTACTTTTTGGATGGATGGTGGGGGGGGGGGGGGGGGGGGGGGGGGGGGGGGGGGGCTTGCTTCGCTGGCTGGGGGGGCACCTTATTTTGTCTGAGGCTCTTCTCACTCGATTATACTACAGGAGCTCGATACTTCACCAACAACAGATTTTGCTAGACAAAATAATCAAAATGCAACCCGATGACCAATCCCAAACGCCTTTATTATTACGGGGGTCCATAGATAATAGGACCTATGGTATACATAAAAACCTATACATTTACCTAGTTTTACTAACAAAATTTGGTCCTGTTAACTATGGACCACCGTAATAGTAGCATCGATAGGTAAATCAAGAACAACATGGCGAAAATATATTGATATTCCAACGATTTTGGGTTAAGCGGCTCCCGTCAGGCGATAAAAAAAAAAAAACGGTGGGTAGTTTTGGGGGAGGGCGGGGGTTGGCTTGCTCTGTTGGGATGGCACCTTCTGTTGCCCGAGGCGTTTCTCACTCGGTTGTATTACGGGGGACCACAGTAAAATAGGACCAAACATTGTTAGTAAAAGTAGGTAAATATATAGGTTTTTGCGTCTACCATAGGTCCTATTAACTATGGACCCCCCCGTGAATAGAATAGGAGCACTATGCCGCACCCGCAACAGATCTTTGAGGAACACACATAAAAAAAAAAAAAAAAGCAACCCGATTACCAATCCCAAAAAACCTATAGCGTAGACAGGTATATGAACCAAACAATGTGTGAAGATTTACATATTTGGAATCTCAAAACGATTTTGGGTTAAGGGCCCCCCCCTTCAGGCAGCAAAGAAACGGCCATAAAATGCTACCCCGGTCGTTGCACGCCTCTGGTTAGAAAATATTTCGGACAGACGGGTGGCTCCTCAGCTCAGGAGCGAAGCACAGGAAAGAGCGCTGAAGTCGCACACGGGGGGTGCTGCGATCGTTTTTCCGAAACCGTCTACTATTTCCCAGAACGGTAAAAAAAAAGGTTTCGCCAAAATACCGAACAGAGGTGCCGCCTTTTTTGCAACACAGATATATATGGTCGATGAAAAAAGCCTTCCGAAAGGAAAATGTTCAGGTTTTTTTACAGCACCCTCTTTTTTTTTCTGTAGTTTGTCGACAAAACGAGGGCAGAAGAATGATCGCACCCCCTCATGTGCAAACTCAACGTTATCCATCACGGGGGACCATAGTAAATAGGACCTTAAGGTAAACAATAAAAACTATATATTTCCCTATTTTTACCAACAATATTCGGTTCTATTTACTACTCTATGGTGTATGGTCCCCCGTATTCCCAGTCCATGCGCCATGCAACGACACGGAGTCAAAAAAGCAGCACAAACCGAAACGGTCGAAAATGAGAGAATGAAACAAACCACTGCTGTGGTAGGATGAATTTACGGACGAAATCACGAACCACTCTGTCCCGGAATGTAGAGATCATTTGAATGAAATTTGACTCTTTAAAATTGGTTCTTATATTCCGAGACAGAGTGTAAACGACAGAAAAGTCAAAACGACGACAAGCTGAAAAGGTCGAAAAAAGAGAATGAAACCGGTGTGGCGGGAGTTCCATTCAAATTCCAAGTAGTTTGTCCCCGAAACGGGACTGTGGTATTATTACGGGGGTCCATAGTTAACAGGACATATGGTATACATAAAAACCTATATATTTCCCGATTTTTACTAACAAAATTTGGTCCCATTAACTACGGACCCCCGTAATACTAACAAAAGAGTTAGGGACGAAATCACGTACCAAATCTGTCCCGAAATATAATGAGTGGTTGGATTTGATTAAAGAATTGAAATGGTGTTTACATTTAGAGACAGGGTGGTACTACTCCGGGCGGAAATATGACGACCGATTCGTCATACTAGTCATGTCCGAGCGCTGTATACGAGAATGAAAATCGAGGTCTTGTTTTTTATTTCCTGTTACGGGGGTCCATAGTTAATAGGACCTATGGTACATTCAAAAACCTATACATTTACCTATTTTTACCAACAAAATTTGGTCCCATCAATTATGGACCCCGTAAAAGCTTCGTTTTACTTGGCTTCTGACAAAGTTCCCCCCGCTCTCTGTCTGGTTCTCTAAAATGGGGTAGGCATCGAACATTTCTTCTTCTTTTTTTAAGTTTTACACCCCTGATGATCCATGTGGTGCTCTGAGGCTGAATCTCTTATTATGGGAGCCGAAACCTGAAAACAGAACTGGCGTGCATGCACTTCTGTTTTTCGTATGACCCAGACTCGTATAACGAGTCTCGTCTTTTCCGAAATGGTGGTGTTTATGGTAGGTATGCCGGGGTTTCGTTTGAGTTGGGAGGGCGTTGGAGGGAGGAGTTACAGCAATAATATTTGAATTCGGCGGACATGCAGCAGTACACGGCACCCAAGCATCCTGTTTGGTACCCGCCGGGTAACATGGGGCTTGCTCTCGCAGACTCGAGCTTCCTGGACTGGGTTGGCCTCCTGCAACGAAGGGTAAGCTCGGCAGTCTGCTGCAGCATCAAGGAGCAGTGCGTTGACATTGCTGAAAGCTCAACAACACAACGACAATTACCAAGAGCATGCGGTGTAGTCAGTTGTTCGCCGTCACCGGAGCTCGGAGTGTCTTAATCTAGCTACCGCTATATGCCGGGATACAGCAGTGAAAGAGATACCCAGAGACAGAACAGCAGTAATAGCGTTGATACATACAACTGTTATTAGTAGGCCCGCCACGTTAATCCTCCTGCGTGGGGTTTCGAAACCAGTTTTGGCCAGCTCTGGGACCGTACAGAACTGGTGTCTGGTTTCGTCTGGCCAGGCCATTTCCGATCGAAATACGGGAAATATTTTAGAGATTTCTGTTCTTCAGGGCATCGATAAGATTCGACATGTCTCCTGAGATCTTTTTGGGCCACACCAGTACTGGTGTGACCGTGAGTTGAGTGGTCTCTGTGCTGTTTGAGTGTGGTGGCGAGCCTGTGGCAGGTGTTGTGTTATGATACTGCCTTCAGTTGCGAGTGGAAATATGAGGGTATGTAGATTCATAAAAAAAAATGAAAAGAAAAAACGACACCGCCAGGTATATACACTTGGTATAACTTTCATTCTTTTTCTTGACGTAGATGGTAATAATTGTACTTACAAATCATCAACCAGCTATTGATCAACACCAGCACAGCCTTTCCTGCTAAAAAAAAAAGGAAAGCTGGTGCGCAGCAATTTCATACCAGGTATTATATATCTGGTAAGCAAGACGATAAAAATACCTCATCTGTGAGCTCGACTGGTGAATAATTGAATAATTGATTGTTATTGCCCTCGATAAGGTGCATTCGAGCGCTGTTCTCAGTTTGCTTGTCTCTTTTTTTGTGAAGTCGCAGGTGGAGTTGTTGAGAGTGACGGGAGAGGCCAGTCGGGACCAGCACAGACTGAACCCGGAGTGCTGTGTCTGGCTCAGGCAGAGCGTCTACTTGTTGACTATCGGTACCACTTATTACAGTACTCGGCGGGGACATATATCCAGCAGCAGTACACGAAGACGGCACGAACACCCGCACCAGTACCACAGCAATGGGATCGATATCATTGAGATGTAATTGGGGCTGCAGGGCTAAATACAAGGCTGTTGGCCAATGAAAAACAAAACATGAACGGGGAGAGATCTCCAACAGTCATTCAGAAAGCTGACGACGCTGTCTTGGCCAAAGCAAAACATGTCGGTTGTTTATTACAACAAGTACACCACAGATCGACAAGATCTTAGAGATCTCTGTACCGCGAAAGAGTTGTCGGCGAAACGAGAACTGATCTGAGGTGGATGCATGCTCTGGGGGGCAAGAGCTTGCCGCCGGCGTGCTACGGAATCCTCCCAAACCTGAAAAAAGCCCATATTTTGTTGTGTGTTGTTACACATTCGACAGATTGACGTCTTTTCAACTGCCGGGCTAATATTTTTGAGAGTACAGAAACATACGACGAGAGGATCGCAAAATATAAATAAAGGCGAAAAGTAGAAAGTAATCAACTAACGGCTCTGTCTGTGCTGTTGTAAAATACCCACGATAGTATTCAATCTTGGGTCATTCTTTTTGCGAGTACCGAAACATACATACGACGAGGATCGCAAAATCCAAACAAAGGCAAAAAGTAGAAAGTGGTAATCAACTAACTACTGCTGTTGTTGTAAAAGACCGACGATAGTTCGTACGCATTTTTTTGAGTATAGTAGTGTGCAATTTTTCAATACTACTCTTCAGGAGTATTAGCGCAGAACGAAAATTGAACAGCGTGTTTTCGTCGGTATACTTAGTATCCAAAAATGATGTCTCTCCGGTATGCGCTTTATCAATTTCTAAATATAGATCTCGGAAAACGATCAGATGGGTGTCGATGTGCAATACCTGGTAATTTGCAAGTACGCACGTGGTATGCTGTACCAATCTCTCGTCGTATACGATGGATGAGCGCTGTGCGCTGGCAGGTTATTCATTGTATTATACCTGGTATGCGAGTACGGAAACATACGATGACGATCGCAAACAAACAAAGGCGGAAAGTAGAAAGTAATCCACTGCTGCCGGCGGCGTCCTACGGTATCCCCCCAAACCTGAAGAAAAGCCCATTTTTTGCCTTGCGGTGCTGTAAAGACTTGCGATAGTATGCAATTTTTTTGCCATTCGAGACACAGCAGTGGTACGCGTACTGCGTAGATAATTTTGTTCTGGCACAAAAAGTAACCCATTCCTGTTGTACTACTGTAAATACCTGCAATAGTATGCGAATGGAAACGCGAAGTTCACCAAAAAAAAAACTATTTCAGCTCGTTCTACGATACACGATAGACGCTAAATCTCGACAGAGACTCAGCCCACGGGCAACCCGCGCGGTGGCGGGCAAGATCAACTAGTATAGATGACGGGCTCGAAGAAATGAGGTGGATGCATGCTCTAGGGGGCAAGAGCTTGCCGGCGGCGTCCAACGGTATCCTCCCAAACCTGAAGAAAAAAAACATTTTTTGCCATTCGAGACGTTTGTTGTACTGATGTACTGATAGACACAATGCATTTTTTTTGCCATTCTGTTATGATACTGCTTGGATACAGCACTCGGCAGTACAGCAGTACTCGATCATAATTTTGCTCTGTGACACAAAAAGTAACCCACTACTACTATTGTACTCAATAAAACCTGCTATAGTATTCGAATGGAAACGCGAAGTTCACCAAAAAAGTATTATTTGAGCTGGTGCGACGATACACGATTGACGCTCGATCTCGACAGAGACTCAGCCCACGGGCAACCCGCGCGGTTGCGGGCAAGATCAACTAGTATAGATGACGGGCTCGAAAAAATGAGGTGGATGCATACTCTAGGGGGCAAGAGCTTGCCGGCGGCGTCCAACGGTATCCTCCCAAACCTGAAAAAAAAAAAAACATTTTTTGCCATTTCGAGACGGATGCAGCAGTAGTAGTACTCATAGATAATGTTTTTCATCTATTTCGTGCACACCAGCGGCCAATGCACTGCACTGAGCGTGGGACCCAAGCGTCTGAGTCAACTCTTACTCTTGTATTCATCGCCACCCTTGCACAACAAGTCAGCACTACAACAGTAGCAGGCACCTGGTCTGGTGTATAGACCTCTCCCCAACTCGGTATGGGCGTCTGAGCCAACTCTTGTATTCATCGCCACCCTTGCACAACAAGACGGCACTACAGCAGTAGCAGGCACCTGGTCTGGTGTATAGACGTCTCCCCAACTCGGTATGGGACATGGGATATGTTGGTATCGTATATGGGAATATGGTATATGGGAATTTGGGATATTGACGGTGTGGTATACGGGGATATGGGAAAACCAACGTATGTGGTATGGTATGTGTTGACGGTATGGTACGGGAAAAACACAGTATATGGTATGGTACGTTTGTGGTATGGTACCATGGTACGATGTCGTGGATGTATTATATGGCTAAATTTTCCTTGTAGTAGTATGTTTCAGTATATAAGGTCCGTAAGGGTCGAAAACGTCGTACGAATATCAATTGTAACGAGCTTATATATCGGCCATTGGAAAGTGTTCGAAAATATATGCCTTGCGGACAGACAGACAGACAGACAGACAAGATTGCAATTACCGCAGCTGAGACTCAGTTTTACAAACTGAGAATACCTAATTTTGCAAGCCGGGTAATACGCCTACCACTGCTGTTCTATACGTATTTCATTCATAGATGGGAGCTGTGCACAATTTTATCACAACACATGTATTTATATACCTGGTAGGAATTACTATTGAATTTTGGTACAGCTCGAAATTCCTTGATAAATTTCGTAATTCGTGGTGGAAATGGATGGGAACAGACGACCACGAATGTTTCTCGTAGGGCAAGAGGCAAGTTATGTCCGCCAGAGGCGGTGTCACGACGGGACGGAACGATAATTTCCTACGGGAGAAATTTTATCGGCGGGACGGGACGGTAATTTTTCGGTGTCACGCCGGGACGGGACGGTAATTCGTCGGTGTCACGGCGGGACGGGACGGTAATTTTTCGGTGCCACGGCGGGACGGGACGGTAATTTTTCTGTGTCACGGCGGGACGAGACGGTAATTTCCAACGGGAGAGATTTTTTAGGCGGGACGGGACGGGACGGAAGGGCGGGATCCTTTTGACGGCGGTTTTACCGTCCCGTCCCGCCGTTACCGCCGATACCATCCCGCCGAAATTACCGTGATAAGCTGTTCAAGTGAAGAAAGAAAAAAAAACAATCGGGGACTCGAAGCTCATGCTACATACACACCGTCCGATGGCAAGAGTACAATAAACATCGGGTGTAGTTCCTCGTTCGCGGTGTCCCCCTCCCCGTCCGTCCGACATATTCCGGCCGAAAATTGCTACCCCTATAGCTGCAACGTGCGCTTCAAAGGTTGCTCGTATGAGATTGGTAAGATACGTCAGCGGTGAGTGCCACCGATCGACTCGTTTGAAGCTCAACCTTGCAAGCTGCGTGATAGGTCGGACACGCTCGTCGGGCGTTCTTGTCATATATCCAAAGCACGGGATGGTGTTTGCGAACTAAACCCAACCCATGATACACGACGCAGTTGATACTCAGTGCGGTAAGCTTTGTGGTAAGTTTGTAAATGCTGTCGAACGTACTCTATCACTGCGCGACCCCCCCCCCGACCGTTTTTTTTCCGTAAGAACAAAATAAAAAAAGGACGCGCAGGGGCCAGCCGTATGCGGCTACACCTCTTTCCACTCGCCTTTTTGAGAGCGGCGGGTCCCAGCTCGAGAGGCGCAAAGCGGGCCGCGATCGACCTGCACATGGTGGCGTTCTCGACCCCGGCCGTGGTCCAATATCGAATCATTTCTTGGCATTCCTCCTCGATCCTCTCCGCGGAAACCTTGGTCCCCTCCGAGATCATGATCGCCTCGGCCTCACACCCTTCCACGTGCGTAAGGCAGATCTGTGACGGGCAGGGGGGGGGGGGGGGGCGGTACTCATCATCATGCATAGGCGTAGTCGTATGACCATAGACCCTCGCATCCCTAAAATGCCGGGACGGAGCGCGTCGGGTTTTCACCGACCAGGCAGACATTGCTTGCACCAAACGCGAAGCGCCGTGAGGAGTCCGGGGAGTCGAATAAAGAGTGCTGAGCACCCCTTGCGAGGCGGACTTGCATATGGATGACAGCTTCAATGAGAGTTCATTAAATTTCCTGTGAAGTCACTTCCAGAGACAGTAATTGGACGGTGGGGGGGGGGGGGGGCGGGGGGTTCTCGATGCCAGTATCATGCATGGTCGTAGTCGCATGACCATAGGAAGGGGGACTACAGCACTTTTTACAGTTGCTCAGTGCCATTATTCAACGTATCCAGGGTGCTTTACGGGCCATCACCCGGCCCGACAGGTCATGAAGATTTTGAAATCTCACGGGTCGGGTCGGGCCGGGTCGGGTCGAGCCGGGACGGGTCACGCTTACCCGATCCGACCCGACTTGACCCGCGAGGCTTGACCCGGCCTTGTAAACCACCCTGCTTTTTCAGTTGTTCGGTGGCGCACGGTTAAAGGGTCCGACATTAAAACCCACGCATTTGTTTCCGGGAAAAACAAACAAACACAGGTTGGGTGCAGTTTCCAACAGGGGTGAGGAAAAATGAGAGCACGGAAGGGGTGTACTCGAAAAAAAAAAAACAACCAGCAACGAACCCAAGTCTGCATCTTCAAAATGTCCACCAGGTGCATTGGTACAACGCAGTTCCATCACCTTCCCTATCCTCGGGACGTTGTCCTTGTTCCAGCTAGCCTTCACCTTGAACGTGCACCCGCACTGACGGGACGGGACGCGACGGGACGGGACGGGACAGGACGGGACGGGTCGGAATAGGCGCCACATACGGTAAGGACAGATATGGTAAAAAAAGAACAGCTGTATGAGGGATGCCGTAACTGGCGGAGGGAGTTCCTGTTGACATGTAGGCGTCAACGCACTTCTCCACCGAACTCCTCGCCGGCGAAACTATTCTTAGGACTTCAGATTGAAAAAGGGGGTCTGAAAACATACAGTGGGTACCCCCAGCCAGCAGCCCCACATGACACGCTCTTATCTGCAGCGGGAAATATGTAAGCCTTTGGTGTAGGCTGGACATGCCGATTATTACGGGGGACCGTAGTAAATAGGACCTACGGCAACACAAAAACCTACATATTTCCCTGTTTTCACCGATGATATTTTGGAGGCGTTCTACGGTAAAGGTTCACCCTAATCTCTCCTGAGGCTCTTCGCTTGACCTTAAGGAGCTCCTTACTAAACTCGCCAGAAAACCGCTTTTTAGCAAAAATAAAAACGCATCCCGATGAATAATCCCAAGTGATATGCAAAAACGTCCCTTTTTTCGGAACGAGATCGGCGTTTGCGACGGTTTTGGGTTATAAGACTTTGCCTCGTCATTCAGAAAAAAACAAAATAGCTGAAACGTGCTATTGATATGAAGACCTCTATTGTATAACACGTATTTGGTCCTCTTTACTATGGCCCCCCGTAATAGACCACTTTGATCCTGGGCTCTCTTAAATCGGCGTACCCTCCGTACCGTATACGATAATCAAGGTAACACAAACCCGGGGACGATTTTTCGGGGCAAGTTTCTCTTAAACTAAGAGGGGGGGGGGGGCGGCAGGGGGGGGGTGTGCTCGTTATCGTGCATGGCCGTAGTCGTATGGTCGTAGACCCTCGCATCCCTGCAATGCTGCCGGGACGGAGTACGTCGGGTTTTCACCGACCGGGCAGACATTGCTTGCACCAAGCGCGAAGCGCCGCGAGGTGTTGGGCGAGTCGCATGAAGGGTGAGCTGCATCCTACTAAGAACCGCTTTAGAGGCGGATTTTTCTTGCATACGGATGACAGCATCAATGAATTGACTAAATTTCTGGTGTGGCCACTTCCAGAGACAGCAACGGGGTTATTATGGAACTGCCTCGTGGGTACCTCACCATACACACACTACGTGATACGATCATCCCCCTTGTGCGGAGTGAGGGTTCTCCCCGCACAAAAACGATCCAACTTGACCGCCAACCGTGGTAACCGCCACAGCAAAAAAAAAAACAAAAAAAACGGTACCCTGGCTGTCTAGCTCACGCAGTGAGTGAGAGGCGTGCTTTGCAGCGTCGTCGCCAACCGACGCCAACCCAACCAATATACACCAGATATATAATATAAGGGGGGGGGGGGGGGGGGGGGGGGCGGGCGTACTCATTGGTTACTTGCCTTAGTCATTTGACCATTGGTCACGCACCCCTTTCGAGGCGGAGCACCGTTCCGACTCATAACTCTTACGGGGGTCCATAGTTAACAGGACCTATGGTATACATAAAAACCTATATATTTACCTATTTTTACTAACAAAATTTGGTCCCGTTAACCATGGACCCCCGTAATAGACACCTCCAATACAGTTGGGCGCTCATTACGTAGTTTTTTTTTGCGGATCTTATCCCCTTCCTGTTTCGCCACCCGTTGCCACCATCGCTTCCCTAGGATAGCGATCGTTTTCTCGTTACGGCCTGTTAATAGTGTACCAAACTCTGTGGGGGGGGGGGGACGGGGGAACACTACAAAAAAAATGATGGCCGTTGGGAAGATCTCGTCGACACATTTTCCCAAGACGTACAGGTATGCATGTATGTACCAGGTATGTATGAATAGTCGTATGTGTTGTTGAATGTATCTCTGTGTGTATGTAAGTATGTACAAGGCGCTTCGCTCCGCGGGCGGCCTACGCCGCCCGCTACGCTCGCTCAGGAAGGAAACATCAAATTATGCGAAGCGGGCGGAGGTCCATGATTGAATATTGTTTTTTTTATGGCCCCTGTAGTTAGCTGCAAACTGGCGACTTGATAATGCCAAGAGTCCCGCCGCCATGCTTCAGGAGAAAACAGAGTAGCTCGGACGCCACATATGCTTCGCGTCGCGGGCGGTTTTCCGCTACGCTCGCTCACACGTCGTACATACGTACATACCCCAGGTAGGGTACTTATATTCTTCTTTCGATATGCTCTGTGTCTGTGTACTCGTCGTATGTACGAAAGATAAAGCACAGAACGGCACAGCAACACAGCAAAAACAATGAAAATGAAACCGAAAAATTCTAAAGGAAATAAAATCCCCGTCCCCTTTCGTGTAATAATTTACTACCTGAGTGGAACACCTTACACCAGTCAAAAAAAAAAAAAAAGAAAAAAAAATGAAAAAAAGAAAAAATCTTACAGCAGAGCTTCTCTCTCAGCCTCGTACGCCGCCCGGCCCTCTCGCGACCATCTCGCCACCGATTCAGTCCGGATAAAGCTTCCCTCCCTCTCTTCCACAGTGAGCCCCGTCGCCCGCCTCGCGTGAAGCCCGGTGCTCACCGTGGACCTCGACGCAAGCTCGACAATGTTGGTGCTCATTCGGGGTACCTCCCTCTTGTGACTCTCAGCCCGGTCGCAAAAATAGGCACCGCTTGAGTATTATCTTACAATCCCAAACGAACCTTAAATACTCGTACGTACTCTATCCAAAATCACAAATGGAGGCCAGACAGAGCCTATTGATGCATCCCTCGTGTCTCGAGGCACACGCGACGCCTAGGCACGAAAGCGGCGACCGCGCTCCTTGCAACCCCCCCTCTACTCGCCAGCATCCGCTGACACCAGCGACGGTGCCGGGTTCGCCCGCGCAACCGTGCTCGGAGTACACGCACGCACACGAAACGAAAGAAGAAAAAAGGGAAGAAAGACTGAAAGTACGACGAGAAATAAATGGAGAAAACAAATACTCGCTGGAACGGTCCGGCAAGTAATAAACGGGGGCGATTCCCAAGTGGGAGCTCTGAGAGGCCAGGGATGTACCAACCGAGCACGCTCAGAGATCGAGATCTAAGTAAGTATATCTATGTATGTATGTACAGTATGTATGTATGCATGTCTGTATGTATGTATGCATGTATGTATGTGTTATGTATGTATGTATGAATGTATATCTGTGTGTATGTAAGCATGTTTGTATGCATGTATGTTTGTATTTATGTGTGTATGTATGTATGTATGTATGTATGTCATTCGAGTGGACAAGGCAAGCGGCATTCATGGCGTGACAAAAGTTTGGGTCGCCCAGCTCGTTTAACCCTGTCCGGCTCGCAGCACGCATGAGGACACCTGCAGGGGTACGGTCTCACCTTCGAAGATACGGATTTCTTCCGTTTCCTGTCGTCGCCGTCGGCCCTGACTGGCTTCGTGTATCTTCGGGCACACCTGCAAATCAGCTCCATCTTCTGCCACCGGCTGTCGGGACCGCCGATCTACGCCAAGCGGCCGGTCAGGAACCAAACACAGGGCGGGCGGACAAACGACAAACGGGAGCAACGCATACCACAAGCGCCCAGGCGGGAGCGGAACACAGGGTGGACAACGGGTATACTGGTATACATAATTGAGGGCCGAAAGGTAGGAACGAAACACAGGGCACAAAATAGACCACGAAAAAAATACACCAGCACCAGGTATGGTATGTATATTTTAAGCACCCAAGGTTTTTGGCCGTGAGGTCGCGAGGGTTTTCGTCAAAACTGGCCTTAGCTGGCCCCTTAAGAACCGTAGTTCCGTTTTGGGGACAAACTACTTGGAATTAGAGTGAAAAGTCCCCGAAACGGGACTGCAGTACCAAAAAAAAAAGGTGAACGGGGGCATATACTGGGGAACTTGTTTCTTATCGCTCTAGACCGGAGAAAAACGGACGAGAACGGGGCCCAGTCCTGACGGCACCGGAGGCAACGTCAGTTTCATTGATTGACACGACACGAACCAAACATGCAACACATCGACCAGCTCAACGTATCTATCTATCACGGAAAAAAAAAAATATGTATTCCCGTACTTGACAGCAGTGTACGATACATATGTTGGTACAGAGAGCTGTGCTGTGCCAATCCTACCCAGAAAATCGAGTTGCGCATGGGCCCGTACCCTGCAGTCCCCCCCCCCCCCCCCCCTCCGCAAACATGATATACTATAATAGGGAGAAGGGCAGGCCCCTCCGCCATTGGGGCGGAAGGGCAACCAACACTTGGGACAAGCAGATCAACGTGTCCAAGCCTACGTACACCGTAGGCTTCGTTGCCAGCGGCGCTCTCTACACTGCTTTCGCGCGAGATGTGCTAGTCCACACTAAATCCTAGTGGAAAAAAAAATAGAATCGGTCGACATCCTACAGCAGTAGCGATATTATCTTCGTATAATCAACAGACCGTGCGTATCACGTGTTCAGGGGTGTACCGCCGTATGTATGTATGTATGTATGTATGTATGTATGTATGTATGTATGTATGTATGTATCTATGTATGTATGTATGTATGTATCTATGTATCTATCTACGCCCAAACTCTAACATGGTTGAATGGGGATCTCAAACGTCGGTCCGTTCAGTGAACAGACGCATGACTATATATATATACCCTACATACGGTGCTGGTATATATTAGTAGTACCAGTACCAATTCTTCTCTTTGAGGCTCTCCCGCCTCACTTGCGGAGCTCTCCAAGAATAATGTATTAATAAAATTAAAGAACAAGCAGCTGAGATCGACGATATATATATATATATATATATACGTACCCCATCACACCCGAAAAAAAAAAGAAAAATGACTTTTGATCGAGAAAACAACGTACCTGGTACTTGTTGAGTACGCAATGGCCTACTACGGGGGACCATAGTGAATAGGACCAAATATTGTTGGAAAATATAGGGAAACATACAGGTTTTTTGTGTACGGTAGGTCCTATTTACTACTACCATGGTCCCCCGTAATAGCTTTTACAACGAACAACATGGCCACTTCCGGGCGGAAATATAAGGACCGTTGGGTCTTCATGTACCACTCTGAGCGGAAATAAAAGGTCCGTTGGGTCTTCATATACCACTCTGAGCGGGAATAAAAGGACCGTTGGGTCTTCATATACCACTCTGAGCGGAAATAAAAGGTCCGTTGGGTCTTCATATACCACTCTGAGCGGAAATAAAAGGACCGTTGGGTCTTCATATACCACTCTGAGCGGAAATAAAAGGACCGTTGGGTCGTCATATATATGTACAAACGTTCCTAATATTTCCGGCCAGTCCGGTACTGGGTATATAGCCGCTCCTCAGCCGACCCCTTTGGGGGCCTCTCAGTAGAGATAGCGACAAAAACAACAATGGTTGGTAACTTTGGTCTTACCAACCAATGGATCGTCTACTATTACGGGGGTCTATAGTTAACAGGACCTATGGCATACATAAAATCCTATATATTTAGGTATTTTTACTAACAATATTTGGTCCTGTTTACTATGGTCCTCCCGAATAGCAGCACGGGCAGGATCGCGTTGGTTCCCTTGCCTTCAGAACCCGGGGGACGTCAATTTTGTGTCCTATCTCCGAATCCCGCAGCAGCGGTCATATACGAGGTACCAGTATGTATATAGCTGTAACCGCCACTTTTTATTATTAATCAATTGTGTCAACTTTCCCCCTCTGATTGTCTCGAGCGGGTTTTCAGGAGCAACTCGTGAGCCGGAATTGTTTCGGCCAAATAGTGCATACCTCGGACAGGTCATCTACAGATCACTTACAGATCGTATGTAGATCATCTACAGACCATATACAGATCATATAAAGATCATCTACAGATCATTCACAGATCATCTACAGATCATTCACAAATCATCTACAGATCATTCACAGATCATCTATACATATCATCCACAGATTATATATACATAATATACAGATCATCAACCGATCATCTACAGATCATTCACAGATCATCCACAGATCATTCACAGATCATCTACAGATCATCTACAGATCATTCACAGATCATCTACAGATTATATATACATAATCTACAGATCATCTACAGATCATTCACAGATCATCTACAGACCATGATCTAGCTATCTCAAGACAGTTATATTCCGGCTTTAGTATTATCTACTGTAGCATATAATCTGCATGATCTATGTAGCACATGATTCCTCGGGTTGGATGATCTGTACTGTGCAGATCCTGCACGACCTCTCGCAACCACAGGTGAGGAACCAGATGATCTACAGTAGATAGATATATCATGATCTGTGTGATCTGTCTGTCCGACGCGTGAAAAAGTGCTAAACCTTATTACCCTACCGTACGTCACTCTTGTTGAGGAAAAAAAAAACACACAAACACACACACACGCACGCACGCACCCTGCCAATACAGCGTATCCTCGTTTCTGACGTGTGCCCGGCGCGGGCCAAGGAGGCTTTGACGCTCCGCCAGACGTTCGCCCAGGTCTCCTCCGGAGTGGTCAAGATTTCGAAGGCCGTGCCGGTACTGATGTCAGGAAGAAAGTTCACAGCAGCAGCGGCCGCAGCAGCAGCGGCGGCAGCAGCGGCAGCAGCCGCCGCAGCAGCGAAGGTACCGCTTATACTGCCGGCCCCGGTCGTCGCGTTTGTGGCAGGCAGTGGAGCTGCAGTGGCAGCGCCTGCTTGTTCGCCCTTGTCGTGACCTGCAAGGAGGAGTCCAGCAGGACCGCCGCTTATACCGCCCGTGTTCCGATCTGGAAAGGGGGGTAGGAGGTGAGGGCCAGGATCAACAGGACGGCAGAAAACTACTCTTACATATTATTAATATGAATAGTACCTACCTGTGGATTCCCTTTAAAACTGCACCCGTTAGTCAGATTTAAAAAAAAAAAACTTGGAATTAGAGAGGGACTACTTGTGCAGGGGCGAGAGGGTTAAATTAAAGGCAGGGCTTCGCCTGGCAGGATGCAAGCACCTTCAGCGCCGCTGTAGCTTATCGCGCCAGCATCGCCGGCGCAGCCAGCACCGCCAGCATAGCCACCAGCATAGCCGCCACCGGTGGCATTCTCAGAACCGCCGGCAACACCAGCAGGTGATCGCGTCTGCCGTGCATAAATTATAAAGAAAGAAAATTGGAAAAAAAAAAAAAAAAAAAAAAAAAAAAAAAACGGGTCGGGGTATATACAGGAGTGAAAAAAAAATCATGCCATAAATACGCAGGAGATGAACTACTACGAAGCGGTTTCACTAGGGTGGCCAATACGCCTCGTACACGAAACCCAGCACGAGTACAACCAATCCACAAAACACACCTTGGCGCTTCGGGGCGTCGCTGCTCGCGTAACGCTGGCGTGCGCCTGACAAAGCTCTTTCGCGGGGCCCGTGGCGCAATTAAACAACCCTACAACAGCGCACCGCCCTAACCTTGTTCCATGTCGCAGACGTCGCTATCGCGTGCGCTGTCGCTTTTGCCCCTGCTACCCTCGCCACCGCCGCCGCAGCAGCAGCTCCCTTCGCCCTGGCCACCGCCGCCGCCGCCGCCGCTTCCTCCGCTAGCCTTGCCGCCTCCGTGACCATCGCCTCCACAATCTCAGCGTCAGCGTCAGCGTCGGCGTTCACGCAAGCGTTAGCGTTAGCGTTAGCGTTAGCGTCAGCGATACCGTTGGCGCTGCTCGCATATGCGTTCGGGTGGTCGCCCGGATTCACACTCGCCACCTTTTGCGCGACGGTGACCGCCTCGTAAGCCCTCACTAACCCTAGCCCCAACCCTGCTCCCCCCGCTGCCGCCGTCGCCGGTTTTGCGATCGCCGACGCCCCCTGCTCCGCATTGTTCGACTTTCTCGCTGCCGCCGCCGCTGCGGCCGCTGCTGCGGCCGCTGCCGCGGCTGCCGCAGCTGCCGCCGGTGTCGACACCCTTTCCGCGCCGGCCTGCGCCTGTTGACCCCGGCCCCACGCAACACCCGCAGGCGCGCAACTTCGGTGTGGTCCGCCGTCCTTCGCAAACGGCGACGTTGGAAAGGCGCGAAAACACGGGGCGGCATAAGCATGCGGGAGGACCGACGCCGCGATCAGGGTGCCACGTTTTTTCCTCTCACGTACTGTAAGCGGTACTTTTTTTTTCCTTTTTTTGGACTAAATACTGCTGTAGAGCGCATGGGAATGCTGGCGGAGCTGAGCGAAACAATCTTCTTATTCGATAATATCTCTTCGGGTGCGATATCGAGCCCCCTCCTTCACGTGGGAGGGTCACGAAAACAAGGCGCCACCCCGAGAGGGCAATTGCTCAGAGGGAAATCGTTCATTGCTCAACATCGGCTGGTGGCCTAGGTGGGAGTGAGTCTCCTGGCCGGCATGAGGTTCGTCTGCTGGCCCCCCCGAGCCGCGTAATGTGCAAGCCGACCCTGTACGTACGGCAACAGATGTATTGATGCGTGGCAGGCAGCGCTGTTGCGGCGGTAAGCGAGGCATCTATCTTCTGAGCGAGCGGTGTAGTATGTGGGCGTACCTCGGGTCGTTAAGAGAAAAGAGGAGAAAGGTGCTTCTGTCGTCCCAGCTACACCGGTGTGTGTAGAGGAGTAAGGTGCTTCTGCGGTCCCAGCTATGCTGGTGGTATTCGTTGAATGGTTTGGCGAGCATGGAAACTTGGCCCGCGGTTGCGAAAGTCCGCGCCGACTACGTACGTACTGCGAGTCCACTGAAAACACCCTCAAACAGTGCAGCAGCAAGTGCCGCGAATGTTTGAACCAATCCGGACTCCAGAGCAAGAAACCCTCAAGTACGAAGAGCGAACTACGGAGACGTTCTACAAACGCAAACCAGTAGCAAAGTAGACGGAAAGGAGGATCAGCACAGATGTTTGCTCCTGTCCCGCACAAGCCAGTGTGGGCCCACGCGTCAGAATGTCAGCAAAAACAAACTATTGATAGGGATCAGTCACGTTTCGGGGACGCTCACGTAAGACGCTTTGATGAAGAAAATCTTGCTCAGCGGCGAGCTCCATCCAAAATCTCGTATAAACTACTATAATACCACTCTGACCGTCAAAACAAGCACAATTGGGACTCTGATACAAATATTAATAATCGCGGTCAGAGTGTTCGAGGCTGGCGTCAATAACGGTCCAGCCTTGCTCAGAGTGGGGTAGTCTTCTTGCTGGCGGGGTTGATAGCACGGTATTGTCATATTGTCCGACAAGGTGAGGTATCAAATTCACACATCAACCAATTCAAACGGACGCGTTTTCACGTCCAAGCAGGCATCGAACAAAAATCTGAAAGGTGGTGCATCGCTTCCACAAGGACACTCTACGCGGATCAATTCAGAAAACCAAAGCAAACTCGTAGCTCCCTATGGATAGGTAGCGGATTAGATACGATAAAAAGGAGCTTATCGAAGGGATGCCTGTCCGTGGCATAAAAACATGTTTTTCTATTTTCACTTCAAATGATTTCATTGACAAGAAAAACAAGTAGACGCCTTCGAGAAGGGGAGGAGTTCTAAGATAGTGGTTCACCCTTAAGTTTCTGAGGTTCTTCACTTTAGGAGCCCCACACCTTATGACACCTCACCAGAAAACAGACTTCAGCAGAAAATCAAATTGCTTGTCGATGAATAATACCGTGGCCTACATATACAAAAAACGCCATTTTTCGAAACAAGATTGGCCTCCCTTCGATTTTGGGTGAAGGAGTCATGTCATTCAGGAAACCTCTTAGCGGAAATGTGCTAACTCTATCGTAGAATGCGTCAGGGGACGAAACCGAGACGACCAGCAAAAAAACGCCTCATACGTAGGACCCTTAACCTGCTGGTCGCACAGAGGTGTCGTCAGTCTTAGAAATCATGAAAAAAAACAACACATGCTAAGGTAAAGGTGCACCCTTTCGTTTCTGAGGTTCCTCGCTTGACTATATAGTATAGGAGCTATATACCCAAACCTAAGAACTGATTTTGAGAAAAACTGAACGTGCAGCCCGATCAACAATACGTACCATGGCTTAGGCATACAGACACTCATCGTACTGCAAAAAAAAAATGGCGTTCCGACGATTTTGGGAAAAGGAGCCCCGACATTCAGAAAAATATTTTAGCCCAAAAGTGCTGTTGTATTACGGGGGACCATAGTAAGTAGGACCAAACGGCGTTAGTGAAAATAGGGAAATATATAGGTGTCTGTGTGTACCGTAGGTCCTATTTACTATGCTCCCCGGTGATATTTATACCCACCTTCATCGTAGCATGCGTCGTCAATGAATCCTGTAATTACGAACGCTGCATAGACCATGAACCACATACAAACACGCCCCAAACGTGTGTCATGAAAACTGCTGGGTATATACCGCGTACGCACGGCTGTCTGTTCGAGTTGCAGCAGCTCTGCACCGCAGAACTACACTCGTACCAAGTGTTTGGCGTTGTACGAAAACAAAAAACAACTCTCTGCTGCGCAGCGTGTGTGCACTGCTGCAGTGCCTAAAGCGAAGAATCGGGGTGGCGTAGATAGGCAGGGGACGGGCAGCAGTCCTTTCGCTGTGTACCTACAGCAGTGTTCCTGTTCCCTCTCATCTACTGGTTGCTGTACGCCTCCCTATCTATACGAGTCTCATCCCATGCGTGCTTTTTTTTTTAGTAGATGAGTACCGGTGACGACAGTATTACGGGGGGGACCAAAGTCAATACGACCTACGGTACAGACAAAAGCCTACCAGGTATATATTTCCATATACTTACTATTAATATTACGGGGAGCCATGGTACATACCAGGTAGGACCAAATACTGTTATTAGTCAAAACAGGTACGAGTACATATATAGGTTTTTGTGTTTACCGTAGGCCCTATCTACTATTAGTAGGGTCCCCCGTAACAACGATATTTGGTCCTGGTTACTATTCATACGAATGGTCCTCCGCAATAGGAAAGTGTTACAGCGAGACATCTCTACTATTACGGGGGTCCATAGTTAATAGGACCTATGCCGGCGTCCCCGGTAGCTTGGTAGGTGGTCCGCGAGCCTGTCAAGATCAATTTCGTGAGTTCGAGTCTCACCGAGTGCATGCTCATAGGGACTTTTTCTTGCATAAAAAATTGATAAGCGGAAAGCGCGAAAGCGTGAGTTGGCTACATTCGATGAAAATCGACGAGCAGTGGGAATGCTGAACCCTATGCGCCATAAAAACTAAAGGCACGTACCGGGGGGGAGAAGGGACGACACCTGTGACCACGGCTTGTCCAGAAGATCGTCGAGGGTAAAACCTCGTACGAGTGGGCTGGAAAGTAAAAGTGATGATTAAAAAAAAAAAAAAAAAAAAAAAAAAAAAAAAAAAAATGGTATAGATAAAAACCTATATATTTGCCTATTTTTACTAACAAAATTTGGTCCCGTTAACTATGGACCCCCGTAATACTAGGTATGCTACTCCGTCAATCTGGGGCAAAAGAACCAACTCCAAAACTGATACCGCTCTGTCCCATAATATAAAAAAAAACATTTTCACACTAATTGTTAAACAAAAGTGTGCGTATACTTCGGGACAGAGTGATACGAACAGTTAAGTCTGCCAGGTATCAATACGAACATTAATCTTCTATACCAGGTACCTGGACCTGGCATACCTCAAAACGTGTAAGGCTCGTATCGTACCTCTAACAGTACCAGGTACCAATACCAACATTAATCTTCTATACCGTACTGCTTGTATACCTCAAAAAGTACCAAGGCTGTTCGCCCGTCAGGCCGGGTCGGGTCGGGTCTGATCGGGTCAGTTGACCCGTCCCGATCCGCGAAACATTTGAAATGTCGTGACCTGACCCGATCCGGCCCGCGAGATTTTGGAAACCTCCAGACCCGACCCGTGAGACTTGATGACCTCCTGACCAGACCCGACCTGACCCAACCCGCGATATTCTAAAACCCCTGACCCAATACGACCCGACCCGTGATGTTTGAAAACCTCTTGGCCCGACCCGACCCGACCCGTGACATTTTGAAGCGCCTCCAGACCCGCGAATATCCCTGAAATGTAGCATTCTGGACGGAAATGAAAAGACCGTCTGATACTCAAAATCGAAAACGCAGCGGACGGCAAACTCCCGTCCAAAGTGGTTCAATCTTCGATCAGTACCAGGCAGTCTTGTGCGCAGTGAGTTGGGCTCCAGGTACTGCTGTGCCGCATTTCTCATGTGGGATGAGGTTCGACAAATAGAAAGGCACTGTTGCGTTTGCCGTCCTCTCCGAAACAAACAAAAATGCATAAGCCCAGGTACCCGGTGTACGTAAACAAGTAGAGCAGTGCCAGAGGGTACCCAGTAGATGAACTCACAGGTTGGCCGCCCCCTTGAGATGAGCAGTGTGAGGCCTCCCCGCCTCCAACGGTGGCCGCCGCCGCCGCCACACCCCCCTCCTCTCTGCTTCTCTTCGTGCCCTTGCCTCCCGGCCGCTGCGGTTGTGTCGCGGCGGCGGTCCTCTCGGAGGTGACGCCGCCGCTGCTGCTGCTGCTGCTGCTGTTGCTGTCGTTGTTGCTGCTGCTGATGGCGTCTTGCACCAAGGCCGATATCTGCGGGGCATGCTGCTCTTCCGTGATGAAATCTTCAGACTTGAGCTGTCCGAGCGCTTCCGTGTTGGACCAGAACGATTGGGGCACCTCCCGGTTCGCGAGGAGATGGTCCTTCATCAACGCGATCTCAGCTGCGTTCGAAAGATAGCCCTTATCGACATGGCTTTTCAACCACCTCAGGGCACCTACTGATGCCTCAGAAAGGACCATGTGAACTCCCACGAGCTGAGGCACGCGCTGTGCTCAAGGTCCTGACGATGGTGATGGGTACAACGCTGTATATAGGGCATCAAGGTCTACGACAACAATGGGGATGACAACAAATTTCACACAAGTGTACTGTCTGTGGACGGGGTTTCGCTAAACTTTTGAAGCGGTGGTGTCCTGGAAGGAAGGGGACGCTTTATCGCGCTATCTGATTACCTCTACGCTAGAGGTGATCACAAGCTAGGAGGTAGAGAGCACATGACACAGCCCGAATGGAAGGTAGCTGTTCAATGTGATGTTGCCATGTTCAAGCATTGCAGGCTTGCGTGGGTACTTGAGAACATCAGCATCGAAAAGCTGGAAGACTTCCCCGTTCCCCGCATCAAAAACGAGGTTTCCTAAAACACTGGTTCCGCCGCATTTGTGCGCGAGATGCGCAGCTGCTGGCCTTCGTGAGTCACACACTGTGCGGGTTCGTTGGCCGAGACCCGCCCACTCAAACTCCTGCTGCCTGCAGTCGATGAAAATTCAGATGCAGGCAAGGACTCGGAGCTGTGCCTGCTGACGACGAGGTAAAAGCTTGTGGAATCACTGCCAACAACGGCTTGCTTTCAGGCAACGTGCTGATTGTATATTAATAGTACAATACCTGGTACCTGCTGGTACGAGTACTCGGACTGCCTGTTCTTTCACCTGCGAGCGTGGTCCCCGATACTGCTGTGTACGGTATACCACGTACCCGTACGCGTTAATATTGCAGGCGGCTGCGCTCGTCGCTTGAGGGTGGCCACGCAAAGCGACTCCGTAGGAGCAAGCGTTCTGCCACAATAAAACTTCGGCCGGCCTGATGCTGCGTTCCTCGATTTCGGCCGGGGCGGTGCGCTCGGCGGGCTGGCGCAGAGGTCAATGCAGGCCCGTGTGTGCCCTCTCCCGCCTCGACCGCCTGAACGTGAGCCTCAACCTTGCGAATCGAAATCTCGAGTCGTTGATCCCCAGAAGGCAACTCGGCGTACTTGGGGAGGTTCGTGCTCTGTCGTGGTCAACAGCAGCATCCTCTCCGCCTCCGCCACCACCACCACCACCACCACCACCACTACCAGGATGGCAGGGTAGGGGCCCGTGGGCGAGTCGCCGGGGCGGTGTCACCCCCTCGGGCGTAACGAGAGTAGAGCGGGTCGGGTAGTGACGCTGGTGGTGGTGGGTTTGTTGGTGGTGCTTGCGTCAGTGCTGGCGCTGGCGATAGTTCCGGTGCCAGCGCTGCTGCTGCTGCTGTTGGCGGTGGCGGTAGTGGTCCTGATGGTGGTGCTGGTGGGGGCGCTGCCACTTGCGCTTCTGCTGCCGATCCTGCTGCTGCTGCTGCTGCTGCTGCTGCTGCTGCTGCTGCTCCTACTGCTGCCGCTGCGGACGGCGCTAAATCATACCCTGTAGAGCGCCGGACCGATGCCCGCCTGTGGCAAAGAAAGCCTGCTGCCAGGCAGGCCGGGTATCCTCCGCCATGGACCCCACGCGACGCCAACACGGCACAGAAGATTAGTACTAATAGGGCGAGGCGGGGGGGGCGCGAGCGACCTCGTGAACCAGAGGGTGATCAGACGGCTTGCCTCCGCCCGCCGGCGTAAGGACTGGCGAGCGGTACTCAAGGAGCTCGAAGCAATCGAGAGAGATGCTTGTGCGGCGGCCCGGCTGGACATCAGAGGAGTGGGGCCACGGGGAGGAGCGCATATGCGAAAGGGGGGGGCAGGAGGAAGAGGGGGAGGGGGCGGGAGTGGAGGTCAGGTGCAGACGGTAGGAGCGTGGCGTGTCTGGTGTGCCGAGGGCCTCACCCCTGCGGATGCGGAAAGGGCGAGGACGACGGTGTACAACATCGTCATGGACGTGCTGGGATCTAAGAAGAGGTGCATACGAGTACGAGTGCTGTCTTCTCGAGTACCATGTGCTGCTTCTGTAAGAGGAGTATTAACTTATATAGACGACGGGAAATGATGTAATATCCACACGTCAAACATTAACACGAGATATTAACATGAGTATTACGGGGGTCTATAGTTAACAGGACCTATGGCATACATAAAAAACCTATATATTTAGGTATTTTTACTAACAATATTTGGTCCTGTTAACTATGGACCCCAAGTAATAGTACATTTTGATGCGTCGTTTGTTCAAGGTGTCATATTCCGTAAATGACAATAGCAGAGCCACAGACAGGCCTGTCAATAGTCAGCAAGGAATTTTATAAAATTTGAAATACGTCAGCTGTGAGTTCGACTGATTAAACAGTTGATACTCAACTTTGCAAGCTGCGTAATACGCCTCGTCTATATTCCATTTTTACCGAATTTTACAAGTATTGTGATAAACCGAACGAATTGTAAGAAATCGCGCGACCGGTGCATGGCTCATCTTGCTTGCGACGTTGAACCGCTGAATGAAGTTTTGTTCCATCGACCAGCCTGTTCGTTTGGTCTCTTGAAATGGCAGTTACGTACCGGTTGGTACCTTCGCCTATTGTGGATTATGTAACGCTTGGCATCTGAGGTTGTATGTGGTGATGCACGAGGCCCACTTCTTCTCTGCCCCTACCTCGTGGGAGGCCAATAGTACATAACCTGAAACATCTATCCGTAGACGGCCATGCACTCTGGGCTACCGCTGCCTGAGGCTACGAAAAAAGCCAATTATCTGTCCGCACTCCCATAGTGTAATGCCTACAGCAGTAGTTGAACATACTGTAGCATGGCCCACCAGAGGTTGCGTCGTTCTTTACGTTCATGTTCATGAATCGCTTTATCTCCCCAGTCTACCGCGCACCTTTTTTTTTATCACTCGGATGCCCCCTACATGATTAGACAAGCCCCAAGGTCGCAATCGTCTCGTCTTCACCCCCCCCCTCCCCCTCATATATATTATATACCTGGTATATATATATAGGTTGGGTTGGCGTCGGTTGGCGTGGGTTGGCGACGACGCTGTAAAACATGCCTCTCACTGCGTAAGCTAGACAGCCAGGATACCGTTTTTTGTTGTTTTTTTTTTGCGGTTACCACGGCTGGCGGCCAAGTTAGATCATTGTTGTGCGGGGAGAGCCTTTACTCCGCACAAGGGGGATGATCGTATCACGTCGTGAGTTTATGGTGAGGCGCCCATGAGGCAGTTACATAGTAAACCCATTGCTGTCTCTGGAAGTGGCCACACCAGAAATTAAATCAGTTCATTGATGCTGTCATCTATATGCAAGAAAATCCGCCTCTATAGCGGTTCTTAGTAGGATGCAGCTCACCCTTCATGCGACTCGCCCAACACCACACGGCGCTTCGCGCTTGGTGCAAGCAATGTCTGCCTGGTCGGTGAAAACGCGGCGCGCTCCGTCCCGGCAACATTGTAGGGATGCGAGTGTCTACGGTCATACGACTACGGCCATGCATGATAATGAGTACACCCCCCCCCCCCCCCCGCCCCCCCGCTCTGCTTGTCTTGGCGCATTTCTATCTTGCGATGTTGTTCAGCGTTGTCTTTGTGAAACATCTTTCGACGTTGTTCAGCGTTCTCACCGGCCAGCCGCGGCTTAGCAGCAGCAGCGACCGCGCAGCGGCTCTTAAGCCAAGCTGTAGGTTAACGACCTGCTTTGCCCTGTCAAGTTCCTTTTTTAGACTCTTGTATTTATACTATTTTGGTGTTGAGAATTCCTTGACGGCTGTCCTCTAGCGGACAAGAATTCCGGCAACGGACAGCGTTGCTCCTACAGTAGAAAGTGTGCATTCGGTACGTACGTGAGACCTTCTGTGGCAAGCTCGAATTGAGAACTGTACATATTGAGGGCCGTAATTCTCGGAGTTTTTTTTTTCCCACCCAGAAGTTTCTTAGTTTTGGAAATAATTTCCGTGATATATTTTGGAAATTCTTCAGCGAAAAAAAATCCCAGGAAAGTTAAACTTCTCGATTTGTGACATAGCGCCTCCGAAATTCGGGGGAAAAAAAAAACTCTCCGACAATAACGGCCCTTAGTCAGTCAGAGCAAGAGCATCATTTTCAGAAACAAACGCTACTCGTGGCGTGATCTCTTCTTGCGCCTCTCGTATTACACATGGAAGCGTTTTTTTTTTTTTGTGTGTTTCTCCCGGCCGTCGACGTTCGGTGTTCTTCCCTGCAGTGGCGTCAGCAAGTTTTTGCAAAAGTGATGCCTAACCGTGCGGTCTGCCTCTCTCTCTGTCCGCGCTTCTGGAAATTTTCTCGAGGCATGCCTTTTTTTATCTCCGCCTCTTTTTTGCTCTCTCTGTCTTCGTCCCTCCCTCTCTCTCTCTCTTCGTGCTTGTCTATCTCGGTCGCCCTCGTGCTCTCGGTATTCCTCTATCCGTATCCGTGTCTCTTGTCTCTCTTTTCTCTTTCTTTGTGTCGCCCGTTTTTTTTATTTTTTTCCCTCCTTCTCTCCTCTTTTTTGGTCCCGTCTTGCTGCCTCCCTGGATTTGTGTCCCTCTGTCCTCGCCCATGTCCCGTGGGTTTTGCTAGATGGCAAGAGGCCTTCATGCTGGTGGAGGCGATGGACGCTCGTAAGGTGACGGTCGACCTCTACACCCTTAACTCCTTGCTCAAGGCCTGTGGAAACGCGGGGCAGATCGAACGTGAGCCGTCTCTCTCCCCCTTGTTGCCCCCCCCCCCCGGCCCTGATCGTATCACGTAGTGTGTATATGGTGAGGCACCCACGAGGCAGTCACAGATTAAACCCATTGCTGTCTCTGGAAGTGGCCACACCATAAATTACATCAATTCACTGATGCCATCATGGGTATGCAAGAAAATCCACCTCTAAAGCGGTTCTTAGTAGGATGCAGCTAACCCTTCATGATACTCGCCCAACACCTCGCGACGCTTCGCGCTTGGTCCAAGAAATGTCTGCCTGGTCGGTGAAAATCCGACGCGCTCCGTCCCGGCAGCATTGTAGGGATGCGAGGGTCTATGGTCATGCATGCGACTACGGCCATGCATGAGATCGAGTACATCTCTTCTATCGAGTACACCCCCCCCCCCCCCGCCCCAGCTCTCCTCCCCCCCCTCTCCCCCCCCCCCCCCGTTTCCCATCTTTGGCTTGGGTCGACCCTTTTGCGAAGAATCACCGCTATACTTGCTATTTTTTCGGCTACAACATTGCGTCCTTTCTGCTGGAAGGATACTGCTCCTGCGCGAAAGTCGACGCATCGCATACCCCATCAGACCACACCAACAAAAATATGTACTCCCGTAGGTATTTGTCGCGTTCGTGTTTTTTCGGGTTTGTTGGATCTGCCGTATCTCTCGAAATATGTAAAATAATTCGAGGGCCGGTACTACTCGTGGAAGTGGTGTGATCGATGATTTTTAAACGTCTCGTGAACCTTTATTTTCCGAATTCGGGGAGGCGAAGTACACCAAGCAGAACCGGACCGAAGCCAGGTGGTCCGCACCGCAGGGGATAAGACACGACCTTTGACCCAGCGCATGTGCTAACCCTACCTTTACCCAACCAAACCAAACCACACAAGGCGAGCATTTCTTCGCAAGTCTGTCCTCTGCAGATCGGCCTCGGCAGTGGGCAACGTGCAAACCTGTACACGGTGCGACCGTCGTTCTAATCGACCGAAACCTGAAACAAACCGGGGACGGGGCTGGCAATGGTCCGGTGCTGTCGCTCGCCCGTGAGCTTGTAAGCCCCTCACGCTGCTCGCGCCCACCTCCTCCATTCTCCTCAACATACCCCCTGCCTGGTCGGTGAAAACCCGATGTGCTCCGTCCCGGCATTGTAGG
This sequence comes from Macrocystis pyrifera, assembly GCA_031763025.1. Lineage (NCBI taxonomy): Eukaryota > Phaeophyceae > Laminariales > Laminariaceae > Macrocystis > Macrocystis pyrifera. The sequence continues at coordinate 2,646,410 of JASSKH010000020.1, read as the reverse complement.
AATGCGAGGGTCGATGGTCATCCGACTACGACCATGCATAATGATGAGTGCCCCCCTCTCCCCCGTTCTCACCATGCCATGCCTTTCCAACTCCCTCACCTAGCCAATCACTCGTTCCCCGTCGTCGCCCCCGTCACGACGAGCAATGTTTTGTTCGCCTGGTATTCCTAAACCACCATTTAACATTTAATTCAGTCATAACGTACATCTGTTCGTTTGTTTTTTTCTTTCCGACAAACAACCGCAAGTGCATAGTTAACCCTCGAAGGTTTTAGAAACGAAACGAAGTGGGCAACTCGTGTCCCCTTTTCTGTAATGTTACATACCTACATATATAATGCGAAGTAAAGATGACAAGATGTGATACATATTGCCGAGTTGCGTTGGTTTTGTTCATGCTTTTCGTTTTTGTTTCTGGGGGCTGTTCACGCTTGAGAAGAAAAAACAACGGCTGTTGTAGGGTCTTAATCTTTTTTTTTTTTTTGTTCTTCTGCTCCGACGCCGCACGCCCGAATGCCTTCAACTCTCCCTTGTGTCATATACCCGGTACGGAATATCCATCGCTATTTCACCCAATCCCTCCAACTCCTCCTCTTCCTCCTCCTCCTCCTCCTCCTCCTCCTCCTCTTCTTCCTCCCCTCCGTCCTTGTCTGGGCCCGGCGGTTTTTTTTTCTTCCGTGGCGCGAAAACAGTGATGCTGCGCACGTTGACGGAAATGCGCGGCGGCGGCGGTGGCGGCGGCGGCGGCGGCGGTGGGGGGGGGGGGAGAGGGGGGCGGCTCCCTCCCCCGGCCGGACGTGGTATCCTTTAACATCGCCCTCGCAGCCTGCGCTCGCGCCGGCGAGGTGTCGCAGGCACTCTCTCTGCTCGATGAGATGACGCTCACCATGAGGGGAGGGGCAGGAGTTGTGCGCGAAGCGACGTGGCGTGTGGGTGGTGATCATGGTGGTCATGGGGGGGGTGGCGGTGAATGGATGTCACCGGCACCTGCCCCAAATCTCTCTAGCTTCAATTCCGTGCTTTCAGCCTGCGCGAAGTCCTCCAATGCGGTTTTCTGCGCAGGAGGCGGTGGTGGAGGCGAGGGTGGGGGTGGGGGGGGGGTGATAGCGGGGGGGTGGGGTGGAGCGATGAACAACCAGGGGAAGAGAGAGGGGGTGGACCGGGAAGGGGGGTGGAGCGAGCGGTGGAGATTCTGGAGGCGATGAGGAAGGGGGAGGGGGGAGCTCCGCCCCCCGACGTGGTATCGTACACGGAGGTGGTGGTCGCGTGCGGTCGGTGAGTGGAACAGGCCGTCGGAAATGTTTTCTGTTGCTGTTTTACTAGGTGAGTTGGGGCGGACGGTCGAGGATGGTGTTTTGCTGTTTGTGTGCCTATGGGTAGGGGATGACCTCGTGTAATAGAGACACCTCCTGATGACCGAGCTGACGGTCAGCGCCGACTGTTATTAGTAGCTCAGTGGTTAATCCTTTTAGTACTGCAGCCCCGCTTTCGAGACAAACCACTTGGAATTAGAGTGGTTTGTCCCCAAATCGGGACTGCAGTACTAAAAGGGTTATAACGAGTGTCTCCAATGAAAGCACCATCCTGGGTCCACCGGCTGCAAAAGCGGGGACATCGGATCTACTCAAGGATTGCAATCCCTTCGGTCAGCACGACCCTTTTATACCTTCTTCCGTGTTTTTGTTGTTGTTTTTTTGTTGTTGTTGTTGTTGTTGTGGGTGAGCTCGGCTAACGCGTCGCTTTTCACGGGGAGGGAACAAAAACGATGTACCTGGTATTGCTTTCAGGGTGAGGGGGGGGGGCTTGGCACATCGCTCTTTGACAGGGAGGGGGAGGGAGATGCGCTGTACCTTCTGGGGGTTGGGGTACTGATCGCCGATGCTTGCCACGTTGTGCTTGTGACCCTGTCTTTTGGTTGTGCTCGTCCTACTCCGTAGAGGGATTGTCTGTGGGGGGTTATTTGCCGTCGGCTTGCTTTCTGTTGCCCGAGCGAAGCCTCGCGCAATAATCTAGAATCGCTTCACTAGACGATCGCACTTCTTTTTTCCCCCCCAACTTGCTATTACGGGGGTTCATAGTTAATAGGACCTATGGTATATATAAAAACCTATATATTTACCTATTATTACTAACAGTATTTGGTCCTATTTACTATGTTCTCCCGTAATGAATCTGGAACCGCTTCACGAAACGATCAACGCTTTCTTTTTTTCGTTTCCGACTCGAAAAAAACCCCATCTAGAATCGCTTCACTAAACGATCAACACTTTTTGGTTGGTTTTCCAATTAGCTAAATCTAGAATCGCTTTTTTCGAAACGATCACCCTTTTTTCGTTGTTTTCCAGCTTTGCGAAATCCTCTTCTTCGGTGCTACCGAACGTTTTCCGTTTTTTTTTTTTTTTTTTTCGACCGAATGTATCCGTTTTTTGGCAGGGCCGGACAGTGGGAGCGAGCAATGCGGTGGGTCGACGCGGCGGCGGACGATGGCCTGGAGCTGACGCCTTCGGTGTTCTCCGCCCTCATTACGGCGTGCGGCCGCGCAGGAGAGTGGCGGCGGGCGCTGTCCGTCCTCTACGATGACATGCCGGCCCACGGAGTGCTCCCGGACAAGTTTTGCTACAACATGGCCCTGAGGTGATGGGTGTGCTGGTGCTGTTGGTAGTGCTGGTAGTGCTGATGGTTGGGGTGGTCACGATGGCTGTGGTACTAGTGATGGTGGTAGTGGTGGTGGTAGTGGTGGTGATGGGGAGGTTGTGGTGATGGTAGTGGTGCTGGTGGGTGGGGGACGGAGGTGGGGGTACTCAATATATTGCTTGGCCGTAGTCGTATGACCATAGACCCTCGCATCCCTGAAATGCAGGGACGGAGCATGTGGGGTTTTCACCAACCAGGCAGGCGGGGGGGGGGTGGTGATGTTGGTGGCGGTGCTATTATTTTGTTTATTTATGTATATGGCTACGAGTGTTCCGATTATTTTTCGGGTAGGAATCAGGGCTCATCTTAACGGGGAACGCAAAATCGCGTTCAGTCAGATGTAAATTAAATTAGAAAAAAAAAAAAAAAAATCTACCTGGTAGTCAAATTGAAAGAACCGAAAGTCCTCGATAAGATGGGCCCTTAAGTTAAATTAGAAAAAAAAAAAAAAAATGAAGTCAAATTGAAAGAGCCGAAAGTCCCCGTTAAGATGGGCCCTTAGTGTTCCTTGTCCGTCAAGAGTTTTGTCGGTGCTCCTTAAGGCGTTTTCGGTTTCAACCACACGTCAGGGGATAAATAAACTATCACGGGGGACCATAGTAAACAGGACCAAAGTATTGTTAGTAAAATTACCTAAATATATAGGTTTTCATGTATGCCGTAGGTCCTGTTAACTGTGGACCCCGGTAATACCACAGAGACTTGGCGTTCGAAATTGTATGCACCGGGATTCTGTGTGCGTAAAAAGGAGGGCCGAGTCCGTCGCAGCGGGGTCCAGGAGTATCCCACTTCTTGCCCTCCCCCCCCGCCCGCCGTTCCTGGACTCTCTCCCTTACCTCGGTCCACGTCGAACGACAAATTCTCTGGCGCTCGCCTCACGCCAGCATGTGTTCCCTGATGATTTCAAAATATTTCGTCCGTCTTCTATTCGATGAACGCCTACGATGGTCGGAGCCAGGGACCTTCAGACAGGCCGGACGGGCGTACGGTAGTACGCACCCGCCAGCGGAGCGTAACACCGCGACGGTTGCGGGGGTCCCTGGTCGGCACTCCCTGCCCAGCGCGCCTTCCTTCTGCACCCAATATGAGTCGAAACAGTGAAAATGACGTCGACCCTCTCGTACACAGCAAGCCCTACTACTGTTCCTTCGAGGAAGGGGACGATTTTTTTTTTGCGTGCGTTCCGGGTTCAGCGCTCCCGTTTCTCCGCTCTCGAACTTGGGCGTCCGATGACAAATCTCCGCTCTTGTTTGCCAGGGAGCCGCGCAGGCCGCGCGGGCTTCGAGGGGCGTAAACATGGACGGGATCCCGGTTCCCGCGCTCCTTTTTGCTCTTGAATGCTCGTCGATAGACCGTACTCCCCTCTCAGTAACGCACCTCACGACACGCAGTCTCACAGCACAGCGGCTGCTGATCTTTGTCGGAATCTCGGGTCCAGCACTCCCTGTCTCCGCTTTCGACCAACGGGGGCGACAGACCATCACCCCTCTTGTTCGAAGCAAGTCCCAGACCACGCCGTTTTCGAGAGGCGCTGTCTTTTTGGCCGGAATCCCGGGTCCCTCGCTCTCTCTCTTCTCTCGAACTTGCGTCGAAGGATTCGCCCGCCCCGTCCCCTCTTTGGTAGTCGTCGAGGAACGCTGCACTTGTAGGAAACCCTTGTTCCACGAACGCTCTCTCCCCCCTATCTCCACCTTGCGCCGACAGGCGATCACCCCTCTTCTTTCATAGCAATTCGCACACCCCGTCGTCGTCGAGGAACGGTGTATGTGTCGGGAATCTCGTCTGTCCCCGCTCTCGAAGTTGCTAAGTAAGTGTTATCTCTCCTCCCGTTAAGTGCAAGTTTTACACCGCGTAGGTTTCATTTGAACGCCACTTTTTCTGGAACTCCGGGTGCAGGCGCTCAGTCTCTTCGCTCTCGAACTTGATTCAAGACGTGTTTGTCCCTCTCGCTATCCGCTGACCCTACTACGCCGCAACAGCCTGCCAGGGGTAGCCCTTTTTTGACGGAATCCCGGGTCCAGCTCCTCTCTCCCCTTGGGCGTGCTTGAAACAAGTATCCCCCGTCTCGCGGTCTTCGAGGATAGCTGCGTTCGTCGGAGTTGCCGGATGCAGCGTTCCCTCGGCCGACGGGCTTGCATCGATGTTTTCTCTTGGTATGGACCATCGATTTTGTTTTTTTCTTCTGGCTGGCTGTTCTCGTACAACGTTTTGTTTTTACTTTTTGTTATTATGGTAGAAACACCGGGTGCAACGCGCGCTCCCTTCCGTCGCTCTGAAATGTGCGCCTCGAAACAATACCCCCCCCCCCCCCCCCCTCCCGCTCACAGACGGCGAGGTTCGGACCGTGCAGACTACACAGTGAAATTTTGTTTTGTCGGAGTTCCGGGCCAGTAGAACGTGACTCTAATGATCTGTCTCCCCTCTTGCTCACATCGAGTCCTACGCCACGCGGTCTTCGAAGAACGCTACGCTAGGCGCCCCCAGCTCAGCGCTACCTCTCCCTTTCCCCCAACCTTGGGCCGACGGACTTATTTTCCACCCCCTCATGTTCAAATCTTTTTTTTTTCTCGCGAGCGTCACCGTCGAGGAACGCTAGTTTTTTGTGTGGGGAACTCCGGGTCCGGCGGTCCCTCTTCCCCCGCTGCCGAAGTTGCGTTCGAATCAGTATCCCCCCCCCCTCTCGCTCTACAGCAAGTCCTGCACCATGCAGTGGTCTTCACGAAAGACCTGCTTTGGTCCGGAACACCGGGCCCTGCGCCCCTCTCCTCGCTCGGAATTGCGTGGATATCTCCTCTTCCTCACGGTAAGTTCTACACGGGGGGGGGTTTAGAGGAACGCTATGGGTTAAATTGACACACAAAATTGGAACGTGGAAGTGTGGTGAGGTTAAGCTTTATTTTTACCATTCCGCCGGAAGATAATAATAATGAAAAAAAAGCTACCTGTGTTGAAACCCGGGGCCCAGTACTCCGTCGGCTCTCGAACGTGCGTCGAATGTTTAGCTCTCCTCTCTGCCGGGAAGGAAGCCCTGCAGCAGGTACCGGTGGTGTTCAAGAAAGGCTCGCTCGGCTACAGCCAGCTTGCGTCGACCCTCCAGCCTCCCTCACAGCAATGCTTACACCGGGCAGTTTTTACAGAAAAATAACGCTACTGCTGTTGGGGTAGAAGTCCCGGGACCCAGCGCTCTCCTCCCTCGCTCGTTCGTAGTAAGTCCCACACCACGCAGTCGTGGAGGGCCGGTCTTTTTTGTTGCGAGTCCGCGTGGAACGCTCCCTCCGCCCTCAAAGCGTCGGATCGAAATACGAGCCGCCCACCCTCTCGCTTCACAAGCAAGTCCTACATCGTCCGGTCTTCGAACAAAGAGGTTACCTGGGTCGGACTCCCGGGTTAAGAGTCCGTTCCTCGCGCTCGTTCGTAGAACAAGAGACTTAGCTGAGCGGTCTATCATATCAGGTGCCGAACATCGCGTGCGTCGAAGGTCCGGTCCCTCTTCTCCAGGTGTACAACTAAACCCACCCTCTTTTCGAGGCGTTTTTGTCCTAAGCGAACGAGGGTGCAGCCCCGCACTGGAAGAAAGCAAAAGGTCCCACGAACACCGTTTACGGTAGTTCTCAAACGGACCTCGCGTTGAAAGAATATCCGGGTCCAACGTTCTCTCCCCCTCGATCTCGCACCTGCGTCGTCGAAATGGCGTCTCCTCCTCTCACAGCAGTGATGGCACGCCCTGCGCCGCACCGCCGGGTCTTCCGCGAAAACGTGCTGAGGGTCGGCAGGGCGTGGCCAAGAGTGCTCCGTCCTCTCTTTCGACTTCCATCGAATGACAACTCTCTCGCGATTACTTACGGTTCATCTCTTCTTCTTTTTTTGTTTGTTCAAAATTCGTATCAGTGTTGTTTTTTTTTGGAATGTTTTGACAACCATTGAGAGGCGGCACGCCTCTTGTTTTGAGTTCCGTGTAAGGGCCGGCACTGGCTTCACTCGTCACCTTGCGTCGAGCAGTGCCTACAACTCCGCGTGATTTAATTTCGACAGTTTCGCCTGCATTATGAAACACGCATCGTTTTTTCGTAGTGATCCCGGCTCGACAGCTGCCGTCGAATGGCACCGACCCCGCAAGTTTTATTCTTTGTTATTGAGAGCAGTATACATGGGTCTAAGGCCTCTCCCCCTCTCCCCTCCAAAATCAGCCAATAAACGTATCGGCAGTATTCAAGAAACGCTGTATTTGTCGAAATCCCCCCCCCCCCCCCCCCCCCCCCCCCCCCCCCCCCCCTCGCCTTAGTAGGATGCAGCTCACCCTTCATGCGACTCGCCCAACACCTCACGGCGCTTCGCGCTTGGTGCAAGCAATGTCTGCCTGGTTGGTGAAAACCCGACGTGCTCCGTCCCGGCAGCATTGTAGGGATGCGAGGGTCTATGGTCATACCACTACGGCCGTGCATGATATTGAGTACCCCCCCCCCCCCCCCCGCTCACCCCCTTCCGACATTGTCGAACCCATAATCGGCAGTACCTAGTTGCCCCTAAATAATAGTACATTGTTTTGCTAAAAATCGCCATCCAAACGTTCCCTACATTTAGGTACAGAGTGGTATATATCACACTGGGTGATAATATATCACACCCCCTGGGAGGAAATTTCCGACCCGGCTTTTCCTCCGAGGCATGTCTTGAGGGGGGGGCGCACACACACACGCAACGACGATGGTTTCTCCGGAAATATTCCGACGAGAAGGTCAGAGGGTAGGCGCATCGCTCGTCGTACTTACTCAGTGTCGGGGAAGCCCGGCTCTGAAAATCGTCCGCGGGGGGGTGTATTATCTTATCACCCTAGGGTGATAATAGTGTGTTACACGGTGGCGTACCCATTTCAACACCACCCCCTGATAAGTCCCAAATCACGTCGTGTTATCTCTAGTGTGGTATGATATTTTGCTACCTAAAAATGACCTCACGCTTACTCTACTGTAAGTATATACCAGGGTGTTTTTTTTCTCGTGACTCGAAAGTCGATTTGCCTGGTCTTGTGTCTCTGCTATCTGGCCTTTCAACCGGATGGCCTTGAGATGGTTACACCGCTGGTAGTCAAAGAGCGCTGCGCGTGCCGAACGCCCTCACCCCTCCTCTCGCTTCCCTCTTCCCCCCGCGCTCTGCCCAATCGTACCCAGAGCCCACGGTCGGCAGTATCCAAAGAATGCTGGATAGGTATATTGAGTTCGGCACCCAGAAGCGAGGTGTTTTGGGAAATATCTGTTCGGCCGACAGTTAGATGGCCCTCCGAAAATGTCATGGTCTTCGATTTTCTGCGCGTGGAACCACCCCTTCACCGCTGTTCTTGAGAGAAAGTGCCGTTGTCTTTCGGCACCCAGAGAGCGTGGTGGTTCGGGAAAGGTCTGCTCGGTTGAGAGTTCGATGGCCCTCCGAAAATATCATGGGTGTTCGACTTCGTGTTTGTAGCACCCCTTTACCGCTGTTCTTGAGCGAAAACGGGAGCTGAAAAAGACGGTCGCACCCCATCAACCAACCCTCTTTGACGTGTTGTTGTTTTTTTTGTTTTTGTGACGCTTAAGGCACGCTTTTTCTGTGAGATCGAAAGCTTCCAAAAATGTTTCCTCGGAACCTATGTCTTCTAGCTTTTTTGGTGTGATACTTGCTTGCTTGCATCGAAGCGTGGCGCGTACGGGGAGAGTCTGGGTTTTTCAAGAGCGGGTCTGCGAAAAATCTGGCAGCTTTTTTGTACGCAAGCGAATTAATTCCCTGCCTACGCTATGTTAAGCAATGGCTACTGCTTATATTTTTTTTCCGCATTCCTTTTCGGGCTGCAGTCTTGTTTTTTGGGGAAAATTACTTGGAATTAGAGTGCTTTGTCCCCTGAACGGGACTGCCCCACTGAAGGTGCTGTGTTAGGTCGGCATAGGTCCAGCCCCTTAGGCCTCAATCTCTTGTATATTGGTGCTGCTCGAGTCCTGGTGCCCGTATAAAACAAAGATGTCGGGGCGCTGCACTTTCACTCCTTGACAGACAGCAACCTTGCCTCGACGTGCGTTGACTGACGCCGAACTACTGCCAGGTAGGTTTTTAGTGTGAAACACTCGGCCCTACACCGTTGGACAGCGCACGTATCGCGTTGCTTCACATGTCTCCCGACATCTTTTGATATATGTAATACATGCGGAACGATGGCCCGGAACGCCTGTATATGTATCCGACGCCCCCCCCCCCCGTCCCCCGTCCCCTCCCTCCAACACACACATGCCAGACCCCAAATCAATTCATTCGAAGCAACGAGGTTGAAAATACACGAGGGAGCACATGCGACAAACCGTGGCTTAAACGAACAAACTTTTTGGACTTGCGAGGCGGAAACGCCGAAAAAAAGAGCCGGCTACTACGTACAGCATATTTGGCAGAATGAAGCCGGGGCCCGGGCGGCCGGCGTGTATGGCACCTCTATAATACATGAATATACACACGGTTCCCCTCCGGGATGTGGGTGGCGTGAAATCCCGGGTGCGTCGCAAGGCGAAAAGGGAGTCACAGGTAACACCCGTGTAGCTGTTCTTGGCGGAAACGGGGGCCATGGGTTGGCGTGTTGCTCGAAGGAAAGAGTAACATGTTATTACGGGGGGCCATAGTTAATAGGACCAAATATTGTTAGCAAAAATTGGTAAATATATAGTTTCTTATGTGTACCATAGGTCCTATTTACTATGGACCCCCGTAATAGTAGTCGGCAGGAACTATTACGGGGAATCATGGTAACTAGGACCAAACATTGTCGGTAAAAATAGGTAAATATAAAGGCTCGTGTGTGTACCGTCGGTCCCATTTAGTATGGTCCCCCGTAAATGGTGGCAAATCCCCATGGCCTATTACGGGGGACCGTAGTAAACAGGACCTACGGTACGCTCAAAAACCTATATATTTCCTATTTTTACCGACAGTATTTGGTCCTGTTAACTAGGGTTCCCCGTAGTAGGTACTACTCTTTCTCTGGTGGATACTGCTCCACTACATGCACCCATGGGTTGACTACTATATATACCGTCATTATACACCACTACCCATGGAACAGCGGTGGAAATTTCTCCATCCGATAAACACAGCTAGACATCGAGCGTCACCCGGAAACCCGGGGTCTGGGGGGTTGATGTGATCTCCCGGGTTTCGGTGAAACACGGGGAAAGTTCTGTCATTGGGACGCAAGAAATGTTTTCTGCAGCCCCGAGGCTTGGGCACAGAGTCAAGTATTCGTTTTGCTTTTCTCGTGAATTGTTCGGTTCGGCGTGTGCAGACCATACACGTGGTCGAAAGCTGTTACTTTTTGTTGATGACCGCCTCAAGGGGATGGCCGTGTTTTTGCACGCTCCAAGTGTGTGTTTTTAACTACTTTGTTGAGGGTAGAACGATGCGCTGATACATAGCGATTCTTCGGTTCATTTTTTTTTTTTTTTTTTTTTTCCGTTCTTTTTTTTTGGGCACGAGCAGCGCCACGGCGATGAACACTATCGTGGCGGCTTGCAGCGTGCCCAGCGAACGCAGCACAACGCGGAGCGGCTGCTCGTTTTCCTGACACGCACACGCGCCAGTATTACGGGGGGGCCGCAGTAAATAGGACCAAATATTGTTGGTAAGAATAGCGAAATATATAGGCTTTCGTCTGTGCCGTAGGTCCTGTTTTAATGTGTCTATAGTTAACAGGACCTATGGCACGCATAAAAACCTATCTATTTAGGTATTTTTACTAACTATTTTTGGTCCTGTTAACTATGGACCCCACGTATTAGTACGATTGACATATTTTGTCATCTGTGTTGTACGCAACGGCCGCGGCAGGTCTCATGCAAACGTTTTGGAACGCGAAGAACGTGTCCCCTCCGCCGCTTGGTTTTGGGTGCCCACCGACCAGAAAACGTTTTTATACCTCGAGACGCGAGTGATTTTACGACACGCCGCCGAGAAATCACGCAGGCACGTTCACGCGGCAACGACGACCTCAGTCGCGATAGCTCATGCATCCTTTCCTTCCTTCCTTCCTTCCTTTCTTCCTTCCTTCCCTCCTTCCTTCCTTCCTTCCTTTCTTCCTTCCTTCCTTCCTTCCTTCCTTCCTTCCTTCCTTCCTTCCTTCCTTCCTTCCTTCCTTCCTTCCTTCCTTCCTTCCTTCCCTCCTTCCCTCTCTCCCTCCCTCCCTCCCCCCCTCCCCCCAGCAGGGCCTGTGCGGATGCAGGCGAGGTGAAGCAGGCGTTGCAAATCCTTGACGTCTCTCTGTCGGGGGGCAGGGGTGCGAACGGTTTCAGCTACAGCTCCATTCTCGAGGCGCTGGCGAGACAGGTGGGGGGGGCATGCTCATCCCGGGACGTTTTTTTCGGGCGGGAAGTTCCGCAAGGGTTTCCTAGGCCAAGTGGGCATGTCCGCTGGTTTTTGCTTTCGTTGAACAGCGTTCCGGCTGACTTTTTGTTGCCCGTTGAGATTATTCCGAGTTTAGATGCTTTTTCAAGGAAGGAGATAGTGTTGCGTTGGAATAAATAAAGAACATTTGCGTTCCGTGTTTTTTCCCGCTGACTTTACTCCTCCGCTGAGTTTTTTTTTTTTTTCTCTCGTTTTCTTTTCTTGGGTTGGAGATTTTTTGTGGAGATCATCGGCTTTGAGCGTAAAAAGTTATTTTCTTGATTCGCCAGTGATTCGGGCAGGAGTGGGGCAGGCGCTTGTACGTGGTGGTATGTTTATATGCCGACCTGAAGTGGCCGGCCCTTGTTGAAGTTTGCCGTGCGTGTATAGATCGGTTTCATGTGTAGCGTGTTGCCTTTGCAGGTAAGAGGGCCAGCCGTGTGGGAACAGACCAGCGAGTTAACTGACTCCTTTAGCATCGCACTCCCGGATCTGGGACAAATTAGTCAGAATGAGAGTCAACTGCAGCAGGGGTCCCCCCGGTAGGTTGGAGGTATGCTAGAGCAATATTTCCGCCTTCGAGAGGGGGGGGGAAGCCGCCCTATTCGGTCCAGGATGCGAGTGCATTTTTTTTCCCCAGTCGCGCTAGGTGATTTGACCGCCTTTTGTCGAGGTACCGCCTTTACTCAGGTACAGCAGTAAAAATGTTGTAGGTTCGAGGGGTGCTTGGAGAGGCCGGTGCGTCCCGCGTAAACATTTGTCGTTTTTTTCTCGCCATGGCCAGCCGACCCGCCACCCCGGTCACGCGAATGGCCGGTGCTGCTCGTGTTGGAGGCGTCGTGAGCAGCGGGGCGGTGTTGGGTTGCGGTATGGGTGTCGGAGTTCGTTGCGATTGTTGGGTATGGTTGGTGTTGGTGGTGGTGGCGCGGGTGTTGGAAGTTTTCTTGTGATGGTGATGGCGGTAAGGTTGGCCGCAATGGTGTAGTGTTGGAGTCGGTCGTGATGGGAGTGGTGGCGAAGGTGGCGGTCGTAATGGCTGATGGTGTTGGTGTCGAGGTTGGCCGTAGTGGTGTAGTGTTGGAGTCGGTCGCGATGGGAGCGGTGGTGATCGTGGCGGTGGGAGTAGCCGCTCAGCTGTGACCCGTTTTTTGAGCCCTCTCGTGTGCTCCGCCGATACGTGCATCTGCCTCGTGTTCGCCCTTTGTTGTGTCACGCTCAAACGCTCCGTCGTTGTTGCCGTTCTTTCACCCTGTATGCCAGTACTGCGTACAGAGATGGGGACCACCCTCGCCGTCATTCGGCCTGGTTTCTTCATCTTCTATTTTTTTTTTTCATGTGCTCACCATTCCGTGGTGGAGGGCTTGTGTTTGGGTTTCGGTGATGCTTTCTCATTTAGATTTTTAGCTGCCTGCGCCGGTGTCCCCGCGCGCGCATCCGTTCGTCTGTGCGCCTGCCTGTGTAGCTGTACGTCCATGTTTCTCTGTGTCCGGTTGAGTGTCACCGTCGTGTCTATAGGCGTGCACGTTCGCGTGCCTCGCCTGTACCCCCGCCGGCCTATGCCCTGTCTGTGCCTGCGCCTCCGTGCATCTATTGCATGTACATATCGAAGCACGAAAACAGTGTGCTGACCCGCATTCCGCGCGCCCCAACCCTCAGGGAGACCCCGGACTCGCCCTCCGGGTCCTGCGCGAGAAACAGCCCCGAACAGGGCAGGCCCCCAACGCCTGGCACTACGGCGCCGTCTTCCTAGCCTTCCTCAAGGCGGGGGACGAGGCGGGGGCCTTGGCCATCCAGTCCGAGTGGCGCTCCCTGCAGAGCCGCGACGCGGCGGAGCAGCTGGGCAGGAGAGCAAGTTTCGCCGCAGGTAGTGTCATGGAAGGCGTCGGAGATGGCTTCGAAGAGGGTTTCAGAGATGGGTTCGGAGACGGTTTCGGAGATCTTGTCGAATATCGTGTCGGAGATCGTGTCGGAGATCGTGTCGAAGATCGTGACGGAGATCGTGTCGGAGATCGTGACGGAGATGGCGCAAGTAACGGGTCCAGTCGTGACGTCTGGGATGCGAGCGGTGGCAGCCGTGAGGGACGATTATTGCGGGGTAACGCGATGAACCGCGGGGGTGGTGTCAACGGCATCGACTTCGACGGTGCGGTGGACGATAGAGCTCCCGGCCTCGGGGTTGTCCCTCGCTCTCCCGTGGAGAGGAAGGGGAAAAGGGTGGCGGCGGCGGCAGCGGCGGCGGCGGGGGTTGGGGCGGCGGGGGCCCCCGGGGATCGGTTCCGGCCCTCGGACCTCTTGTCGTTGGCGTCGGCGCACGCGGACGGGGGGGCGTGGTCGGAGTGCCTGGACGTCTTGGATACCGCGCTGGAGGTAAGGGACGCGCCTTGGCGGTCGGCCGGTGTCTTCATGCTTGACCCCCCTTTTTTGTTTCGTGCAGCTGTACGTACAAACGTGTGTGTGACTCTCTGGCTCTCGTTCCAAGTAAGTTGTTGAACGAAAGACGGGAGAGCGCGGTCGCCAGGTGGGGTTAGAGTTGCCGTTTCGATTTTGTTTCGATCTGGGCTTGTTTTGTTTTGTTTGGTGGTTGTGATTGTGACTTTTTTTTTTTTTGGTTTTTTGGTTTTCGGTTTTTGGTTGGTTGTTGTTGAGGTTTGGTGCCGATAGGCTGGCCTGCGTTGTTTGGTTTTTTCGGCTTTGTTTGGTTTTTTTTCTTGTGACACTGTGTTTGCTCTTTGTTTTTTATTTGTGGTCGGGAACTGGTTTGTCTAGTTTGAACTCGGTTATGAGGTGTTTTTTTTTTTTCGGGCGGGGGGGGGGGGGGGGGGGTGCGTCTGCGTGTCGTCCTTCCTTCCTGTACGGTGTCTTTTTTCTTGACGGCGCATGTGCACGCGCCGATGTCGCTTTTCCATATCCATGGAGTACTGTCCCGCGATTTGTATTTCCCCCGTCCTCCGATTGGCTGCTCGGTCGTGCTGCTGCGGCTGCATCCATAGTTGCGCTGGCCGAGAACATCCCCTCTCCGCGCGTTCGCTCGTTCCCGTGTTTCCTCGCTGACGGCAAGTAGAGGCCGTCGTCATTGATGGCACCGCGAATGAGTTTGCGTCCGTTCTTGTCTATTACGGAGGTCCATAGTTAATAGGACCTATGGTATACATAAAAACTTATATATTTACCTATTTTTACTAACAAAATTTGGTCCCGTTAACTATGGACCCCCGTAATAGTAACATTTTGTCCCTGTCACGGCAGTACGCAACTCTTCTTCTTTCGGCCTCCTTATCCCGGCGAAATGTGATTACTTTGTTGTTGTTGGTGTTGTATAATAGTTGCTCTCACATTAACTCATGTCCAAAATGTTGTTGTAGTGTGTTGGTCACACAGGACAGGCTCCGAATAAACCGGAGGTGAAGAAGCGCCTCAGACGCAAGAATAGTTGTCAAATCGAATAGTATTGAAAATTAAAAATAGGTCATATGCACATAACATCATGGGTGAGACACGTCGTACACCTCAAAACAGGAGAAAGACTGCTCCTTGCACGAGTCGCACGCTAATGTGTGTCGGGACACGTGGCGGTAAAAAAAAACACTTTTTCCCGCCGTTCGGCACCCCTTTTGCACGATGCCCACCAGTTTCTTTCACGACTCCAGGGATTCTTTAATGCTGCCAGCCATGCGCGTCAATTCCCCCCCCCGCCACATTGCCCCCCCGTCCCCCGTCCCCCACGCCCCCGCGCAGCTAACCGATCACGCCAGTCTTGAAACACCTCACGGCGCTTCGCACCTGATGCCAGGGGTCCCGGCCCCCCCCCCCGCGCCCTCTTTGGCCATATGACTACGGCCACGCATGGCTTAAGTACCCCCCCCCCCCCCCCCCCCCCCCCCCCCCCCCCAACACACACCGCATTTACGAACTTACGAACGACGGACATCAGGTCAGTCGAGCGGCTCGATCGTCGGCGAGGGCAAGGGCGAACCAGCTATTGCTGAGCGCCGCGCCGGGAGGACGAGCACCAGGCACCGCGGGTCAAGCAGGTGAAAACCCTGTTGCTTTACTGCCAGGAGTGTGGGGGGGGGTGTACTCATTGTCACGCATAGCCGTAGTCGTACGACCATAGACCCTCGCATCCCTACATTGCCGGGACGGAGCACGTCGGGTTTTCACCGACCAGACATGCACTACTTGCACCAAGCGCGAAGCGCCGTGAGGTGTTGGACGAGTCTCATGAAGGGTGAGCTGCATCCTGCTGAAAACCGCTTTTGGGGCGGATTTTCTTGCACGTGGATGACAGCATCAATTATTCGATTTAATTTCCGGTGCGACCACCTCGAAGGACATCAATGAGTATTTTATGTAAATGCCTCGTGGGTGACTTGCCATATACACATGACGTGATACGATCGTCCCCCTTGTGCGGAGCAATTGTTCTCCCCGCACAAACATGATCTACATCGACCGCCAGCCGTGATAACTGCAACAACAACAAAAAAAAAAGAAAAAAAGAACGGGGCCCTAGCTGTCTAGCCCACGCAGTGAGAGGCGTGTTTTACAGCGTCGTCGCCAACCGACGCCAACCCAACCTATATATACCAGGTATGGAATATAGGGGGGGAAGGGGGGAAGTGGTGGTGGTAGTCGTTTGTATAGCTGCCTTGATCATTTGACCACTAGCCGGGGGGGGGGGGGGGGGGGCGAGAGGCGTTTCTTTTGACAATATCGGCCGTTTTTATCGTCAGCGTCCGTCCTGCGGCTAGCTAGAACTTTTGTTTTTGGCTCCCGCGGACCAAGTGCGCTGCCGTGAAGAATCGAGGGCGCCCGGCTCAGTATCGTTCGAGGGCTAGGGTCTGTCAGGTTGCCCCTTGAAGGCAGATACGCTAGGGTAACGGGCGTCTTGGCGCTTGTGGGCGGATCTTGATGATGTGGATGTTGCATGGAAGACTGGATGGGCTCCTGGTCTGCATGATGTAGCTCGCGTTGGCGGGTGGGAGCCGACGTAGTTTCGCGTGTGACCTCGGATACGTCCCCCGCGCTGGATACGTGCTATTACACGTCCTGTCGCGCGCACTATCTCGTGCCGGCAGATTGGGATGCCGATTGTCTTACGTGGATGATCTGTCAATAGTGCACAACATCGCACACCGGGAGATATCTCACACACCGGCGGCAGGTTAGGATGTAGAGTATCTATACAGATGATTTGCTGCACAACATGTCACACCAGCATATTAGGATGGTGATTGCCTATGGTTTGTCTGCAGTGGGTCGGGATCTAGATGATCTGTGACAGGGCGCATCTACTACCGGCAGATAAGGATGTGAACGATCTATGGCTGATCTGTTGCATAACATCTCAAAACGGCAGGTTAGGATCTTGATGATCTATAGATGATCTAGTGCACAACATGTACCGGCAGAATGGGATATATATATATATATATATATATATATTATCTCTACATAGATGATATAGTGCACAATATATCATAACAGCAGGTTAGCATCCAGGTGATCTATGAATGATCTAGTGCACAACATCTCATACTGCCAGGTTGGGATCTAAATGATCTGTGGATGATCTATGATAGTGCAAAATATCTTATAACGGCAGGTTAGGATCGTCATGATCTATGGATGATCTACTGTAGTGCACAACATGTTATACCGGCAGAATTAAATATGTATAGGACTTGCCAGACCTTTCCAGCGGGTCTTGTTTTCTCCATTTCTCTTGGCACTTCCGATCTGTTTTTTTTTTTTTTTCCCTTTTTTCTTCTTTCGCTTCGTGCGCGTGCGTGTACTCGGAGCACTGCACCGCGGGCGAGCCCGGCGCCGTCGCGGGTGTCAGCGGGTGCTGGCGAGTAGAGGGGGGGGGGTTGAAAGGAGCGCGGTCGCCGTTTTCGTGCCTAGGCGTCGCGTGTGCCTCGAAACACGAGGGAAGCATGAATGGGCTCTGTCTGGCCTCCATCTGCATATTTCGATTGAGTATGTACGGCCTATAAAGGTCGTTCGGGATTGCAAGATATGGTTCAAGCGATGCTTTTTTTTTGCGACCAGGCAGACAGAGCCACGCAGTTTGAGCACCAACATTGTCGAGCTGGCGAACGAGGGCCACGGTGAGCATCGGGCTTCACGCGAGGCGGGCGACGGGGCTCACTGTGGCAGAGAGGGAGGAGAGCTTAACCGGGACCGAATCGGTGGCGAGGTGGTCGCGAGAGGGGCGGGCGGCGTACGAGGCTCAGAGAGAAGCTCTGCCGTTCGTTTTTTTTTTTTTTTTTTCACCCGTGCAAGGTGTTCCAATCAGCCAGGACATATTTATTACATGAGAGGGGACGGGGATTTTTTTTTTCTTTCCGAAGTTTTCGGTTTCATGCATTTTCATTGTTTTTGCGGTGCTGCTGCTGTGCCGTGCTGTGCTTTCGCTTTCGTACATACAGAACTGTTACTCAATACAAGAAAATAAGTACCCTACGTACCTGGGGTATGTACGTACGTCTGACATGTGAGCGAGCGAACCGCCCGCGACGCGAAGCGTATGTGGCGTCCGAGCTGATTTCTCCTGAATGAATGAAGCATGGCGGCGGGATTCTTAGCATGATCAAGTCGCCAGTTTGCAACTACAATAATAAAAAACCACAGGGGGGCTTCGCCGAGGCGGGCTGACGCCCGCCTGCTGCTCCGCGCATGCCCGTAATGGCTAAGGGCGTACCGGTGTGCAACTCGAGGCTGTTAGTGCGACGGTACTGCCAAGGGGTGCATTAAAAAAAACAATTTTGAGTGACGAGAAAGAAAACGCAGCAAACACGAGAAACACAAACATTGCCATCCGCCATCCGGCCCAACAACGCATTACTCTGTCGTGTACAGCAACAAGCAGCACTACAAAGTACTACGTACGAGACGCTCGGCGTCCGTACTGTATACTTCCTGTACAGATAGAGCACTAAACAATTAGTTGAGCACCAGTCGATCGAGTTAATCGACAGTACGAAGCGCGGGCGATTGCGTTGGTGCAGCAAGTTCAGCAGCAGCAAGCAGCAGCAAGCAACAGCAGCACAGGGTACAGATACATATCATACGAAAATTACGCTGGCACGAGACCTCCGCCGAGGCGCCATATTTATGTCAATTGCGAGACGGTACTCGTACAGCTTCCGAAGCAGACGGACCCATCTTTCAGCTTTGAGATGCGGAGATACATCACTGAGAGGAGTTCACTTGCACAATAACCATGCTCACACGCGGGTCAGCAGCAAAAACATATCGCAGACAAAGCAGCAGCACTAGCAGCAGAAGAGAACAGCGGCAGGACATATATAGCAGTAGCACCAGGGCAGCGAATGAACACAGCGGCCGCAGAAGTACTGGTAGCAGCACATCATGCACGCCCGAGGCTGCCCCTGACACAACAGTTGGGGCAAGGGAGCCCGGTGTCGCACGAGGAGGAAAGGCATAATAATGTATCTCAGGCCGACCTACTCCGTGAGGCGGCCTGCGTGAGCAGCAGCAACAGCAACTGCAGAACAACACAGTAGCAGCTGCCCCTAACAGCAGCAGCAGATCAGCGGTAGTAGCAGCAGCAGTAGCACATCACGCACGCCCGAGGCCGCCCACGGCACAGCAGTCGAGGCAGGGAAGCACGGTGGGGCACGACGAGGAAAGTTAAAATGGCGTCCCCGATGGAGTTACTTTGTAGTTGGTGAATCTCGTCTCCACTAATGTCAAGTTGTGGGATCGAGTCTCACCGAGTGCGTGCTCGTGCTCGTACGAACTTTTTCTTGCGTAAAAACGTGACGAGCGGCAAGCGTGAGAGCGTGATGTGCCCTGGCTGCCGGTTGACCGGGTGTGCTGTTGCTCGATTTCTACAGAAACATTTCAAGTTGGTCAGCTGTGCGTAATACCAGTTGAGTGGTCGATAATTGAATTATGACAGTCTCGTGGCCAACGATTTTTGTTGACGGCCCAGATTTGCCCCATCAGGGTTACCCTTTGGCCCGTCAAACCCTCTTCTGATATACATCTTAGGCCGACCTACTCCGCGAAGGGGACTGCGTGAGTAGCAACACCAGAACAATACAGCAGCTGCACGTAGCAGCAGCAGCGGCAGAGCAGCGGCAGAGCAGCGGCAGTAGCAGCAAACAGCAGCAGCAGCAGCAGCAGCAGCAGCAGCAGCAGCAGCAGAAGCACACCACGCACGCCCGAGACCTGCTGCGGCTGCTACTGCCGCTGGAAGTTTTTCTTTTTTTCTCGTGTACACGCTCGCACAGTGCCCAGACGGGGCGCGAAAAAAAAACATTTCAAAGGGTTTGCACGGGACGGGGCAACAGATTTCACAGGATTTCCCCAAATTTCACGGGACTAGGTTGCACGGGATCGGGATTAAAAAAAAAAACACGGGACGAGATCGTGATCGCGAACATTTCGAATGGATCAGTTTGGGCGGGAACGGGATTTTCAACATTCCACGGGATCGCGGGATTATCCCGTCGCCGGCGGAATCCCACGGTATGTTTACAACGTGAAAAATCCCGAGGAAAGCCCTGCGAATTTCAAGTCCGATTTCGCAGTGGTTCACGAGACACGACCTTCGGATGGTTTATCCATTTTTCGGCTGACCCAGCTCGTCGTCGACCGCTCACTCGCTCATCCAGCAATTAAACGCCCACGTACGTGTCGTGTTGTTGTTTGTGCTCCTTCTTTCCTCCTTCGTCCTCCCCCACCCCCCCCCCCCCCCTCCCAATCGATTCACGTGTTGTGGTTCACTCCGTTTTGCTGCGGACTTTCCCCTCACGCGAGAGCGTGTAGTAGTGCGTTATTGATCTGCCTGCGTCCGTGGTTGGGGCGCCTTCTTACTGCCCCCCCCCCCCCCCCCCCCCCCCCCCCCCCCCTTTGCATCTGTGCGATGATATGGAAGCCACGTCATGACCGCCCCAAAATGTTGGAGGCGTGTGTCTCTGTTAGGAGGAGTAGATACGGTGCTCCGTTTCGAAAGGGATGCGTGGTCAATTGGCGAAGGACGAAAGTATGCGACAAACGAGTACTCCCCCCCCCCCCCCAACCCCCCCCCCCCAACCCCCCCCCCCACCATACCAGCCATTAACAGTTGCCAGCTGGCAATCTTGTCGCTTTGCTGGGAACGATTTTCGCAGCCTAGAGGCGCTCAGTATCTGTCTATCTATCTATTTATCTGTCTATCGATCTATTTATCTGTCTATCTATCTATCTATCAATTTATCTGTCCATCTATCTATCTACATATCTATCTACATATCTATCTATCTATCTATCTATCTATCTATCTATCTATCTATCTATCTATCTATATGATTGTGGGTAGATTGATAGCCCCAACGAGACAGGAAGGAGGCCCGGAGCGCCTTGCACTCTGGGTTTCCCCCTGCTTCTTTTTACGTTAATGCCGCATCCTTGCCGTGGATGCTGCCGTCGGTCGATCTTTAAAAATATATAAAAATTAAGCAGGCCACTGCTGCAGAACAGGATCAACGCCCGTTCACCCGCGAGGAGGCAAGCAAGACGATATATAGACCCTGGACTTGATTGAATTGTTTGGTTCAGTTTGTTGAAGATGCGTGATTGGCCGTGCACGTACACCTCCGGGGACAGACGAGTTTTTGCGGAACTATTTGGGCACGGAAACTGCCACCATCAAGAAAGAGGTGACTTGAAAAATCCTCATTCTAAGATAAAACGGGTAGACTTTCGGGCCCATGTTTTTTTTTTTTTTTTTGCGACTACGGAGTATCTTTGCGTACCGAAACCCATGCCTGAGCGCCGGACAAGAGTCCATTGGATTCTTCATCGGATTGGACGTACGATGTTGCTCGGAGTTTAACTTTTTTCGTAGGAGAGGTATTTAGCGGGATTGTTCTCGGGTCATGACCTGACCCGCAAGTGGGGTTAGGAGGTCTTGAGATCCTCACCGATCGGATCGGGTCGGGTCAGGGCGGGTCAGGTCAGGTCGGGTCGGGTCGGGTCGGGCTAGGTGGCCCGATCCGATCCGACCGGCGCGTTTGATTCGACCCGCACGTTTGATTCGACCCGATCCAATCCGACCCACAAGTTTGACCTGTTCACCGCTCTATCACCGGGACATACCTTCCCCACGCACACACTCTATGCAGTACCTGCACCACCTCTTTACGGCGCATGTTAAGAACTGCCGCGACGGGCACTCGTCAGCTGAATTCAAACTTTGAATCGCGCCGCGCCATGTTGTTTTTGTTCACGCCCCGCGTGCATCCTTTTTCGCCGCACTGCTGTGCTTGCACCCCGAATGTTTTGCTTTTTTTTTCCCCTCTCTTAGGTGGGTCGTTGCCGGGGCTTCCGTCCTGGCGAGAGGCAGCAGCGAAGAAATCGGACGCGTCTGAGCGAGCTAAGGAGGCCGCTAGGGCGCTTCGAGGCTGCTACGAGGCTGCGGTGGAGGCTCTCGGGCGCGCTGGCCGTTGGGAGCAAGCCCTGGTCGTGAGTGTCATGGCAAACAGTTGAATGTTCTGGACCTGAGTTACTTGTATGTACATACTTACCGGTGCACGATACGCAAGTGTTTGGCCTAATTGTATCCGTGAAGGGCATTGGTTTCAGCGTCGACAAGGCAGTTACACTTTTTTTTTTTTTTTTTTTTTTTTCCCCATCCCATTCATTATCTTCGCCCTTCTATCTCTTTCCGGGTTCCGGGGGGTCACACGACAGACTCTACCCCCCCCCCCCCCCCCCTATTATATATATTATATATGGGTTGGGTTGGCGTTGGTTGGCAATGACGCTGTAAAACATGCCGCTCACTATGTGAGCTAGACATCCAGGGTACCGTTTTGTTTTTTTCTCTTTTGTTTTTGGCGGTCGCCCACAGCTGGTCGTCGAGTTAGATCATTTGTGCGAGGTAAAGAACCTTTACTCTGCACAAGGGAATTGATCGTATCACGTAGCGTTCAAGGTAAGGCACCCAAGAGGCAGTTACATAGTGCTCCCATTGCTGTCTCTGGAAGTGGCCACACCGGAAATTAAACTAACTCATTGAAGCTGTCATCCGTATGCAAGTCCGCCTCACAAGCGGTTCCTAGTAGGATGCAGCTCACCCTTCATGCGACTCGCCGGACACCTCACGGCGCTTCGCGCTTGGTGCAAGCAATGTCTGCCTGGTCGGTGAAAACCCGACATGCTCCGTCCCGGCATTGTAGGGATGCGAGGGTCTATGGTCATACGACTACGGCCAGTACACCTCTCCTATCGAGTACCCCCCCCCCCCCCCCCCCCCCCCCCCGACCTCCCCCCTCTGGAAGTGGCCACACCAGAAATGAAATCAATTCATTGATGCTGCCATCCACATGCAAGAAAATCCGCCTCTAAAGCGGTTCTTAGTAGGATGCAGCTCACCCTTCATGCGACTCGCCCAACACCTCACGGCTTGGTGCAAGCAATGTCTGCCTGGTCGGCGAAAACCCGACGTGCTCCGTCCCGGCATTGTAGGGATGCGAGGGTCTATGGTCATACGACTACGGCCATGCATGAGATCGAGTACACCCCCCCCCCCCCCCCCCCCCCCCCCCCCCCCCCCCGCCCGCCCCCGCGCACTACGGTACGCGCTTGATTTTTTATGGCGAAAAGGGTTCGGCACTTTCTTCCGCTCGTCGACTCCCGTCGCAAATAGAGTTGGTTTCAGTATCAATACACCTATCCTGATGATTCATGAAACGTAGTCAAACCAAACGCCTGCGAGGCTGCGGTGGGGGTGCTCAGGCGCGCCGGTCGCTGGAAGCAAGCCCTGACGGTGAGTCCCATCTCATGCAGGCAGATCACGCAGTAGGGGAATGTCTGGCGGGAGTGAGAGACGCGAGGGGGGTGCACTCGTTGTCACGCATGGCTGTAGTCGCATGGCCATAGGCCCTGATGTCCCTACAATGCTGCCGAGACGCGGCACGTCGGGTATTCGCGGACCAGGAAGACGTTGCTTGCGCCAAGCGCTAAGCGTAACGTGACTTTTTCGGCGAGCGGCAATGAAGGGTTGCGCTGCATCCTACTAGGGACCGATGGTGAGGTGGGCTTCGGCACCTTGCGCGTACATTCTTGTTCATTTTATTTGGACGGCAGCGTCGGAATAGTTGAGGAAAGGAGGTACGTTATGAGGAAGGTTGTGCAATGTAACCTACCCCCGGCCGAAGGAAGGCGTCGCCGGTGTGTTAGGAGCGCCGGTGTGTTGGGAGCCGACGGAAATATTGTGAATTATCGTTTGAAGGCTCGTAGAACGTACCTGTAGGAGAGGGAAGGTATCGAGCATTTTTTGTAACGTTTCAAATCCAACGAGCGGTTCGTCGTGGGAGTACACGATAAACTTGCAGCTGCTGCTCCTCCGCGCGGAGGTGTGGGGACCGCTGCTTGAGGCGGAGGTTTCGAGACCGCTGCTTGAGGGTGGCGGTTCGATTGTGGTACCTAGTCGCCGATGAGGAGGAGGATCGGAAGCTCCCAAACGTGGGAAGAAAATGACAGTTTTTTTTTGGCGTTCAGAATGAGCAAACGTAGCCTGTTTTATCATCCGTTGCAAGCTCGCATGGGGGACCGACCGCCTGATGGGGTTACTTCACGCTCTTCTACTCGAGATTAACTGCTAGACTATGGCCGTTTCTCCCGCCGGTTCGATTTGCTTCAGTTAGGAGTTTGCCTGTTGCGGCTATTCGTTGATGGTTTTCGCCCGGAACGAGGGCGAAAGATTCGTGCTTTTCTTGAAATAAGTTCCCCCCTACCATCCCACAGGTGCCCAGATCGAAAAGTCCGCTTCTCCGTCGATTTCGTTTTCAGATGTTTTCCCTGGAATGTGACATTTCGAATAACAGCTATCATACGCAGTTTCGAAATGGCAAAATCCTGGAAAGTTACGAGTGCTTCGATGGAGAAGCGCGGAGGTTTGACCTGGGTAAGATGGTAGGGGAAAACACTATTCCGAGAAGAGTTACGACTGAGTCTCCGTCGTTCCGAGTAAAAAAGAAAATCCCGATCAATAGCTAAAAGCAATCAAAGCGAAGTGGCGGATGAAACAGCCTCAAAGTCACAGCAGTAGAGGTCACCACATGTTCGTATTCGACTACAAGTGGTCGAGGTACACCGTGTACGGGACGAAGGGAATGGCCCTATGTGATGGTTGATGGGTCTGATTGCCTTAGGGCTAGGGCTAGGGTCCGGATTTTTTTTTTGTTGCCTCGGGCACGTGGTAGGTCAACCGTTTCCTCGAATACCAGGGTATGTGGTAAGCTTCCCTCTCAAGTGCACCCTGTGAAATGTTCAGACGGACCAACGCACAAACGGAGAATCCGCTCTCTTTTTCACCAGCTCCTGCCCCGTCGCCGCTTTCATTCGCTCTATGTCTTTGCTTTTGTTTTCTGTCCTCTCGGTCGCCTCTCTTAACTCCGTCGCTAGTATCGATCCCACTCTCGTTTTGTCGTTTCTACGCTGCCTGTTGGGTGCCTAAACGCAAACGCACGGTCTGAATAGACTATAGGGTCGGAAGCTCCAAAGCGCGAAAATGATGACATATTTTTTTTTCAATATTTAATTTTTTTTCAATTTTTCGGCGGAGTGGTAAAAATAAAAAGCTGAATCTTACCACGGATGACATTTTAATGGTACCGTGCTTGGGTACCTGGATCAGTTGCTGCAATCGCCACCACTTGCATGGCACCTGGTGCCCTGTGTGCAATCAATCTCACAGGAGCAGCCGCGAGAGACTGATGCCACCAACTTCTGCCGCAACTGGACACCTTGGCTCAACCCTTTTAGTGCTGCAAGCCCCGGCTTGGGGACAAACTTACTTGGAATAGGTGTGGCTTGTGCCCTAAACTGGACTGCAGTCCGAAAAGGGTCAATGGAGGAACAAACTGTAGTAATGGGGACCAAATATGCTTGGTAAAAATACTGCCATATGTAGGTTTTAGTGTATATGATGGGTCCTGATTACTACAGCCCCCCCCGAATTAAAACCCTGTGAAACCTGTGAAGAATCCCGCGGACCGAATGCCGAGGGCAACGCTACCCTCCGTTGCCCCTCTCTTTCATCCCTATGTACCCCGTCACCACCACTCAATCGCTGCGCATTTTGTTGTGTTTGAAAAAAAAACAAACTATTTATTGTCCAGGTTTTGAAAGAAGGCGTGTCGGCATCTGCTAGGCATGGCCTCTCGCTCGACCCGGCGTGCTTCGTCCCTGCCCTTCGCGCTTGTTCTGGGATCGACGTTCCGGCTGGTGGCGGTGGTGGTGGTTGGGATGGTGGTGTCGGCCTCGCTGGAGGCAGAGCCACATCAGTTGATGGACCAGCAGAAGCAACAGCAGCAGCAGTAACAGCACGAGCGTCAGCATCAGCAGCAGCAGCAGCAGCAACAACAACAACGACAACAACAACAACAAATACCTCGGCGGCAAGGCCAGAAACAACAGCGGGAAAAAATGACCGCTCCCAAAATGCTACGGATGCAGGCCGACAAGAGAGCTGTCCAGCACGAAACGAACGGCCTCCGAAGAGAAGGGCCATCGGCGAGAGGAGGAATGCCCGGAGAAGCGGTTGACCGCGGAGGGGGGATATCCGATGGCGGAGGCGGCGGCGGCGGCGGCGGCGGCAGCAGCGGCGCCGGTCGCAGCGTTTTTGTCGAGTCGGAGCAGGAGTTGGAGGAGTTCGAGGAGAAGGCGCGGTCTAGAAGGGAAGAAGCTGATCGGCATCCGTTGGAGACATCGGCTTCTTTGTTGCGGAAGATGGAGGCCGAGGCTGGCGTCGTTCCGGACGCGTGGTGCTCCAACGTGGCGATGGAGGTAAATCACTATATACCGGGAGAATATTTTTTAAAGTATAACAAGAACGTCATCAGCTGTGAGGTCTACAGAAGGCTTCCGTCGAAGCTCATCTTGGCAGGTTTTCAATTTCGCGGTTCTTGAGGTTTCGTTTCTCAGACAACCCTCCTCCCTCCCTCCCCCTCGCCGTAGACGTCTTGCCTTCCACATGTTTTGTCTGGTACTGTGTGTAGACTGTAGACTGTAGACTGTAGACTGTGGTTTGTAGACCGCTGCCTCCCCGAATGCAAAGCGTGCCGTGTTCGCTTGTTGTTGTGGTGCCGTTTTCTCGGTCATTTTTTACTGATGCCGTCATGTTTCCTGAGGCTACGGGTTAACCCCGCCGCTTCTTCTCCGCCCTTCAGACCCGTGGTATGCCGGCGACTGCTCTAGTGGTTTATGTCTCAGGTAGGGCCTAGCGCTCCTGGTGCGCTCGCCGACCTGCGATGAATTGCGACGCGCTGAATGTTGCTCGTGTGTCTAGCCTGCGACAGCATCTTCGCGCCGGGCCAAGTGACGGGGGGGGGGGATAGGAGGCGCGTATTAGTTGAGCTCTTTCCTAAGGCATCCTTTGCGTTTGTGCGTGTTGAGTCTTGCGCAATCCTAGCCTACGACGTAAGAGCATTTTGCTACCTCGGTACTGAGTCACCCGGCCGCCGGGCGTACGACTTGATCTATATAACCATGTTCGATCCGTCCGGGGAAGTTGACCAGGGCGCATACGGTTAATTTGGGCCCGCCGAGCCTGAGGCGGCCGCTGTCACCGCATACGGAGGGAGGCACTGTAGGTCGACCTCCCTCGAACCCTTTTATAACGGTGTGTCTTTGACAACTTTTGTGCGTCACGCTTGTTGATATCAGTAGCAAGCTGCCGTGTCGAATATCCACCGTACAAAAAGTTGTGTGTGTTTTTGCGGGCTGCGGAACGTTCCCGGAAAAACCGCGCGGGCCGGTTTTTTCTGGACCTTTTCGGGG
Source organism: Macrocystis pyrifera (assembly GCA_031763025.1). Classification (NCBI taxonomy): domain Eukaryota; class Phaeophyceae; order Laminariales; family Laminariaceae; genus Macrocystis; species Macrocystis pyrifera. The sequence goes on along the minus strand of JASSKH010000020.1, from coordinate 2,619,530 downwards.
CAAAAACCACTAAAAAATCCCGAGACGTTTTTTGTCCCCAAAACGGGACTACCGCAGTCCTACAAAGAGTCAAGGGTAACACCCATCGCGTGACAAGCACAATGGCTGGGGCCCCGGGCGTGGGCAGAGCTCACGACGATGTTCGGTTTGTTCCGCAGGCTGTCGTTTCTGTCGCTGCGCCTGTCACGTCCGTCTTTTTGGGCGTTCTCCGTGAGCGTGGTTGTCTATTACAGGCTTGTTCCTCTCCTGGCCTTTGCCTGATGGGGCCCGTTGCGGTGTGTTCGCGAACGTGTTTTGAAGCGTGTGTTTCGTCGGTTCATGGCTTGTGCACCTGCCGCTGTGCGCCCCTCGACATTCGATATTTAGCGGACGCCAAGGTTTGCCAATTCCGTGAATACTACGCTGGGTAAAACAGGCAACCGGTATATGGACACGAGCTTCCTTTGATCCTTCTGCGTTGTGCGCACACAGACAGCAAGCCCCCCCCCCCCCCCCCCCCCCCCCCCCCCCCCCCCCCCCCCCCCCCCCCCCCCCCCCTCATCATATCAAGTACCCTCCCCCCCCCCCCCCCCCCCTGCGCCTGGTCCTCTCCTCCACCAATTCCCTGCACTCGCATTTGGACTTGACTCGTCGACAAAACCAGTGTCCGTGTGTTTGTTGGGTGCTCGTCCCCCTTCCCGAACGTACATACTCAACAGGGTCACACGTGAGACAGATTATCGATAATCTTACCTCGCGATTTAGATTCTCCATGCCAGATATATTGCTGATGTGTGTGATCTATTAGCTCATCTTGCCGGGTGGGAAGGAGTCGCACACAAGCTGCATTGTCTGCTGCGCACATGTTTCCTGGGGGGTTGGATCTGTGCTCGTGTGCAGATCCTGCACATGTATCTTATAACGGCAAGATTAGGATCTAGATGACCTATCTGTAGATGATCTACCTGTAGATGATCTATCTGTGGATGATCTATCTGTAGATGATCTATCTGTAGATGATCTATCTGTAGACGATCTATCCGTAGATGATCTATGTGCAGATGATCTATCTGTAGATGATCCATCTGTAGATGATGTACCTGTAAATGATATACCTGTAGACGATCTATCTGTAGATGATTTGTCTGTAGATGACCTATCCGTAGATGATCTATGTGCAGATGATCTACCTGTAGATGATCTATCTGAAGATGATCTATCCGTAGATGATCTATCTGTAGATGATCTGTCTGTAGATGACCTATCCGTAGATGATCTATGTGCAGTGATCTATCTGTAGATGATGTATCTGTAGATGATCTATCTGTATATTATCTATCTGTAGATGATCTATCTGTACATGATGTGTCGGGTCCATCCGACGTTGTGGAAACAGTTGAGGCTCTTTGATACTACCCCGACGCAACACAACGCCCCACCCCATCCCATCCCGTACAAACGTTTTTTGTTCGTTGTTCTGCGCTTGCGGCATCTCGTAACCCCCCGCTCCATCAGGCCGCCGTCCGAGATAGGCGCTGGTCTCTGGCCTCGAGCCTGTTCGACGAGGCCCAGAGGCGGTTCGTGCAGGCAGCAAGCCAGGCAAGAACGTCGAGTACCTCTGGGGACAAGGCAAACGCCGGCGACCGAGGGCCGAGGGAGCTGAGAAAAACGGCGACTTGTTCGATGGCTCCGACCGCTCTGAGCTATCACTTGGCTTTGCAGGTGCGCTACGAGTACTTGTCTATATTATGGCCGGGCTGCGACGGGGTACGCAACACTTTGTTATACCGAAAACATTATCACCGGTGAGGCTTCTCTTGCCCAACAGACTGTCTTGCCTTTTCCTTTTTTCTTTTTTCTTGGCTTTGCCTTTTTGGTTGTTCCGTTTTTACCTTTTTTTTCATTCTTATTTTTTTCCCCCCGTTTTTCTAGTACATACTCCTTTTTCGTTTCTTGTTTTTGCTCCGTTCTTTCCGGTATCGCCTTTTTTGCTCGCTTCCTTGCTCTCCTTGGTGGCGCATTCTCTCTTGTTTAAGTTTGGTCCTACACCTTTCCACGCGCCTTGCGAGCCTGCGTATTATCTCTTTTGTTTCGTCTGAGGTGTGTATACGATTTGTTTCAGCTAGTTAGGGTCGTTCTTATCGGAGAGGTTTTTTTCCCCATAATTTCCATGTTTTTTTCGCGCAAATTTTTAATATTCCAGATTCTCCTGATTTTTTTTTTTCCAAATATGTGAAATTTAGCAAACATGATTTTTTTGCTTCTTTGGAGAATTTCACGAATAGTGACAGAACGCCTTCGTATATTGAAACATATCTCCGATTATTTCCAATCTCCGATTATTTCGTAACTTTGGAAATTTTGGAAAAAAACAGCTCTCCGATTAGAATGAACCTTACTTGGCCTAAAATATGAGTAATGAAACAGCTGCGAGATTCGAGGAGTTCATCGAAACTCATCATCTTCGCAAGCTGTGTGTCACACTCCGGTTGCGCGTACTATTACGGGGGGCCATAGTAAATAGGACCAAATATTGTAGGTGAAAATAGGTAAACATATTGGTTTTTGTCTGTACGCAGGTCCTATTTACTATGGCCCCCCGTAATACGTTTTTGTTTTTTTGGCCTCGTGCAGGACACACATCCCGCAGATGAGGTCACAATCTGAAGCAAAATTGAGGAACAGTGGATGCCTTATTTAAAATTAAAAGTATGTGTATTTCCCCCCCCCCCCCGTTTGGTTTTCTATAATAACTACTTTTTCCTCTTTGAGGCGTTTGTCTGAGGATGTAGTCTACCCCTGTGGGACTTGTTCTGTGACCGTGGACGACAATAAAATAATGTGACAACAGCAGCGACAGCGACAAGAACCTTGTATTTTTCATCCCGCAGTTGAAAAAAGCCGCCCTCTCCCCTCCTCACCCCCTCCACCCCCGACTGCATTCCTCTACGTATTCCGATTCAGGCGTGTGCGTCGGCATCGGCAGACCTGATCGCCGGAAATTCCGTCCTCGGAAATATCAGCGTGGGCGAAACAGGTCGAGAAACGACCATCCCTGCCGCGGGCAGGGAGCTGCGTGCGATCATCCCCCCAAGTCACGACGTGGCGGAAGAGGGGAGGGAGGAAGACGAGGAGGAGGAGGAGGAGGAGGAGGAGGAGGAGGGGGAGAGGGAAGAAGCCAAGAGGCGAGCGAACACAGAGGCCCGCCTCGTTGCGCGGGCGCTGTACCTAGTGAGAAGCATGTTCAACGCTAGGGTACGACCGAAGGCGGAGTCCGTGGCCCTTGCCCAGCAGGTGTGCGCGAACTCGGGGAGCATCGAGGGTGCCGTGGAGATCAGGAGGCTGCAAACAGGCGCGCAAGACTATCGCGCTCACGACTTCTTGGGCCAGTGGAGGCAACGCAACCTGCGTCCCCGCGCTTCCGCCAGTGAACACCACAGTAGTAGTGCGGGGGGAGGCGATAGTTTGGAGAGAGGGTTGCGTCTGTGGGGGGTGCGACCGTTAAAGCTGCAACGTAAACGTGTGAAGCTCTACTGCTGCGCTCGTTCGTGGTGTGTGTTTACGTGCTCGTGTGTGTTTTGTTGCTGCTGTAGTGTAGTGTAGTGTTTTATTCTCCCTTTCGCGACAAGCAGTATCAACTACTGTATGAAGCGATCATGCCATCAAGGGCTGCTTTTTTTTTTTTTTTTCATGAGGCTGCTCGCTCCGAGGAGCCCTAAACAAGCGATTTTGAGGAAAAGTAGTAGGCTATGCCCGGCCATGCGGTGCCACATAGGCTATTTGCGTAGGTATCTAACAGGTATTGTTAACCCCTGGTACATATTCCAGGTATTGAAGTACCCGTCGGATCCAACGATATTGGGTCGGTCTTCGGCTTATGAGCTCCATCACTGGTGATTGTTTTTGGCCTCTGAAATGTTGAGCCCTACCGGTGTGCTGAAGTACGCTTCAAGTACTTCTACTGAAGCCTGCTGCGGTTGGGGTATATATCACCTGATTTGTTGGGCGTCTCCTCGCTTGAGTAACCAACGAACCGACATGGAGAAACTTGGCTGCCGCCTGCTGTAAGAGCACAGTAAGCGAGAGACGAATACACGATCGCTTGAATAACCTTCGGGCAAGGGAGGCCATGTCTCGAACAACCTCTAAACTATGTACTGTATGTACCAGTCTGATGGTAAAGCACGTACGTACGTGCGTACGTACAAGGGGCGTTTTCTTCGCCGAGGGAAGAAAGGGCTGAAGTTTTTCTCGCGGTAAAAATGCCTGCCGAGGCGATAAGAACCGTAGTGGGGAGGGGGGAGAAGAGCCTACTATTACGGGGGTCCATAGTCAATAGGACCTAAGGTATACTTTAAAACCTATATATTTACCTTTTTTAACTAACAATCTTTGGTCCTATTTACTATGATCCCCCGTAATAGTTTAGTGGCTCTTGGTCTGAGTTTCCACCACTGTAAAAAGGAGAGAGACGAGAAGGGCGAAGCTAATGAACGAGATGGGATGCTGTTGTTGGTGCTGTTTCTGTTCGAAATTTACGATTATATTCGGCCAGACTGGTACCATACACATCGGATGAAAGGGTGTGAGGCGAGTACGTAGCTCCTTGGATGAGGGTCGCGTTTTCTCCAGTGAGAAGATAAGGAAATGAACGCAATGAGGCAACCCCTATATACTACCGTAGGACTGCTCTCGATACCGTGCCACTGGGTCTCACCCATGCTGCTTAAACGTTTGGAGCTTGCGGGCGTTATTATAAACGTTTCTCAGCCGGAAAATAGCATATTTTTCGTACGTTTTTCTCTCCTTTGTCAAAAGAAGTCGCATAGCCTGGGTAAAACGTAAGGTTTGTTATCAAGACCGGCGCAGTCGTTTTTTTTTGGTCGACTCTGCGCACGTTTTTTCATGTTATGATTTCGGAAGGTGTGACCTTAGGAAACGGGTCTTATGTCTCCGACTGAGAAATGGAAAACTAAAAAGCGTTCGCTCATGACAACGGATGCCGTTCATGTTATGATTTCGGAAGGTGTGACCTTAGGAAACGGGTCTTATGTCTCCGACTGAGAAATGGAAAACTAAAAAGCGTTCGCTCATGACAACGGATGCCGTCTCCGTGAAGTCGACGTGGCAAGAACCTGAAAGGCTTAACCGGGATGCTAAGGCGGAAGGTGTATTTCTGCATTGTTGTCTTCATGCTGACGTGTTCCTTCAGCCCCGTGTAGACAGCTCGGGAGTGCCCTCCTTGCCGTGCACAATGTCCATGCACTGGGCGTGCACGACGTTGATTCACGAGTTTGGCCTTTCGTCGAACAAAAGGCAGCACACACAAACACGACACCGACCACCGTTGCTTGTACAGTATTTGCGGACGAATGTTTCCACAGAGTTTTGCTGAACCACTCGGTCAGTGAAATTTCCCTCCTGCAATTCTGGCGAGACAGCCGACGTTAGCCTGGCGTTTCCGGTCAAGGTCAGCGGTCTCACCGCGGCGAGCGTCCCTTCAGAGATCACCGGACTTTACAACACATGTGTCGCGTGCCTTCACGGAACCTCGCCTGCGCAAGCACTTTGGACGAGAAGATGTTGCATAGGCCACGGCGATTTCTGTCCTTTATTTGTTTCGCGTCACCATTAGCGCGCTCAGTGTCGGGGAAATCGCCCACGCGTCCGTTCCGTCCTCGGTACAGCGAGTGCGGGTCTTGGCAGTTCTTGGGTTTTCCCCTAGCCTGGTTTCTTCTATTCCGACGCATTCATCACTGTTCGAGTGAGCTGCACCGCGCCATTACATGTTTCCTTACGTGCCCCCCCCTTTGGTTTACGCTTCCTTTTCGTGCGTTCGGAGTGCCCCGTGCCTTCGTCGAGGGTAGAGTAGTCTGCGTTGTCATTCCTTCGTGTTTCGCTGTCCGGTATTTTTAGATATCGTGTGGTGCACTGCTCGACTAGCCTTATCTAATGTCGCTCCTAGTTACGCGAGCGACACCGCTTCCTCGAGTTTCGTTCCTCGTTTCAGCGTGAAAGTAGTCCTCGCTTGTTTCTGCCTAAGTTCGAGTAGCAGCATTTTCAGACTCGTTGTAGTCTGATTCACTCCGTACACATGGGACGAGCTTTTGCCTTGCAAGTTAGCGGTGTGGGAGTCGGTTGTGAAGCGCCGCATCTTTGATACATTCTCAGAATTCTCCGGATGAGTTTGGTTCCTGCCGGAGTTTAGTACAAATCTACATATACAGCGTTTCAGGGTGGGCTAATGTTATGGTATCCCCTTTCCCCCGTCGTGGTGTTATAAGTTGTAACAAACGTCCTCTCAACATGCTTGGTAGGCATTATCGCCTGCCTAGATGATGAATGTCTCGTCCCTTCGTTCAGAAAACATCTGGTTAACAAGCAAGCAACCAACAAACAGTACTGACAATCTCCGTGCACCTCGTGTTGGTGACAAGAGCACAGCCAGACGCACTACCGGCACACTAAAAGTCGACACCAGGTCCACGCTGCCATCTGAACGCAGAAACATCCAGCAGCATCCGAGCACAAGCAAAGAAAATACCAGAAGAAGACAGATACTGTACATGCTTTACATGAATATGATACCTGTACTGCAACCAGTATGCATTCCCTAGTGTTTGAGGTTCTGAGTGTGGTATCTGGACTGTTTCCACAAACAATCTACATCTCAGGGTAATTGAGCTGCTGATTTTATACCTGGAACTTGATGGGGCTTTTGGCATTTTAGATGGTTCTGATTTTTATATAGTTTTAATTCGGCCGTGGTCTGGTCCTTGAGGTTCAATTTTTCCGAATCGGAATATGTTTTTGGTTTCTGGCACAGCATTTAGGGTACGATATTATGACATTGATATTTGGAATATGTATTTGGTCCAACTCAAGTACAGAATTTCGGGATTTGAATGGACGCCGCGCGGTGTACTTGTTCACCCTATTTCACGATGCCGATGGTCGATTGATTGGGGGGGCAGAGACCCTAGGTTCAAGGGTGTTTGTGTTGAACGCTATTAATAGGAATACTTTGGAGTTACGGCCAGTGTGTCTTGGAAATGATGGTTTACCACTGCTGTAGGTCATATCCTGGCTTACGAATTTCATATTTGTGATAAGAGATTTGGAGTTTGAACTTTAGATATTGTACATATTTACCTACTGCATGGGTTTGCGCACGATAATTTTTTTTTTTTTTTTTTTTTTTTTTTTTTAATCATCACTTTTACTTTCCAGCCCACTCGTACGAGGTTTTACCCTCGACGATCTTCTGGACAAGCCGTGGTCACAGGTGTCGTCCCTTCTCCCCCCCGGTACGTGCCTTTAGTTTTTATCGCGCATAGGGTTCAGCATTCCCACTGCTCGTCGATTTTCATCGAATGTAGCCAACTCACGCTTTCGCGCTTTCCGCTTATCAATTTTTTATGCAAGAAAAAGTCCCTATGAGCATGCACTCGGTGAGACTCGAACTCACGAAATTGATCTTGACAGGCTCGCGGACCACCTACCAAGCTACCGGGGACGCCGGCTTATCTAGACTGGTTTGGGATTTTTGCGATTTTGGCTTGAATCGCCTTGGTATTATGAGCGATGCTCTGTGATCCCGTCCGCCGAGCAGGGGGGCTGTTGAGCGTTGTCCTGAAGTGTGGTCGGTGTCGAGATAATTATGAATCGGAGTGGAATTATACGTAGAGAGAATAGGCAACATGCTTCTGTGTGATGCGTCTTGGCACCAGGAGGTTATCTGGAGTATTTTTGTTCAAGACTCAACTCAAACGCAACGCACTCGACAACTATGAGCGTATCGCATATGACCCACGGTAGTAGTACGCCATCACCGACGATGGCAACGTGGGCGTTTCCGAGGGGTGCTTGGGATCCAAGAAACACACCGGGCTTTGCCATCGCGGCAATCGACAGGACGCCATGAACTGTGAGCATCTCAACGGGAACTCGATGTAAGTAAGCTCAGCCTACTGTAGTATACACTCACTTATGCCGCATTGACAAACGCCCTGTGGGTGTAAATATCAAAACCCCGAGCGATCAATGCCACACCAGCCTTCCATCTATGGCATTGGTAGTAGCCCCCCTCCCCCCTGATCTGTCCCGTCTCGAAATGAATGCGTGGCCAAAGGTCAACATACTAAGACAAGCAACAGTGCGCCTCGCCCACCCTCCCCGCCAAATCTATCTCTGCTCCTGCCCTACGCTAGCTGGCTGTCCTTCATCACCCAAGTCAGCACCAACACCGCTATTCACTGGCATGTGAGGAGTCGTGTGGGCTCCTGCTGGCTGTTACCTGCGATGATCGAAGCTGGCGGTAGGTTTCAAATGCGCACGGGGTAAGAAATTATGCCCCCTTTCAACGTCGACAACATAATTCAAGACACAACCCTTCAGTGGTTGGTTCTCACTGGCGTCCTTTTTTGCCTCCGGAGCATAAGGTCGCACTGGCTATATGCTGCACACCTGGGGTGATGTACGTACTGCCGACTCGAGACGCGTTATTTTGCCGCCAACTCGTGGAAAGTTCTCTGTCGCGGAGGTGTACCACACACTCACCGACACCAACCCATCCTGTATCCGGTATCAGGTAGGTACCTCCTAGAGGCCCCCACCTTCGCAATTGAACGGAGGTAGGGCCTCCAGCTTCTGCTAGTTGATTGACGATCGAGTCGCGCATGTTGATACGTAGAAATATCCTTGTAGATACTTGTAAAGCCCCAAGGAAGGCGAGGGGTTTGGCTCCGCGCCCGTAAGCCTGAGGCCGGCAAGCGGCTGTGTGATCCTCCTGGAGCGTCTGTGATCCCCCTTGCGGGCAATATGTCACCCACTTGCACGGTGAAATTCCGAAGCAGAAGCATCACCAGCAGCAAGCTGCTACATATTGTACCTATGACATGGAAAACTACTGTTTGCTGTGATCGACGAAGAACCACGTGCATGCATCCGCGTCCCAGCAAGGCTTGCCTCCGACCTACACGCCGTCTATCGTCCGCAGCGCCGGAGGGGTAGCCCCGGCAGCGACGACATAGTGTCATCACGTATGCTTTGCGCGGCGTTCTACGATGTAGGTATCACATTGATTTGGGGGAAAAACCTTCTGAGCCAACACGGTCTCCTTTCCGGGCGCCGCCTGAAGGAGGTACAGCAGTACCACAGTTCGTGAGGATACCCGAGATTATTGAAGGTGAGCGCCCCACGCATCCCAATCATCGCTCGTACTCATATGCTCGTCCACGTTGAGTTTCGCAGTATATCTTGGGGGAACATACAGAAGGAGCCTCAGAATAAATAGGGTGAAACTCTATGGTACAACGCCTCTTCCATGTCATAGATGTAGTTGTGTTTTGTGCAGTACATACATGCCATCAAGACGCGCAGGCCTCCAACTTGAGGCGCTTCGTGGTGTCGCCGACCTCGGTCGGACCTCGGCTTGTAGCAGCCTTGGTGCTGCCGTGGCGAAGCCGAGCGTGGCTTCAAGCAGGGACGCCTTGCGGAAACAAGAGAAAGAGACGATTGAAAAAAAAGTCTGCCGACCGCGGGAACGTCTACAGGATATACACTGCCTGTTGCATCGATTTCACCACAACCGTATGATATTTCTTGGTACACACAGAAGCCTCTCTCCGGCTCTGGCAGCTTATTTAATATGTTTTCGACTTGGGACCATACAGTAAGATCACACGCACGTATCTGTACGCACGCACTATGGCCTGCCGACGAGCTAATTCGTATTTCAAAGCATTCTTTTTTTATACAAGGTACGTGGTGTATATCGCACAGGGCATGCCATCTGCTGGCAAATGGACATAAACATCGGTAGCTCAGAATCACAGGGAAGTACGCCCAAGTGTGTACTATGCTACGCAGGTACCAGATAGAGAACAACAAAGTCCAAGTCACGTGTCACGTCAGTCACTGAAGATTGACAGGAATCTGGTATTACTCTGGCCTCTTCCACACAGTCTACTGCACAAAGTATTGTGCTATGTTCGAGATAGGCGTGGCGCGAAATACGGTATGTAACAGGCAAACTTGACTCCTTTATCCATCTACTACTGGGTACTGGTCAACAATTATTAAAACGAGTACAGCTATGGGGTCTACTTACACTAGTCCACAACGAAGATGCTGTGCATACTTGTCTTGATCTCTACCTACAGTATATATATATATATATCTCCTTGTCTTCCCTCTTGATATTTTTAATGGGTCAGACGGTGTTCGTCTGCAGCGGCCGGTTCGGTTTGCCTACGAGCATTCACCGCGAGTGGGCAGCTAGCCTGACCGGGTGAAGTCAAGAAGTACTAACAAGTGTAGGCGGATTTTTGTACTTTTCTTTTATCTTCGGAACATCACTTTTACTTTTCAGCTTAATTAACTCACCTGGCACTAGGAGGAGGGTTTACCCTCAGCGATCTTCTGGACAAGCCATGGTCACAGGTGTCATCCCTTCTCCCCCCCGGTACGTGCATTCATTTTTTTTTCGCGCATAGGGTTCGGCATTCCCACTGCTCGTCAATTATCATCAAGCGAGCGTGCACGGTGCAAATCATCACCGGGTTGACAGATGTCCGCATGTCATCTTCTCTTGTGGTACGTACAGATAAAATATACCGAGTAGTTTCCCCAACAAAACTCAAAGTCTCCTGACATTGGCCAAAGTTGTGTTCCCCTCTCGACAGTAGCGCTCGAGAATCCTCCCCGAGGGCAACGTAGATGCAGTCTTCGTCGCTCACTGCACCTACAGCCCCCCGAAACATTCAAACTAAACAAATCTCTTCAAGCGCACTCCGCTCTCAGAAGATGTGCACCGGCCGTGAGTGTCGGATTTAGTTTGCAAAGACAGCATGCTACTATTCTTGCAGAATAGTTAAGACAGGTGGAACCGAACGTTGATTGTCAAATTGCCCAGCACAAGGGCACAACATCCTCCTCGTAGTATTAACGGAGTAGCAACGTCGCCTACAAGTAAGTCGTGGCAGTATGTATCCCTAAAATGAAGCATATTGAGTCAGTGCGCAATGCCGCACGTGTCGTACGTCACAAGTTTTGATCCGACCATTATTCGTCAGATCCGCCGCGCTCAACATGCTCCACATCATTGCGGGCCAGACGCGCTGTCTGCTGTCTCGGAGCGCATTCAACTCGCACTCCCCACTGACCAATCCCAGTCGGGCTCGCCTCCTCGGCATGCCCAAAGTCGCAGGAAAACTCGTCGGGCGCACAGTCGTAAACACTGCTTTTATCTCTCTAGGATTGAAGTACTGGTTGACAACGCGCTGGATATCAACGGGTAGAAAGAACGGGTTAATGTTACGAACACACGCACAAATATATATATCTTGTTTCTCCGCAGAAATAACTTGTATCTCTCCATGAATGTCATCGAAAAAGTCGGCACGGACACTGGCTGTGTTGCGCTTTATGTCGATCGGTGGAAAGAACGGTTTGATGTCAAGAACACGCACACACCATCTCGTCGAGAAGTACGGATATAGGTATTTTTTCACGCGGAATTTTCCGATGGGCTAAGACGATTTTCAAGCATACACGTGGTACTTTATTGTTATCTGTGCGCTGTGCACTGAAAACCACCTGGTACCATTCTGCCTGGCCGAGAGCGTTCCCGAAAAAGAATAAACGACACACCACACCTCCAGAGCTCAGAACGGGAAACCAACCGGAGCGTTCTGATCACAGGACGACATAAGAAAGCCGCATTTTTTTTGGATCTCTATTTTACTTGGTTTCAGAGTTCCAACCGATCTTCTATATTTTCAAGAGTATTTATTGCCGAAAAAAACCGGGGAACTCTCGCCATCTATCTGCAACGCGGGCATCAGAAAAAAGTGGTGAGTTTGTGTCGAGGCAATCTATGACCAACGTATGCTGATCTATTTTGATAGCTTAGTTTTCGCAACTTTTGTGGTTCGTTTTTGTGCAGCACATACAATGGAAAGTGCGAACATGAACTATGGAAATAGTACAAAACGTTCGTCAGTCCCTAAAGGGGCGTACTATTGCGGGGGGCCGTAGTAAATAGGACCAAATATTGTTGGTAAAAATATGGAAATATATGGGTGTTTGTCCGTACCGTAGGTCCTACTAACTGTGGTCCTCGTAATACGTGTCGTGCCGAAGTTCATTTTTTTTTTTTTTACGGGGACCGTGGTAGATAGGACCAAATATTGTTAGCAAAACTATTAGGTAAATATATACCAGGTAGATTTTTGTGCGTATACCGTAGGTCCTAGTTACTATGGTCCTCCGTAATGGTGGTGGGAACACACGTTTTAGGTATTTCTTGAGCATACCTGGTATGTATACATATATACAGTATGTCTTCGCAAGGATGTTTCTTTTTCATGGACTTTTGTCTTGATTGCTCGCATAGGGAACGAGCGACCCGGGCGGCCAGACAAGTCGACCAGCAGCTCAACCTACCTCTTATCGGCAGGGCTGGGGCACATAAACACACATCTTTTCCCCAGCGCGTGTGAGGCTGCAGAGCTTGCGCGTCGCCCACACAACAGCGCTCGCCCTCCCAGATTTTTAATTCATCTCGCAGCAGTGTCGAATTATTTTTCGCCGCGTCGACAAGCGCCTATACTGGTCTTATACTTTAAGGTCTGAGTACCTTCCTCGGAAAGGTAGATCGGTTCAGTCGGAGGTCACATCGGCATGGTGGACTATCTCCTGACGATGTGGGGGGAGGTCTGTGGGGAACTTTGCGTATACAGCAGTATTCGACGGCGATACTTGCTACGATGTTTTTTTTACGTGTGTTTCCATCCCATATACAATTTTCGCCCTTCTTCTCCTTTTCCTTTCTATTTGTAGCAAAGCAGTACCTCAGACCCGGGACGACAACGCAGGGCGTTCTCCCTCTTCTCCGCTACGGTTCGAGGCGTTCTACGGAGGACCATAGTAAATAGCACCTACGGTACGCACAAAAACCTATATATTTCCCTATTTTTACTATCAAAATTTGGTCCCATTTGCTACGCCCCCCCGTAATAGTTTTTGCCGAGCCTCTTCCATATCTCACCAGAAAACTGACTTCCGCAAAAATCAAATTGCATCCATACTAATAATCTCATCATAACACGTACTTTTTCGAAACAAGATTAGCATTGCGACAATTTTGGGTGAGTTAAGGAGCCCCGTCATTCAGAAAACATTTTAAAGGAAATGTGCTACCTCTATCGTAGAACGGGTCGTTCGTGCTTCGCATTTTGTTTCGCGGCGAGAAGACCTGGGCCCTTCTTGCGTCGTCGACTCGCCAATAAATAGTTGCGCCTGCCCTACGTTACTTACTAGGTGCTCTCGGCAGTCAGTCGCTTCCGTCTCACCTGTATATTTGTTTACTGCAGTTTTGCAAACAAGCTCGAAACTCCGATCCCCGTGGGGTAGGGGCTCCAGCACCATCTTTTAGTACGTGGCGTAGCTTTGTGACAACAGAACTTGTACGTATCTAGGATTGAAGAATCAGCACGGACACTGGGTGTGCTGGATGTCGACGGGTAGACAGAACGGTTTGATGTGAAGAAAACAACAACAGCAACATAGTAATACGACTCGTCGGTACCCCACTAGAGTAGACTAAGTGCAGTAGACCACCGGGGCGACTACACGACAATGATGTAATACCGTATGTCACTATCATCACACTGGGGTGGTGGTAACATAACACCTCCTCCGAAACATGGATGGGGGGGGGGGGGCACACAACCCGAAAAAAAAAGGTGTCTTTGGAAATATTTCGTTGACAAGGTTGCAAAGACGCATCGCTCGGCGTATAGTATGTATGTATGTTGTACGCCCTTCTCGTTGTCGAGAAACTCTGCTTTGAAAATCGTCCGAGAGGGAATGTTATCTTGTTGCGACCCTTGGGGGTGTGTTATCCTGAAACATTAACGGTGAGTACGTTCTGCTTCGGTGAGGGTCATTCTTGTTCGGAGCATGGATGGGCTTGGCCTGACTTTCAGTTTTTTTTGTCTGTGTATACTTTCGTTTATTTTCAGGCATAACTTTTGTTTTTCTTCTTAGTATTGTTTTTTGTTTACTCTGGTTTATCTCTTTTATAGGATAATATGTAGTAGGTGGCGACTGTCGTATTCTCCTGTACGATGACTTTGTGTCCAAGTTGCTTCCTGCTTAATAACGATGTAGTATGTGCGTGTTTTCTTCACATTGAACCGTTCTTTCCACGAGTACCTGTCGACATCCAGCACAGCCAGTGTCAGTGCCGATTCTTCAATCCTAGAGACCTACAAGTTCTGCGGCCACAAAACTACGCCAGAGAAAGATATTGCATTGGTATGCAGTAAGCAGAGTAGACAATGCAATGCCATATCACCGCACTGGATACGACAGGCACGACATACGCATTGTATAAAAAAGAGAAAACAAATCGGAGGAGAAAAATGAGAAATAAAAGAGAAACTGTCGTGCCTCCGCGTAGGAGATGTGGCAGACGCTTAGAAAGAACAAGCTGAAGACACAGCACTACCACACGTATATAAGAGAGTAATACTACAGTAAGAACCAAGGGAGATAGCAGGATAACCGAAGCACAACGCACCCTCCAGGTAGCCGCAGCAGGTTGTAGTACGAGTAGCATAGCCAGGTGCTCTCTACTAGTCGGTCTGGTACCTAGCTACCCTGTCTGCCGTCTCCCTCCTGCGTTCGTTAAGCATGCCCCACCCCCGGATAGGATGCGTCAGACAAAACGAAAATAAAAAAGCAGGCTCGTCATCCACCCACGCCACAAGATTCCTTTCATAAAGCGGACAAGACAAAATGAAGAAAATCAATGAAAAGAAAAGCACGGAGGTTCAAGCGCAAAAACAAACAGAAGACACAGGAAGATCACCTTCGAACCAGTTGCAACAAACAGTTGGCGGCACGAGTAGAATACCTGGTAGACATGTTCTACATTCTAGTCGACCGGGTACCTTGCTACCATGTTTGCCGTCTCCTTCCTGCTTTCGTCCACCGCGGTTTCCCTTTTACTCCTCATGTTGCCCCCCCTCCCCTCTTTCCCCGGATCAAGTTTCCTTCCAATCCTCCTGTTGTTGCTCCCCTCCCCTCAGGACGCGCCTATTTGTGAGACATTTCTTGGACGAGAGAAGCAACAGACAAAGCATCCAAAGACGACCAACCGTCGGCGAACAAGTGCCGACCGAACCCAACCAGACCCCTACCCTAACCCTAACCCTTCCCCCTGACCGTATACCCGATCTGCAAGGGCCACCGGGACGGCTTCGCCGCCTGGGGGCTGTGTTCCGACTGTGTTCGAAAAACACGTGGAAGTGGTCTCTTGGGCGAAAGAGAGTCAAACTAGCCAATCAGGCCCATCATGGGTGGTGGTTAAGGCGTGTAAGACATGTCTTACAAATCGGCGCTGTCCTCCCCTCATTCCCTTGGGCACCACCCGCAGCGGATGCCCGACGCTGCCTACTCAGCTGTGCCTTGTCCTCGTGCCACCTGACCATGAACCGTTCGGCTGCTTCAAGGTCCCCCTCGTACCACTTACCCGCCTTTTTTGTTGCAATGGACTACAGTGCGGTCTCAACTCAATACACCAAGGGGGAGCGTTCCGTTTACCCTTCGGTGGATCGAAACTTCGCAAGGTCTTTGACTATCCATCTATGCCAAGTCTTACTCTGTCCGTCAGGTCTCGGGTTCTCCCTGCCAGCCATCACCCCGAACATTACCCGACTGGGTAGCCGCTCCTTGCTTTGCCGTGCCACGCCCCCCGCAAAAAAGAACCGCCGATTACGGATGGTCGTTTCGATGCTCTCGAAACGTATCATCTTGAGGGCCTTGACGTACGAGAGGGTGGCGTGGCCAGTACAAAGTCGGGCCTGGAAGCCAATATACTCGCAAGATGACTTGGTGGTGAGCCGTTCGAAGCGTGGCAAAGTGTTCCGCTTTGAGGGTCCACGTCACGCATCCTTACAGCAGGATATCAATCACCTCGGCTTTCAGCCTTCGGACTTTTTTAAACGCGGGGGGTCGTCCTATCACACGACTCCGGGCCGAACCGTGTGAGGCATGCCCGCATGAGACGGTCCGTCGGTCGATTTCGAGCGAGAGGTCAGCGTTTTCGTGGATAATGCCTACTAGGTGTATGAACTGGGCCGTCGGTTTATACCTCTGGCCTGCTGCATCGATGGCGAGCGGTGGGGCGAGGGTTCTGGTGTTCGTGTAAGTGGCGTGGGCTTGTGACCACATAACTTGTACCAGGTATCTCCTTAGGATTGAAGAATCGGCACGGGCACTGGTTGTGCTGGATGTCAGCAGGTAGAAAGAACGGTTTATTGTGGTAAATACACACACAACAGGAAACTCTGCGTGAAAGCCTTTCGCACTATTTTAGATCTGGCCCTGGGTCTCACGACACCGTTTTTTTCAAGCAGTAATCAAGACAAGGGAAGGGCATGGGCAGAAGTACGCCACACCGAGGATATAGTATCCTGGGCAGTCATCGTGGTTTCGGCAAGGGTCAGCAAGTTTGTGGAATGTACGTACATGTCCAGTAGAATTACACCAGGTGTGTACAAGACTGAACTGATTTAATTTGGGGGTTGTGTCTGTTCTTCACATTAAAACGTTCTCTCTACCCGCCGACATCCAGCACAATAGTGCCCGCGCCGATTCTTCAATCCTAGAGAGTCTGTTGACAGGTATTGAATCGTTGCTACGTTTTTGAAAAAAATGGATGGGCAAGAGAGTCATAACGTTGACGACAGGTGCAGTTGGTTGAGTTGGTAAAAAAAACAGGCTGGGTTAGGTTGAGACTAAAAGGATGAATGCCATCTGCTACTAGTAACTACTGCTGCAGTACGGGGCCGTGCTTGTGGCTGTGTCGAAGCAGGGGTCTGACACTGCACTGGATAGCAGGTCGGCGAATTGAGATAAGAACCCACGTACACAAAACACACAGTCTAAAACTGGTTTTCATGCGCTTCATGTGAAGGTAGGACGAAACATTATGTCGCGAACAAAGCTATAATATAATACCAGGTACATGTATAGGCGTACAGCAGCAATACGTTATGAAAAAGCGAGTCAGCTTCGACGACCATGAGAACATCGCGGGAGCTGTATGGTCAAGGCAGAACGATTTTTCCAAAGGGGGTGCCGGTTTTCTCTACTTTATTTTCGAGAATTGACACGTGAAACAAAGCGCTCCAGAAGCGCGCGGCCGAGTGGATTTCGAAACCGGTCTTACAAGAAAAATCCATGAACAACGGCCATATTTTGAAAAAATATGGGAAAATTTACTCCGAAATTACCCCGAAAGGCTGAAAAAAAATGATCCGAACCGAAATAAAATTGGGAGACGACGCACAACGCATACCTGATTTGTCGAAAAGACACATGTATGTATATAGGAGTAGGTAACAAAATATATTACAGATATCCACAATGATGCATCTGTCCATACACGATACCATACATGTCATATACAATATGAAGATTATTAAATATGGCTTTGCTCGGCCCACAGATATTTTTTAAAAAAATGGACAAAAACGGTCCTCGGTCCACATCCAACTCATCCGAATCCGAGCATTCTTTTGACATCCATCGTGCCAGCTTTGCGCTCTAATCTCCACAGCTAGAGCCCGGAAAAAGTGTGTGTGTGTTTTTTTTTGCCAATATCTCCCTTCAAAATACAGTAGATGAAAAAACCCTGCATCGACAGGAATTTGCCTCTGGACGAGATACGGCCCAAACCGGTGTCAAACAAAAAATAACAACTGTGTAGGCCTCCAAAATCTTGACAAAGGTTAAGGTTTGTCTGAAAAACGAATTACTCCGACGCAACGACGAAAATAGAGCTTTCGGGCAATATATTTCATGTCTTCTGAAAATGAGTGACCACCGCGAAACAATTCAATGTGTGAATGTCGAAATTCTGGAAACATTGTTCTGCCTGGACTATATGTCACGGAGTCCCTTGAATAGTAGGAGCATGATTTGACATGTAGAACCCAAAGCCGTTCGGAACACCTCGAGATTCGCGAAAAAACAGCCGATTGTCGTGAGCAAACAATTACAATTTACTCTACAATGACAACTACCCTCAGCTCTACAAGGTCTCTTGTAAAGGAACGCCTGAGAAGGTGTGTGAAACCTTCAAATACTCCGCAACCTGAATGAGGTGTGAGTGATCTGCTGCTCGCCTGCCCTGCCTCACTAGCGGGTTACCATCTCGAAGTCGTCTGTAAGCAGCCCGAGTCGGGTTCACAGAGTGCAGGAAATGCCGGTGGCCTCTCTCCTTCGCGATGAAAGCGATCAGCGAAAAGTTCGAGTTTTGTTTGGTAACAGTTTTATTTCACACACAGTCAAAAAAAGGTAAATATCAAAATCTTGTGATGTGTGACAGCCGTCGATGATATAATAAAAATAAAAATCAGCGTTGGTTGGCGGTCAATAGATATCGAAGATCCAAGACACTCGCGATTTATGTGCGAGTCACCTCGCCCCTGAATACAATTTTCCCTTCAATCTCTGTTTTACGAGCGAGCCTGTCTGTGCCAAGGCTGTTTTTTTTCCTATGTGTGGATATCTACTCTATTAATAATAGCAATCAATGTTTTTTAATATAGAGGCGTTCTACGATGATAGAGGTCCACCTTCATTTTTCTGAGGCTCCTCACTTGACCTGAAGGAGCTCCATACCGCGCCCGAAAACTGACTTCAGCGAAAATTAAATTGAATCCCGACGAATAATCTCATGATCCAAGGATACAAGAAACGTCATTTTTCGAACCAAGATTGGCATTCCGACGATTTTGGGTTAAACCCTTTAGTGCCGCAGTCCCGATTTGGGGACAAACCAGTCTAATTCCAAGTCATTTGTCCCCAAAACGGGACTGCGGTTCTAAAAAGGTTAAGGAGCCCCGTCATTCTGAAAAAAATACCAGCAGCGGAAACGTGCTACCTCTATCGTAGAACGCGTCTGTGAAGTTCGCTTTTGGTTGTGAGGGGAACACAATTAATTGAAACGGAAATAAATACACGAATAATCGCTGGCCCTTCTCACTGGAAAGGCAATTTCGCACTACACTGCATTAGGAAGATCGGCTGTTTGTTTGTTGTTGTAGTTTTCGCCGGAAGTTTTTTTTCCATGTTTTGTTTTTTTTCCATCTTACCAGTACAGAGCAAAAACGAAGCTCTAAATTACGACTGGTGTTAACTAGGGTAGCCGCAATAGGCAACAACCCCCGCTATTACGGGGGGCGCCAGAAAATAGGATCAAATGGTGTTAGTAAAAATATGAACATAGATAGGCTTTGGTGTGTAACGTAGGTCCTATTTGCTATGGTCCGCCGTAATAGCGCAGCCACAGACGACGCGTAAGTGCGCTTGGGCCAATGGTTTCCGCTTTGTCTTATCTTTGGTCTTTTATTTATTGATAGGCGCACCATTCCTCGCCACTCACTACTACGGGGGGCCATAGTAAATAGGACCATATATCGATAGTAATAATATGCAAATATATAGGTTTTTATGTGTATCATAGGTCCTATTAACTATGGACCCCCGTAACAGTGGTTCGACGAAATGGAGGGAACCTGCTGTCCCTTCTACCCATGTGAAAATTTGACGAATGCCGAGAAGCGAACACACACATACATGTACTAGGCGCAACAAAATGGTCATCAGCAAGAAGCGGCAAGCAAGCAAGCGTGGATGGGTCACGGCTGTTCTTGATACCCAGAACAGCTAACTGACGCTTCTTGCTCCACAAAATAATGCCACACGCAGTTATTTGTACTGAAATATATTTACTATAGCACTTAAAGTATCACTCCCGAGGGGTTTCGCCACGCGGAACAAACTCCACTCGATGTTTCCAGCTTTCCCCTCACTCCTACCCACACATTTCATTCAGATCACATCAATACTCAAACAGGGGCGGGGGGGGTTTAAATTTAGCTGAAATACCTGCCAATTGCAACAGGCGACCACGGAGGGGCCCCTTCCCGGTATAGATAGAGAGACAGATATATATATATATACTTTCTACACGCACTAACAGTCGGGGACCCAAGCTAGCCTCGGCAATGCACTAAAGGCAGACAAACGAGACACGATACCGACCACGAAAAAAACCCCCTGCTATTTTGATGGTATACCGCGAAGGCAACGTTTCAACGGCAAACCACACTCACTCAGTCGTCCACCAACTGGACAGAGTGCAGAAAAAATGCAAAATTGTGTCTTCCTCGGCGTTACCACTTACCGACGGAACATCGCGCGTACAAGACGAACAACACAGAAGGGCCTACGTCCAACTCTCCCTCCACACCTCACACATGTACTTATATATAATGTATAACATGTATAACAAATAGTACCATACAAGGGTACAACATGTACTCCGTATATATTTATATTTATACTGACAACAACAGTTTGCATTCGGCGAAGATCGAACGTAACGCCGTACATATGTAAACCCGCCTCCACACGCCCTACGGCGACCGAAAAAAAAAACCCATCGGGTTGTCTTTGGTGGGAAGACGAACAGAAACCTCAGATCTAGCATAAAAATACGCCGGCAGGAATCACGTGCTGCTGCGGCTGCGACCACAAGAGTCGCTAAAACTAGACTGGAACTATGCCAGCAGCAGGCGACAAAAAACAAGGCAGAATAGACCTTAACGCTTACTATGTTCCTCATCTACTGTACACGAGAAAACGCGACGTCAAAACGACACACAAACGTTCAGTCAACAGCGACTAATATTGCACGACGTCCACAACCCAAGAGAGGGCGGCGGTTTTCTCCTTCCAATAAAGCTGATGCGGACGCATCTCCACAGCCCCCCAAAACAACACACAAGACCCTGGGCGGAGCCGGGTTTGCTGTACCCTTCAGAACAAGCCACCACACAACATATAATTTTGCGCTGTCGATGTTTCGACAGCAAGCCACGGGCGCGGCAGCAACAACCCGGACGGTCGGATGTCAGAGGACGCTCTGAACACGGTGCCAACACTCGCGTAAATGATATTTTCTTACGCCGAACACGAAACAAAAGTCTACTATAGTATCCGCTATCTGTGTTGGTTGTTTGAGGGAGATGCGAATGTCCCAGGCAAGGCGGGAGGCGGGGCAGGGGGCACTACAGGTTCTTCCCCCCGCTATACAGGACCTAAAACGCGGCAAAAGATCGCGGTGATATTCATGACGCTTTCCCCGTGAATAAAGTCTCCTGCGACTGTGAATTCAGTTCCGTCAACGACAATCATTCCTGAGAGAAAATTTCGCGAAGCATGGGGGCGTACGCCAAAGGGGACGCGTAGGGAGGCGTAGGGGGGGGGGAGAGGGGGGGGTGAACTTTGTCCATTACTATCTGGACGAAACCACAACGAACGAATACCACCCCCCTCGTTATGTTTAACGAGTACCGGCACCCATGCCGCTTAAGTCCACTGGGCAACTCAACGGAACCCGAGTCCCGGGGGCGAGATCGAACCCTGGGGGACTTTACCGAGTTCCACCCGTCCCCAGAAAATCCCGAAGCCCAAGAGACCCAAGGGTGGCAACAGGCCTTCCGCCCAGTCGTCTCTCTCCGTCATGCCTCCGACGACGGCAACGAGCACTACAAGGTGAGTGCCGACGGCCGCGTGCGCTAGATGTGCACGACCCGGTTGTCACCTGTTACTTTTCTGAAACACGGCAACGGACCATACAGGGAAGAAACGCAGGTCAAGTCACGATAGCGCAATTCTTCTTGGTAGGTGTTGCTGCAATACAGCTATTACGGGGGTCCATAGTTAATAGGACCTATGGTATACATAAAAACCTATATATTTAACTATTTTTACTAACTAAAAAATTTGGTCCCGTTAACTATGGACCCCCGTAGTAGCTGTACAGTGGAGCAAAACATTCGAGGTCACGCGCAGGTCCTGCCAGTGCTACGTGCTGCAGTGCTCTTTTAGTGATACAGACAAGATAAAGCTCGTTGTGAGATTGGATCCTATCATCGAAACGAATCGTTGCAAGCTCGGTGCTCAAGGTCTACTTCGACCAGAACGTGCCATGATACCGGGTGTGTAGGGTTTGCAGGGGTCCACAAAGAACCATGCCAATTTTTTCCTACCAGCCCTCTAAAACACAGAACGGTAACATGTCGGGACGATACTGTCAGTTGCTAGATAGGTTATTTCTTCGAGCAATGATGTGTCTGCCTCACTAACGGTCGACAGACGCAATCGCTCCCCGATGCAAGAACATTCCGAAACTTTGCTCGATCTTCTTGTGGGGCTGTTTCGTATGAAGGGGGCGGGTTGTAGTGTACCCATAGTAGTTGTTTCTCGAGTACGACCTAAATCTGGGTCAGGAACAGCAGAGCAGCAGCAGCAGCACACCAGGTGTGCGAGAGCACCACAGCTTACCGTATGGAGAACAGCAGCATCGACGTGGACACGGTACGGAGCCGTAGTGCAACCGCGGTC
This sequence comes from Macrocystis pyrifera, assembly GCA_031763025.1. Classification (NCBI taxonomy): domain Eukaryota; class Phaeophyceae; order Laminariales; family Laminariaceae; genus Macrocystis; species Macrocystis pyrifera. The sequence continues at coordinate 2,597,060 of JASSKH010000020.1, read as the reverse complement.
CATCGCGACGGGCGAAACACGTCTGCGGCTCAGACGACTGCCGCGGTTTCAGGCTCGACCGCGCCTTTGTTTGTCCTACGATGCACAAACCACATCGCTGCTATCACACCCGTTAATATCAACACCCCCGTGTTCCTAGAATATGACAGCAAGCATCGCTGGAAACCACTGTTGTCATCCCCCCATGTTATCGCACCTCTACGGTATACCACCCGGGGTGGTGAACGGTCTAAAAACCCAAACGACCCCCCACTATATCACCGGGGGTACGGTGTATACCTCACCCCCACGGTGTACCACCCGGGGTGATAAAATTCCCAATCCCAAAAAATATTGTCACCGGGGGTGTGGTAGATACGGTTACGGGGGACCATGGTCAATACCAGGTACCTGGTAGGACCTACGGTGCACACAAAAACATATATATATATATATATATATATATTTCCGTATTTCAACTAACAATATTTGTCCCTACTTCGTTATAAGGATTGCCATGGGCTGGGTAATCGATCGCCTATTAATAGTAGTGTGATATGAGTAGGTTATACCATCACATTTGAGGTCGTCCAGGTCACTGGTTCGAACTTCACTTCGAACGTTTCTTTTACAGAAACGCTTGCGCGTGCATCCCTAAAAAAACACAAAACACATCTCCCTGGTTCCCCAGGTAATGAAACGAAGCGGGTAGCAGGTAGGTCAGCGAACAGACGTACACGGTTCTGACGCCCCAAACATCCCACCGTCCAGGGGGGGGAGAGTGTTATGAGGATTACCCTGGGCTGGGTAATCGATCGATCTTTTACCCCGATAGCTCAGTAGGTAATACCATCACAACTTACTATGCCCCCCCGTAATGTCATACAGGTATACGGTACTGTTGTATATACACGCATGTATATATAGATATGTACACAGCAGTACCACGACAACAGCAGTATATATACCAGGTCATCTAGTATTAATAGTGCGTGGCGTGTTTTCGAAATTGTTCGATATTGCGATTGTGATGGTATCGGCAACACCATTGCATTGACAATCGTTTCGACTATTATATTTAATATTATCGTACCAGGTAGTTGTATAGGTCACAAGCGCACATACATACATCCAAGGGCGCGCCAGAAGTACTCGTACCGTATTCACGTATTCACACTGATGCACCAGTAAAGTTTTCGACAGAAAACACACACACCAGGTACCAGGTAGCAGGCTCCAGGTGCCAGATAGTATGCTTGGCATATGATTCGACAGAAGTATACCATTTCTTCTCCGGACTTCCAGACGCAATGTGTCAACGAGATACACAAGAAGGTAGGTAAATGAGTACCAGGTACCGAGTATTTAGTACTATTAATACTGCAAAAGTACACTATAGTGTACCAGGGTACCTGACAATTTCCCCAATTTTATTGTCCTGCTATGTGGCAAAGCCGCCGTGAGCGATCACAGTGCTGCCACAGATATCATGGCACTACCAGAGCATCGCCATGTGCGTCCACTGCAGCACTTCCATGTCACTGCCACTGCCACGGAAGAGGCTTAAGGATGCTCGATACACCGAGGGGGCTTCCTGCGCCGCGATGTGAGAGGCTCCCATGAGCTCGGTCTGGCTGAAGAAGAAATAATATTTTGGTGTTGTTTCGGATGACCACTCTAGGGCACAGCAGAATACAACTACTTCACCCATAGCCAGGACACGCGGCGTTGTGGTGCGCTGGGTGTCCTGTCTCCCGTTTATCACGGCAGCGCAAATTAGAGTTTTACCAGCTGCGTCCCGGCAAACACTCACCTCCAGACTTTGTGACAGGGCTTGTATGATACTTTAAGCTACAGCAGTGCTCACCACACTACTGGCAAAGGAATACATCAGCAGCAGTAGCAGTAATGATAGTTGAAATGGTCGCTCTACACGCAGTTCCCGCTGAGCACGTTACGGGTGCACCAACGAGGAATAATATCTATTGTAGTGAGTGCGGCTTACACCATCCTCGAAAAACGTCGAGCATCCATGGCATGGATCTATATCAGGTATACGACTCGTCGTGTAGCGCTCGTCGCTGAGCCTCATGTCCCTACTGCTGTTGTTTGCTACTACTACTGTATGTTCTTTCTGATTCATAACCTTGTCACACTGCAGTGCGTTCTTTCTGATTCATCACCTTATTACACTGCAGCGCCGGACGACCGCTATGTGCATGCTGTACAGATGGGATGCACCGGTGGTGGTAGTGCGCGGAGTAGGGTCGGTGGTCGCTCAAGAGACGAGAGTATTGGCTGGCGAACACCGTCGCTTTTGCAGAGGGACCACGCCGGCTACTACTGCTGTATGTACCTACTAATATTAAAATATTATAGAACTTGAATGCTTTTGGGACAATACTGATTTAACAAAAACACGGCGAACACGACGAATTCGTATCAGTGTGTGATACAACTGTAACATGTTACAGTATTCATCAGGTACAAATCAAATATTGAAACCAGCCTCCTACTGTATATACCGTCCTGCTGTCCGGGAGGTACATATCACATGTTTCTGGATGTTCTCACCGCCCGTTTGACGGACCAGCCTTCTTGGCGTAAGGTGCGATGTTGGAGTCAAGCGCATTAAGGATGAAGCTCCTCTTCCCCCGTCCGATGGAGTAAACTTTGTCCTTGTAGCGCTGCCACTGCCCGTCTTCTTCCTCGAAAAATCCGTAGACCCGCACCTGCTTGCAGTTGGCCGGGAACGGCACCTGCGTGGGCTGGCTGCTGCCGTTCGGCCCCATGCGGTGGTCTCTCATCAAGAAGTACACCCCCATCGCCTCAGTCTCGATCGTCTCCTCTTTACCCCTCTTCACGTCTCCCGACAAGCTCCCGCCAGTGTGGCCAAGGTTGAGATGCAGGCCCACCGAGCTGGCGATCCGCTCTTGATGTGCGCTGGTCCTCTGCTTGTCTTCTTGGATAACCCAGTAAGAAACACGATATCCGCTATTGTTCCCGAGGAATAGGCGAGGCTCCGTCCTCCAGTGCGAAGTGGGCGCCATGACAGACGCGGCAAACTCTGGGCTCAGGAGGCTGATGTGGGGGGGTCTATCGCTTCGACGGCGCAAGAAGCCGAGCCCGAACCGATACTTGCTGAGACAGACTCCCATAGCAAAACTGATCCAACAAGCCGAGAGAAGAGTACAGGAGTTCCGGATACCACTGTTAACCGCAATATATCGAAAAGCTCTACAAGTATAGAGGTCTGACGTCCAATGCTGGGACATGCGCGATAGCTACTCCGGTAAAGCGCCGCAGATAAAAATAACGACTGATATGGTCTTGTACATGTGTATGCCGGTACATCCTATCATGAGCTTGTAGCAGCCCACGCCCAAGGGAAACCGAGGAACGGTCCGCGCTATACGTTACCCGATTCGGGTTCGTTTTCATCGGGTGTTCCGGTCCCCAGAAGATTAGCCGCGTCACCACTCACCCATGTATCTCTCAGAATCTCGAGCTGTGGTCTGTCATGGAGCAATCTGGACCTACAGATAGCTTCAACCCTCTTTTTAGGTGGGAGAAGTTTTTTTCTTGGTGCTCGCCTTTGATACAATATTTTTACCTAACGCTGTGACTTCAGGTAATTTTCTCTTCCTCCCTCGTTGTAGGCCGGGCGGTGAAGTTGCTGGCCTTTCAGGCCCAACCGCGTCCCAAATATAATATAACAACTGCTGTCAGGACGTGTATAGGAACCTCGTCACTTGAATATTCTGTAGCAATGCCATTGATATGTACCCAGTCGAGGGTAAAAACCTCCTACGAGTGGGCTGGAAAGTAAAAGTGTGATGAAAAAAAAAAAAAAAAAAAAAAAAAAAAAAAAAAAAAAAAAAAAAAAAAAAATCAATAAATGCAAACACCCACAGCAGAATCTCTTTCTTGATGTTCTAAATTAACAATACGTGCAATACGTGATACGAGCGTCCACGTGTCGCAAGACAAATAAATCTGAATACGAGCGAGCTATTTGATACCTTTTGGTAGGGTTTATGGTTGACGTGTAGCGTCGCACTGGGCTGTTTGTTGCACAGCAGCAGCTGCGTGCGTACGACGGGGGAGCGTTCGTTCCTGTACTTTCATTTCATCATTAATACGATTCCTCATACTAGAGGTATGAAATACGATGAGTAGACAAATTATTGTTTGAAGTGATGTCTGGTGTCTGGTGTCTTCTTGATGTTATGTCTGGTGTCTGGTGTCTGATGCTTCCCAAGGTCCCAGGTGCAGGTATACCGATAGCAAAAATCGTTTCCGGCAAGACTATATTATTATTACGGGGGTCCATAGTTAATCCTTTTAGTACCGCAGTCCCGTTTCGGGGACAAATCACTTGGAATTATAGTGGTTCGTCTCCAAATCGGGACTGCGGTACTAAAGGGGTTAAACAGACTTATTGTATACATTAAAACTTATATATTTACATATTTTGAATAACAATAATTGGTCGTATTTACTATGTATGGTCACCCGTAATACTACTAGCAGATACCAAACTACCAGGTATAATTTCCAAAATCAACCACTCACTGCTCGCTCATGAGAATCGTTTTTTGAATTGAATGTGGTTTATTATTATGATGGTCAGGCTCACGCGCTTTATTCATCGTATCTCCTTTTGTCAAAAAAAGTATTCTAGGTGCCAAGGGTCTTTGTCTATTCGCGATAAAAATGCAAGACAAGAACCGGATAGCAACCCTCGATCTGAGTTACTACCACTAGATTACGGAGGACCACATACTGTAGTTAATGGGACCTGTTATGGTATACATAAAAACCTATATATATATATGTTTAACCTCGTCGGCTTGTGTTTCGTACGGTGGCGTTTTGACACTTCAGACTTGTCATTCTGACAGACCCTCTCTGTACGTCGTGACGGCTGTCGGTCGACACTCGGCACTACTGCTAGCTGTAGATCTGAAATAACATCAATAATAGTAGTCGATGATAAAGAATATACGCGTATAAATAAAAACTCTTCAGGGGAAATACATCGGACCTGCATACCGTAAAACCCGTTGACTTCCGCACAGAGTGTGGCGATCTTTTCCTAGCGCCCGTTTTCTCGACGACGGCAATAGAGGGAGGGGTGTTCAATTCGAACATACGAGTACACCTTTTTTTTCGGCAGACGCTCTCGACCTGAAGATCTTCCGAAAACGCCTCGATCGGTATAGGCAAAACCTTCTCGTTTTTGAGATGATATTGGGTTTCAGTAGTATTCGGAGGCGGTACACAGCCGGGAATGTAGCAAAGAAAGGTCAGTCTCTCATGCCAGGATATACCTGACATGGAGACTGACTCTGGCCTGCTGTGGTAAGAGAACTAACTGACGTACGTATGAGTGAGTACTATGAGTAAGACTGCTGTTGGACTGACTATTCTGTGATAGCAAAGACTGTTGCTGTAGAAAATAGTACTAGTAGCAGTAGGACAGATTACTTGGAGACTAGTCGAGTACGTAACCAATAGCAGAGATTGTTTCCCGAGAGAGGACAGTCTAGAGAGGATGTCGGTAGTCAGGTTGTCGATCATTGGCCGGTAGCAGATACAGAGACGAGTAATATAGGTCAGAGTATGAGCAAGGTAATGACTCTTGTAGATGAATACCTTGAAGCAGTTAGGTAGAACTACCGACAGGAAGGACCATCTGTGGTTGCCCCTTCCTGCTCAGTCCACTTCTTGCCTCTCATCGCGCTGAGTTGAATACACGAAAATTTCTTCTTCTTCTTCTTTCTCCTTGACCTGGACCACTGCGTCTCTGCCTGTTCGAACTATTATCTAAAACTCTGGAAGCTACCCTTCCAGTCTAAGAGTGTGACTGTTTCAATAACTGTTATCCTTTCAGTGGCGTCGTCCGGCTTTAGGACTTGGAAGAGCTAGCGTTCGACCGGAGAAGTAAGAAAACACGTACAAGTATGTCGTCGTACCAACCCAGCACGAAATCTGGAGGGAGGAAAGAAGACTCAGGACTCAAGCCCGTGGCCACGCCTAGGCGCTTCGCCAGGGCTAGCAAAGCGAAGGGCCCCGAAGTAGTATCCGATAGTGCTGGCAAAGGCCAAGCACCGGACGAGGTATCCGATAGTGCTGGCAAGGGCCAAGCACCGGACGAGGGGGGGGCCCACACTGCTGCTGTAGCAGCTGACACAACGCTGATGGTCAAGAATGAGCCTAAGGCGGAGAGACTTGCACGCCACCTAACTGGCAATGCACCCTCACTCTCCCCGAGTGGAAGGAGTGCAAAACTGCCCAAAAAAGAAGGCATGGGCCCTGGCAAGGACCAGGAACGGCCCAAAGAGGAGGACGGCATCAGAGAGGGGCTGATTATCTGGATGAGAATATGGAATTTGAGAAGGTTTATACGGTATTACGGAGCCGAGGGGGCTTCGGAAAAAGTAATAAAGAACCTGCATTCTATATCAGATATGATTCGCGGGAAGCCAAAGATGCTGCACGCCGAGCCTTTGGTCCGAGATGTTTAAATTGTGCGGAAGATACACACTTTGCAAGAGACTGTCCTGCTGCATATATGAATCGATCCCAAATTATAAACCCTGAAATAGGAGAAGGCACACCGGAAGAGGTAAGGAGGCGTTGGCGAAGGTGGCAACAGCGGTTGTGTCAATGGCACGCAAACCGCAGAGAGGCCCGCGAAAGAGGAGAAATCTGAAGTTGCAACGGTAAGGAGGAGGTCGACTTGCCGGTAGCATCGCGGCCCCCGTTTCTTGTTTCTTTTGCACACACAGATCAAGGAGCGTCCGGGAGGAGGGAGTCCGGAGAAAGAGGGGGGGCCCTCACAGCATCATCGAATGCAAGGAAGGTTACGACGGGAGCCGCGGTGCACAACGCGAATCCAAGTCAAGGGGTAGGATACAATCTACCTATTAACGGTAAGAGTGGAGGCGTAGTTGGTTGTCGTCTTTCTGGAGAGAGCGGAAGTAATTACCCCGACGTCCGATCGTGCGCTTCCACCCTAGTACCACCGCTCTGCACAAGCTCCGTCACTGTTAGTAGTGGGCTAGCGGGTGGGCTTGGCCGTCCGGACGGCGTAAGGATATGGTGTAAGCTACCGAGAAAAACGCCAGTTCGAAGCAACGTTAATTCGTTGAGTTTGTTGGTTCAGAGTCATACCAAATATGAGTCAATGTCTGCTGTCAACAGGGCGAAGGGCACGCCTGCTTCAAATGTACAGTTGAAGAGAGAGATACCCCCCACCGATAACAGTTTTAGAGCCCGGGGAGGTGAGAATAGGGGAGCGACGCCTTGTCTACACAGCAAAGCCCGCGAGTTTTCCCCGCCAGTAAAAGAGAAAAGCTCATGGATTGGTAATGTAGAGAATAGGGGAGCGACGCCTTGTCTACCCAGCAAAGCCCGCGAGTTTCCCCCGCCAGTAGAAGAGAAAAACTCGTGGACTGGTAACGTGGTAAGTGGAAACACAGAAAGGAGTGTACGACGCTTGCGAGCGAAAAATAGTACGGAAGTAGATATAATGCCAACCATATTTGAGCGACAGTCGGCAAAGCGACCGGAACAAAATGTTGATGTATCCAGCATGACCTCAAATACACCGAGCATTGATAGAAGTAGCAGCGTTCAGGGGGGAGAAATTTTCGAGCAAGCCAGGAATGCCAGACAGCATATATGCACTCGAACCCAAGCAAACCCTGACTAGTGAAACGCTACCCAACGTTTTCCCACTGCGCCAGGAGGAGATCGGGAGTGGGGAACGAGCAGACTACCTGCCAGAATTTACGCGTGCCGTGGGAGGAGAGGTGACGTTGGACAAAAGACGTCATACAACACGAGCTCAGATTTTTGGAGGATCCAAAGCTACGCGTACACAAAACTGCACCGTACTGCTGGACACTGGGAGCCCATCTTCTTTCATCCAACGCAAAGTATGGCAACATATGTTGAGATGCGGGGCAGCTTCTATAAATGGGTTAACAGAAATACCAGAAAGAAAATGGGGAGGATTTCACGGTATACCTTTAACCACAAACAGCAGAGTACGATTGAACATTCATATGGGATGTAGCCAAAAGATACCAAGCCGTGGAGGTTTCAGTGTAATCGCATGTGTGAGTGGAGCAGTGGCCGGGGATCCTGTGTGATGTCCCCTAGCCACCTGGCTCGTGGTCCGATGAGGATCACTCCGTGATAATACAAGCTCTAAGAACAAGACTTACTGAGTGCGAGGCCAGCGAGACTGGTGGAGTCCCTCGCTGGAAGCCCTCTTGCTGATATCATCTGGCAGAGGCCATAATATCTAGATATTCGCGGAACTTCTGTTGGAGGAGTTTTCGGCTGCGGAGTATTGGGTCACAGCTGGGAAGGCAGTTGGCCCGTTGGACGGATCGAAACGGCTTGAAGCGCACAGCAGGGGAGGACGCTCCGGGAGCTGGAGGACGCACAGGTCAGGCGGCAGTTTCTCCGTTATTACAGTAGAGTCCAGGTGGACTGCTGTGGATTATGGCGCACACGGCAAGCACGCCGCTGGTGGTAGGGGAGTCTCTGACTCCACCGAAATACGGAGAGGTGTGGACCGAGCAGGCCTCTCGTGTTTTTTACGCAGCGTACCTCGATTATGAGGAACGGCTGCAGCTCGCCAACGCTCAGGGGGTGGTTCAGCACTCCAAAGTGAGCATGGGCCAGCTTATCCCCAATTACATTCATCGGTGTTTTGAGGGATTTTACAAGCATCAGACTACGATGACCGCCTCGGAGTTGTTGGACGCTGTTAGGCAGCACGCTGGTTACACAACCACCAGCAACAGATTTGACACCTCGCGGGCGGCAGCGGACTTGCGTCGCGTTCTCTCAATGAGGCGCGATGAAAAGCAGGGCGGTGAAACATCCGTCAAAGACCGCGCGATGATGGTAAACTCCGCTATGGAAAAGTATTTTGCGGAGAATCACGCGGTGCATGCCATGTACCGCGCGCAGGACCGTTCGTGGTTGCCCGGACCGGCGGAATTTGTGAGCATGGCGTTGGTGGATGGCTTATGGCCGTCCGAGTTCAAAAAGTACGTAAAAGGTCAGCTAACGTACGCTGCAGGGTGGAAGAAGGACCCGGCATTGGTCATGGACCAAATTTTTTCTGCTGCAGAACAGTGGAAATTCATCGAGGCGTATGGTCGGAAAGATGCTGCAGGGGCAGCTGAACCGCGACGCCAACAGCAGCAGAAACCGAAACAGCAGCAGTCCGCGAAAAAGTCGTTTGTTCGCGTCTGTTTCGAGTGTGGTGATCCCAACCATTATGTTTCTGATTGCCCAAAAGCTCGCGGTGGCGGCACAGCTCCCAGCAGTGGTGGGCGCGGGTCGTCAGGGTATCGCGGGGGCCGCAATGGCGGCCGGGGCAGATTCAACCATGGACGCGGGCGCGGTGGCCGTGGTGGCAATCAATTGACAGCGGGCGGTGGAACTTCTGCTGTTGCTTCTTCAACTTCTGGTGCGCCAGCGGCAGGAGCCGCTGGGTCGGGATCTGGTTCGTCTGTTGCCGGCCGAGCTGTATACGTTGGAGGAGCTGGAACATCGGTGGGTGCTGCTGGAGCGAGAACTTCGCCATCCACCGAGCGGGCGGAGTCAGTGTCTGGTGCTGCTGCAGGGGCGGTAGCGCCGGAACCGTCTGTATATTCGACGTCTTGGTCGGGGTGGACCGCCGATTCTATTTCTTCGGCGCCGGCTGTAGGAGGGCAGCCATGGCGTCAGGTGACTCTTGGTACCGACCAGAGTTCAACGGCAGGTGAAGTGCCTGTCGATCGCAGCGCTGAGTGTTTACGCGCTGATCTCTCTTTGCCAGGGTCGGTTGGTTCGCTGATGGCGCGTGTGATCCTTGATTCGGGGTCGGCGCTCACGTCCATCGGTGTCGGCTTACTTCAGCAGCTGTCTTCGCATTTCGGCGGCGCCGATCTGCAAATTCCGTTCGAAAATGGCCCGCAGCAGGCGAAAACCGCTACGGGTGTTTCAGTGATGGTCACGCACAAAACGGTGCCGATTGCCGTGAGTGTACGGACGCCGTGGGGAGCGGTGAAATTGGAGCCCATCACTTTCGCGGTCATGCCTGGTACAGATAACGTCGTTCTGTTTGGCATGGCTACCATGAAAGCTCTTGGCATCGACGTCTACCGTGAAGCTCTGGAGAAGCTTCGCCCTCGCGCAGTGCCGGTATCGACCGGTGTGGAGACTCCGAGTTACCTTGCGGCGCGCAGAGTGACGGTTTCCGTGCGTGCTTTTCAGACCGAGGCTACGGTGGATGCTCCGGAGGACAAGGCGGTGGAACATTTGGTCGACCGGGGGCCAGACATGTTCATGGATCCGGAGGAGGAGCGGACGGCCCGAGAACGGGCGTTGGAGGACAGCGTGCAGCAGGCAGAGCAGAGTGGATTAAGCGTCGGCGGAGCAACCCGTTTGCGCGAAATTTTGGCTCGTCGCGTGGGTGCTTTTCGCCGTGCGCTGTGTGGTGATCCGCCAGCGCAAGTGGAGCCGATGCGAGTGCAGCTGAAGCAACAGGCGAAGCCTGTCAAGGCAACGCCACGTCGGTACGAACCGACAAAAAGGGACTGGCTCTCGAAGTGCATTGCTGCTTTGGTGTTTTTTGGCTTTGTCTACCACAACATCCAGGCGGTGTGGGCGAGTCCGGCGATGGCGGTGCCCAAGAAGGACTCTTTCCGTTTGGTGAGCGACTACTCGGCGGTGAACGCACAGGTGGAGAAGTCCCCGGGCGTCATGCCCAACCATGAAGACATGGGAGATCTGCTGGGGGCGCGTTTCTTCGGCAAGCTGGACCTACTTCAAGGGTACTGGCAGATGCCTTTGGCTCCGGAGGCGCAAGACGTCTTCACCATGGCGACAAGCGACGGTTTGTTCACGCCTACCCGTGTTCCCCAAGGTGTTTTGAATGCGACTTCTTATTTCCAAGGTGTCATGACTGAAGTGTTGCGTGGTTTGGATTGCAAAGTTTGGGTCGATGACGTTTTCTTTTTCGCAGACACCGAAGAAGCTCTTCTGCAGCTGCTTGATGACATTCTTGAACGCCTGGAGAATGTTGGACTGTTTGTCGCCGCCCACAAGTGTACCTTCTTCTCTCGTGAACTGGTCTGGTGTGGTAAGGTGTATTCCAATGGTGTCGTGTCCCATGACCCCGCTCGAGTGCAAGGTTTAAGTGAAATGCGTCGTCCCGAAAACGCTGGAGAACTAATGCAATTCTTGCAGGCTGTCAACTGGTTGCGTACATCGTTACCACGTTTAGCGGAAACGGTAGCACCGTTACGTGATTTTTTGGAGGAGCTCCTTGTTGGGGCTACACGTCGGACTAAGCGAGTGGCGCGCAATCGTGTCATCAAGGATACCGCGTGGACGGAGGATCGGGTGCGGGCGTGGAATGCCGCACGGGGTTTGGTGGCGCAAGCAGTGCCGCTTCATCATCCTCGTCCCGGGTGCGTTGTTTTGATGTTTCCTGACGCTTCTGATTTCCATTGGGGTAGTTTTCTCACCCAAGTGCCTGAACACGAATTTCGCAGTGGATTGGCGTTGGAAAGCATGTCTCACGAGCCTCTCGGATTTCTGAGTGGTTCGTTCACAGGTTCGCAGTTGCGCTGGGCGACTGTCGACAAAGAAGGTTTTGCGATCGTTAATACGTTCCGGAGGCTCGAATACCTGCTTTGGGGTGGTGTTCATATCTTTACTGATCATCGAAACTTGCAGTACATTTTCAATCCGGAGAAGTGTGTCACGACGGTCACAAAGACCATGGCACAACGCCTAGAGAATTGGAAGGGTGTTTTAGGACAATACCGCTATGCAATCGAACACATCCCTGGCGATCGAAACTGTTGGGGGGATCTGTTGTCTCGTTGGGTCAAAGTTCCTACGGTGCCTGTTCGTTCGGTTGCCGTGCACAGCCCATGTAATGCTGACGATTCGCTTCCCGCATTGGATGTGATTCGTGCCTCGCAACAAAGGTCTGTCGCTCGTATCGGCGTTGGTGTTCATGAATTTTCGACAACCTTCGGTAGCTACCTTGGCCGATGATGGTTTGTTTCGTGTGCGTGTTGGGGTGCGTGACGTCTTGTGGATTCCGCCGGATGATCTTGCTCTTCAAACTCGTTTGATGGTGTGCGCGCACATGCGCTCGGCTGGTCACCGTGGTGTGGCGCCGACTTTGTTTCGCCTGAAGGAATATTGTGTTTGGCCTCACATGGATTCTCAGGTTCGCGAATTCGTTCGCCAGTGTTTGCACCGTGTAGACACGCGTGCAGGTGCACTCATTCCTCGTCCCTACGGAGACACGGTGCATGGTACCGCTCCGGGAGAAGTGGTGCACTTTGATTTTTTGTATGTTGGCCACAGCGGGCCCGAAGGTAGCGATGGCCTGCCTGATGAGGATGGTTTCCGATATGTTTTGGTCATCATGGATGATTTGTCCAACTACGTGGCGTTGGAACCGGCCGAGGCTTGTACAGCCGAGGTCACAGCGAAGCATTTGCTAGCCTGGTGTAAGACTTTGGGGGTGCCGCGTGTGTGGGTGAGTGATACCGCCACGCATTTCAAGAACAGGGTGCTTGCTTTGTTGAGCGACGCGTTGCACATCGAACATCGTTTTGCTGTCGCTTACACGCCGTGGTCGAACGGTACGTGTGAACGCATGGTAAAAGAGGTGGTACGTGCTCTGCGTTCCATTCTGTCAGAACAGCGTCGTCAGGTTTCGGAGTGGGTTGATGTTTTGCCGGCCGCTCAGTGGGCCTTGAACACTTCGTTTCGTGAACGTTACCGAAGCACTCCGTACAGCGTGATGTTTGGGCGTGCTCCGCGTACCGATTTCTCGGCGCTCGTTTCTGAGTCTGATGGCAGGTGGAATGTTGACGTGATGAATGCTGACTTGTTGCGTGCGAACGTCCGTGAAGTCGTTGCAGAGCAGGAGAGATTTTGCGCCGATATTCGCGCAGCTGTTGCCGTGTCTCGCGACAACAAACGTAAACAGGCTCAGGGCCAGGTGGTGTTGCCAAAATTTGCGGTTGGTGATTTCGTGTTGTATGCTCGTGTTCGTCGGCAGGGTGTCACACCGAAATTGTTGTCCACATGGACTGGTCCGTGGCGTGTGGTAGCAGCTGATCATGATCATGTGTACTCAGTTCAGAACATCGTTTCTGGGAAGGTGCATCAAGCTCACGTGGCTCGTTTACGATTTTATGCGGATGCGACGTTGAACGTCACCGCTGATCTGAAGGATGTTTTCCAACATTCCTTTGCGCAGGGTGAATGCCGCATGAATGCTTTGGTGCATGTGGCCGAAGATGATGCCAACGAGGTGATTGTCTTGGTCGATTGGGATGGTTTCGAAGCAGAGGAGCGCACGTGGGAGTCTTTGCGGTCGATTTATTCTGCTGCGCCTGAATTCGTCGTGAAGGAATTGCGCAAATTACGGATGACCCGTGCGCTCAAGATTAAAATTGCTTCAGAGTTCAGCATTGATTTGTGATTTGCCGCATGCGATTTCGTCTTGGTTTTTTGGTTTTGTCAAGCTCGTTCGTGTCGAGTGAACTCGCTTTGGGGGTGCTGTAGCCAAAAGATACCAAGCCGTGGAGGTTTCAGTGTAATCGCATGTGTGAGTGGAGCAGTGGCCGGGGATCCTGTGTGATGTCCCCTAGCCACCTGGCTCGTGGTCCGATGAGGATCACTCCGTGATAATACAAGCTCTAAGAACAAGACTTACTGAGTGCGAGGCCAGCGAGACTGGTGGAGTCCCTCGCTGGAAGCCCTCTTGCTGATATCATCTGGCAGAGGCCATAGGGAGGAGAAAAGGGGATATCCTCAGAGAATGGGAGAGCACAGACAGTTTGCTTGGTGGCATATGCACACGTTGTACCAGATGAGGCGATGACTCATGCAGTACTTTTAGGACGGGATGGTTGGGCGGAATTTCCAACCAGAAAATACGTTGACATAAACGACAAAGAAACAAGGGTGACGTTTACAGTACGGGAGAGTGGGACCGTTGAAAACACGCAAAGTATTCTGATTGGGTCAACAGCACAGTAGGATTAGTAGAAACTAGCACCAAGGGAGTGGTGGTTGCACGTTTTTCGGGAAAACGATGTACACTTCCGAACGGGATGGCATGGGTTAAAGTCGATATCACTAATACAGACGGTACGGCGGCGTCCGAAGGTATGTATTATATACGATTTAACATGGGCCGGTTGCCCCGGGAAGCTGTAGTAGCGGCCGGTACCTCTGAAATCCCGCTACGATACATGGGACATCAACCACACGTACTGATGCCAGACATGAAATTGGGAGTAGGGGGTGCACCTTTAGTCAAGAGTGATTTGACAAAAGCACAGCTACTACCCACCCTGTCTGGAGAGATTAATGCAGTAGAAGCTGCAGAAACGAAAAAACCTCGCGAAATCCCGCAAGAAGTTTTGGATAGTTTAGATGACGATCAGCGTGCAGCTTTAGAAAAATTGTGGCAAAGGGTACCACCACATTTACACGAAATAAATTTCGATTTCGAAAAAGAGTTGTGGAAAGTAGCAGATATTGACGCTCTGGCAGAATTGCTGTGTAGTTACGAACATCGCTTTTCGCACCACAGCACTGATCTAGGACATGTCACAGTAGACCCGCTCCGCATTATACTGAAAAGCGATGCGAGACCAGTCAAACAGATACCATACCGTCACTCTGCAGTACTGGCAGCAAAAGTCCAAACAGAGATAGATATATTGGTGTTGGCAGGAATATTGCGCAGATCATATTCCAATTGGTCGAGCCCCTTGGTGGTGATCGCGAAATCAGACGGCAGAATCAGGATCACATGTAACTACAAGAGGGTAAACGCGCGGTCTGTCATACCAGTTTTGCCGCTGCCAACGGTTGACGACTTGTTAGCTGACTTAGGAGGAGCTCATGTTTTTAGTACGATGGATTTGGTGAGCGGATTTTTCCAGTGTTCAATACTTGAAGGCTCTATTCCCTTGACAGCAGTGTGCACGCAATCAGGAAATTGGGAATGGACGGTCATGCCGATGGGCCTAGCATCGAGCCCAGAGTGGTTCCAGCCAATCATGCTCCGCGTATGCGAGGGGTTGGAGCGAGTGCGGTTATTTATTGACGATATAGTCTGTTTCTCGAAAAACGGAGAAGAGCATGTCAAAGATCTCCGGAATTTCTTTGAACGACTCACCATCTTCAATTTGAAACTAGCACCAAAGAAAGCACACCTAGGGGTAAAGGTAGTGACATTTTTGGGCCACAGAGTAACGGCTGAGGGGATAGCACCGGATCCTGGAAAAGTAGAAGCATTCTTGAAGATGCCGATGCCCACAAATGTTAGCCAGCTGCGCTCACTCATGGGAGGGGTAGGGTATTACAGGAGGTTTCTACCTAAAATGGCCGCGGTCACAAAGACACTGAACTCATTGCTGAAGAAGGGGGTAAAGTTTGAATTCACTCTGGAACATACGCAAATAGTGCAGGACCTTTTATCGCAACTAGCGAGTCCCAAGGTACTGGCGTTTCCCGATTTTGCAGCAGCAATTTCCGGTGACCGGCCGTTTCAGTTGATTACAGACGCGTCTGCGGACGGGTTAGGTGCAGTGATAGAGCAAGACCAGAGCGACGGTACGACTCGCCCGATTAGTTTTTAGAGCAGATCGACGCTCCCAAACGAGAAAAACTGGAGCACCACCGAGCTTGAATGTGCAGCTATCGTGTGGGCAGTCAAGAAAAATCGGCAATTGTTCTACGGTATACCATTCATTGTGATAAGCGATCATCAGCCGCTTGAAAACCTAGAGAGCTTGGCCACGAAAGTTAACCACGTACAGAGATGGTTTGATTTTCTACGCGCGTACAGCTATAAACTGGTATATAGACCGGGAAAAATGAATGGACACGCAGACATTATGTCCCGATTGCCATTGCCTGCAACAGAGGAAGAAACCTGTGATAACCTACGTCTGACGGACCCTACGGATGTGGACGCTTACTTTATAGGTGCCAGTGGAATACAGCCGAGTTTGGGAAGGAGGGGCATCAGCCTGGGTGGGCTGGAGTGTCGAACCGAGGGAAGGAGGGGCACCAGCCTGGGTGGGCTGGAGTGTCAAACCGAAGGAGGAAGGGGCATCAGCTTGGGTGGGCTGGAGTGTCAAACAACCGGAGGGAGGGGCATCAGCTTGGGTGGGCTGGAGTGTCGTACCGACAACAGTTTTGAGGTGGGAGATAATGAGACAGAGATTGAGCACAAAATATCCCCGCGAACAACGGATGAGCAAGCTCAGCTATCCTGGCAGTTGATGCAGCGAGGCAGAAAACGAGAATCGTACCAGTCGAGACAAAATGGAAGTCCGCGAGAGTATGTTATACGTGATGACGGCCCGTTAAGTGAACCTGACGAGAGTAAGGTATTCAGCGGTCAGCTAGAACCCGGTTTAGTGTTACATGCATGTCCGATGACCAAGGAGGGGAGGGAATTGTTGGGCCCAGGTTCGATACAGGATGTGGCAGTAATAGACATAGACAGGGGAGGTAGCAACGATGGTGCAGCAGCAGGCACAGGACAGGAAAATAATGCAGCAGAACCATCGGAATTTGCAGATGAGGAACTAGACAGCGAAGCAGCGTGCGCTTTCGGCGAAAAGTTGTGTCAGAAAACCGCGAAAGACTGGGCGGTTGCCCAACAAAAGGATGATACTGCTAAGACAGCAATGCCGTGCATAGAAAATGAAACGCCAAGCAGTGATATAACCGAGGAAGGGTTAGGTCCGGGGATAGACGTAGTAGAGTTGAAACGGTTAGTATCGCAAGGGGAATTGATGGAGCTTCCGACCTCTGAAAAGTTACTGATCCGACGCCCGTCGCGTGCCCCTGATGATCGCCCTAACCGAAACCCAGGACAGTATGAGAGGCTGCTCGGAGATGAGCCGGTGAGGACCTATGTAACGCTGCTGCTTAGACCGTGGGTGATGGACTGTGCGCACAAGGAGGCAGTACACTTGGGAGAGAAGGTGACGCTTGGGTTGCTACAGCGATTTTATTGGTGGATCGGAATGGCAGAGAGCGTAAAGTGGTGGATAAGAAGATGCTGCACATGTGAAGCCAGGAAGAGCACCAGGCAAACTGTACGTTGGCCTCTGATATCATTGCCATTACCCAGTAAACCAGGCCAGATGGTATCGTTTGATCTACTAGGACCCCTACCGGTAACGGCGAAGGGAAACGAGTACGTCTTTCTGATAGTAGATTTATTCAGCAGACACGCCGAGGCGTACGCCATATCAAGGGAGAAAAGAACACGGAAGGTTGTGCGGCCAGGTTAGTTCACGATTACATTCCAAGGTGGGGATGCCCGCATACTTTTTTGTCAGATCGTGGTGCGGAATTTGTGTCAGTAGTGTGCAGGGCGGTATTCAAGATGCTAGGCTCAATCAAAAAGTATTCGGGTTCCTATCACCCCCAGACGAACGGAATGGTAGAAAGGCTCAACCATACTTTATGTCAGCTGCTGTCTCTTATCTAATAGCCGATGATCAAAAGAATTGGGACGAGATGTTATTGCACGCAATAGCAGCACACAATAATAACGTGAGCAGAGGAACAGGATTGGCACCTAATGAAGTACAAATAGGTCGGTACCCGAGGTTGCCGATGACTATATTAGAAGGTAGTGGCGTGAAAGGACACCAGAGCGCTAAAAGAGATCAGCTTGATTATCTGGAGTTGATGAGAGACAGGCAAGTGCGAGCGTATATATTAATCCGAGAGGAAGACCGGTTAATAAAAGCGAAGCACGAAGCCAACAATGAGAAAATTGATGCAGCAATGAACAATCGAACGAAATTTGAAGTCGGAGATTGGGCGTGGGTTTACGATGATCACAGCACTATAACGGGTGGTGGAAAACACGTGCACAAACCAGCTGAGGGCAGCTCAGCCAGAAAATCGTTTGCACTAATAAGTAAACTGGCACACTGTTGGACGGGGCCTTACAAGGTGTTATGTGTGGGGCCAGGGAAGATAAATGATGGCAGGGAGGTTGGACCCAAACTAGTACTGTTAGAAATTCGGAAGGACGAGCCAGGCCGGGGGATAAATGCAAGAGTGTCAGTACACCGGTGCAAGAAATGTTACAATCCTCACGAAGGGGCGACCCCGCCGAGATTTTTACCATGGTCCATGAGCAATTACGTGCTGAATAAATACTCGGAAATTTCACCCTGCCCCGTTCCATCTAACAACGGACGATGTGACTGCTGAACTAGATACCCACCGCGTAACGCCCCGCACGTTAACAAAACATCGACTGACAAGAGGGCTAGGTGGTAAAATAGCAGTGCAATATTATACGTACTGGGTTGGACTGAAACGACCCACGTGGGAGCACGAGGAGGAATTGAAGCAATATGATAATTGCGTAGTAAAATATTGGGCGGGCGAACCCGTCCAAGTCAAGGGGGAAAATGCAAAATATCGTCGATACAGAGTGGAGGTAGCTAGACGAGCTATCGCACGTGAAAAGGGAGGAAGACACGTGCCGACAGGATATTTTGTTTGCTGTGATACCAGAGAAAGCCCAAAATGGTATACACCTGAAATCATTTGGTCGTACATATATTTCAAAATGGCGCAAGCAGGTTGGCTGCTGGCGAGAGTGGTGGGGGTAGCGGAGGACGCAGAGAACAAGATGCTCCCGCATACCATAAACATGTTGGATCTGGGAAAGCAATACAACGTGCGGCTATCTCAGGAGACGTTGACAACGGTGAGCGAGGAGCGAGGATCGTGGTGCTGGTATGTACACCAGAGGACTCGGAGTGTCAAGAACTATGCTCCATCAATGGAATAGATAGGACGCGAGGAGTACAATGTAATAGGCCAGGGGGGGGACGGCAACTTCAGTACGGAACGTACAGCCAGGTGGTTGCAGTAGAACAAGGGGGGGAGGGCAACTTCAGTACCGAACGTACAGCCAGGTGGTTGCGGTATAAAAAGTAAGGGATGGCAACTTCAGTCCGGGAAGTACAGCCGGGAGGTTGTGGTAGAGTAAAAATACTTGGAGGAGTATACAGTTGAAACCAGAGTACAACAATTAGGGTACGTACAAAATAGGTTTATATTTTGTGATACGAGAATTGTAGTCATATGTTTTAAATTTTTTTTTCAGGGTCTTAACACTGCTGTCGACTTGGTACGATTTTTTTTCTCGGGTCTGACTAATACTATTGACTTGGTATTTTTTTTTTCATGCGAGCAATATCACATATTGATGTTGTTCCACTGCACGCCCTCTAAGTTGGCGACAGTGGACCAGGATGGGCTATTGAGGTGACATTGGGTTTCAATAGTATTCGGAGGCGGTACATAGCCGGGAATGTAGCAAAGAAAGGCCAGCCTCTCATGCCAGGATATACCTGACATGGAGACTGACTCTGGCCTGCTGTGGTAAGAGAACTAACTGACGTACGTATGAGTGAGTACTATGAGTAAGACTGCTGTTGGACTGACTATTCTGTGATAGCAAAGACTGTTGCTGTAGAAAATAGTACACTATTAATAGTAGCAGTAGGACAGATTACTTGGAGACTAGTCGAGTACGTAACCAATAGCAGAGAGTGTTTCCCGAGAGAGGACAGTCTAGAGAGGATGTCGGTAGTCAGGTGGTCGATCATTGGCCGGTAGCAGATACAGAGACGAGTAATATAGGTCAGAGTATGAGCAAGGTAATGACTCTTGTAGATGAATACCTTGAAGCAGTTAGGTAGAACTACCGACAGGAAAGACCGTCTGTGGTTGCCCCTTCCTGTTCAGTCCACTTCTTGCCTCTCATCGCGCTGAGTTTAATACACGAAAACTTCTTCTTCTTCTTCTTTCTCCTTGACCTGGACCACTCCGTCTCTGCCTGTTCGAACTATCATTTAAAACTCTGGAAGCTACCCTTCCAGTCTAAGAGTGTGACAGTTTCAATAACTGTTATCCTTTCATTTTCGGAAACCCGAGCACTGGAAAACGATCGCACGCCCTTTACGGCAACATACCCCGGTGGCTTGGTAGGTGGTCCTCGTGCCTATCAATATCAATTTCGTGGGTTCGAGTCTCACCGATTGCATGCTCGTGGGGACTTTTTCTCGCATAAAAAATTGATTGGCGGAAAGCGCGAGAGCGTGAGTTAGCTACATTCGATGAAAATCGACGACCAGTGGGAATGCTGAACCCCACGCGCGACAAATATAAAGGCATGTACCGGGGGGGAAAAGGGACGACACCTGTGACCACGGCTTGTTCAGAAGATCGCTGAGGGTTAAACCTCTCCTACGATTTAGGCTGGAAAGTAAAAGGGATGATTAAAAAAAAAACAAAATTGAGAGAAGCTAAAACAAACGAATAACTATTGTACGCACCCTTCAAACCTTTGCGCACGTACGCGGAGCGGCGGCGGGCATCAGCCCTATACGCAGCGAAGCCCCCCTTGTACCACTGCAGTTACACGTACTGCTGTAGTACCTGGTATACGACTAAGTTACGGTACTTGCATTGAGTCGAACTAATTAACTTGGCTGCTATTCATAGCAGTTGCGAGGTGTTTATTAGACGGACCACCGGGGGCGCCAGTTCGGCGAGCAACGGCAGGAGGAGGATAAGCATACAAGTAGTACATCGCTTCTCCACTTGTTTCTGTCTTGCTGTATGTACTACTACTGTAAAGTGGCGGGCGTTGGGAGCGAGCATTGAACGGTTTCAGGAAAATATAAAGCAACCAGAACCGAGAAACCGTGTTGTGTCTGGGTCGCTCGTAACGTCCGTAAAGCAGAACAAATTGTCGTGTACCAGCGTGTAAGCTGAAAAAATGGTGAGTAGGTACCAAAAATATTCCCGTGGAACAAACAGCAGCGGTAGATAGATGCCGTTTTGGAAAATACTTGCCCGGCCTCTCGTTAGCACGACTATTCCGGGGGGCCACACAGTATAGTAAAGAGGACCTACAGCACACACAAAAACCTATATATTTCGCTTTTTATTAACAATAAATGGGCCTATTTACATTTTTTGTCCCCCGTAATACCAAACCACACACGCTTATCTTCACGGGGATGTATCCGGAGAAACGGGAAACAATAAAACCATTACATTGAGCACACCGCTGTATGTAGTGTGGAACACGTTTGACTGCTGTAGTCCCACAGAAAAAACAAAGCTAGCCCGCGCTACGAACTTGTATATATATACTATCTCGGTTTGAAACTCGAGGGCCGGTTATATGTACAGCAAAACGGATACAAAAGACCTGGCCACATCACACCTATTTGAACCTCTGCGTTCAAAGTCTGCCCAACAGGAAGTATGTGCTTCACACTTTACAGTACCCCAGGTTCTTCCACACTCCGACAGTTTTCTACACACAAGCGTGTTCATGTTTCATGTACATAGTACCTTCCACTTTATCTACCTCTGCGCACCAACAGCACATATACATGCACACATACATGCCTACACACAAACGTGCGTACACGGCAAAACACAAAAGGCGACAACAGAGAGGGGTATTTCGTGCGATCTCTGTATTTATAAAATTGCGGTATGGTGGGGCCAAAAAACTTGCCAAGCCCGCCAAGAAGCACGCAAGGGGACGAGAGCAGCGGCAATGGAGGCCAGGAACCACCCTGAGAAATCAACACGAATATTTGCGTGAAACATTTTGCACGCACGCAAGCAAGCGTCTACCCAACAATGTGTCCCACCGTGCCGACCCAGTACTCCGTATCATAGAAAGCGCTAAACAATATACCGGGAAACAACACAAACACGAAATCGCCCACCCACTACACTGCGTGCAAAAGTAAACCTGTGTGTACTATACCAGTATTCGTTTGGAAAATCGTCACGGACGTGAAGCACGCCACCTGCTACAACCCCGGCCGGGCACACACGCAAGCATCAAACGCAGGATGCATATTTCAGGCGAGATTTGTACATGACACACCACATTAAGATATCCTGGAGCATCACCCGAGCAAGACGGGGGGAATGTCCCAGAGTAAACGCATCATAAAGTTTTTTACACAATGCACTACGTAGAAGAGGTACAACAAGTCTACAAAAAGACGCCGATTACAAGTCTTGTAACAGTTACGCGACGAGTGAGATACAGTGGAACACAAATCCTTGCTACTTTTACATCATCCGCCAAAAAACAAAACACGAAAGTCACTAAACCGCGACTTGCTGAATAGAAGACCCTTCACTGGCCTGTTGTTGACCTACTATACTGCTGTGCATATTTGCCCTTGTACGATTGAAAACAGGGCTGATGAGCCCCAAACTACTACTGTAACCTTTAGCCCAACGAGGTTCAATCACAACCCACCATATACTATACCGGTTGTACCACTACAACCACTACGACCGGTACTACTGATACTACAGCTACATTACTCGTACAGCTTTCAATGATGTTATTATTACGATACGTTATACGGCGTTCACTGCATTCTCTCGCTCGCGCTGCCGACTGGACTGTACACACGTTCACCAACCAGGCGCAAGCAACAACCCGTCGGTGGCAACCCGAATGGTCTTCTGCCTACATGCCCATCTCATTACACAGTGGTACAGAATAACCTCGTTCGTACAGGCGCGATACAGACACTCGCCAACCGTCCCATCCATACCCCATCAATCAATCAGCTAAAACAGCAAAAACGTGTTCAAAAGGTCCACAAGAGCTACGACCTCAGTACGGAGGCGCTCACATTACCCGTCATGCGTGGAAATTTCCTCCCCCCCCCCGCCTCCAACATCCTGCTACAGTAAAAGGTGGACAAAAGACAAGAAATGCGCTTGCAGGCACTTGTATTGAACGTCCAGAATGCCTTAAAACCCACAGAAAAGCGTAGGGCAATACCACTCGGAGACCCTCAAAACACGTTAATTCGGGAAATACATGAAACGCAGAGTCCACCGAACGTGGGAGAAACCCCCATTTTGCGGGATACATGACAAACTTCCAAAGATGCTATATATTCTGTCTGCTGGCTACATGGTAACTACTAATATGTCGAGAGAAAGGGGGGGTCCCGTGGAGCCGTGTTGCCGGCAGCTGGTTGAGTAAAACACTCCCGCAAACTACCGTATGTCTCAAAGGGCCTGTAACCCACGTTAGGTTACTGTAGATGTCTCCTATTTATAGCTCGAGAGCTTGCTCCTAAACGGGATCAGTTGATACTTTTGGAAGACAATACTGCCGAGCTGGACTCTAGCCAGAAGACCACGTCAGCACGGTGGACTGTCGAAAGTACACAAGGGCTCGCCGACAAGCCTCATCGTGACACTGTACTGGCGCACCCGTGATCATCTACCCAAAACTACTTTATGGAGTGTAGCGCGGATCGAGTGTAGCCCTAGCCACTGAGCGCGCTTTCCGACTCGAATATCTCAGTAAAGCCCAAAGAAATAGCCGGTATACCTCAGTAACGTTGTTGGGTTTCTGTCAATAGGACTACCCTGGGCTGGGTCATCGATCGATCTTTTACCCCTATATCTCAGTAGGTAGGACCATCACGTTCGACGTGGTCGAGGACACGGGTTCGAGCCTCACTTCGAACGTTCCTTTTATAGAAACACTTGCGCATGTGCACCCCCAAAAACATATCTCCCTGGTTCCCCATGCATTGAAACGAAGCGGGTAGGTCAGCATACGGCCGTACGAATACGGTACCTATGTCCCAAACATCCCGCCGTTCAGAGGGGGTGGACACAGTGTTATCAGGATTACCCTGGGCTGGGTAATCGATCGATATTTTACCCCTATAATTCAGTAGGAGGTAATACCATCACAATTCAACTTTTTTGTACAGTAGTAGAAGGCCTGCTATACCGTATGGTTGATTGTCTCAAGGCTTCTACCTTCCAGCTCCACAGATAAGTCGCTCGTTTCTTTCTCCCCCATTTCTCGAACGGTTCTGAGCGAGGGATTAGAAGACCTTCTGGCCACACGTGCTCGGGCTAGCTGGTCGTTCAGGTTCTGCTCGCGGGGCAGCATCCGGTTGAGGGCAAAACAGGAGGTGAATGTTTGAACAGCATAATTTGAAAAATAAAATAGGCGGTCACAAAGTGGGCAGCGGTATATACTCTGGTACCGTCCCCGACTAGCACAGATCAAATGCCGTTCAGTACTTCACTCCTTCAGAACTGTGATTGGATATATTAACAGTACGGTGCAGCAATAAGGAAGAACACGTAGATGGTATCGTGATCGGTTCCCAGGTTGTTTTCCTATAGACTCTGTGGTTCGTACACGTGCTGCGGCTGTTTTGTTGCCTGTCTGCTTAACGAATTAATATCCCCGTCGAGGATATCGTTTCTCGGTTCATAAACTAAATGGTCGGAATGGTGCTACTGTAGTGCAACCACTACAGACCGCAAGCAACAGTAGTATACACGTCCTGCATGACGCCATAAATAATCCGCAGCACAGTTCACAATAATCCGCAGCACAGCTCACAGCTCGCAAACAACCTTGCGATGAAATCGGCTCGATCTCACAGCTGATGATCTACTACCTACTGGTTTAAACCCTCTGACAAATGTATAGTCCCAAGACGAAAAAAAATATATACGAAGAGAAAGTGTCGTACTTTGCGTGCGATTCTAAGAAAATTCCATTCAGAATCGTGCTCACCAGCTAGAGCTACACATGTATACATCAATAATGTAGGCTATGCCCGAGTCTTGCGACTGCACTCTCATTGCGAGGACAAAGCACTCAGAGTCCGAGTAGGTTGGGCCCGCAAACGGGACTGAAGTACAAAAAAGGATTTAGGGCGATGTAACAATATCGTATCAAGTCTTGCTCACATCACATTATTATGGATACATACGTGTTTCTCGTTTTCGAGCCCATGACGCTGTCATCGAGCAATACAAAGCGGATGTCCCGTTCCAGCAGATTATCATGCACCGCTCGTCTGTGATTAGCCCAGAAGGTGTGCGTGATGAGGCATCAAAAGTTCAATGAGAGTACAACCGGAATTTTCTGTGAGCTCGCGCATGTCAGTCAGGAAGCCTTTCTGTACGGGGAGGTGCGGGAATTTCACGTGTGCCACACAGAACACCAATTATGCAGTAGTGACAAGAAATGCAGGCTGACATTCCAAAAAAAGTAATAAACTATACTAGGGGATATATATATATATATATATTTTATATATATATATTATATATATCTGGCGTTGGTGCATGACATACTCCACTCATTCTCCCATTATGAACCCAGCCTGGAACAGCGCTTTTATGTTAACCCTTTTAGTACTGCAGTCCCGATTTGGGGACAAACCACTTGGAATTAGAATGGTTTGTCCCCAAATCGGGACTGCAGTACTAAAGGGGTTAACATTGTATTGAACTTTGTCCTGAAGTACTACTACTGTCTGTGGCATGTCGTTTACTATGTACGGCACACACGACCCTCTAGACGGTGCCATGGAACACGGGAGGTACCAACCATTTACGAAGTAGTCTCCGCTATGATGGGGCAACAAACAACGTCAAACATGTTGTCTTTGGAAATATCTCGTCTAAATTCCTCTGTCGATAGACGCATCGCCTGGGCTTGACGCTTTCTCCGATTTCTGGAAAAACTATTTACTTGCAAATTCGATGAGGGGTGTAGACAATCTTGCGTGGAACCACGCATTTTCTCCGTATATTTCGAATGCGCTTGATTTCGCTCCGACTATCCCTAACGCTTGACGCACATACCACGGGCATATCTATACGGCGTTGTGATCGGTTGGTTGTTGGACGACAGGATTGGCAGGATTGACGCAGTGGTAGCAGCAGGACAACCATCTCTGGCTGTCGATCACTGACTTTGTCGGGGGCGCCGGGGTTGCTGACGTGGTGACAATGCTAGACTGAGAGTGCCGCCGGCAGCGTTCCTTGTCTCATTTTACTGTTCCAATGCAAACCAGCACTACTTCCGCAGGCAGATTGCGCCCAACACAGGGTTCGATTAAAAGGAGTAGCGGCTCTGCCCGCCAACTCTACACATACTGTGTGCCATCTCTCAACATTATGCAGTACAGCGCAGCTACATTACGTACGGAGACACATAAAACCTGCGCAGATGGGCAACCAAAAAAATTATTCGGATGCAGACAGCGGGAAGTTCGAAGAGGCCCTTCTCACTGAGAAATTGATGCGGCTTGTGGACGAACACCCGAGTTTGTACAATGCTACTTTTGTACCCAAGTGTTTTGTTTTGCTTTTTTCGTCGGGGGCTAAGAACGTGGCCTGTACCACTGATGCACATATAGGTGCGCAGCACACAACTACAGTAGATTGTTCACCTGCAGCCAGGCAAGAATAACCCTTATTTATTTGTTGTTCTTCCGGGCCTTTTTTCAATGAGTGCAACCAGAACGTCCAGGCTCTCACCCCTCGTCTCCATCGTGAAGGCCACCTTAGCGTAAGGGATGATGTTGGACGTCAGCGCGGTGATATGGAAGTCTTTCTTCTCCCTCGCGATAGAGTACACCTTGTCCTTGAATCGCCGCCATTGTCCGTTCTCTTGGAAGAACCCGTACACCCTTACATCTTGGCAGTCCATCGGGAAAGGCACCTGGGTGGGCTGCGTGCGCCCGCCCGGGCACATGCGGTGGTCTCTCATCAGGAAGTACGCCACATTCTCCGTGTGGGCCGTGTCTTCAGTGGTTCTCTCCAGGTCTCCCACCAAGCTGCCGCCGGTGTTTCCCACGTTGAGGTGAAGGCCGATAGAGCCGACGATGCTCTCGAGGTGTTCGGTGGTCCTCTTTTTGTCTTCTTGCACCACCCAGTAGGAGACAGAGTAGTCGCTTCTGTTCGCTAGCACGACCCGTGGTTCAGGACTCCAGAACGAAGTCGGCGACTTGATAGAAGCGACGAACCCAAGGCCGACTTCGTTCAGCCCTGGGGCCCGGGCTTCGTTGAATTCGTCCGGGTTGTTGTGCACCTTGCTTTTGCACGTTCCCATCACACACAGGCGGAGCTATGTAGTACCAGGTGATTGTGATAATCCAATACTCACTCACTCACTCACTCACTCGGTGCGTGGTTATAGCTGCCGCAGAAGGTTGGTGATAAGCAGAGAGGTGCGTGCGAGCGGACTGAGTACGTATGCGCCATGTGAATTCGGTGAGGGGATACGACGTGCGCCACCAATCAGATGTCACACCGTCACCACAAATCACGGACATTTTTCGTGGTCCAAGAGGTAGCGGCCGGCAACATCCTTCTTTCGTTCCACAATTCATAGGTATTTCTGGGGTCGCCCGGAGTCAAGAGTGTGGCGTTTTCCTGGAAGAGTCGAAGCAATAAGGATGTTTCCGTCCGTTTGCTTACCCGCATTAGGTCACTTTCCAACCCCCCACGGCCGCGGCACACCTCACACCACGACCCCGACGAACCATACACCACACAAAGCACACAGCACGCAACACATCCGATATCTGATGGTCGGAGAGAGATCGCGGGGGGGCAAGTGCTACGACTCTGTGGGGCAGGACAAGGATTAGATGGGTTGTCTAAAAAGCGAACGGATCCACAACACATTCCACACACGGGCGAGCGTGAGAGGGTATAGGGCGTTTTCTCGGGGGAACAGGAAAATACAAGGATGGGCTATCTGACAAACAACCTGCGGCGGCATCGCATGATGAGCAGCAGGCACTGCTGTGCGCGCTTTGTGTTCGTCAGAAGCCGCAAAAACAATGCACGTTCCGAGTGTTGCTTACTGCTGCGCACAGCTCGTATTATATTCTGCTGCATACAGTAGTAGCTGATTTGCGCGCTCTGTTACTTAGTTCATCATAGATAATGGTGTCGGGCTCGTTCCATCGTACGTACTCGTAATTCAGACCAGCCACGTACTGCCAAGCTACTGCGGCGTAAAACATCATGTACTAGGTAGACACATACATCCTCGTACATCAATGGTACGACTAACAACAAAAATGCTTGAAGTCGCAGCACTCGAGCAAAGGACTTCAAAAGCTAGGCCTGCGTGCTGCGGCCGCGGCCCGAAGAATGCACAAAGCTATGCGTTCGAAGGTCCATCTTAGTGGGGTATATTTACATTGCGAATCTCGTGCCGAGGAGGTGTGTTGGGATGTTGTTGTGGGACTGCTAGGTTTCGAAACGCGGCGAAACCTATACCCCATCTGAACGTTCGCGCGTTTTTTTTTTTTTCAAGCCAGCCTCGAGACCAACTATACACCAACTCAGTAAACATCACGCCCATGAAAATCACGACACTGTACCACCAGCTGCAGATGGAGTACTTTTCGATGTTACAGGCACCAGGTGTGGGATGCCTTGTGACGGCTACAGCGACGGATGCTGCGGGGTGGTGCAGTATCTCTAGGGGGAGCCTGGGTAGGTCCCGCTGCACCCTTTCAAAAAATGCCCTCCGATTAGGACCAACGCCCCAACGGGTAGGGTGGACTGTAACTAGTCCAAGTCCGGCGGGAAGGCCCCATAACCTCGGTTTTTGATAGTGGGTGAGCTCGCGCAAGTCCCACACTACCCTGGAGAGATGACTCTCCCGGGTGGCTATCTCCACTGCACCTGCTCCTCTTGGGGGTCAGGTCGGGTCAACGTGCCCAGACGGGCTAGATTGACACACGACACGAAATTGGAACGTGGAAGTGTGGTGAGCTTAAGCTTTCTTTTTACCAATCCGCCGGAGGATGAAAAAAACAAAAAACAAATAGAATTTCTCATTTCTCGCAGCAACCCAGAACAGAGACCGAAGCGTTTCGCGGGTTGCTGTCTGTAGGTGCGGACTGCGTTGTGTGTGGTGGGAGACCCC
Source organism: Macrocystis pyrifera (assembly GCA_031763025.1). Lineage (NCBI taxonomy): Eukaryota > Phaeophyceae > Laminariales > Laminariaceae > Macrocystis > Macrocystis pyrifera. The sequence goes on along the minus strand of JASSKH010000020.1, from coordinate 2,568,187 downwards.
TGCTTTGGTCCTTGGTCGCGATATGTCACGGAGCGACAGTTTGGTATGTGCTTGCGACGAGTATTCTACAAGTTCGTGCGGCTGCTTCCTGCGGCATGCGTCCGCTTTCTGTTTTTTCCTAGAGTGTCACCAGGTCCGACGATAGGCCATGTAACCTATGCTAGCCGAGCTCCCTTGCCAACATATCGACCGTTTGCCACGAGGCTGGGGACTATTCTCTACGCGCTTCCTGCTCGTCCGGCCCCGGTTCCGTCGCAATCGATGGGGTATGGGTCGTGACATGCACATTTCATCTATTTATTATCGGCGCATACATACAACACACATACATGCACGCATAATGAGTGGGGAAAATGACGGTACACTCAGCCTAATATTGTGGTTTAGTGCGGAATGATTATTTCTTCGTGCGTGCACCACCTGATCAGGAAGAGGCTTTTTCTGAAGCCTGATTTCTAGAACCTTCCACCCCTGGACTATTTTGTATCGTCCTCTCACAACAACCACAATCTGTATTTGCGCCTGTATTGTGGGCTACGACGATGTCAAATTTCTGATCTAATATCCAAGTATCCTATGTTCAACCGTCAAACATTAAAATATCATCGTAGGGAAACGAAGGAATCCAAAGCTCGAAAGAGAAAAAAGAAGATCTCCTATTACGGGGGTCCATAGTTAATAGGACCTATGGTATACATAAAAACCTGGATATTTACCTATTTTTGCTAACAACATTCGGTCCTCCTTACTATGGTCCCCCGTAATAGCGCGAAGTACAAGGACGTGAAACGAACAAAGAAAGAACAGACAAATCCCGTTAAAGCAACACAAGATATGTTTTCGTGAGAGGGGAGTAAAAAGATAAAGCCAAGAAGACCAACATCCAAAACAACCAGAACAAAGCGGCAGCCCATGAGCGGGACCCGATAGAGCACACGGGTTGGCTTCTGAATGCAGCCGGAGCCATTGCCACGCGGTCTGTCATCCCCTTTCGTGGGAACACACGAAGCGGGAGGGACGCTACACGACAGACACTTCGCAGGGGGAACCCCCAGGCGAAGAAGAGAGAGGGATGCCACCCGTTCGTATTTTGTTCGACAGCGGTAGCACTGTAGTATTGCTGTCGTACGTCACCCCCGGAGAAGATGCGTAAGGCAATACAACACAAACCGAAATAGGCTTGTCATCCGCTCACCAAACAAAATTTCTTTCAGAAAGACAAGCTAGAAGAAATAGGAAAAAAATATGTTCACGGAGGCTCAAAGGGCAAAAAAAGAAAACATAAAAAAGAAACATCACGTTGGAAGTAACTATTAATAACGGCAGCAGTTGGCGGTACGAGTAGCGTACACATATTTCACCTACAAGTCGGTCTCGTCCCTTGCACCCCTGTCTTCCGTGTCCTTCCCATGTTCGTCTACCGCAGTTTCTCCTCTATGTATTTTTTTTTCTTCTGTTGCCCCGCCTGCCCCAATTACCTTGGTCGGGCTCCCTTCTTGATATTATGTTGCCGTCCCCGCCTTCCGGTGGACGCCACATATGCAACAGGTTTGCGGCACTGCCTACCCAGCTTTGCATCATCCTCGTGTCGCTTGATCGTGAGCAATTCGACTGCTTTGAAGACTCCCCGGTACAAATTACCCGCCTTTTTCGATGCAGTGGAGTAAACAAACACCGGTCCCAACGGTCCCAACTCCAAATTTGCCAAACACCAGAGGGAGTGAAAAATGAACCGTTGATCCCTCGGTGGCTCGGAACAAGTTAACTAAGGCCTTCGACTATGAATCTAGGCCCAGTCTTGAACGGCCCACCAGGTCTCGGCGAAGGACATGTGGTCTTCGTGACCAAAGCAACTTGGGCAAACGTCGTTGCAGATTTGTGCAGCTGTATCGCAGTTATTTCCGCGCTAGTCACTGGTTATCCGCAACAAGACGCCCCCCCCCACCAGTATCGCCGGTGGTGGTCGCTGGCAAAGCTCACGCCGAAAATCAAGGCGCCGCCCTCTTGACAAACTCGAGGGGTTTCTTATAGAAGTATGCGGCTTTTGTGGAGAAGGGACATTGGAAGACACGAAACTACCGCAAGCCAGACTATTTGCTTACCGAGGAAGGACCTCACCATCATGCCGTAAAGCGGTAATACGATATCTTCGCCGAACACTCCTGTGGTGTAGCTCACCTTAGACCGTTCTTTCTGTCCGTCGACGTCCAACACATCTATTAATAGTGCCCGTGCAGATTCTTCGAGCCTAGATAGATACAGCCTATGTGGCCACGAAACTACGAGACAGATGTACTACATTGCTATGCAGCAATCAGAGTAGACAATGCATGCCATTTCATCGCACTGGATACGACAGGCACGATATACACATCCTATACGATAGTATTAATAACATTATGTACTGCTACTAATAGAGCTATTCATTCATACGCAGATATTTCCGCGAGTTCGTGGCAACTTGTAAAAGGCGCTGTATTCGTCGCAGGTGTGTCTCAATCATTTCATCTACTTCGTCGGAGTAGGCTATACCGACGTGGTGTGATGGTTTGTGCCCTGGGCAAGTTGTCCGAAACAGACATAAAAGGGGCAATAGTTGTGTAGACCTGATCACAATACTATATCTATAACACCTGGTAAATTACAACTTGTTGATGTTCATATATGTTTATATGTATATTTTTGAGTAGATATTTCCTTATCCTATCCACTCTCTCCGGCCTCATTTTCTCACCTTCCGTTCTATTTCTAGTAGTTCAGAACCGAGGTCACGTACTATTTAATAGGCTCTTATCCCCCCTCCCACTATGGTTCGGGCCTAGCATTTTGACCGCGAGAAGACTATACTCGTAGCTTTGTAAAAAACACTCAATACTTTAGTTTTCCAGTACGGCCAAAACCTCACCATGGTGAGATTCGAACTCGGGTGGCAATGCTACAGTGGTAGTAGCGTTTCTGGCTGGCTACTAGACTACCGGGGCGGCCGGGTATGTATTAATGGCACAAAAATATTCTTCGCGAATACAAGTGTAAACGTCTAGCTCACGTTGCTAAACATTCTCTTCGCTTTTTATATCTACCGTACACAAAAAATAACGACTACGATCACCACCGGCTGCTGAGGCAATCCACAAAGAAAGCAACTTCAACCACGTATATATCTACCATACACAAAAAATAACGACTACGATCACCACCGGCTGCTAGGGCAATCCACAAAGAAGCAAATTCAACCGCGATACCTGCTGTACATAAAAATATGTTTAGATCCTACGCCCTACTATCGAAACCGCTAAAACATACTGATTGACGAGTATGGACACAGGTGAACTCGTGGAACAATATCGCCTAATAATCGTGTTTCTCCCCGGACGTTCAGAAATTGCTTACCAAGATGCGTGCGAGTTCGAGCAAACCGCTGGCAGGCAGCGAGTCACTCGAGTTGGTCGAAATTCGGGTATCTTTGGCCGAGGCGCCACCTTATCTTTGCAATGACATACCGCGCGTCATCCTGGCCAATACGAGCGACTGTATTGTCTCATACTCGGTCCGAGAGGAAGACAAAAACTGACCCGAGGCGCAGCACGAGCGGGTGGCCAGATCCATAGACATGCTTCATAACGCCAGCAAGATCACTGTAGCTGGGAGGAAGTTGTCCGAGGATCAGAAGGAACCAAAGGAGCAGGAGGAGGAGGTGGAAGAGGAGGTGGAGACTCTCACAGAGAAGAAGGGTGACGATACGACGTAGTTTTTACCCAAAGACCACCCGCATGGGGCGGAGGGGCAGGAGTGAACCCACTCGGGTTCCGTCTGCATTGTCAGCTTATGCCGGTTTACGGGTTATTCGAGAGGGAGACGGGGAGTGCCACGTTTACAAGGACGGCGTCTGCGGGATTAGCGCTGCGCCAACAAGAGCGTCACAGCCACGACGTCCAACATGACAACTGCGCACTCTGAAAGGAAATCGATCAGGACGACAAGGGACCGCGGAATACGTTCAATACTCACCTGCAAGAACTTTGAAATAGGGCGCACGAACGACGACGTGGCACTCTGAACACAATGCAGCACACATGCACTACAGGGACGAGCACGTACCAGATAAAATGCGAGGAGGTATGTTCAGTTGCAGTACAGGACAGGACCCGCGTCAAGAAACAGGAATTCCGGTTCGCGCAGGATATTTATAATATTTTACCGTTTTGCTGAGTCCCTTTTTTCTTCTTGGGCTTCGTCGTCATTTTCGGCATAAATGAAGTTGATTCCCACGGAGGGATCGAAACGTTGTTTGCTAATAACGACAGGGTTATCGACGCATACCCGGCGCCGGTCGTGCGTGCGCACGTTCAGCGTCCGAAGTATTCCGCGCGCGTTCTGTGCGGCGTTAACTGACGCCGTTGCATTGTATTCGGCAACGGAGTTGGAACGGTTCAGCTCATACCTAGTATTGTTCTTCGTTACGGTCATGGAAAATTCCATCCACCCCCCATCCACGGGTTTCGGGGTCACTTGAGTTTCTAGGCATGGTTTCGGTGCCCTTCGTTAAGCAGCGTCTTTGACGCGCTGCCTTCGGCAATTGGCTGGTACTTATCTTTGACGAGAGTGGGTGCGCCACATCGTAGTGCCTCATCTGTAGCTGCTTGTGGTTCTCTCTAGATTCGCCGCCTGCACTTTGTCCGCGGAGGTCTGCACTTGTACTCTGTAGGGTGCTGCATGCATTGGATGGTCGAAGTTCCCGTGACACGAAAACAGACAACCCTAAACTATGAACTGAACGCTTGCATTTCATTTGCGAACAGGGACAATTCATCATGGAGTCAAATTATACTTCCTGTGGGGTGTATTGAGAGTCCCGGGTCACCTTCTAGGTGCGCCAGACAGCAGTCGTAGGTGACCAGAAAACAATCATAATCGGTTTCGTCTACTATTGCGGGGGACCATGATAAATACGACTTACCGTACACACAAAAACCTGTATATTCACCTATTTTACCAACAGTATAGGGTCCTATTTACTATGGTCCTCCGCAATAGAAGGTGGCCGCCAACAGCATCAGAACATCGCTAAATCGGAGAAATCGTTACTTCGCGCGCCGGGGGCAAGGACCACCAACAATGAAACGGAAACAATAAACGTTCGCTGGTTATCTCACGAATCGCTAGGAGTAGTAGTGAAACGACGTACACGAGTAAAGTTCGAAAACAATTTTTTCTACCACGCGAGAGGTAGAAAGAAGACTGTTTTGGTCCTGCAAACGTCCGGAACGTTAACAAACGTACCGAGCCATTCACCTTGCAGCGTGTTTGTCGAGACTGATAGACAATATATCGTGTTTGCAAACCATCGCTTTACTTCGAATCGTTTGGGTATTTTGTCGAGACTTCTGCTGGCATTAACTCGATAACATTTTCTTGCGAGCTCCGGGTTTTACTTTGAGGGTGCCGTCCCATCGAAATCTTTCTATCGTGTCAAGGTTAACTTAAATCACAGGCACTATTTTCAGAAACACCTCTCGCGCGTGCGCTGCGTACCAATTATTCTGTCTGCAACGTTTTTTTTATGGTTGTTTCTTCCTTGTCTTTCGTTTCGCGTACAGCATTCCCCAGAGCCTTTCGGTCTGGTTGCAAGCTTCATCGACTAAAGGGGGACCTTTCGACCCGTCTTCTTGCGTGCTACACACATGGAGCATGTCTACTTCTATAGCTCCTCTCCGACTTTGTTTACAAACAGAATCTCGTGTCCATGCGTGTGTTCGTTCCCTTCTTCGAAAAATGTTGTTTTTTTGTGGGGGCTGAAACTCTGAAATTATGAAGCGATAACACAAAATAGGCGGGCAAAAAAAACCCCTTCAAATACGAGCCTTCGATGGAACATCGTCCACGCACACGAGGACAGAGAGCAGCAGGGTTGTGATCCGGAAACGAAAATTGTGCTGTCGGTTGTTTTATTTTTGCGATAAACGTCGGTTGGCTCAGCTCGTGTTCTGTTACCCAAACTAAAATCGAAAAAACTACAAACGCATCGGTCGGTTTCGATCATCAGCGTTTTACAAATAAACGGAAGATATAATTGTTACGGGTTTCGACCCTATGCGCATCACGATTCTGTACACCTGTATAGTGTCCTATTTTACCCGCGACACATGCTATTACAGCATGCATTTCATTCTACTGTCTGACCTGCGTGGGCTCCCAGAGATCAGGCAAATCGGAGGGGTAGGTCAGGCGGGTGAAGCTCGAGCGTGCGGATAGCGTCAAATTGCGTTCAGGGCGAGTGTTCCGCGCGTTCAAAACAAGCGTTTCGTGCCAGGGATTCACGAGTTCATCACATGCTCTCAATTTGGATTAAGTCCGCGCTTTCCAGTGATCGACATGCCCCAAGCTTCATCCGAGCCGACGCACGTTTGATCGCTCCCCTTCTATGCTTTCCTTCCGCGGTACTACAACTCCGGGTCTACAACAAAAAGGGTGAAATGCCCTATGCTCGCCATGACACCCCCCACGTTCGATGTCTTCACACCGAAACAACTGACGTTAAAGAAATAAACTCGAAGAGCAGAGAATAGTCCTCAAGATAGCACAAGAAACACTACAAACTGCCCGTCGTCCACGGAGCATCTCGGGATAGTAATTGAAACCCGAATCAGAACAACAATCCTACCTTCTCGTGGGCAAGGGTGTGGTCTTATCCTTGCCCGACTAACACTCCCGATCTGTCTAGTCCCATTTCTCCAAACAAGAAATCAAACACGCGCTCGCATATATCTGCGGATATTGTACCAACTGCACTTCTTTCAAAGTCCCCTCCACGTTCCGTTCTTGTCGGTTTCCCCCCTGCTCCTTAGCTCCAGGCGTTCCTATGTTAGGACGTCCGTTCGTGATTGCCTCTCTCCATCGCCGTCGACCCGATGTTGCAGCGCCCCTTCTTCCCGTGGTGCTGACTTTGGACCGTGGTGAGAAAAAAAGCGGTCCTGACCCTCGTACGTTCTTCACGACCTGTATGCGCCGCATCTGTATAGCACGGGCGGAGGGTGTACTCACCTGTGAAAAAAAATAGTTTATTCCTGCCTCACCTGCGTCTTATATAGGGAGCTCTTCTCGATGGCTTTCGTCTGCACATTGACAAAGCCCTATCAGTACAAGTTTACCCTTCTGGTCAGAAACAAACTCCCCTGCAAGCTACCACCGTCCTACCACACCACCTCAACTCTAACTGAGACTACAGAGAGTTCTGGCCAGTCCTTCGTCGTATTGCTATACGTGGCCACTCTACCCACAATAGACACTGCGGTGAAAGTCCTCTTTGCCCCTCTCTCTATATCTGCACGCTTGAATGTGTATCACTTGTTGTGGCGGTTCACTGCTTGGTGTTCCAATATACTTGCGTACTGGACTGTGTAGATACTGCAACGATTCACGTACCTTCGCCAGACGTTTCACTTTGCGCAGCGGGTTGTGTCGATGCTGCCACTATTCATTTACCTTCGTTTCTCACTGTATCTTTCACAAAAAGGTCTACGTAAGTTAACAAACAACTTTCGCTCTAACGTTTGTCTAGCTGCCTCTGTGCGGATATCTCATTTTGATTCTTGGTGTGCTTTGCTTCTGGCGATGATCTCAAACTTCCCTACATTGAGCGTGGACATTCTTTGCGAATGTGGACGTGGTTTCGTAGATGGGTTTACCGCTGGCTTCAAGACGTTCGTGATGAGTGATATTTGTATGTTGGGCTCTTCCTATGGCAAAAGGTCTATTTCGTATACTTCGCGTGCTCCGACTTATTGGCACTAGCAAGTGAGGATGTGGATTTTGTATATGCGTTTACCTCGGGCTGTCAGAAATTCATGGCAGTTCCTATTTTTACTTTCGCTTCCTCCTATAGTATAGAGTTTTATTTCGCTCACTTCGCGTGCTTCAAGATACTGACACTACCCAAGGTTGTTATCGGATTCCCAATAAGTACCATGTAAGTCGTTTGAAGGTGCTGACGTTTCCTCAACTCACTGGCACTAGCGAATGTGGAGGTGGGAGGTGGATGTTGTATATGGGTTCACCACGGGCTGTAAGAAATGTATGTTAGGTCCTCTTTCTACTTTCGCCTCCTCCTATGCTATAGAGTTCTATTTCGCATATTTCGCGTGCTTCAATTAGCAGGCACTGCCCAAGGTTAGTATATGATTCATAGTAAGTAAGTCGTTTTGAAGGTACTGACGTCTACTCCCCCCCCCCAGCACAAACACTGCCCACTGGTGCGATTCTTTCGTGCTAAGATCAATCGTGCGTCCTAAACGGCGTTCGTCTACAACCACTTTCAAATCGTACCCCTCGCATACCGGTTTTAGTCTAAATAGTCCATAAAACACCCACCAATATTCCTATGCTACGTAGACGGCACACAACCTTACGTCGTTTGCGCTGTCGTGGCAAATCCCTAGCCGCAGCGACGGCAAAAACCCTCGCGCCGTCCAGGCCAAAATGGCAGAGCCGTTTGCTACCGCGACGGCATAATACTACCTCACGTCGTCTAGGGAAAAGTAGCACAGCTTTCGCTATGGAAACTACGAGAAGAACACTGCTACGGCGCAGGGATATCCTGCCTCTCACCGCCTGCCCTTGCTATGGATACAGCGTACGACCTCTCGTCGTCTGAACGAACAAGGCAAACACTTTGACGCGGCGGCGGCAAAAACCCTCACGTCGCCTCCAAGAGCCTTTTGCCACAGCGATGGCACAACAATACCTCACGTCGGCTGGGCAAAAGTAGAACAGCGTTAAGCGTAACGACGGCCCATAACCTCACGTCGCCTGAGCGAAAGCGGCACAGGCTTTGCCCTAACGACGGCGGGTAGCCTCCCGTCGTCTGAGCACATGCGGCATGGCCTTCTCCATAACGATGGCACACACGTTCGAGTGAATCAAAGTTGTAAGTGGTGTGTACGGTGCTGTAGTATACAATACCGTAGGTAGCACGGCCTTTGCCCTGTCGACGGCACAAAACATCACGTCACCTGAGCACAAGCGACATAGACGTTTCGAGAACGACGTTCTATTACGGGGGTCCATAGTTAATAGGACCTATGGAGTCACCCCACGGTATGGGTTGCACGTTTTGGGCGGAAGGTTTCTGACCAATTGAGTTCCTTAAGTGAGGAACTAGCAGTTACAGTAGGATGAAAACAAATACTCGTATATTCGTTTTAGGACTAGCGCATACAAGTGCCGGTCGGATGGCCCGAACGAATTTCTTCCAAGTATTGTATCGGGTGAGATATTGAGTTCCTAATGTGACGGGCTCAGGAACGTCGGGTGCACCCCTACTGTGGGATGGCTCTATGGTATACTTAAAAACCTATATATTTACCTATTTTTACTAACAAAATTTGGTCCCGTTAACTATGGACCCCCGTAATAGTAATTTTTACCTATGCGCCCAAATGAGTGAGTGCTTCTGAATTGTAAGTGGTACCATGCCGTAGTATCCGTTGCCGATTATATAGCGGAGTAAACACAAACCGACCCCCCCAACCCGACAAAACACACGTCTCAGGGGAGAGCTCACCACCATCTTCCCCTGCGATGGTAAGTGCTCACCTTCACTGTTGTCAAGGTGCTGTGCCCTCAGTGCCTACCTTCACTGAACTCAACCCACGTGGGGGCTCACCTCGCCAAAAAACCAGACCCCAGGACACTCAACAGCACACACACTTACCTAACCCCTGGAAACCCCACAGCACCCAAACTTCAGGGAGGGGCTCGCCTTTACTCCGCCCTTACATTGCTGGAGGATGTATGTATGCAAATGGTGCGAGTTAGGGGATCCCCCTAGTTAGGGGACCCCCTCTGCCTTAGGGGATCCCCTCCTAGCTTAGGGGATCCCCTCGTCGCTGAGGGGATCCCCTCCCAGCTTAGGGGATCTCCTACGAGCTTAGGGGATCCCCTCCCAGCTTAGGGGATCCCTTACGAGCTTAGGGGATCCTCTTCGACCTTAGGGGATCCCCTCCTAGCTTAGGGGATCACCTGGGAGGTTAGGGGATCCCCCAGGAGGTTAGGGGATGCCCAACGACTTTAGGGGACCCATATCATGCGTGTACTGTGATGTAGCGTCTCACTTCAGTTTGTCCTTCACAAATTATTGTGACAATTGGGGGATCCCCTAACACCATATCGATGATATCCCTTTATCACAAATTATATAGGAGACACATCAAGCGGGACGGGACGGTAAAAATTTTTTCCCACCGCGGGACGGGACGGTAATTTTCTTTTCTTCGGCGGGGCGGGACGGTAGATGTATTTGTCTTCTTTCCCGCCGCAAAGTCGGCGCGGTTGTACGTGAGAAAATTCCCGCACACAGCTGGTTCCGCGAAGGGAGCCGTCCCGACGCAGACGTTTTGTTCTCGACCCGCGCAGCCCAAGCCCCGAGAATTGCTGCCAAAACACGAGCGACGTCTTCTGATTTCTTCCACCCCTGCCCCAAGCACTGTTGTTGCGTTGCCAGCTCATGATAGCTGTTCTGATGGTTGTGCTTGCGCTGTGTTACTGTGGTGGTGGTTGTGGAGGTGGAGGTGGTGGCGGCGACGGTGGTGATTCTAGAGCCGCTGCTGGTCGATCGACCCCCCGCCCGTGAGATAGGCATCCATGGCGTCCGTGCCGGTCACACCAAAGATGTTAGGAGACAGCACTTTCACCCCTTGACAGATAACAACTTTGCATTGACATCGACACATGCTTTGACTGACACCAAACTACTAGGTTTCAATGTGTAACACTCGGCCCTACATCCTTGACAGCGCACGTTTTGCGTCCCGCTTGATGGCATGTCTCCTGAAATATTTTTGGGCCATACCAGTGCTGGTGTGATCGTGAGTTGAGTGGTCTCTGTGCTGTTGTTTGTGTGTAGTGGCGAGCCTGTGGCAGGTGTTGCGTTATGATAGTCTCTGCTTTCAGTTGCGAGTGAAAATATACACTGAATTATGAAGATTCTTGAAAAAAAATGAACAGGAAAAACAACACCACCAGGTATACATTAACTCCTGTTCTTGGTAGAAATTTTCGTTCTTTTTCGTAGATGGTAATATTTGTACTTACCTTCATTTCAAAGTATATACCTTAGGGAGTTCCGAGCCACCGAAAGGTCAACGGAATTTGCTCCCTTGGTGTTTGGAGTTGAGATCGCGCTGTGGCCCACTGCCGCAAAAAAGGCGGGGAAGTGGTACCGGGAGATCCTCGAAGCAGCCGAACGGTTCATGGTGAGGTGGCACGAGGCTGGGAGCTGAGTAGGCAGCGCCGCGCATCCGCCGTGGATAGTGTCCAAGGGAATGGGGGGAGGAGGGGCAACAAGAGGAGTAGCAGAAAACAAGACCAAGGGCATGCGGAGAGGGGGGGGAAGAGGAGTAGAAGGGAAACTGCAGTAGACGAAAGTAGGAAGGAGATGGCAGATAGGGTAGCCAGGTACCGGGCAGACTAAGAAGTAGAGCATGCCTATATTACTCGTACCACCAACTGGTGCAGCTGGTTCGAACGTGGTCTTCCTTTGTTTTCCTGTTGTTTTTGTTAAATTTTGTTTCATTTTATTTTCTTCTTTTGCGCTGACCCTACGTGATTTTCATTATATTTACTTTCTCTTCCTTTCTCCGATTGATAAGCCTTATTGAAGGAGTCGTGTGGCGTGGTGGGTGGATGACGAACCTGCTTTGTTTGTTTCGTATTGTCTGACGCCGAGGGGCCGGGCATAGTTGACGAACAGAACGCGGGACGAAGGTGGCAGACAGGGTAGCAAGGTACCAGGCGGGCCAGCAGGGAGACCCTGGCGGTGCTACTCGTACCATAAACTGCTGCCGCTACCTGGAGGATGCGTTGTGCTTTGGTTGGTTTGCCTGTTATTTTCCCTTGGTTTTTAGTCTTACTCTGTTGACGACTATTAATAGTGGTGTTTTTTTTTTTTTTTTTTCTTTTTTTTTTCTTCTAGCTCCTTCTTTTCAAGTGTCTGCCAGATCCCCTGCGGGGGGGGCACGATGGTTTTCTTATATACGAGGTATATATTTGTTTCTTTTCTCTTGTTGTTTCTTTCTCTCTCGAATTGTCTGCGTTTTTGTTTTTCTCTTTGTTTCGTTTCGTTTCTCTAGGTCATGGAATGTGTATGTCGTACCTGTCGTACGCAGTATGATGACGTGGCATTGCATTGCATACCTGGCAACGTAGTATCTCTGTGGCGTAGCTTTGTGACCACATAACTTGTATCTCTCTAGGATTGAAGAATCGGCACGGACACTGTTTGTGCTGGACTTCGACGGGTAGAAAGAACGGTTTAATTTGAAGAAAACAACAACAACAACAACAACAACAACAACAACAACAACAACAAACAACATACTTCGTAAAAACACAAAATCATCAACCACAGCAGCTTCTGCTAACCAACACCACCAGCACAGCTTTTTCCAGTAGAACGAAGTAAATGTGGTGCCCAGCAATTTCATGCCACTGACCACGTATTATATAAGCAAGACGACGAAAGTACGTCATCTGTGAGTTCTACTGAATAATTATTGAATAGTGTTGATACCCAATTTTGCAAGCTGGGTAATACGCATTCTACTATTCTATACGTATTTCATTTATATATGGGAGTTGTGCACTTTTTATGATAACACTTGTATGGATCATATTAAGGAATAACCATTAAGGTTTGGTATGTACACCTCGAAATTTCTTTATTAATTTCGTCATTCGTGGCGGAAATGGATGGGAACAGACGACCACGAATGAATGTTTCTTGTGGGGGAAGCAGAGGCAAGTTATCCGCCGGAGGCGGTGCCACGACGGGACGGAACGATAATTTCCTACGGGAGAGATGTTATCGGCGGGACGGGACTGTAGTTTCTCGGTTTCTCGGCGGGACGGGACGGCGATTTTTCGGTGCCACGGCGGGACGGGACGGTAATTTTTCGGTGTCACGGCGGGACGGGCGGGACGGGACTGTAGTTTCTCGGTTTCTCGGCGGGACGGGACGGTAATTTTTCGATGTCACGGCGGGACGGGACAGTAATGTCCAACGGGAGAGATTTTATCGGCGGGACGGGACGGTAAGTGACGACGGTCAGGGAATTTGTCGGCGGGACGGGACGGCGAGACCATTTTGACGGCGGTTTTACCGTCCCGTCCCGCCGTTAACGCCGTTACCGTCCCGCCGAAATTACCGCGATAAGCCTTGGTAAAAAAGGGAAAGAAAGAAGAGGAGATACGTGCGTAAATTTGAAAAAGAATAGAATATAAAATTAAAGTATATATTTACCTGCTATTCATTTTTTTTTGTTGTCTCTTTTATAGTGTTTAAGATTTTTTTGTTGGGATTATTGTTTCTTGCCAGGTATTTATTTAATGAACTCATTAGTAGTGTGTATTGTAAATCAAGGAAACGTACACATCTTATACTATTAATAACCGTCCAATAAAGTTGTTGAAGCAATCAGAGCCAGCCTACCTGCATTTGATGGTTTTTCTTCTGTGATGCATCATGTCGTATGGAAGTTGTCTTGTACTTCGATGACGGCACTTCAAGTGGCGTTGTGGAGTGTGTTAGATGACGAGACGATTCAGCAGTAATTTCAAGGACGAACTTTTCTGTTACCTATACACGGCAGTATCATAGGTACGTTGCAGCAGCATAATTATTATATGCGCTGGTATGTGGAAGCAGCGTTCGCATGGTTTTGCGTGCATGCATACAGACGAAGCGTTGGTGTGCATGACGGTTTGATTTGAAAAATGAAGTTATAGACACACGTGATATCAACCTCTCCGAATGGTACAAGCAATGCTTTTGGTGAACGTGCATATTTTAGATAGATATATAGGTGCTTAAATACTCGTACATTATTATTTTAAATGAGATGCCATCACAGCAGTTGAACCCGGTAAACGAGCACGCAATGGAACAAGGAAGCAGGCATGCAAGCACAGCAAGCGAGACGTCCTTCCTTGTAGTGGACACGTGTTTGATTTGCAAAGAAAGTTGTTTGTTGTTGTTGTTGTTCTTCTCACATTATTATTAACTCATCGCCACAATACAAGGCATTGTGTGGTCGCAGGACAACAAGCTCCAATATAACTCTGGATGGAGTAGAAGAACACCTCGCTCGCTAGAAATGAAAAACACGCAAAGAATGTTACACATGATACCGGAGTTCATCAACACCTCAGACAAAAATAAAAAGACGTGAGATCCGCGCACGCACGTATGTGTATGTATCCGGGTACGCTGTACGAGTCGCCATAGAAACCGATCGCATACCTCGTATATTTATATAATATGTGTATTACTGACTGACCCAGGAAGGAGTAAAAACGGTAAAAAAAAAAAAAACAAAGTGACGTGTTATCGGTCTCTCCGAAAGGTACACATGTATGCATGTATGTTGTTGCTGGGCGTGCATATTAGAGACGCATTATTTTCGATAATAATGCGATGGAGCATGTGTACTACAAAAAAAAACGGGGCTGGGTATCCACATCCAGTGGGAGGGTATTTTTTTTTTTCTTCATCACTTATACTTTCCAGCCAACTCGTAGGAGGTTTTACCCTCGACGATCTTCTGGACAAAAGCCGTGGTCACAGGTGTCGTCCCTTCTCCCCCCCGGTACGTGCCTTTATTTTTTGTCGCGCATAGGGTTCAGCATTCCCACTGCTCGTCGATTTTCATCGAATGTAGCTAACTCACGCTCTCGCGCTTTCCGCTTATCAATTTTATGCAAGAAAAAGTCCCTATGAGCATGCACTCGGTGAGACTTGAACCCACGAAATTGATCTTGATAGGCACGCGGACCACCTACCAAGCCACCGGGGACGCATATTTTTTTTATTTTATTTTTTTTTTATCCATCACTTTTACTTCCCAGCCCACTCGTAGGAGGTTTTATACCCTCGACGATCTTCTGGGCAAGCCGTGGTCACAGGTGTCGTCCCTTCTCCCCCCGGTACGTGCCTTTATTTTTGTCGCGCATAGGGTTCAGCATTCCCACTGCTCGTCGATTTTCATCGAATGTAGCCAATTCACGCTTCGCGCTTTCCGCTTATCAATTTTTTATGCAAGAAAAAGTCCCTATGAGCATGCACTCGGTGAGACTTGAACCCACGAAATTGATCTTGATAGGCACACGCGGACCACCTACCAAGCCACCGGGGACGCCATATGGAAATGATATACCCATATATATATATATCAAGATTGATTGTTTTTCTCAATCTACATATATATATATAAAGAGCCTACTATTTATTTTTCGTCTCGTATCCCGACGATGTCATGGATGGGATTTTATTTATATAAATAAATGTGAGATATGATATTATGGACTATATATTGCCGGCGTCCCCGGTGGCTTGGTAGACGGTCCGCGAGCCTATCAAGATCAATTTCGTGAGTTCGAGTCTCACCGGGTGCATGCTCCTAGGAACTTTTTCTTGCATGAAAAAATTGACAAGCGGAAAGCGCGAAATCGTGAGTTAGCTGTACTGTACATTCGATGAAAATCAACGAGCAGTGGGAATTCAATGCTGAACCCTATGCGCGACGAAAAATAAAGGCACGTGCCGGGGGGGGAGAAGGGTTGCCACCTGTGACCACGGCTTGTCCAGAAGATCGCCGAGGGCAAATCCTCCTACTACGAGTTAGGCGGAATGTCAAAGTGATGATTAAAAAAGAAAAAAAAATCCATCGATATCGTGGGATGTATCCGATATATCACGTGATATACCGCCGATAGATCGGGATATTTTGCATTTACTTCGAGCTCCGAGTTGTGATGTCAGTGGATCTACTGATTTGCTCGCGAATGTGACGAATAGTTGATGGAGCGCGTACAATTAGCATACAATAATAATGCCGTACGAGTAGTGTAAGGCCAATTCTTATGCAGTCGGATTTACAGTCAGTTGGAAAGTACGCTATCGACGCGTTCGCACGACCTTGCCCCGAAAATGTGCGCAAGCAAAAGCAACTGCTGTTTCTCCCCTCAGAATGAGTTGGACTTTTTTCCATGTGGTCTCTATCTGAAGCGGTTTCTCGCTTCTCCGGGTGCCAAGTTGCAGGAAATCACCGTCGGTACTTTTTCGAATCCAACTACGCCTAACACGATGATTACGATGTGGATCGGAAAAGTGCGGGGGGGGGGGGGGGGGGGTGATTTCCTTCAACTGGGCACCCGGAGAATCAGCTCTAGATAGATAGGTCCTGGAGAAAAGTCCAACTCATTCTTAGGCGAAAAACAGGCAGTTTCGCACATTTTCGGGGTAAAAGGTCGTACGAACGAACGTCCCGATCTCCATTTCCATTTCCTACTGACTGCACATCCGACTGCATAAGAATTGGCCTTACGATCTTTGACGAATGACGCAGCTTGCAAAGTTGAGTTTCAGCTGCAGCTGGCGAGGAAGTACCTTGCTATCCCGGCGACCTCACTCAGCGGCCTCCGAGCGCCTATTTTCCGTGGCGGGGAACACAATCAATCACTGGGAAGCGCTCAACAAGTCTGACAGACAAGAACGCCGAAAACATGATAATATCCCTCCCTGCAATCCAACCAGTCGATGTAGTAAGTTGCAGATGCTGCTCACCGTCCGGTCGTTCGTGCAGTAGGCAGCATTGCTGTGGGTTGACTTTTTCTTCGATTAACGGGCGGCACTCTCTTATTGTGGTGTCGTATTGGTATTATTATTACGGGGGTCCAGCATACATAAAAACCTATATATTTACCTATTTTTACTAACAAAATTTGGTCCCGTTAACTATGGTAGTAGTCGTTGTCTATTTTAGTTGGAATTTTGTACTACTGCCGAGTATTGGTTACGACGTGCTTGAGAGGGGAATTGACATGAGACTACAACCGTTAACCCTGGTGGAGAGATCGCGACCGACCATGGATGTGCGCCAAACGCCATCATTACCTAGGCAGCGGGTTTTTGTTCGATGCTTTTTATTAGGAGTGCTTGGGTGGGGATAACTCGGTCCTTGCGGTAGGAGGTGACAGGTTCGGGGGCAATTAATTGATAGGGGTGGTAACAGCAGTATATTTCGGGGGGGGGGGGGGGGTTGTAGAAGCTAGTCACAGTCGGAGAGAAACGGCAGTGGTACTTTCCGTGGTTCGACCGACAACAATATTTTGAGCAACACACCGCACAACTTGGTGCGCTTTGAAATACGCGCGCGGCAGTTTGAATCCGGCCATTCGTGTGGACAGCGGGATTTTGCTCCTTGCTTGTTTGGAAGTGCTGGGGGTAGCCGGGTGGGGGGGGGCGATGGTTCTCGTTTGGTAGATATAGCGGTGGAAATCAGGTTGTTGGTTTTGAGAGGCTTGCTTTTTCTGCAATCAGCAGTCGATAGTGGTCGTACGTTTGCGTTCGTGTGCTGTGATTGTCAATCAATCTTGGTTTCCCGTTGAATGGCACCCACGCTGCACATTGTTGAGCGGGAAATGGATCAACACTGCACCATATTAAGACCGTGCCGATGTCTCATGTTGCTGCTGCCGTCGTGTCATGCCCGGTGACGATCTACCTTGCATGGTACAACATGCAGCAGAATGATGTCATACCAGGTTTCAAACATGGTATGTATGATATATTTTTCAAACACCGTGCCTAATAGACCGCTTCGTGCGGGGGATGGCCTCGTCGCTTTGGCCGCGAGATGATGTCGGGTGTTGTGCAAAGACGTGTAGAAGATGTTAATAAATATTTATTACTCGTTGCTGTCGGGAAGGAGGGAAACAAAAGAGAGAGTGAGCTGTGATGCGTCACTCTTGTTCCCCTCTCCCAAATCATGTATTCACCTCTGTATTTGCCAAAGTTCTACAATTAGTCCTTCTCAATCACTGGGAACTTCCTAGAGCCATCCTGTATTCCCAGGAAGTCAATCCAGTCTCATACTACCTCAAGGAGTATTGTTCGAACCTTATCTCAATATCGGAATTCCGTACTATCTCCCGTCAGAATAACCCATCCAATAAATAATTAACCGTTTACTCGTACGTGCCATACGTATGACCCACTGATATTTGGCTCATCCGCATACTATTCGATCAACGTATCCTATAAATCAACCACATGCTACAGAACATCGTGCGACCACAATATATATTCAATGTATTGATCACTTAGTCTTTGAGCCCCCCTGACCAAGGACATTGAAATATTCAACCACTTGATTACCTTGTCGATGAGCCCCCCTTAACAGTGGGATCATAATATTCAACCACCTAGATTTTTTTTTTTTTTTTTTTTTTTGTAACAAAAACAAAATGATAATCCCACTAGGTGACCCAAACCACTCATCTCATGTCCGAGCTCCTATGTTGTTGTTGTTGTTGTTTTCTTCACATTAAACGTTCTTTCTACGCGTCGACATCCAGCACAACCAGTGTCCGTGCCGATTCTTCAAACCTAGAGATATACAAGTTCTGTGGTCACAAAGCTACGCCACAGAGATACTACGTTGCCACGTATGTAATGCAATGCCATGTCATCATACTGCGTACGACAGGCACGACATACACATTCCATGACTTAGAAAACAAAAACGAAACAAAGAGAAAAAAAAAAAACAAAAAAAAAAAAAACAAAAACAAAGACAATTCGAAAGAGAAAAGAAACAAAAAAAAGAAACTAAAATATACCTGGTATATGTATATACTTCAGTATAGCAACAAACCATCGTACCCCCACGTAGGGGACGTGGCAGACACTTGAAAAGAACGAGCTGGAAAAAGAAAAAGAAAAAGAAGAAAACACCACTAGTCGTCAACAGAGTAAGACTAAGAACCAAGGTAAAATAACAGTCAAACCAAACAAAGCACAAGGCATGCTCCAGGTAGCGGCAGCAGTTTATGGTACGAGTAGCACAGCCAGGGTATCCCTGCTGGCCCGCCTGGTACCTTGCTACCCTGTCTGCCACCATCGTCCAGCGTTCGTCAACTATGCCCGGCCCCTCGGCGTCA
Source organism: Macrocystis pyrifera (assembly GCA_031763025.1). NCBI lineage: Eukaryota > Phaeophyceae > Laminariales > Laminariaceae > Macrocystis > Macrocystis pyrifera. Next base: position 2,549,194 of record JASSKH010000020.1, on the reverse strand, counting down.
GACAGTACGAAACAAGCAGAGCAGGCTCGTCATCCACCCACGCCACACGACTCCTTCAATAAGGCTTATCAATCGGAGAAAGGAAGAAATGAAAATCACATAGGGTCACCGCAAAGAAGACAATAAAATGAAATAAAAATAAACAAAAACAACAGGAAGACAAAGGAAGACCACGTTCGAACCAGCTGCACCAGTTGGTGGTACGAGTAGTATAGGCATATTCTACTTCTTAGTCTGCCCGGTACCTGGCTACCCTATCTGCCATCTCCTTCCTACTTTCGTCCACTGCAGTTTCCCTGCTACTCCTCTCCCCCCCCCTCTCCGCATTCCCTTGGTCGGGTTTTCTGTTACTCCTCTTGTTGCCCCTCCTCCCCCCATTCCCTTGGACACCACCCACGGCGGATGCGCGGCGCTGCCTGCTCAGCTCAGCCTCAGCCTCGTGCCACCTCACCATGAACCGTTCGGCTGCTTCCAGGATCCCCCGGTACCACTTCCCCGCCTTTTTTGCAGCAGTGGGCCACAGTGCGGTCTCAACTCCAAACACCAAGGGAGCAAGTTCCGTTGACCCTTCGGTGGCGCGGAACTCCCTAAGGTCTTCGACTACGCATCTATGCCAAGTCTTAACCTGTCCGCCAGGTCTCGGGTTCTCCCCACCAGCAATCGTCCCGAACATCACCCGGCTAGGTAATCGATCCTTGCTTTGCCGTGCCACCCCCCCCGCAAAGAAGAGACGCCGTTTGCGGATGGTCGTTTCGATGCTCTCGCAACGTGTCATCTTGAGGGCCTTCGCGTACGAGAGGGTGGCATGGTCAGTACGAAGTCGGCGTTGGAAGCCAATGACTCGCAACAGAACTTGGTGGTGAGCCGTTCGAAGCTTGGCAAAGTGTTCCGCTCTGAGGGTCCACGTCACACACCCGTAGAGCAGGGTCTCAATCACCTCGGCCTTCAGCATTCGGACTTTCAGGCTAAGGGGGGCGGTCGTCCTATCATACAGCTCCGGGCCGAACCGTTTGAGGCATGCTCGCATGAGACGGATCCGTCGGTCGATTTCGAGCGAGAGGTCAGCATTTTCGTGGATAACGCCGCCTAGGTACAAAAACTGGGCCGTCTGCTTATAGCTCTGGCCTGCTGCTTCGATAACGAGCGGTGGTGCGAGGGTTTTCTGGTCTGGTGTTTGTAGAAGCATAGTCTCTGTCTTCTTTTCCGACACCGTAAGGCCTGCTGCTTCGAAGACAGTCACGATGACTGTCATCATTTTCGCGAGCCCTTCAGCCGACTTCGAGACAATCCCTGCGTCATCGGCGTACAACATGCCCCATACAGCCCTTCGCACGTACGTCAACGGCTCCTGCTCCTCCGTCCCGGCTACTCCAGCATCACTAAGTTGGACCAAATCCCTTACGATTGCTTCGTCATGGCTAAAGCGTACTAGTACGACGTGCAACGCAGCAGCGAAAAATAATATACCATGTCGATCAGCGCCTTTAATCAATGATATAGTCCACGTCGTTCTAAAATCACTCCAAAAAAAAAAAACAATACTCATCCATCAAAATCCCATGACTACTTCAAATCAAACACAAGTTTCTTCACCATACTGACTGGAACTCAAAAAAATTAGTAACCATTCAGCGCCGTAACTAGTACCCGATTTGTCCACGATAATCAAACGGGAATCGCTGAATGAATTAGGGTTGATCACATTCGCACAGTCAGTGGCATAAATCCGTCATGGAGTACTCCCAAAAACACAAAAAAATTACACCTCCAATTAAGATACTCCGGATCCTCGATCATCAATGATCAATGCTGAAATCAATATAGAAATCTCAAATTTCATCATCCAAAATCAAATACTCCCCCCAAAAAAAAAAAACAAAAAATGCTAGTCCAGATAATAAAATCGAACCGCCATTCATTATTAGCCCCCCAAACCTTTGTCACCATGCTCCGAGTACTGTATATGGAAACCGTGCCAACCGGTCACTGTTTTTTTTTGCAGCCTCATACCTATTATTATTACGGGGGTCCATAGTTAATAGGACCTATGGTTCAACTAAAAAGCTATTGATTTACCTCTTTTTACCAACAAAATTTGGTCCCATTAACTATGGACCCCCGTAATAGCACATACATCATGATACCTGGTACGTATTACGGGGTAGCATCGTAGTAAATAGGACGAAATTATTACTAAGGAGGACCATAGTAACTAGCACCTACAGTACAGACACAAACCTATACATATATCTTAATATTAATACTAACAATATTTTGTCCCATTTACTATTAATATGGTCCCCCGTAATATTACAGTAAAAATAGTAAAAAAATAGATATAGGTTTATGTGTAGACACTAGTTCCTATTACTACGTATGATCCCCCGAAATGGCACAGGCAGGTACCAGTATAAAATAACATATCATATACCTACCTCGTAAATGATGCAATCAATTGCTATATCGGAAATATCACGGATACACCGCAGATATATCCACATATCCCGTGACAAGTCCGGATAAGTGTTATGAGGCTTAGATTGGGTTGGCGATTGGTTAACCTTTTACCTTTAGCCCAACGGACTAAGACCTTAACATAAGTGTAATGATATATCATATTCCGCAGTTATATCCAACTATATCCAGGACACCTTGATACGCACAGAACTATGGATATAATATTATATATCTAAAAACGGGATATGCAGTTTTTTTAGGGGCAATAAATATATCCGGATCATATCCCCCCCTTTTCAACCCAATATCCAGCTCTAATGTGTACAAGCACGGTTGAAACGAGCAAGCAAGTGGATGAAGAAGCGGACATGCAAGCACAGCAAGCAAGACGCCCATGTAGTTGAAGCGGTGGGATCCATCACGTGTTTAACTTGCCAAGTGACGTTGTACACGTGATATCAATCTGTCCGAAGGGTAGGTGGTGGTGAAAGTGCTTTAATTTGATATACACCTTTTTCGACAATGCGATGGAGCATGTGTACAAGCCTAGCGGTAATTCAAGCCTGCTAAACGAGTATTCGATCGAAGGGAGAAGCGGTCATGCAATCACAGCAAGCGACACTGCTATGCAGTTGAAGCGATGGTATGCAAATTTCTACAAGTGGCCTAAATCTCTCCGAAAGGTACAATTATATTGGTGAACGTCCGTATTAGAGATGCATACATTATTTTGGATAACGCGATGGCGCATGTGCACGAGCATAGTTGACGCCGGGAAACAAGCATGCGATCGAAGGAAGAAGCGGTCATGCAAGCACAGCAAGCGACACTCCCTAGTAGTTGAATGGTTATAGGGTACACGACTTTCACTGATCAGGCCCAGGTTCGATTCTGGCAGGTGAGCCACGTTATGGCCAGCGACCCTATGCGCATCACGAACAAGTACACCTGTGTATTGTCCTATTTTGCTTGTGAGACATGATAATAAAGCATGCATTTCTTTCTACTATCTGACCTGTGTGGGCTCCCGGAGATCAGGCAAGTCCGAGGGGTAGGTCAGGCGGGTGACTGTCAGGCGTGCGGACAGCATTGTAGGCGTTGAGGGCGAGTGCTCCGTGCGTTCAGAGCAAGCGTTTCGAGCCAGGTATTCGCAAGTTCTCGGTTCACAATCACAACTTCGCAATTTGGTTCAAGTCCGTGATTTCCAGTGATCGACATACCCCAAGCTCCATCCTAGCCCACGCACGTTTAATCGACCCCCTTCTATGCTGCTCTTCCGAGTTATTACAACTCCGGGTGTACAAATAAAATATGGTGACATGCCCTCTGCCCCCCGTAACATAAACCCGGTTTCCAGTCGGGAATACGGGGACAAAATCGATTGAAAAAAAAACGGATTTCGGCTTGCGGTTCACAACCGCGGACAACCGGACACTAAACATGTAGCGGATCAAATTCAAAGTCTGTGAGTGCATGTTCGACGCAAAGCTGACAAAACTGTTTCTCGTGACCACAAGGGCCAGGGGACAGCGACTCGATGGCGTCCGGGCTTCATCCTAGGGGGATCATGGACCTTACCTGTGTTGCAGCAGAGACCAAGTTCATTTTGTTTGGCAAAAAACAGTCTGGCTTCAGTTTTACCCCAGTCTAGCGGTCGGCCAAATGAAGTCGAAGGATGGTATATCAGGCTGGGCCGACCGAGGACACCAGGAATGTAGGAGGATAAAGGACCACTGCCTGTCACAAGCAGCAGCAATGGGGGGACACATTGACGAGGAACCGATCATCAATTCGACGACTCTGTCAACGGCGACGTCTACCATATAAACGCATTCCCCTCGCTAGGGGTAAGGCGGGTAATTGACCGGGAGCGCTGAACAAACCCCATTGCTGCCTGGGATCACCATGACTACCTGCATCATCGCCGAGTGTACCACTGTAGCTTTGTAACGCCCGGGGTCTCGCATTGTAGAATTGTCGGAACGCCGTCGTCGAGATCACAGCATTCTTTCGGAGGAATCGAGGGCGAAATATACTCCTGTGTCAAACCACTGTATCATCATCGACAACAGGAGTCGCCCCGCTATCCTGACAACCAAAGGCCACTTCGACGCAAGGCTGCCGGGAAGGAGGTTTCGAGCTCGGCGAAAACGCAAGCTCGCGGAATAGCCGAAAAAAAAAAACGTGTTCGGGGTCTCTAAAGCGCTACATTTTAAAGGGGCTGTTTGACCGCTCAGGGTCACCAATAATGTGACATCATGTGGTCCCGGAAGTCTCTTTCGAGATCGGTCCACGGCAACAAGTTGTGTGAACATTGCCAGGAGAAAACGTCGTCTTTCTTTTCTTCATCGTCGGCCATCAATGAAAATTGCAGGAAGACTGCTTTGAGGGTCACCCAGCATCATCAGCATTATAGGTTACGGCTGCCTGAATATCGGAACATCGTTTCTGGGGTCGCTGCACCATCAACAGCTGGATGGCAGGAGCAGCAGAGTTTCATCATCTGGGGTCGCACCAGCTTAATGGCATACGTTTGCTCGTCGCAGCGCCCCACTTCGTATTTTCACTGAATCGGTCGTCTCATCGTTGGTCGAGGGTGGCGGTAACGCGAATCATTTCGCGAAGAACAAACGCGTTTTGACGCGCAACTTGTAATCTTACACGATGTTCGCAACAATTTCGGCTGCTCCAATACGCTCGGTGGCGCCGCGTCAGTGTTTCTGGAGGCCCTGCCACTGCCCTTTTTCGCCTCGACCACAACAGGAATATTATGACTCGTGATTTCGACTTGTCGAACCATACACGGCGAATCGATTTGCTCTGTGAAGTTAGCGCTAGTCTGTACACAGGATATCATCGCCATCGTCGCGGCGTCACCGGCAATACGAGCATCCTTACACACGAAGGCTGAGGCGGCGTTCAAGCGGTAATCCCTAATATCCGATTATTGTGGGTGATATGGACCCCTATATCGGAAGAAAGGTCACCACATATCGGCGGTGGTATTTCTGGCGCTGATGCAGGTAGTAACTCTGCTGAGGGTGCTGGTGTTGTTCCGGCCACTGTGGCGTTGTGCTTGCTGCTGCCGTGAACACTGGTGCAGATTGTGACGGTGATCGTGGTGGTGCTGGTTTTGGGTGCAGCTGCTTCTTCCGTTGCTCTTGTGAAAGCTGGTGCTTGTGCAGGATACGTTGTTCTGGAGGCTGTGTTTGGTGCTTCTGCTGGTCATTGCACGTACGGCGTTGTTGTCGGAAGTGGGCTAAGACCCACTCCCTGGAGAACCAAGCTAGCGTCGTCGGCGAGTCGCTATGCAAATTGTGCTTTCCAACGGCGTGGTGGGTACTATTGGCCATGGGCTCCACTTGACGAGTCGACCTCGCCCAGGACGGGTGTCTCGAGAACGGGGGGGGGGGTTGAGCGGAACTAGGAAATCAGAAGGTGGCCATACGGCTTGCCTGTGGCCACAGGGGCAAGTATTGGCTAGCGATATTGACTGCAGGGGTTCGATGAAATCGAGCGAGATGCTGTTGCGATTGTCTCACTGGCACGCGGAGGCGGGGTGTGACCAGGCAGACGAGGGAGTGGAGGCAGGAAGCGATTGGGGAGGGTAATGACGAAGATATAAAGGAGCAAGACGTCCTTTCCCTCTCCTTATGACACGTCTTGCTCCTTGATATATATCTTCGTCGTTGTCCTCCTCAACCGCTCAATGGGAGGATGGGGTACGGGGCGGAGATATAGGGGTGCAATGAAAAGAAGGAAGAGAGCGGGCGACGGATGGGAAGGGCGTTTCTTGTGTTGTCCGCCCGGTCTACGTTTCGTGAAGAAAGCAAATGGCTTCTGGGAGGCTGCCGCCTCTGACGTCTGCAGTCGACTACCCAGCGATCTGAGTAATAATGGTTGGTCCCGTCATGTCAGCAAGGGACTAACTCTGTCCCAGGTTTGAAGTGCCCATGTTTTGCTAGTGGACAAAAACATCGCGGTATCCCCCGCTTCAGGTTCAGTTTCAAGGATGATCTACGGCAAACCGGTGTACGGGTGCTGTTGTTGGCGTGGAAATACTCAGGAAGTCTACTGCAGTGCTGAACTACAGGCATGTTCAAAACACCGCGTCTTACGTTCATGTGATTTAGAAAGCTGAACAGTTGGCTCCCCAGCTCTGAGCCATGCGATTGATGTGTGTGTGTGTAGAATTCCGACTGTATACTGCGTGATGATCCGTTTTTGATGTGCTCGATAAATCCAATTATTTGACGTATTGCGCCCACAAAACGAACACGGAAATAGGCATGGTTCTGCATGTCATCGTCCGGGCCCGAGCTTTCCCCCATTAACTGAAGCTGTCATCCATATGCAATTCCGCCACACAAGCGGTTCACAGTAGGATGCACATCGCCCTTCACGTGACTAGCCGAACATCTCAAGGCGTTTCGCGCTTGGTGCAAGCAATGTCTGCCTGGTCGGTGAAAACCCAACATGCTCCGTCCCGGCATTGTAGGGACGCGAGGGTCTATGCATGGTCATACGACTGCAGCCATGTATGAGATCGAATGCAGTTCTCCTATCGAGTACCCCCCCCCCCCCCCCCCCCCCCTTATGGTCAATGACTACCGCCATGCACGATAATGAGTGTGCCCCCCCCGTATTCCCTGCTCTGGCTTGTTCCTCCAGCGCATGGCCATCACTAGTTCCTCCAGCCGGCAAACGGTAGGAGTGTATACCAGCTTACATATTTCATGCAGACCATTGCCTACTTACGGAGCTTGTCAACAATTGCAACCGAAGATCTATAGAATAGTCGTGGACATTGTACCACGGGCTTACTTGTCTCGTACCTCGCCCATGGGAATATGGCTCAAGCTTTCAGCAGGTACTTCCTCTGTGGTACTGATTTACCAAGAGCTCTATTAATATTGGGACAAAGAGACCTTCGTCTCTACATCAGTTGTTGGGTGGAGTACCTACTGGTTGTAGAGCTCTTCAGTGAGGAATCTAAACTCACACACTGCCCACTACTCTACCTCAACCGTAACAAGCGTCTCTCAACCTCTACACCCATCGCATCCACAACGACGCATGCCCTACGCTCCACAGTGTTTGTAGTTCCCGAACTGCACAAGCCTGCCACGTCTGAATGCGCATGGTGACGCGTTTCCTCCATGACTCCATGAAAAGTGTAACGAACGTCTACAGTGCATGGCGTAGTTTAACATTGTCGTTGTAACGCTGTTGGACTGTGTTCTACAGGCCAGAAGGACCGATCCAAAAAACAACAACACGTACACTCGACGACTACGGCAGTATCGCCTGCCACCAATATCCCCACCGCAGTATGTCGTCGACTTGCTAAACGTGTTCGTGGTAGAAAACGACTTGGATCGCGCAAAAAAAAACCACCGGGGTGTACATATTCATCATCGCGGCCCTCCATTGGGCGCATGGAAGCGAGGATCTTTGTGTCCAAGATGCAACCACGAGAAAAATTCGAGGTGTTCTTGTCAACCATCATGATACATTTCCTATCCGTACTGCAGTTGTATATACAAGCATCTTCCGTTGTTAAGTAACCTGGCCGTATCGCTCGAAACACGAACTCACCAAACTCATAATCTCCTACCAGGTATCTTGGAACGAATGGCTACCGTAAGGAGCCCCTTTTGCTAGATATGGATCTTCTCCTGCTCTACGATAGCCGGGTGTCCCGAATTCGCCAGGCTCGCATCATCGTTTACTCACTCTGGCATGCGAATATATCGTGCCAACTCTGATTGTCGGCCAACATGTGACTTATGTTGGTGTCAGGTGTCTAACGCTCAGAGTGCAAACAATCGCTTCCTCTTTCTTTCCACTCTAAATAATCGAGTTCTTGACGCAACTACTCAACAACTGATTGATTCCTACAGTAGACCCCTGATACATCTACGGATGCCACAAATCACTTGCTGGCTGCACATACTGTACACCGAGCTTGGTGGTATACGTGATCCCGGCATCACTGGTTTCGTTGCTGCCGACCGGTACAGGTCTTCCAGCTGCAGGCATTTTACCAGACAAACAACCGCCGAGGTAAAACGGTACATTCGTGAAAGTACTTCGTATGTCCGTCGTGCGTCTTCCCAACCGACGGGAACGTAGGGGCTCCGATAATCTGCTCTTTCGTCGAGGCTCGAGCCCCACCTACTGGTAGACGTATACATACACCAAACCACGAGATACAATGGTTGACGAACATGCCGCACCTCGATGTTCAACAAAGCGCGGCCGTAAGTTCATCAACGGGGAATTTAACCCGCCGCGCGCAATACGGTGTGGAAAACCTATCAACTAGTTCAGCTCAGATTCATTTGTGTGGCAAACTACTACTGTACCGCTCGGATACATGACTATGTACGGCACACACCGACCTCGGTTCCAAGAGAAGATACGCACGACCGGGAGTATCCGACGCAATCTTGGCTGGCAGTGGAGAGGCGCGGTACAGTCAGACCCGGATGACACGGGTAGTCCCGAAGCGCGTACCAATCTGGTCTATGGGGACAACAATGACGGCATCGCAATGCATGCATCTTCCCTTAGTTGCTACGCTCGTGACAGAGATTATGGTACCCCTCCAAGCCATCCCGCCGTTGTTTGGCCGCGACTGTGCATGCTGACCTCGCTGCCGAAAACAAAAAAGCTTCGCGCTGCATTGGTGAAGTTGGTCTCGATATCATGCCGAAGAAGGGGTGCTCTGCGTTGATAATGAGAGAAAGGTTTCATCGCGAGAGGGAATGCGTGAACATGTATTCAGTTTTGATTAAATCACGAACGTTTGACAGCGGGTGAGGAATTTACAGAGTATGCGATGTCGTCCTCATCACGATTACCAGGTGCTAGTCGATGCATAAAACATAGCTGCCGTGGCTTTGGCGTACCTGCTACGTTTTTACGCTCCATTCTCGTTGTCTGGTGGGGACCTATATATGTACTGCTGTAGGTATGGCACAACCTATATGGTACCCGGACGGGACATCTACCTACGATTGGACACTAAAGACGACAGCTCACATCGCGCGGAAATATACAATTCCGGATACGTCATGCTGAGGTAGGATGGCAGGAGTACTGCAGATACTTCAATTCCCAAGCAATGCATGCCGCCGAGGGCAGCATTGGAATTCCCCTGAGTGTACAGGAGTGCTATGTCACTCTCGTGCCTTGTACATGGTCTATGAGTTCTAATACTACGTTTCGGCCAGGCCTTGGTTTGCATCTGTGCCTGGAGTTTTTCGATTCCCGAAAACCTATACCTTGTAAATACCTGGTACGGTGTACAAATTCGGCACTACTAGCTCAACACTCTTCGTGAAGATAGCCCCTAAGGTCCAAAATGTTTCGGAGAACTGACAGCTACATAGTATTAATTATTTTGTAACGGTAGATTGTTTGCTTTTTTTGTGCATAATAGGGGTGCGAGTGGATAACAAATACTACTTTGTACCAATCGATGACTATTAGTGGTATAAATACCGTGGGGGTCAAGACCTTGCAGACAGAAGCACCCTTGGACGGCCGTTTGCGAGCGACAGGCAACGACCTCGTTAACAAGGTTAGACAAACACGCTGAGCGAGCAATGCTTCTGCACAAAGTGATCCCACTTTAGTTACGATCGATGCGCTGTAGCCAATTTGCGAAATATTTCGCTGCTCGTGCCGACTCTGGCACGAGCGATTGTCCACAAGCGGTTGTCCCCCCGGTGAGGCTGGGTCGCGTATCTCAAGGCGCAGGGTTCTGTTGAATCCGAAAGTTGGTCGATGCTGCTTGTATGTGTGTCCGCTATCGATTCGCGCGGTATACACCTCAACGTCGGGAGCGGGTTGGGACCAGATTTTGCGAGAGTTGGAGTTTCCTTGTGACTGCGGTCAGAAAAATAGACAGACAGACAAGATTGTAATTACCGCAGCTGATGCTCAGTTTTACAAATTGAGAATATCAATTTATTAGGATGTTCATTTATCCTTCGGGCTGATGTCTGATGTTTCCAGTCAATTTCGGGCATGCGAGATCTGTGCTCCCCCAAAATAAAGTAAAAAAACATATTTTTCTTGATTTCGATTTTCTCCACACAAGATAGAGGTTATCATTATTAATAACTTGTTATTTATGGCGAGTTGGGAATCCCTGAATGATACATCAAATTTCTATCTACAACTTTCTGGAACGACCATAATGCACTTTTTCGTTTCTTGATTTCGATATCCTCCCCAAAAAAGGTTTAAAAAAAAAACTAAGAAAGCACGTCAGCTCTGAGTTCAACCGATCGGCAGATCGGTCGATACTCAACTTTGCAAGATGCGTGAACCGCGCGCGTTTTCTATTATTTCCCTCGCGATTGACTACTGGCCAGTGACTCCCCAAAAGAGGTTATAATTATCGTTTGCGGCGAGTCAGGGATCTCTGAATGATACATGAACACATCAACTAACTATCATCCACGACGTTTCGGTACAGGTAGGACCAACGCACTTTATCGTGTCATTCAGAGATTCCTAACCCGCCGCAAACGACTATTATAACCTCTTTCGGGGAGGAGTTCGAAATGAAAAAATATATGTACGAATTAGTTTTTATTTTCGGGGAGGAGAAATTGTGCTCTCTCCCGCAAGCTCGGTCGGGCTGATGCCTGATGTTTCCAGTTAGTTCAGGCATGCGGAAAACAAATAGCCTCTTTACGTACCGCAAGCTGCATAAACGAAAATCGGTATGAACGAGGACGTGTGTGGCTGGCACAGTGCCCAGACAGGGCGCGCTGCCCTGCCGCGCTCGTCACTTTTTTCGCAGTTTCTCTCGTGATTTCCGCCTCTACAGCAGCATGATCCTGTGTGCGGTGTGATATATAATTATATGACGGCAGTCTTCTGAACGAACGACTTTATTTTGCTTCCATCTTTTCTTTTTTTCTTTTCGGCGTGGTGTCCGGCCGGGAAAGGGACAAACTGGCACAGTAGTACTACGTTGTAGTAATGTTAGTGGTAGTATAACCGTATTTGTAGTGTCGTTTGTTGTCGTCAGCATGTTCGAGCTTATTGGCCGACGATACTATTACGGGGGTCCATAGTTAATAGAACCTATGGTAAATATATATATATATATATATTTGGCAATTTTTACTAACAAAATTTGGTCCCATTAACTATGGATCCCCGTAAAAACATCAACGCCGAAAATGTTGCGTAGCTGCCCAGGGGAAAATGGAAATTATATACTAACTACTAGCATACTGCTGTGCAGCATACAGAAAATAGTTGGGTACACACTAATATATACTGCCAGGTATCGGTATAGTTTTGAGTATTGCCTTCCAACATACCTGGTAGGTATATGTTGAGCGTTATGATACACTGCTGTAATCAAAGCGGTCATCCATCGAACGAACCGAGTACGTGCATCAAACAGCAGGTTGCTTCATCTGCAGCGCGCACTCCGATCAGACTGTCGTTAAATTATAGTGTTGTACGCGTCCAGCTTTTGACTTGGCAAGAACGGGGGTACTTATCGTGTTTCGAGTGGACCAATGAGGAAGCCGCCGTCGTGCCGTCATATATAGAAACAGTTAGTGTACGCATTCTGAGTGTTCCCCTGCAGTATAGATAGATCCGCCGCACCAGGTACATACTTGCAGCAGATCGCAGGCCTTACCTTGCCTGCATCTCACGTGCCGATCAGACAGAGAGGCTTTCATTTAGATTTGTGATGGTGTACGCGTTCAGGGTAAAGTAGCACGGTGGTGTTGTTTTCGTGGGAGGACGTCGCAAGCATAGCATAAAAAAACAGAAGGAGCACGTCAAGAACAACATCGAGGAAGCTGGCGGTCACGGCGAGCGTCATGAATAATACGATAATAATGCCTCCTCCCATTATTTTTTACTATTTTCCACCGTAAACCCCTTGGCAGTACGATCGTTTTTTGCGGTCGGCTTCCATTTACCTACTACCTTACGGGCATGCGCGAAGCCGCAGGCAGGCGTCAGCCCGCCGCGGTAGAGCCCCCCTTGTACATTATATTAACCAGGTAACCTGTGGACATAGAAGGATCGATCGTTATATCACGCATCGCCGTGTATTTGCCGCAGCACGGCAGTAGTAAAGTAAAACTTCTAACGCTTCGATTTGAGACGGGAATGATATCGGACTGGCACATACCATGGTAGTCACGACGGAAGACAAATCGACAAGGTGACGGGCGCTTTTTTACTGGCAGTGCGTGCGTGCGTTTTCGCCTCTATATTATCATTATTGTCGTTATCGCCTATCGGAAGGTTCGTATTTCGGCTCGGTAACGAAAACTACCGTGATCAACGTCGTTTATCGTCTTTTTCTGCGGTAATCGTAACGTAACTTTGAGAGCTTTGGTATCCAACACTAATACCCCGACCGCTAGAATTTTGTTTTGCGTTCAATTCGTGTTGTGTGTTGTCAACTGTTTGTGGTCGGTGATTTTGTTTGGACAAAACGCCTGGTGTTGTTGTGTTCGTTGTTGATGTTGGTGTTGTTGTACTGTACTATTACGGGGTCCATAGTTAACAGGCCCTATGGTATACATAAAAACCAATATATTTACGTATTTTTACTAACAAAATTTGGTCCCGTTAACTATGGACCCCCGAAATAGTAGTTGAGTGTTCCTTTTGTTGTTGTGATTTATTGATTAACTATGATGTTGTTTACGATTCTCGTGGTGTTGTGGTTGTCTTTTGGCACTCACTGTTAATAGGTGGGGTGGATAATTAAGAAGACATCAATTATTTGCATTTCCACACAAGCCCCTCCCGCCCACCCATCCACCATGCAAGTTGTTTTTGCCGACGTGTATGGGATGTTGATGGGTGCTGTTGGTGACGGTCGGACCAACCAGCCCGCGGACGAACCGATACACTCAGTCACTCACCTACCACTCACCTACCTACCCACCAGCTTCAACCCACCCACACATGCCCACCCACAGCCACCATATGTACACGTTTTACGAGTACGATCCAATACTCCTCTTTGACCACTTCAAGGCATCTGTCACGCTCCTCATTCCCCATCTTTTTTTGTGGATGCTGTTCTCAAATTAACTCACCGCCACAATACAATGCAGTCCGTGGTTGCAGGACAGGCTCCAATATAACTCTGCAGCGAGTGGAAGAATACTTCCGGGTCGCTTGATTGGGAGCCTTAGGAGAGTAAATGCAGGAATCAAAAATGAACAGGCGGCAGGCAAATCTCGCACTACCCAGGGAAAAGACAGAGCAAAATGAGCTGTTGAGTCCTGGGTGGCTATCCCTACCTCTTGGTCGAACCTAAAGGAGGTCGACTAAAGAGGTCCGGCAAGTTCATGACATGAACACTGGTGGAGTGCCATGTTAAATCTGTGTTCTACAGATGGACAAGAACCGGTACACAAATAAGAAAGTGTGTTGGGCGTAAGCTTTTTTTACCCAGATCTCCAGGGAAGATCAAAAAAAAAAAAAAAAAAAACTTCGGTAAAAAAATAAAACAGGCAAATAATAATCGTCCACATGATGACTGAAGCACATCTACACCTCAGAAAAAAAGTGAGGTCCGCGCACGTACGTATCAGGTACATGCGGTACGCTGTACAAGTCGCCACAGAAGTAAAAGATTGAATGGAGAATATCTGGGGTTTGTGGAGAGGTATTGAATCGTTGGCATGCTGGGACAGAGGGGATGGGCAAGAGATGCATAGAATTGGTGACGGGTGCAGTTGGTTGAACCAGGAAGACAGACTGGGAAGAGGGTTGACACGGCAGTGAGGAAGACCATATATCGTAGTACTCTACTCGTAGGGGTGTACGAACAGGGGGGGGGGGGTGATATACTTTGGAAGGTCGGCGAGCTGAAAGAAGAAATAATTCCAGATTCATGAGCAAAACAACACCGAGAAGACCGCATGCTACCTCCTATTAAGAGTACTGTAGGAAGAAATATACAGGATGAAAAAAGCAACTCGACGTCGAAAAATCAAAAATCAAAAAGGGAAGAGAGAGATAAAACTTAATTCAACTGACAAGCCATATCGATATACGAGGAAGGGAAACAAACAAGAGCATATGCATGTGCAGATTTTCGCGGATCGAAGGCTCGCGAGCTACGCGAGGTGTGTAGAACAGAGATAAGAACAAACAAACCAACATACATACATACTCCGCTATAAAGAACACCAGAGAAGAAAAATATATATTATTAATAGTAGGCAAAAAACGAAAAGGAAGACGACTAATCAAAACAAAAGGAAAAATCAGATACAATTACGGGAGGCCATAGTAAAAAGGACCAAATATGGTTAGTAAATAAAGTAGGTAGATATATAAGTTATTGTGTGTGCCGTAGGTCCTATTTGCTATGGTCCCCCGTAATATGAAACAGCAAAAAGGAAGATACAGAGGCACAAGGCGGGGCAAACGGGGTAAAACGAAAGAGGAAAAACAGAGAAGGGAAAAAGGGACAAATACCCCGCTGAATTACAGCCCAGCAGCAGCAGTATACACGTGCGCCAAACGAAAGGCACCAGGATCTACACACAGCAGTATATCATACATAGTAGTGTCGTATATTACAGCAGCAATCTACTACTGCCACGTACGTACGTACACGTTTTGTACGTGGTGGCGACTGCCGCCTCCAAAGCGCCAAATGTATGTTCGATTGCGACAGGAGTCATGCCGGTGTGTGTGTGTGTGTGTGTGTTCTTCACATTAAACCGTTCTTCTACTCGTCGACATCCAGCAAGCCCAGTGTCCGTGCTGATTCTTCACCCTAGAAAGATACGAGCTCTGTGGTCACAGACTACGACACAGAGATAACACACCGTAATGCATTAATAGCCTACGTACCACAGGTTGGCACACTCGCAGAGAGAAGGAAATTGCTACCTGATATAATATTACAATATTACGGGGGATCATACGGTAGCAGCAGTAGTAAACAGGACATACGTTACAGACATAAACCTATATATTTCCCTAAAAACAACCGCGTTTGGTCTTATTTACTAACAAGGTCCCCCGTAAATGGGGTCACGCAGAAGATTTATACACATTGTGTTGTCAATAATAATAAATACTATTAGTAGTAGTCTCAATAGTCTGCTTGGAGTGCGTGAAAAGTGAAAGCGGTGTTGGCGGGTACATATCGTGTACTCGCCCGTCTCGGAAAAAACAAAAATCTATGTATTTTGTATTTTGTGGGGCGTTCCTCCATTGTATACATGAATGTTTCTGTCGAGCAAGGTGCAAAAGCATGCATGATGAGACTGCTGCACTAAAAATAAAAACATCTCCTCTACCATCTGTAGGTCAGTCTCCACTCTGCTTATTCAGAGCAAGGCAAACCCACCGATTCCGCATGTCTCTTCTAACACATCCCGTTCCTCCTTGTACAATCCACATTCTCCCACAACAACAGTTCTACTCTCTATTGCTCTGCCAGACAGGCACATCTGTGCATCTATCTACTTCTTCTTCCTCCCCCCGGCTCCTGGGATATCTCTTTCTTCTTTCTTTCGCCTCCTCGAATTCGGATGTTATTGATTTTATTTTCCGATTAAATTTGGGTTTTCGCTAAAATCAGGTATACCTGGCCATATTTCGGCCAAAATCAGATACATTCTAAAAACAAGTACAAAACACACCCCATGAGCCCTGCTATTGGCCAGTCTGGGATCGTAACTGATTTTGGCTCGAAAAGGCCAAAAAAAAGGTATACTTGACTTTTTCTACTCTGTCTAGCTTTCAACTGATTTTCACCAACTTTGAACCAATCTGAGAGGCGATACGTACACTGTTTTTCTCTCCGCGTGCGTCTGCCCTCCCTCGGTTGGAATTCTTCTATATTGACATATACACTCTGTACTCGTACGTACGTCGTACGTAAAAATACGTATATACAAGGCTTTCCTTCGGAGTGGGTATTCCGTCGTTTCGTGTACATGTAACTGCAATTAATTGGCGACATAGCCCGAAGCCAACCAAACTAAATTAAAGGTGTTTGTGTAAGAAACGGTGAAGGATGTAATAATCGCGATTATTTATGAATGTAATGTGAAACGTAAGATCGAGTGACGCAAGAGTAAGAATGACATTCGTCTAATAATAAGAATAACATATTTCATCAGTGTGGGGAGAGAGTGGAGTAGTGCTTGGCATGTGCATGATATACAACATACAGGCTGTTGTTTAAAGGAAGGTTTGGGGCAGGGGAGAAAGCAGCAGTGCCGGCAACGACAACGGTTATATACTTTTGGCGCTCCCGCCGTGGCGAAACAAACGAAGCATATTAATAGTGACTCTCTACAGGTCCAAGTGGAGCCCGTGGTACCTGCACCCTCAAGAAAACAAAACATTTCAGATTTTGGAGGCCATGTGGCACGCTGAATGCTTTGGGCGCATTCTTGTTTTTACCGGATTTTCATGGACATAACACCGCTCGTGGCGTGCGTTTTTCCTGGTTTTAGGATGTTCTTGATTGTGGCTCAAATGGATCAGGTATACCTAATTTTGGCATTTGCCCATCTTATTTTATCAACAATTTTCTTCGACATGATTATGCATACTACATTACTAACTGCTGTAAACCTCAAATATACGTACGCGTTATTACAACAAAAATCAGTAGAAGATTGAAATTTAAAATTTAGGAATTTTGGGGTTTGTGGACAGGTATTGAATCGTTGGCATTCTTGGACAGAGGAGATGGGCAAGATGTTCATAGAGTTGATGACGGGTGCAGTTGGCAGTTTGTTGAACCAGGAAGACAGGCTGCCGCATTTTATTAAAATTATGAAATGCGTCAGCTGTGAGTTCGAATGAGCTACCGAATTAAAAAAAATTACAGCTCCCAAAACGGATGTGAGATCGAGGATGTCGTCGAAACTTGAAACTTATCGCTGCAAGCCGTGTGTGATACTTAGATCTTCGGTGCGACAGGTTTGCCATGTACCAGGTATGGCCCAATGGAGGGTATGATATTCATTTTATTTCTTTCTCTTCCTTTCTTCTATTGATAAGCGTCGTGTGGCGTGGGTGGATGTCGAGCCTGCTTTGCTTGTTTCGTAATGTCTGACGCCGAGGGGCGGCGCATAGTTGTGACGAGCGCAGGACGGAGACGGCAGACAGGGTAGCAAGGTACCAGGCGGACTAGCAGGGAGAACATGGCTATACTACTCGTACCACAAACTACTGCCGCTACCTGGAGGGTGCTTTGTTACTCTGTTTGGTTGGCCTGTTATTTTCCGTTGGTTCTTAGTCTTACTCTGTTGACAAAAGTAGTGGTGTATTCTTCATTTTTTTTCCAGCTCGTTCTTTTCAAGTGTTTGCCACATCCACTGCCGGGGGGCACGACAGACAGCAGTTAGTTTCTTCTATTTTTTCTTTTTTCTTTTTCTATTTCGATTTGTATTCTTTGTTTTGGTTTTTTCTTTGTTTTCTAGGTTTTCTCTATTCCTAGAATGTGTGTCCTTGTGCCTTTTTTTTTTTTTTTTTTCATCACTTTTAATTTCCAGCCCACTCGTAGGAGGTTTTACCCTCGACGATCTTCTGGACAAGCCGTGGTCACAGGTGTCGTCCCTTTTCCCCCCCAGGTACGCACTTTTATTTTTTGTCGCGCATAGGGTTCAGCATTCCCACTGCTCATCGATTTTTATCGAATGTAGCCAACTCACGCTTTCGCGCTTTCCGCTTATCAATTTTTTATGCAAGAAAAAGTCCCTATGAGCATGAACCCACGAAATTGATCTTGACAGGCACGCGGACCACCTATCAAGCCACCGGGGACGCCGGTATGGTCGTATCCAGCACGCTGAACATGGCGTTGCATAGTCAATGTCCACTTACTTGTATTTCTGTAGCGTAGTTATGTGACCACAGAACTTGTACGAGTATCTCTCTAGGATTGAAGAATTGGCACGGACACTGGTTGTGCTGGCTCGCTGGATGTCGACGAGTAGAAAGCACGGTAGAATGTGAAGAACACAATACACATACAAGTAGTCTGTCTGTACATGAGGAAGACAAAAATCTGAAGAAAGCTGCAGAATTCAAGGAGTGGGTGTATCTATGTTTTTGACTGAATATATAAAAAGAAAAATATCCGGAGGTTGCAAGCAGCTTGTGTCACGGGTGAGAAGTCCACCCCACTCGTGTATAGTAGCGGCGTCCCCGGTGGCTTGATAGGTGGTCCGCGTGCCCATCAAGATCAAATTCGTGGGGTCGAGTCTCACCGAGTGCATGCTCGTAGGGACTTTTTCTTGCATAAAAAAATGATTGGTGGAAAGCGCGAGAGCGTGAGTTAGCTGCATTCGAATTTCGATGAAAATCGACGAGCAGTGGGAATGCTGAACCCTATGCGCGATAAAAAATAAAGGCACGTACCGGGCGGGAAAAGAGACGACACCTGTGACCCAACTGTGACCACGGCTCGTCCAGACGATCGCTGAGGGTAAAAACTAAAAACCTCCTACCATGTAGGCCGGAGAGTGAAAGTGATGAAAAAAAAAATACAATGCGCTCAGGTTCTGAACTTCCAAACCAACAAAAATATTTACCGCGATGCAGGCCGTACCCGTGTCGTGGTCATAGCTCCCGTGTAGGCTCTCGTACCCGTGCTGCCGCAATGGCAGGTACTGCTGCAATAATACGTACTGCGTACACAGCAGTCCAACGAAAAGTGTTCAGAGAACAAAACACCACACACAACAAGCGAGTACATACAGCAGTCTCCATCACTCAGCCGATCACTGACCACGCTGATCCCGCCCATTCTATTAGTAGTACGAGCATCACCAAAAGCGGGGAAATAACGAGCACAGACGCACCACAGACAAGTACAACAGGAAAAGCCAACAAAATACCCGGTGCACAGCAGAACGGTGCACCCCCTTCCCCTTCCACAATGCATTTTGTACCGGCCATTCTCAACGTGTTCTCTTTTTCCGAGAAAAGGGGTATGTACGAGAAAACGTTGAAGAAAAGTACTAGTACCGCCATCCATCATGAACAGAGACTACCAACGTTCGGTATGCATTTTGATTTTTTTTTTCCCTTCTTATCCTTATGAAAGAAGTACTACATAGTGGGTGGGTGACGAGCGTATTTTGGCCCACTCACTATTGCTCTTTTTTACTTAGTTAAGTGTTCACCGGGATGCATAGTCCCCTTTTTCCTTCTCGTATCTTTCCCCTTGCACGTCCCTTTTGGCTCATGCTCGGGGTAAGTATGTATGTGTCTGAGCTTTGGCTTCCCATTTTATTTATTTATTTGGGATTCTTCCCCTTGTCTTTTTCTTTTTCTTGTTCTTTTTCGGTTTGGTTTTTTCGTTGCTTCTCTTTCTTTATGGTGTATTTTGGTTGCTGGCGTATGTATGTATGTTGTGTCGGCCGCACCTAGTGCGAAGGCATGGTATTACGTAGGCTATTAATGCATCACGGTGTGTGTTATCTCTGTGTCGTAGTCTGTGACCACAGAGCTCGTATCTTTCTAGGGTGAAGAATCAGCACGGACACTGGGCTTGCTGGATGTCGACGAGTAGAAGAACGGTTTAATGTGAAGAACACACACACACACCAACGACAGTACGTGCACATAAGCACCCCGCCCTCAACCCTTACCGGGATTGGTGCTGCTGCTGGTGCTGTGGTTTCCGAGCCCGCTTGACCGATGTACGGTGTGATGTTGCTGTTTTCGGAAGTGAGAGTAAAGACTTTCTTGAAAAGTCCAATGGAGTACAGCTTGTCCTGGTACAGCCGCCATCGCCCGTCCGACTCGAAAAAGGCGTAGACCCTCATGTCCCGGCAGTCTACCGGGAAGGCAATCTTGGTCGCCTGGGTGTTTCCCATCGGTCCCATGCGGTGGTCTCTGGTCAGAAAGTACACCGTCTCTTCCTCCAACTCGGCAGAAGAAGAAGAAGATGATGGTGGTTCCTCTGTCGTCGTTGCTGCGATTTCCTTTGGGTCTCTTTGCGAACCGCTTGCAGCACGTGTTGTTCGGCCGCCGCCAACATTAAGATGTTGGTTGATGGAGGTGACAACCTGCCGTTGGTGTTGTCGTGCATTATTAGGGGTCCTCTTCGTGTCTTCTTGGGCCACCCAGTAGGAGACTCGAAACGAGCTCTTGTTGGCTAGGACAATCCGCGGCTCGGTTCCCCAACTCGCCGGCTTGCCGACGAGAGCATTTTTTAAAAAACCCGGTCCCGAGGAGTTTCGTCGAAGGTGTTTGCAAGAGGCCACGCGGCCGGTTGGCTGGTTGCTAAAAGTGGGGGGTAATCGGTCGTTGGGATGAAGGGAACCAATCTCGGAGCGGTGATGATGTTCTTTACTCCCAGCAAGGCCCATGACGAAAGCACGTTGTACGCGAGGAACGGGTGTACCTTTCACAGATGGACGCGTTGTTTGTTCTCTTGCTTGCTTTTGCTTGCTTCCAACCTGTTATGGTCTGGTCTCGTCTTGCGTCTGCCTGATGTGCTTAGACTTTACCCTCCTCGACGATAG
Organism: Macrocystis pyrifera; assembly: GCA_031763025.1. NCBI lineage: Eukaryota > Phaeophyceae > Laminariales > Laminariaceae > Macrocystis > Macrocystis pyrifera. The sequence goes on along the minus strand of JASSKH010000020.1, from coordinate 2,528,210 downwards.
CGTGTTTACTATTATATGATATCTACTGTACGTACAAAATTGAACTGCCAGTTGACACTACCACCTGACCTGTAGACCAGAGGTGTCGGAAATTCAATCTTAATTTACATACAGTCAATCAATCGTGGTTCGTGCACCGGTCCGGGGACCGGGGTGCATTGGACGTGTACTTTGTTTACTGCTGTATTTTACGAACACTACAATAATAACAGAAACTATTCGTATCTTCAACTATTAGCAAATCTCGTCGAGCCTGTGTGTGTGTGTGTTCTTCACATTAAACCGTTCTTCTACTTAGGGTTAGGGTTAGGATAGCGTGGTTCCCAGAGTGCAACTGGATGGTTGAGGCAGGCCCCTCATCAGACATCGGACGCTCCAAGCTCCAAGCATGACTCGAAAGAATACAAAGTTCTCTTAGCGCGCAGAGCGTGCGATCCATTTTTTTCTTGGATGTTTCCAAGAAAAAAAAAGACTCTTCAAAGAGGCTCTACGGAGTGATTTTGGATCTGAAGAAACAAGAAACGTTTTGAAACTTCGCCTGCGCAGGCGGGTTGACCGCGACACAGTAGTGATGTAATTTACCTGGTACACGACTACTGAGTGGATGTAAATGACCGGCTTCTACCAAGGAAAAAAACAGTTGATGTCGAAGCGACCCAAAGAAACACGATGAAAAACACCATCCAAAACTTCGGGTGTCTAAAGAATGAATTGGGATCTTAAGAAATAAGAATCAATATAGTCTATCAGGTATACTGGTATGTCATGGCGGCAAAATGGTACGTACCTGGTCGGTATCAAAGTGTGTAGGTGGTAGAGTACGGATGCTCATACCATCGCATACCTGGTGAAAAGCACCACACGTTTTTGCAAGATATTATTTCCCTATGTGGTATGTACGTACGTGGCCAGACGGAAATTTCCGGGCAGTGGGGCAGTAGGTTGCGGTCTTTCTTGCGGTCAGTCTTTCTTGGCCAGGAACAAGGGGAATCGTGTTCCGCAGTTGTTTTGTCCTTTTATTTTCTCGAGATCTCATGGTCTCGAAGTGTGATGGTATCACGTACCACCAGTAGCCATAAATCGGTGCAATTCTGTAGACACCAGTAGCGTTTGGCGAGGGGAGGGCCCCGGAGATCACATGACTAAGTCGACGAGATTCAACGGAATATCTTTGGACCAATTCCACGGAAAATGCCGTTTAACCTGACTGAATCCGAGAAGAATGCCGTTTTTACCTGGAATTGGATTTCGAGAGCTTTATGTGTTTGCAACAGAGAGGCTGGGGATTTGAGCATTTGAATATTGATTTGAGGATTTGAGTGTTGATCCAAGAATTTAATTTTTGAGATACGGATTGGATGTATTTCTGAGTTTGATTCGAGTTGATATTTTTATTGAGATATATCAGCCCTGCGATATCGTACATTTTCATGTACAGAGCTGAGGGGCATATTGATCATGCACAGGAGCACGGGTGATATTAGTATGGTCGTGTATATTGAGTAGGGGGGATGTTGATTGTACTCAGAAACTCGACATATAAGATCCATGGTAGATTGAGGAGTTCAATGCTGGAGAGGGATTCCGGCAGGATAAAGGTGTTGGATTATCGGGATAATGTGTGCCCACCAATGCCACTCGTCAGGTGCAACCCTATACTGCATATGAGGCGAGTCAACTCGACAGCGACGATGTAATATAAGAGGGGTTCCGTTTCAAGTCTGGAGTAAGTCACGCGTTCCTGTGCCAGCTGCGCCTACACCTTTAGAGATCAATCAACAAATATTAACACATTTCGCGACGTAGAAGAATTAATCGGTCTCTGAATCCGACAGCAACCGACAACGGTCTTCAGATACAGAGTGAACAATTGGAGGATGATTTTACCGAGAGCTTTGTACTTGAATCACAGAGCGAGTCGAGTACATGGTTGGTAGGGTACTCTCTTCCACCCGTTCGACGGACACCACGTTCCCGTGCCCCCTCCCCTCTGGGCTTTTGCCTTCTGTTTGATTTGTTTTCGGCTTCCCCCCCCTTTCCTCTCCCGGGTATGAGACTCCCGCCTTCCCAAACCAGCCCGGGCACGGGTCCTTTTTTCACCCCCTCCAGTACGAAACCCCCGGGCCAGTCCGCGTCGTTCGAGAAACCCAAGATACTGTTGCGAGCCAACGGAGTGTCTCTACACTCCGTGACTCCAGCCAAGTCCACAGAAGTGTCTCTACACATTCCGTTCATACGAGTCTACAAAGTTGAATATCGATACCTCCTTCCATCACCGGGCACGAGCGGGAGCACCTTAGCCCATACACAACCAGGTTTCAATTAAAGCGCCAACTCAGACAACAGTGCACCCACACGAACGGAGAGCACACAGGGCCACACTCACACGCCACGTCCGGTCACTCTAACCTTTGCCACCCCCCGTTTCCCCGCTGCCACACCAGTAGTCAGTGGCTCACTCATCACTGTCTCCCAATACAGCCTCCATCACACCGCCACCATCTCAGTATCAAGTGTCTTCCTCCTCACTGCCTCCCAGTACAGCTTCTGTTGCGGCGGTGACCTCTGCGTATCCCGCGGCGCTCGGCCGAGCAATCTCGTTTGCACTGCCGCCGGCTCCCCCCCCCTCCAAACAAACAACGCAATCTCCATTGCACTACTACCTCCACAGTGTCCAGCGACCCCCCACCCCCCAGCTCACCCATGCAACCTCCGTTCCCGCCCAGGGCACTCAGCTTCCAACAGTGCCCAGCCACGCAATCCATTGCACCAGTGCAGGCTCCAACATCCCTCCCAAACCGCACGATCCCCACTACATCGCTACTCCCTCAACACCAGTCGCACCCACTCCCACTCCGGTCACCCCCACTCCCACACCGGTCGCCCCTGTAGCAACTCCCATTACGCCGCAAAACCACTGTAGCCAGTACCCATGACTTTGATGTCAACCGCAAGTACATCGACTTTGATTATCGAAAATTGGAGCTCATCGACCCGCTCCCTTTTCCCGGGGGAACCGACGACTGTGTAGGAGTTCAACAACTCCTAGCTAGCGCCAAACGTTTATGGGCGGACGTTCTATCACGTCGTGACGACTCCCCGAATGGTACTCTAGACTCCCTGCGTTGGTCACCAGGATGGACCACCCCGCTTTACCGGTGTGTTTCCGGAAAGCAATCAAGACTGGCACTAACTCCCCGATGTCCTTCCTTATCAATAACGGTTTTAATAGGTGCGCGATCACCTTCGGGACAAGGACAATGCTGGCCCATCCGCCTTTCGCTTACTCTTGCATCTGCTGAGCACTTACTTAGACCACGGCGACCACGGTCACGCATTCGAGAAGCTTCAAGCGTTCGGAGAACCAACGGTCAGGGTGTATTCAAATATTTGCGGGCTTTGAGGGAGTTGACGTCGGTGGTGCAGGGTTCTGAAATGTTTTTTCAGCCTAGCGGCGCCATGGGTTTAGAGGTAGTGCGTACCAGTGTTAGTAGACAGTTTCCACCTTTGACTCCGGTATTGTACCCGGGTGAAAATATGACTGCGGTAGAGCCTTTTCCTTCGGTCTTGGCCATGTGGCAAGCTCATGAAGTATACCCCACGAACAGTACACCTGGCAAAAATGGGAGGTGATATTTGTTTTTATTTTCTCTGGAGCCCACACAACGTGTTCGTCATCCCCGCCGCCATCGGCCCCTGCTCAGCAGACGCGTTCGCGCAATCATTCAAACCAAAACCAACAAGGCTCCCAATGCAATCCCTACGTCATGAACGTCTCTACGTCCCCAGACACTGACCCCTTTACTCTGGGTTACAACCACTGGCCTCTCGAACACTTCGTTGAAGTGTACATGGTGTCTACCACGTTTTAGACCACCGGTCCCCCTCTCTGGGATCGTCTCCTTGGCGCTACTGCCAAAGTTACTGCTCTTCGCACATGGCGTGGCGTACGCATCAACTGCGGCGGACAGGACCACAGCGTCAAAACGTGTCAAAGACCATTCATAAACAAGTCAGGAGTGTTTAATCTCCGGCTCGGCCAGCTCAACCACGGGGGCGACGCTTTTCAATAGGGACAACATGAACGCCACGCACACCGGAACTTGAACTCTTAGTCCAAGCGTTTCAACTCAAATGGACACAACTCTGCCGGCCATTCCAATAACAACCGCCGGTCCAACTTCCATTCTAAAATCGAGCGCTCCCACGGCAACTCCAACAGTATTGCAGACCCCCAGTGGACCAACTACTCTTCCAATAACCAACAATATCGGGATAATTCGGCACAGTAACGCACTTCCCACTCCCCTCAAGGACCTCCTTCATCTGCCCTCACCGTCACTGGTCCCACAACCCAGACCTCCACTCCCCCAGCTAACACGCGCCTCGGTCCCTCACAACACGGAGGCAGTCAAACTTCCCGACACCCGGGCACCTTCCGTACTAACTGACCAGCGGGAGGTGAACGCCCGCTCACGACTTCAACAGCGGCACTACACGCGACCGACCAGGTACCTCTATAGATTCTCGGACAGCGTATTATGTTGCTGGAGCCTCTGACTCTACTTACTCTCTCGACCCCCCCTCCCCCCTTTTCTCCCCCTTCTAACCTATAGTCAATATCAACCACTCGATCTAGGGTTGGCTCCCTTGATCAAGCGGTGGGTTGTTGGTGTGGGCAGGAAGAGGTGGGCACACCGAGCACTCCCTCATCGCTCCCCTCGGTGTTCCCAGTCGATGCGCGACTCCGCGCCTTGCCCGACATTGCCGAAATTCCTACAGACCTCGCCAATCTTGTGGGCGACATGTCAACAACGGCCAACCGCGGAATCCACTCCCTCCCCAGCTCTATTTCCCCGCCATGGCCATCAACGTCTGACTCCTCTAAGCCCTTTGACCAACGATGTCATCGGCGCACGTCATCCAGGTCCGCCGACCCCGGACAGCCCAAACTTCGACCTCCGTTGGTTCCGCAGGTTCTCCCGGACTCGTAGCTGCCCGCCACATGTTGACCTCACCACTGTCCCTGTGCCCAAGGGACAGTTTTCCCCGAGTTTTCCCGCGGACTCATCCGCGGAAGACTCCACCAAGTCACCAAGATTATGCAAAGACCCACCCCTACCGTCACCCACGCCCCGGAAACGGACCACGACAGGTACCGCACGTTCTTCCGTTCTTCCGAGTTTCTCCCTCGTGCGCATACGTAGAATGGCCCTAGCAGGGACCCCGAGAGTGCTTCGTCTCGAGCGTCACGCCGACACGTACATCGTCCCGAGGCTTTGACAAGATCGACTTCACCCCACACGTTTTCGGGGACCAAAGCCGTCTTACCCACGACTTCTCCGACAACGTCTCACACCACGTCTCCCCCCCCCACTCCCCCCGACCCTGAGCCCCTCCCAAATTTTATTTTTTTGGGACCAATCCTTGGTCTTCTCGCAGTGGTACCCTTCGACGTTCAACGTCAACAACGAGCAATACAACTGCGTGGAACAGTACATGATGTCGGAGAAGGCCAAGCTTTTCAGCGACACAGCAGCTCGCGGGAAGATCGTGTCCTCTCCGAATATCGCACAACAAATACACCTCGGCCGCTCCGTCTCCAATTTTAGCCAAGAGTATTGGGTACAGCATCGGTACGACATCGTTCTCAAGGGCAACCGCCCCAAGTTCTCGGCTCTCTCCTTACTATAACAACTCGTAGACACCGGCGACAAGGTCTCGACGAAGCAAGCGCCCACGAGCTCGTCTGGGGTATCGGCTTCCGGTCTAACGGTACGCGAACCGTATAACCTCTATACTGGTCGGGAATCAACCTTTTGGGCGACATCCTCATGAACACTCGCCAAACGCTTGATCCCCCCCCCCCCCCCCGCCGCCGCGCGCGCGCCTCTCGCGGCTCACTCTCCGAAAATAGGATTCACGAGATCAGTGCAACCGTTCCATCTCTAACCGCGCCCTCCACACTGGACCACCCGCTGCCCGCCTTCCTCCCTGAAGCCACTCTTCCGCACACATTGGTCACTGCCAATTCGTCGGGAGCTGGTTTTCTCCCTCTGCACTTCCCTCTCGCATTGCTGAACTTAGACCGGGCCTCTCGAGCGGTATAGTTACCGTCGACGATGCCTCCTTCACGACCAGGATCAACGTAAACAGTGAACCCACCGCATCCAACCGCTACGGCCTAGTGGCTCTCCTCGACATCGCTTCCCTACAGACCGTCATCTCCCTTGAAGCTTGGGCCCGTATGAAGCGCAACAACGCCACGTCCGAGCTCTCCCTAACCACTCCTTATAAGGATGGCCTATCCACCTTCATCCACGACAACCGACCTTCCCCGGCACCCTACACCTCGAGTTTGCCGGCGATCACGAAGTCTCACGTTCGGCTGCGCGATCTCTCGTCCTTGTCAATCTGGTGCGTCCCTCCGGTATTCCGGCGTCCACTGGCCACTACCTCATTGACATGCTTCCCCGCGACGGCTTTTCCCTCGAAACCGAAATCTTCGTGGCCAACGGCTATTAAAATATCCCGCTCTCGGGATTCATTGATCTGGAACCAGACGACCTTCTGAGGACTTCCTCTTCTCCTTTCGTAAAAATTCCGGTCTCAGCACTCAAGTCTCCCCGCGACGTCACCTCCATCCTCAGCTGTTCCCGGCGTGCAGGCCCTGCCCGACAAAATCCCCGTGCACGACGACGGTACACCGCCTGCGGATCCCCCCAAGACCACTTGCCGCTAACTCCAGGAACGCATAACTCCCGACCAACGGACACTTCCTCCGCCTCTGGGACCGACTTCTGCTACACACCCGCGAAGTCTCCTTCTTCGTCCGCGGTTCTGGTTGGTCCCCGTCGGTCATCACAGCCCTGGGGGAAGATGTCTGCGAGTTCGCCGATGTTTTCTCCACGTCCAAAACCGAACGTCGGCTCGTGCTCCCTTATTATGTTCAAGATTTCTATCCCCCCGGATAGCGCCCCCGTCTTTTCCCGCCCTTACCGTATTAACCCTATTCTCGCCATGCAGGCCGACGCTGTGCTCGACCAATATCTGGCTGCAAGCCTGATCCAGCACTCTACTTCTCCATACGCCAGCCCTATGGTCGCCATTACCGAGAAAGATGGCAACGTTCGAACAACCGTGAACTACACAAAGTCTAACGCCATCAGCTCCCTGGGCCAACTACCCACCCCCCGCGTCGATCAAGTCCTCGACTCCCTCTGAAAAGGCCGCATCTTCTCTCTGTTTGACCTCGTGTCTTGGTTGCACCTAATCACCATCGACAAGGACACCATACCCCGGACTGCCTTCTGCTCGCCCACCCGACTCTTCGAGTGGGTCGTCATGCTTCAAGGCAGCAGGGCCGCGCCTGGCTGGTTCGTCAAGGTCTTCAACGAGGACATCAGCGGCCTTCACCGCGTAGCGGCCATAGTTTTCGACCCCAATCCCGCTGCCCACGTCACCAATTCCCACTCCCTTTTCGAACGCCTTCGAAAACACAACCTCACACCCTAGCCTTCCAAAGCCAAGCTTGGCGCTACCATTGCCGACGTTTTGGGACACACCATTTCCTCCTCCGGCGTTAGTCCTATCGCTGACAAGGTTGCCGCTCTACCCTAGATGCACATGACTACAAACACCAAGCAAATACGCTCACGTCTGGGACGAATTGGATACTACCGTAAATTCTTGAAGAACCTCTACACTAGGCTCCAAGCCATCAACGCCCCGCTCAAACAAGGCGTTAAGTTCGTTTTCACCCCGGAAATGGAAACTATGGTTCTGCACATCCCCCACGAACTCGCTACCCCTCCGATCTTGCTACACCCAGACTGGGATGCCGTCGCCGACAACTCCCGACCTTTTCGCCTCCACTGCAACGCCAGCATCGACTGTTTTGAGGCGACTCTCGAACAAGAACAACCTGACGGTTTCATCCGTCCCATCGTCTTTATCAGCCGCACCATTCTCGACAACGAACAATCCTGGACCCCTCTCGACTTCGAAGCCGGTAGCATCGTTTGGGCCATCAAACGCCTCCGCGGCTACCTCTGGTCCACCCAGTTCTACATCTACTCTGATCGCAAGGTACTTGAGAGTGTTACTTCAGTTGGCGAACACAACGCTCGCGTCCACACTTGGCTGAAATTCCTCTATTCTTAGTCTTACACCCCGGAGTACGGAAGAGGCTCAGCTAAATGCAATGCCGGCTTCCTCTCTCGACTCTCACAACCCGCGACCGATCTCGACCTCACTGGACCCAACCCCCTCACCACTTCCTACACCGTCAACATCTTCATCTTCCAAGCCTGTGGTCTTACTCCGATCGACCCCTTCACTTCGGACATCGTTTTGGGTGGACTCGTCCCACCGACACCCGTTCCCTGCGTCACCATCCCGCCACTTTCTTGCACCGACGATCGGACCACGTATGAACAACTCGGACTTGGTTCGTACTCCCTACTCTACTGTGGCTTCTGCTGCCGTCCAAGAAACCGCCGCTGGATCGTCTCGCAGCCTGCCCATCGGCCCCCGCTTTGCTGAAGATACCACCACTGAATCACCTCGCAGACTTCCCGCCGGCCGCCGCTTTGTCCACGACCTCACCGTCGACTCATCTCGCAGCGCGTTCGTCGGTCACCTCTGTATCCTCGATCCCACCGCCGAATTGCCTTCCAGCTCCGAGAAAGCCGCCGTGACCGCTGGCGTTCCTGCTGGTGTGGCGTTCAGGCCACGCTTCATCTCTCCATCATCCACCGTGGGCGTCTCATCTTCGGCCACTCTTCGTCCCTCGTCGGGTCTAATTTGTTCTCGGACCCGTCGCCGTTCGGGCGCTGCCGCTCGGATACCCCTTACTTCTACGGACTACGGATTTTGCAGTCGAACTTCAGCTGCAGCAGTCCCAAGAACTTCGCGAACCCACCGCCGTCAGACTACCGTCGCACCCAGGCCACTGCCTCGGCGACCGGATGCAGCTCTTCGCAGCGCTGCTCAAGACTCGCCCTCATCAGCGACTCCAGCCAGCGTTATGCTATCAGTGTTCCTGCCACCATCACAATCCACCGCCCCAAGGCCTTCTCCCCCGCTCCCCCCTACTCGACCGCTCCCACTAGCTGAACCCGTTGTCTGGTCTGCCGACGACCCACACCTTAGTTCCTTCGTTGAGCGTTACACTTCCACGGACTGGGCGCGCGAACAACGCATAGAACCCCTTTGCTCAGCTGCTATACGGTATATTTGCTTGGGCTCACCTCCACCACCACCGGGCGACCTTTTGGACTACATTCCGTCGCCCCGTCGCCCACTTCGCTCGGAGGCCCTCGCCCTCGCCGCGAAAGGTCGGTTTCATTCAACCGACGTCCTCCTCATTCACTAACCACACATGGCTCCCCTGGACCAACTTCGCACGATTACGCCGCAGCCCCTCACGTCGCCACCTTGCATTTACATCCCAATGTTCATGCGACCGTGGGTCCCACTCACATGCCACTCCATCACCGCTTGCCACCTGAGTGTTGCTCGGACACTCAGCATGCTTATGCGCTTCTACTGATGGGTTAGCATGGACATCTCCACCCGCTGGTGGCCCCACCGCTGCCTCAGGCGCCAGGCGCGAAAGTCATCGGCCCAATCAATTGGTCGACCCACCCTCTCCCTGCCGCTACCTACCAAACAGCCCCGGTATTCTCGTCAGCGTCGACGATTGCGGGCCCTTGCCCATCACGCCTCGGGGCAACGCATATATCCTCCTTTTCACCGACCGGTTCAGCCGCCGCGCCGACATTTACGCCACTACTGAGGCCGAGTTCACAGCATCCGGCACGGCCGACACTCTCGTCGATCGATACATCCCTCTCTGGGGATGCCCCGTTACAGTCCTTTCCGACAACGGCCTTAAATTATGCGCCACACCCTCTCACTCTCTCTACAAGCGCTTCGACATTAACGACAATCTGAACGAGTTCCTACTACCCCTGCACCAACGGCGGCGTCGAGCGCGTCAACCACACCATGGCCTAAAGCTTACCATGGTCAGAAACGAACTACCAAACGATTGGGACTTGCATCTTCCTTACGTCGAACGCGCCTACAACAACTCCGTCAGCGCCACCACCGGACTGGCCACCAACGGAGTACATTTTGGCCGACTGCCTCGCCACCCCCCCCTCGTCGTGTTCGACTCTCCCAGCATTGGCGGACATCAAAGCCTCAACCGGGGCCAGCTCGCATACATCGACCTCGCCACTCGCCAGCAACGCGCCTAACGCGCCGTCTGGGGACTCCACGCTGTCTACGTCCCGCGTTTCGACGGCCGCAACGCTCCCATCATGGACGCCCTCCGCCTTTCCCTTGCGTTCTCTGTCGACGTTTGGGCATAAATCTATAACACCGCTGCCACTTTTCGCCAAGCCGCCAAGAAAGGCACCGGCGCCACCGTTTTCAAAAGTAAACTCTCCTTCAACTAGATTGGCACGTTCAAGATCCTTACCGTGCGCCCAGCACCAGCCTCAGCCGTTCCACATGGGCGGCCCCTTCACGGCAAGCTCCTGTATTTCGACCTTCCCTCGGACATGTCAGCAATTGACACCAAACGCCGCGTCTCCGTTCTCCGCCGAATGCCCGGGCGCAGCCCGGACGACATCAACGATTTTCCGAAACACCTACCGGCCGACATGGCCAAATACGTTCTCAGCTCCTTCTCCACCAAGTCCCGGCCCTGCCACGTCACCTTCGACGACATCTCCCCACCGCCCGAACGCCTCGAGGTCGACCAGATCTCGGGACACCAACTCGTTCGTGGTAGGCGAGGTGTTCTCGCCGTGATGTACGAAACACACTGGGCCGGGCTCCTTAGCCCTTCTTGGGAACACGAACGTGACCTACAGCTCCACCGAGCCCACGTCCTCCGCTAATGCTCGGGCATCCCTTCACAGCACCACCAGGCCAACCGTTTATACCCCCAAATGCGCATCGGGGCCGCTCAACGTGAGTTATCGCGGTCCCGGGGAGTGAAATTTTCTTCGCTCCTGGGTACAGCCTCGTACCTCGTACCTTCTGGCTTCACCGCTTCAGCTCTTCACCTATACCTGCCGGGATACACCTCTGGTACAAGGCCTGCGATGGTCTCTGGGGGTTGGGCAAAGTTGCCCCGCGCACCTCGACCGACACTTCCTCCGCTGACTCCTACAGCGTCCGCTTCCTCGACGACCCCGGCTCGATCAAGATTAAACTCCTTCCATCCCTTTGCGCCACTTCGCGGCGCGCGACTCAAGGATCCTGGTGCCTTCAGCGTCATCAGGCCGGGAGACTAAGACACGGAGTACTCCGCAACGCTAGTGCACCCGCCCCATCGCTCATCCGCCCGACCAGTTAACCGTAGCTGATGGTCGACGGATGCGCTAGATTGTCGCGTACTCGTTTCGGGACTGGTGTGTTCTATGCGTCCGTTGTCTTTGATACACGTTCGCTTTGTGTGTTGATCATTTAGCACCTCGCGTTTCGTTTGTGTCGCTAGGACGCAATTCGCAACTAATATGTCATTGTACTTCTAGGGTCTACTTTTGTGTGTTTCCTTTTGCCCTTTTTTCGGGGCGGTCTTTCGGTCTTTAATGGTTTTAGTATTTATTTTTTATCCTTGTTTCCTCCGGTCCTTTTTTTCTCCGTTAATGCGTTTGCTACAAACACGTGGGGACCTTGTTGCGTCCTTCGCGCTCTAGCTTCATGTAGACTTCGCTCTATATCAAGTCTATTTCCGGCCTTTTCACTAGCTTTCTAGTTCGTGCCTTACCTTGCTCGGTGTCTCCCGATTTTCGCATAGCTTTCACCGCGCTTTTTGACGACTTGTTACGTCGGCCCCAAAGTTGCCGGCCGCCTATTGGTATTGCTGGTCTCATATTGTACCACGTACAACATCCCCTTGTGTCTTTACGTTTTTGCTTTCTGTGTGTGTTTCTTCTCTAGCACGAATGCCGCCCCTACCAGAGGCGTCTTACCCTCATCTACGAGGTGCGGGTTGGTGTATGATCTCGTTGAGCTGTCGGCGGTTTTGAATAGCAGTATCTTCCACCCCCCTCTTTTTGATTTGCTGATGTCTAAGTAGCCATCTATGTATGGTCGTGGGATCTGCATCTACCACTATTCAGGGTAGGCCATTGTGATAAAGTATCTAGGTTTGTAGTCAATAGACCAACCATCAGTAGGGGCTGTTAAATATTTTTTATTCCAGTTAGAGCTCACTCCTTTCACCGTCTGGAGAAATATTTTTAGTATTTGTAGTATCAGGTACGCAGGCTAAAATTCCTTCGTACATGTACGTACCCCGTTTAATATTTGGAATAAAGTACTAAAATTTGCTAAAAGGATACGCAGGATAGTATCTAAGTAGCCGAGGAGACGGAGATTTACGCGCGTGGTATGCCCTTACGTCAGGTTTACGGGGTGTTGACCTATTGAAGTTGAAGGTGACGCATGTACCTGATACTTCTGGCTTCATAGACCATCCGCTCCCCCCCCCCTCCCTTCTCACTCATCCCACATTCCATTTCGAGCAAGCCTTGCATCAATAAAATAAGAGAACGCCAAGACATACTACTGTAAGTCTGAGTTAAGCCAAGCACAGACACCTGTGGCACACTTATTCTGTGGATCATCATCATCTCTTGGAACCCTTACCATCTCTCTCTCCCACATCACAGCATGCAAACATCAACAGAAATAGCGAACACCGCAACGACTACGACTATTATTGCTACTTACTACTGTAGGTACTACTGCTATTGTAATTATTATAATTATTATTAATATATTTAGCATTATGCAACCAGTTAATCTCAAACCATAATAAAAGTATAATACGGTGTGGCCAGCACCATGTGGCTGCTCCGTTCCACCCACCTTCGAATGAAGAAAGGGGCGGGTGGGCGGGAGAAACCACAACAGCAGGCCTAGCCTCTAGGCCTATTAATCGGCAGCGAACAGTGCCGTGCTCTACTCGTGCACCTATCACGAGAAGCTAGAAGGGGGCACGGGGCGAGTATGGTCGTTCTTCTCTTCTCTCTGCCTCTGAAAATATAAAGCCATTTAGTTTCCGTCGGTAGAGCCCATGACAATAAATAATTAATTCCGTCGGTTGTGAACCAAACAGGCATCTCACGTGAACTTAGAGATACTACGATTCGTTGTTTATCCTTTGAATTGTCATGTTATTAGTATTCTCTGCGACGTCGGGGGGGGGATCCACTGGCGTGGTACGAGAGGCGCGACACCGGCCGCTGACTCTCTTTGCCTATCGCACTGCCAGTGTCCGGGAGCCCCCCCCCCCCCAGCCGTCTGGCCCGCGCTCTAACAAACGCAGTCTCTGACGACCTAGACCCCCAATGGTAGTAAACCATTGACATACCCCAATTTCGAGGTCGCGTCGATACAACGGTGTTAAGCCCCTGGCCTGGCTGGCTCTGCCCTATCTTTCCCGTCTCTGCTATTTAATAGTTTACGAGATACAATAAACGCGTCCTCAGAGTTATTGCGGATGTATGTCTAGGTAAACCTTCAAAACTTCCATCTACCTTCTCTCAGATCGCCCTCCACGGCATTTCCTCCTGGCCGCCAGCGTATTGGTTGCGCAATACGCAATGAGCGGAGGCCGACTTCGCTGGCATCGTCTCCTGCTCCCGCTATCCCTTCGGGACGTGCCCCGAGGGCCTGCGTGTACCTCACGACTTTGACCTCCTTACCGTACCGATACGACCACAGGGGGGCGCTTTCTGGCAGCGTCGGATATCACGACAACAACTCCACCATGAGAGCGACGGCACCGCCGCCTGCTCCTACCCCGGAACGCGCCCCGAAAGAGTCGTCGCGTGTGCGCACAACACCCGATCTTTGCTGAGCCTGGAAGCTTTATGGCCCCGAAACAGGACCTTGGTGCTGGTGCCCTGACGCCACTGCAACGAGGTCAACCGCCGCTCTCCGCGAATGCCCCTACGTCACCCCTCGTCAAGAAAGCACGGGGTGTATTACGCCGGACGAACAAGCGAATATTTCGTCAGACTTCGCCATGAAAAACAAATAAATAGCCCAATGCCAACGACAGCTAAAGAACTCGGCCACCCGGGCCCCCCGACAAGGACAGGCCCTGTCCTCTCAGCGACGTGTCCCACGAGATAGGGCGACGAATTCTTTGTATGAGGTACCGGCGGCAATGTGCGACCGTGCCCCCCTTGCAATGCACGTTGAACAAGTTTGGACGACGTGGGAAATTCCATTTGCACGATTGCGCAGTGGAACACGGCTAATATTTTACTGGCAACAGCGCCGGCGTGGTTGCCGTCCAATGCACACCATGATAGGAACTTTAGCAACGCCTGAGTCTTACCCGTAGCGGAGGCTGGCGAGGGGCAATACGCAGCCACCCTTATTAACCCCCGAAACAACAAAACGATTCGAGGCCCGAAACCTGACGTATATGCTCGGTGAGATGACGGCGCAACCGACTGGCGGATGATCTGGTTACAGCGCTCCTGAGCATAGCGCGACACCCGCTGGCCCCAAGACCTGGGCTGCCAATAGACGCCGACCCCGGACGTTCAAGCTGTGCAACTCGCGCTGCTGCTTCAATGCACCCTACGATCAGCCTCGCCCCCATTGAGGGACGAGACCAGTCACCCTATTCGTCAACGTTCGCAGCCGCCGACCGAGTGAAGGCCTCCCCCACTCGACGCCCCGCTGCCGCTGCGACTGTCCCTGCCACTGCCGCCGCTGCTACTCCCGTTACATGGATCGCCATCCCCAGCCCCCGCCTGCCCTTTCCTTTGGCTCTCTTAGCCAGGGGTCCCCGGAAACAGCGTCGCTGGCTGCGATGCCGCTATCGGCCTACCCCCCTCGCCGGTAGCCGCCTTACGCTTTTTGTCGCTGCCTGTCTGGCGAGTGGGACCGACGTGGGAGAACACGCATGTGTCACCGAAGCGGCACCTGCCGGTCTTCCCCCCCTGCCGGCATTCACCACCACCCCCGGCCCCGGCCACCGGGGTGGAGAAAAGGCGGCGTTGCTGGACGCCGGCGTTGACAAAGCCGGCGAGGGCAACACAGCCGGAAAGGCGGGGCCAGGCCCCGGAATAATGGAAAAGGGACTCCGCCGGCGAGGGGTAGGCCCAAGCGTGGCCGCAGCAGTCGGGGACACAGCGAAGGTCGAGGGTGATAGTCGCCAGGTTTTTGGTGACCAGAGCCGCCAGCCTGGCCTAGTTTGCCGGGCGATCGGCGACCGCAAAGTGCTCCATAACGTGGTCATGAGGATCGTATCCCTCGCGCTGAAGGTTCGTCCGAGCGCCTCCTAGCAAGCGCGCGCCACATGGAGGTCTACATCATGTTGTGTGCGAGCCCGCGGGATGCGATCGTAACGATCGCGTACCCCAAAATGCTCAGGTTTCGTGCCAATGGACGGTTGATGCAAGTCTCCCGCGCGGTGTGAAGGCGACATAGTCGAGGTCGTCCAACGTTCCAACATGTCATGGACGACAGCCGAAATGTTGACCGTGGCTCCCACGTACCCCTTCACGGCCGCCTTCTTCATTGAAGCCAGGCGGCCACCGCAGATGATCTAACCGAGTCTTGGCACTGCCGTCCCCGTAACACATCCGAGCCGACATCAGGCCCACCAGGCCCGTCGCAGGCCGCGTGGCCGAGTGCAATCGATGGCGCGCCATTGGCTCCTGTTCCGCCCGGGACGTAGCCGAGCCGGCGGCGTGCCCGCCCGCCTGTCCGGAGAAGGCGCCGGCACCACCGGCGCCCCCCGTAGCTGAGCCCCCCCCCCCTGAACGAATGCGAGCCCGCCCGCTTGGCCGAGTTGGGTGCGGGCGGTTTCGGTACCGGACAAAGCGCCACCGTAGCCGACTCCTCCTGCTGGGCCCACGGTGGCACCGGTACCGCCCTAAAACCACTATCGTAGCCCACCCTCCCGGGACCACACACGAGCAGACCAGCCTGTGCGAGAGGAGCGCCGCCGGAGTACTGCCGGGACAGAACGCCCGCCCCAGACCTACGGCAAGCCTGCCCTGATTGGGGTTCGGGCGGCCCACGCAGACCCGCGCGGGCGCCCGTGGCCTCATCGACGGGTTGGCCGGCGATGGTGGGAGACGGCGGGAGGACTCCAGCGACGGGGCTCCCGAACGACTGTCCGGCCGTCGGTCCCAGCAGGGCGTTGCTGAGGGAGTGGTCCAGCAGGGAGGCCCCGGCAGCTGAGCTGCCGGGGACGCGTTCCAAACCTGCTGGCGCTGCTCTCTCCCCGAGGCCGGGACGGCGGGAGGCTTCGATAATGTCGTTCATCGATCTCTGGAGTGCCGCCTGGAGCTGGGCGACATCGTTCGCCATCCATTGCTTGCAGGTTGCAAAGTCGGCTAGCGACGCGAAAGCCTCCTTGTCGCCGTCGCTACCCGTCATTGTCCCAAGTCCCCCCGCTCCGCCGTCGTTCTTGCCGGGCCTCTGCGAAATTTGGACTCGGCGAGGCAGCGTGGACGCGAAACAGAACACAGTGACGGCAGCAACGGACGACGCGGACGCGGAACAGAAGCGGAACGGGGCAGCCCGACAGGAACGATATCAGATAGCGGCGACGATGAGCACTATCCATGCACCGTCGGCCGCCTTTGAGTGCATCGACACAGCGTCGTTGGAACATCATGAGTACATTTTGTCTCGCAACTCGGAACGTGTATGATATGTATCGTACGTGAGACACGGGCCACAGGCCGAAGCGTTGGCGCCGGGCCCGAAACCTGCACCGGCATATCTTCTCTGACCATCGGCCGCCTTGAGTGCACCGGCACAGCGTTGTTGGTACGTACAGCAGTGCATTGTGTCTCGCTACGTGAATTATATATATCGCCATACTCGACGCGATGCGTATGAGAAGAATCGCTAGTGAGGGGCAAGGTCATGGGTCAACGCGTCGGCGCCAGCCCCATGCCGTGTATCGTAACATATTCCCATATCCTTGACCGCTCTCTGGTGGGTCGGCACAGCGGTGTGTTACATACATCGTTTGTTGTGTACCGCGACTTTCAATATATGTGTCTCTAGTGAGGGGAAGCCAAGGGCCGACGCGTTGGAGCCGGCCATAGGCCTGCGCCGGCACATAGTCCCTCACCATCGACCGCCATTTAGCGCATCGGCACGGCGTCGTTGGAACCTACAGCAATGAATTGTGTCTCGCAACGTGCATGATATGTATCGGTAGTAAGGGACGAGCCACAGGCTGACGCGTTGGCGCCAGCCACGAGACCTGCACCGGCATATATTCATTCACCATCGACCGCCTTTTAGTGCACCGGCACAGCGTTGTTGGTACGTACAGCAGTACATTGTGTCTCACGACGTGCATGATATAGATCGCTACTAGGTATATATTTATCGCGACGCGTATGATAGGTATCGTTAGTGAGGGGCAGGGCCGAGGGTCGACGCATCTGCGCCGGCCCCAAGCCGTGCTCGGCACATAGTCCCTCCCCATCGACCGCCTTCTAGTGCGCCGGCGTATCGGTGTGTTACATACATGGTTCGTTGTGTACCGCGACGTTTATTTTACGTGTCGTCAGTGTTGGGACGGGCCTAGGGCCGACGAATTGGCGCCAGTCACGAGACCTGCACCGGCATATAGTCCCTCACCATTGACCGCCTTTCGTTCCACCGGCACAGCGTCGTGGGAAAATACAGCAAGACATTGTGTCTCGCAACGTGTATTATAAGTATCGGTAATGAGGGCCGGGCTTAGGGCCGACGCGTTGGCGCCGGCCACGAGACCCGTACCGGCGTATCTTCCCTCACCATCGACCGCCTTTTAGTGCACCCGCCAAGCGGTGTTGGTACGTACAGTCGTACATTGTGCCTCACGACGTGTATGCTATAAATCGCTATTCATAGTAAGGGATGGGCCGAGGTCCGACGCATTGGCGCCGGCCACGAGACCTGCACCGGCCCTAAGTCCCTCACCATCGACCGCCTTTAAGAGCACCGCCACAGCATTGTTGGTACGTACAGCAGTGCGTTGTGTCTCGCGACGTCTACGTATGATCTGTATCGTTAGTGATGGACAAGGCCAAGAGCCGACGGCACTGCAAAAGTAGCGTTCTTCATATATATCAGAAGAATACAAACAAACGTCAGCGGTGAGATCGAGGATATCAGGTATACGTCAAGTACATGCCGGTACGTGCGAGTATGCATCCCCATTCCTGGGTGCGGCGTGTCTGCGAGGAGAAAAATAAACCTGGCATGTGCTCGTACAGCACATATGCCCTCCGTTCAGGGGTCATCAGTATTCCCTATTAATGCCAAATACTCTGGGTGCGGGAATATATCTCCATTCCTGGGCACGGCCTCTAAGCAGATATATCATGATATCTGGTACAGACGTTGTGCTCTCTGCCCCGGTGCTGCGTTGGAACGTCTGGATCAAGCATCTCTACTGATGTACGAGTCCTGTCTATGCAGTTGCGAATATCATCAGTTGTTCCCTCCTGTGAACGGCCGATTGGCGAATTCGGGGGTTTAAGAAGGACACCCAAAGTTTGAATGAGTGTCTACCCGTATTATCCTTCATGCGTGTGCAAGCAACTCTTACCCAACCACCGGAGCGAACCCGTATTAACCTTCATGCGTGTGCAAGCAACTCTTACCCAACCACCGGAGCGAACCGGCCAAGAAAAAAACCTCGTGGGAAAAATCATGGCTGGCAGCCCCAAGCGATCGAATTAATGATGCTTGCAGGCGCCTGAGGCAGGCTTGTAAGTCATATGCATCAGAGTCGACAGCCCCGCGCCCAATTGCGCTTCAGTTCAACTTCTAAGAACCCCGAACATTCCCGGACTCTCGCTTATTTCGCACGCCTCTCGTACACGTACCGGAAAGCGTGCGTCGCCCCTGCTCATTATCCCCCCTGTTCATGATGCTGCAGCTCGCCAACCGCCGCTGTTGCTGCTGCCTGCTGCTGACGTGAAGAAGGACCGCAACAGAGAAAACGCCACAGAAACCACAACAGTAGGCCTAGCCTCTAGGCCTATCAATCGGCAGCGAGCAGTGCCATGCTCTTCTCGTGCGCCTATCACGAGAAACTGGGAGGGGGCACGGGGCGAGTATGGTCGTTCTTCTCTTCTCTCTGCCTCTGAACAAATTAAGCCATTTAGTTTCCGTTGGTAGAGCTCATGACTGTAAAGAATGATAATTTAAAATTGTCCTGTTGACCCGGGCAGCATCCAGGGGAGCCGCTGGCCTATATCTTTGACAAAGGAATCACATATAGAGTACGCGCGCTAGGTTTATCACAATACTTGTAAAATTCGGTAAAAATGGAATATAGACGAGGCGTATTACGCAGCTTGCAAAGTTGAGTATCAACTAATTAATTAGTCGAACTCACAGCTGACGTATTTCAAAATTTTAAAAATAATTAATTCCGTCGGTTGTGAACAAAACAGGCATCTCACGTGAACTTAGAGATACTACGCATTATTGTTATTATTAATATTATTATTATTATTATTATTATTATTATTATTATTATTATTATTATTATTATTATTATTATTATTATTATTATTATTATTATTATTATTATTATTATTATTATTATTATTATTATTATTATTATTATTATTATTATTATTATTATTATTATTATTATTATTATTATTATTATTATTATTATTATTATTATGATTATTATTATTATTATGCTTATTATTATTATTATTATTATTATTATTATTATTATTATTATTATTATTATTATTATTATTATTATTGTTATGATTATTATTATTATTATGATTATTATTATTATTATTATTATTATCATCATCATTATTATTATGCAGAATATTCTCGGAAGAATGAGAGAATGTGAGTTTTGTACGTACGTAAGAAGTTCAAGCCAATCAGATGACTGCGGTGATTCATGGTAGCATGAATCGTAGCCCTTGGTAAACACACCTTGTCTGGTACTTAGCCGCAACCTACACGTATCAGCGCAGTGAAGCAGAGGCAGAGCTACAGGTCCAAGGTGTGAGACTAGTTTGAGTTCGGGATGTCCGACGAGAGCAAGTCGCGGGAGGCCACGGCCAATGCGGCTACTATTGCGCGCGAGGCGCAGGCTGCGAGGTTTGCTGCGCAAACAGAAACTGAGGCGAATGCTCATGCTTCTGTAGCCGCTGTGCAAGCGGAGGTAGACGCACGCCGTGCTGGGATAGCCGAGGCCGAGGCTCGCCAGGCCGCAGAAGAAGCTGCGTCCGTTCGCCTGGCCAACGCTGCGGCTGCTGTTGCCACCACTGCGGCTTCGGTTGGTCCTTCACCTATGCCGGTAGCCTCGGGGGGAGCAGTATCGACGGCTGACGTTCTGCATTGGCAGAACCAGGTGGCATCCGAGTGTTCCCGCACAGACACGGATATACTAGGCGTCAAATCTACACTGGACAACGTGCTCCTGTCTGTGGTTGGCCTTCGGGACGCCGTCACCAGCAGCGTATCCAAGATCGCCAACAACGAAGTGCTCCTCCAGCAGTTTGTTGACAATTTTTCCGACCGTGAGCCTTCTGTGCGGGACAGCGGAGATGCGAGGGAGCGCCAGGTACAGAAATCGCAGCTCACCGACGACACGGCCATGTGGAAAAAAATGTCATCTCGCAAACAATGGCTGCTTCGGGGACGCTTGCCCCCGAACCTCGGCGAGTCGGCCGCGGATATCCAGTCGTTTGTGGGGGAGAGCGTCGATGTCACGGCGACGGTGGCGGCTCAGCTTCGTGGCGTCAGCAATTTTGACGTGGTCTTGTATGGGCCACGTGCCGATCGCCCGGTTGACCACCTGGTGATGGTCGCGGACCGCCTGGATCTCTTGCGCCAGGCTCTTATGGCGGTTCTTACAGTTGGACTCTCGGCGGATGTCGCCGACGACCGCGCGTGCCTGGACCGGCTGGCACCCGTCAACGCCTCCTTTACATCCGCGGCTGCTGGTCTTCGCCGTCACACTCTCAGCAACATCTTTTTGCTTTCCAGCTCCACGGCGAGGGCCGTCATGAGCGAAATGGTGAACGACGACTTACGTCTTTGGGTGAACGACCTGATGAGGTTCGCCCAGCAAGTTCGTCCGTTGACCGTTCCCCCTCAGTCTGACGCGGTGTTTGACGCGCCGCCTGTCCCTGCCTTCAGTCGCACGCTCTCCTTTTGCTCGTCCGGGGGCGACGTTCTGAGGCTTGTCGAAGGTCTCCAAGGTCCACGCGACAGTCGGGATGGGGCATACAAGCGGAGCCCAAGCCTCGCCCCCGCCAGGATGGGTCCGCCCAGGAAGAAGAACGCCCCGCTGTGCAGGACGTTTTCGTCCACGGGCCGATGTCGGTTCTCCGACTGCAAATTCGTACACGCTGATACCCCGTCCGACGCCTCGTCTCCTACGGCGCTCCTCGATGGTGGATCGGCGGCACCGGCGGGGGTAATGCGAGGTGGCGCGGAGGCGTAGGCTGGTGAGTCGCGGGCTATGGTGCTCCGACCAGGTGGGGGTCGCGGGGGGGCCGGGGCAGGTGGCGGTTCTGGTTCGGGATGAAGACACGGGCCCTTTCTGTCGGTTGGGCCAACACTGGGGGGGGCGGCGGCGGCGCGGGCAGGTGGCGGAGCGGCGACGGCGCTTGTCGCCAGCGGCGGGCTGGCACTCGGCTGGCAACCCACGAAGGAGGGGGGGGGTTGCGTTGGCGCGCTGTAGGTGCTCTGGCTGGCGACGGCGGTGTCGGGCGAGATCGCGTCGCTGTGACTCCGGGTTTGGTTCCCTTCTCAAAGCAAGGTACGGATATGGGCGTGCGTGCGAGTTATTTTCCCGGTGACACGGTGCGTGTGCAGGGTGATGGGTCCGTTGACCCGGTGTGCGTGCAGGGTGCGGTCGGTGACGTGCGTTTGGATGCGATCACAGATGAGGTAGATGCGTGGATTGCCGCTCGAGAGGTAGTGGCGCAGGCAGTATCTGGGCGAGGCTCAGCGAGCCTCGATCAGGTCGCTTCGCTCAGCTCTTCGCTCTTGCGACAGTGTCAAGGCAGTGTTCCTCTTTTCCTGTCCACCATCGGCGCCTCATTGTTCGCTTCACATATTAACGTTGCCGTCGTACAGCACTGGTTTGGTGAGATCAAGAAATTCCCCCGTATTTCTTTGTTGCTTCGTGTGCTGGCGCCAGGCGCGCCTGTTTGCGTCGCACGGGGGGGGGATTTGACCACAGAACTCGCGTATGGTAATCACCCGGGCGTTGCCATGCATACTGTGGCTATCCATGATAAGATATGCGCAGACGTTGTGCACGGCCGAGCGGTGGTGTTTGAATTGCGATTTGCAGACGAGATCCAGGGTCTTCGCATTTCACCGCTGAGCGTCGTTCTCGAACCCAAGTTAAGGATTATTCACGATCTCACGTTTGCGCGCGGGGATGGTCGAACCAGTGTTAACGGTGACACTGACTTTGACTCCGCGCTATCGTGCGAGCTCGGACACGTGCTTCGTGATGTGCTTTTACGGGTGTTGTTTTAGCGACAGACGCACGGTATTCGCGCTCAGATCCTGCTGTGTCGTGTGGACGTCAAAGATGCTTTTGGACAGGTTTTGGTTGATCCGGCAGGCGCATCGACCTTTGGATACGTTTTCGGCAATCGCGTTGTCGTGATTAGCGCTTGCAGTTTGGTTGGCGTAATAGTCCTGGGTTTTGGGGGTTGATGGCCTCTGCGCTCGAGCATGCTCACACCCACACTACGTTTCAAGGCGCAGATGTGTCCCCACAAGGGGCTGCCGCCGTTTCGCACGTTGAATTCTCCCCGCCGCGGGGAGTTCAGGTTGTTGCTATTCCGCGTGATTGTGGGCCCGTTCCTGGCGCAGGAGGCCTCACCGGAAGCAATTTGTTTTGTGAGGTACTACGTTGACGATGGCATTCTTGTCGAGTTGCAATGGTGGCCGGACGGGCGCCGTTGCTTGCGTGCTGTACAGTCGCTGGCGTCGGACCATTTTCGCTTGTTGGGCGAACGTGGTGTTTCCGATCCACCCCTCTTGTCAGCCAAGAAAATAACTAACTGGGACACGCAACTCGAAGTCTTGGGATGGATCATTGATGCTGAAGCGCTTACTGTTACGTTGCCGTCGCATAAGCGCCTCAAGCTGCACAATATCCTCGCGGAGTGGCCATCGTCTCGTGCGCCCGCTTCAGCGAAGCAGGTGTCACAGTTAGTTGGCTTTCTCATGCATGTGTCCTTTGCTGTTCGTCCAGGGCGCTTTTTCGTTAACCGCTTGTCGGCTTCGGTTGGTATGCCGCGCATTGCCGCCGGAGCTGATTTTGATTGTCGTATGGCAAACCCCGGGCGGCGTCTCGCCCTGGGACCCGAGTTCCACGGTGACCTCGAGTTTTGGAGGTGGTTCGTTGAGAAAGGGTTGGACGCGCGCAGCGGAACCTTGTCGGCTCCGATGTATCATTTGCTTGAGCGCCCCCCTAGACGTACTCTGTTTTCGGTGTTTTCGGACGCATCTAAAACCGCTGTCGGGGGGTTTTGTCTTGAAACTGGTGTGTACTGGCGATACGAGCTTGACGCAGGGGAACGGGCTCGATTTTGTGG
Source organism: Macrocystis pyrifera (assembly GCA_031763025.1). Classification (NCBI taxonomy): domain Eukaryota; class Phaeophyceae; order Laminariales; family Laminariaceae; genus Macrocystis; species Macrocystis pyrifera. The sequence continues at coordinate 2,504,592 of JASSKH010000020.1, read as the reverse complement.
ATCGAACAAGTCCGTTGCAGATGAGGACGATATATCAATTAATGTCCTCGAACTGCTGGGCATGGTGGTTTCCGCATGGGTTCTCGTCTCTGCTTGTGCTGAAAGCCCGTTCGAAATGGGGGATTGTGTGTTATTGCGGGGCGACAACGAGGCAGCCGTAGAGTGGGTGCGCCGTTGTCGCGGGGGCAAGGAGCCGAGATCCGGCGCATTAATGCGCCTTCTTGGTGTGCTCGAACTGTCCTCGGGTTGGCACTTTGACGCAAAACTCGTACGGGGCATTTTTAACGTGGCCGCTGATGGTATCTCACGGTGGGACTGTGCTTCCGTCCTCGCTATTCTGCGTGCTGTTCGACCCGATATTCCGTGGCAGGAGCAGGACCTGGGGGATGCGGGCACATACCTCTGTACTTCGGTGCTGGCCTCGAACTCATGCGAAATGCCATTGCGACCTCGTCTGAACGCACTTATCAGGGGCATTTTGGCGCGTGGGTAGACTTTCGGGTACGGTGTGGCATGTCTGTATTCCTAGACCGGTGCGGAGACAGCATGACCAACGTGTGGCATTTGTTCGAGTACATCGCGTACGCTTTTGCCACCAATAAATTGCGGTCGGCAACCATCGAGAGTCATTTGTCAGCGATCAAGTTTTTTCATCGTATTTCACGAGGGTTCGAGCTGGACACTACTCATACGATTGTTTTGTTAATGCACTCAAAGGCGCCGCTCGTTCGCATGCCGACGCTGGTAACCAAGCAACCGTTCGTAGGCCGGTTTCGTGGGGAATGTTGATCGCGGGCGACAAATTGATATCTACGTGGCAGACGGGGGGGTCGCGTCTTGTGGCTTGCCCTCTGCGCTTCATTTTGTTTTTTGACTCGCGCCTCCGAAATGTTTGCAGAAACTCGGTCACGTGTGCATGAGACGTATTGTTTGCGACGGGCCGACGTAACCTTTTTTCGCGAAAAATTACAGCTCACAGTTGCGCAGTGGTCCACCGCAGACCGCGTAGAGGTTCGGTTTCGTGGGTCGAAAGGGGACCAACTGCGAAAAGGGGCGGTTCTAACGCGCGTACGTTGCGGTCCGGCGTTGCACGTGGGCGAAGGTGGCGGTGCTGTCGATCTCATGATCGAATTGATGTCCCGTTATCTGTTTCTTCCCTCGTCGGCCCCCCTTACCGCTTTCGGCGTTGGTAAAGGCAGATGGTCCATGTGGACACAGCAGCAAGCGACGACAGCTTTGCGGAAAGTGGTTGCGTTGGCGGGCGTGCGTGCGGAGGAGTACGCTCTGCACTCTCTGAGGATTGGGGGCGCAACACACTTGTCGGCGGGGGGGGGCGACACTAGAGGTGTTGCAGCTTGAGGGCCGATGGGCGTCCGATGCGTACAAGGCGTATGTTCGCAGTCACGGAAAGGATGCCAGTTGGGTAGCAGACGTTATGGCCCAGGAAGGACTTAGCGGTGGGATCCAGCCGGGCCAGAGCACTGAGTGGGGGCGAGTTAATTCACTCCGAGTGGTGAATGGGCAGAAGTAAATAATGGTAAAGTGTGTTATCACATGTGTTCCCTATGAGATTGCAAGTGGGAGGGGAAGGGGTAGTAATAACACATCAGTATATAGGGTCAACTGTGATGGAGGCTGGCGTCGAGAGTTCTGTGTCGCCAGTTGGGTTGGGAGTTGACTCGAGTGTTCGGATGTGAGCGCGGGGTTGCCGTTGGGGCAGCCCCGGGGGGATCACCCCTTCTCCAACCCCCCTTTCCGGGCGGGGGGTTGCGCATTAATATAATACAACTTCGAAGGCAAAGTGCAAAGCAGAACATTCTCGGAAGAATGAGAGAATGTGAGTTTTGTACGTACGTAAGAAGTTCAAGCCAATCAGATGACTGCGGTGATTCACGGTAGCGTGAATCGTAGCCCTTGGTAGACACACCTTGTCTGGTACGTAGCCGCAACCTACTCGTATCAGCGCAGTGAAGCAGAGGCAGAGCTACAGGTCCAAGGTGTGAGACTAGTTTGAGTTCCCACCCACCCGCCCGTGCTTTTGAGGGAGTCAGTGGGGGGGAGTTCAATAGTCGCAGTAACGTTTGCGTTTGTTGCTGTATGTTATACGTACCCGGTAATTTCGCTGATGGTGCGACCGGGTGTCGTAGATTGCGCGAGTGGCGGCGTGGGCTAGCCGCCTTATTTGGCGTTTGGTATGGTTCGATGCAAGTGGGGTTTCTTTATATCATACTATTATAGTTGATAAAAGTAAACATGGCGTTGACGTGGTGTTGCATCGGCTCGGATTCTGCGCGCAATCTGAAAGTATCGGAGAAGGGGGTTATCCGTATATTAACACTGAAGTGCATTGTTAGTTTAAATGTATTTGTGTTATTGTATATGCCTGGTACAAGTGCGTGTCGAATTTCTCACGTGTGAGGTTATCTTGTACTTGGTGTGGTTTCTCGAGTTATTTGTCAGAAACGGCTTTTCTGATAGCGGTTTGGTAGGCTGGCGTCGAGAGTTCTGTGTCGCAAGTTGGGTTGGGAGTTGACTCGAGTGTACGGATGTGAGCGCGGGGTTGCCGTTGGGGCAGCCCCAGGGGGGTCCCCCCCTTCTACAACCCCCCTTTCCGGGCGGGGGGTTGCGCATTAATATAATACAACTTCGAAAGCAAAGTGCAAATATTATTATTTTTATCATTATTATTATGTTATTATTATTGTTATTATTATTATTATTATTATTATTATTATTATTATTATTATTATTATTATTTATTATTATTATTATTATTATTATTATTATTATTATTATTATTATTATTATTATTATTATTATTATTATTATTGTTATTATTATTATTATTATTATTGTTATTATTATTATTATTATTATTATTATTATTATTATTATTATTATTATTATTATTATTATTATTATTATTATTATTATTATTATTATTATTATTATCATTATATTGTTATTATTGTTGTTATTATTGTTATTATTATTATTATATTATTATTATTATTATTATTATTATTATTATTATTATTATTATTATTATTATTATTATTATTATTATTATTATTATTATTATTATTATTATTATTATTATTATTATTATTATTATTATTATTATTTTTATTATTATTATTATTAATATTTTTTTTTCTTATTATTATTGTTGTTGTTGTTGTTGTTGTTGTTGTTATTATTATTATTATTATTATTATTATTATTAGTGTTATGATTGCCATCCGACAATGTGCAGCATGAAATGAGCTTCGACGTTGATCACTCAAAACATTCCTGCAAGAAGAAAACGTGGGTAAACAAAGGAGTACTAGTAGGCAGACATTAATATAGGAGCAGCTTGCACTCGGTGCCATGCCATCGATGGGTCAGAGCATGACCAAACGCTCACACAACGGCGACAGCATCATCAGCAGGCACAGACACTACTATTTCTACGACGACCACTGCTACTACAACTCTTATATTATTTCTACTACGACCACTGGTACTACAACTATAATATCATACCTGGAATACTATAATATACTACTGCTGTGCATACGGAAACCAAAACAGCGTCAATACTACTCCTAACACAACAGCAGTATTACTACTCTTACTACCACTCCTAACACAACAACAGTAGTATGTATTACTGCTACTGTATTACTGCATTAAATGCTACCGCTGCTAGTACTGCTATTAATACTAGTACCGTTATCAATACTACTACTCCACTATACCCGCTATTAATAGTACCACAGCTGCTATCGTATGTATGGGGTTTTTGTCTTGAGTATCACATAATTCTTGAGATGCCCCCCCCCCCCCCCCCCCGCTCGCACATGCCACCAGACAGCTTGCAAATGAACTTTAGTCGAACTGAACATACAATCACACACTCATACCTCCACATGGGCTCTTGGCAGTGTAAAGGACAACAAAGCACCAACCAGCAAGCTAGGGCTGACGATGAACGTACCCCCGATCGCCCTTTCGCCGCCTATCACGACATGGAACCACGAATTGTCCTTGGCAACAGGAGCTCATACTGCATTTCCTACTGGGTAGTCGAACATGACCCTAAACACAAGCAGACCAAAGACGGTCACGATCGATTTATCGGCTCCATGGCCACGCACCTGAATCGTGGTAACCCCCGCGAGTGCCCCACTTCAGCAGGCTTGGACGAATCGATGCAGGAACTTCCAGACGGGGGAGAAGAGGAAGACGCCTACTTTTTGACAAGGGACCACCGCATGGGGCCGAGGGGCGGCACTCAAGCCACGAAGGTGCCGTTCCCTGTGGGCTGCCGAGAAATGCGAGTCTGTGCGTTTTTCAGAGGAGAGGACCAGTGGCGACTCTTTCACGACAAAGTGTATTCCACCTGGTTATTCAGGAAGATTTTCAACTTCATCGCGACAGACGCCGACATAAGCACCTGCATCAGCGTCCCGTCGACTACATAAAGGCATCACTATTATCATGGGCGGTGAGAGCAGCAGCAAATAAATGGTGTTCGAGTGGTGTACGTAGAAGGTAGTGCATAGCACAACGCTACCGACCGGGTTGTGCACTCGCACCCATCATTTTCTGCTAGTACGGGGGTCCATAGTTAATAGGACCTATGGTATACATAAAACCCTTTATATTTACCTATTTTTACTAACATTTTTTGGTCCCATTACCTATGGACCCCCGATATAGTATGCACCATATCTCGCCCCAACTAGAAGGAACCTCGGCGTTCAATGTTACTATGCAAACTATGACAAATAGTGTTCAAGACACAGCGGTACTGACGGGTGGTGGTACCTGCCACCGAAAAAACAGCAGTACACATGGAGTGCGGCGCGGCAACAAAAAAAGTGCTTCCGGTTTTGCCTGTGGTCTGACTTATTTACATTGTTGACGCGAACTTCTGTGTGAAATAAGGTAAAAAATATAAGTACTTTCCGTAGCGACTTCAGATTTCTTTTTTTTTTTTTTTCCCTTGCTGAAAGTAAGGACTATGTTCGTTAGTTGAAGGGCTTCTTCAGTACAGCTGTTGAGCTGCTGTCCTTTATTGGCGAGCACATCCCAACTAGTGCGTCTGGAGCGCGTCTGATGATGAGTTGGCGAAACGATGCCTTTATGTCCCTTGCCGATACTCTATTTTTAGTACGAATTGTTATGAACGTGCCGAAGAACAAAATAGGTGGTGGTGCCCATCTGGTGACGGTGAGGGAATTCTTTGCCCGAATCCGAGCATGAGATTCGCTCTGGACTTCTGGTCACTGTATTACAGCACCTACCGCTACTACAACAGTTAGTGGCATCTTTTCCCGATACGACGTACATGGTAATAGCGAATTCGTAGCCTACGCAAAATGGTGTACCTGGTGTTAGATAATTCGTATCGTACAAAAACATTCGTATTTTGTAGAGCACTCTAAAACAGCACCCCCCCCCCCCCCCCCCCCCCCCCCCCCCCCCCCCCCCCCCCCCCCCCCCCCCCCCCCCCCCCCCCCCCCCCCCCCCCCCCCCCCCCCCCCCACCCCCCCCCCCCCCCCCCCCCCCCCCCCCCCCCCCCCCCCCCCCCCCCCCCCCCCCCCCTTTGCACGGATCCCACCAAGCTTGCAAAGACGATTTTCGAGAAGATGGTCTAACTAACAGCGTAGTAAGCTCATGTTTAGTAGGTTTTTGAACTTGATGTACAAGGCATTCATCAGCCCTGCTGATGTTGTCGGTTTTTTTTCATTGAGATTACACGCCTCCGTTTGCGCCACCTTTCCCCCCTGTCGACGATGCTGTTTGTTCGTTGACCCTGAACGGGGGGGGGGCAAGACGTCATGATTATTGATGAGGAAAAATGTCTCGTACCCGGGTTCCGCTGCTTCCTCTTCCTAAAATACAGGAACCATTTTTTTTTGCCTTTAATGAAGCCATTGCACAGCAGTGAGAGCTTGCGGTCCGGGTAGGCCAGTGCCTTCCAACCAACAAGTTCTCTGCTGCGGAGTCTATCTTGTCGCCTATCCGCGGATAGCACCCCAACCACGCGGTATATATATGCTGTGTTGAGCTTGTCCAGAAGCCTTGAACCGAGCAATCTCTCTTTCCCAATTCCCATTGAAGATGTGGCGCCTGGGACGGATCGTTCCCCGTAATATGGCCGCGATCTGGTGTTACCCGGTACATAGTATGACTGCATGTAAACACAGAGTTTGTATCGTATGCAATATCTGTTGGATAGAGCACCACGAAGGGCACTGGTCGTGTTGAACGTCGTCGGCAGAATGTTACCATGTACAGCGAAGACAAAACCCGGGCTGCACTGCAGCTTTTGCTTTACCAGCCACCGCTTTGCGCTCAAGGGGACGCTTGTACCCTCGGGAATGCGTCATCAAGTACCCGCGCTCGGTCAGTTGGGCAGCATGTACACACGAATCGAACGCAGGGAGGGTTTTTCAACCATGACTGTTATTTCGTACCTGGTAGTTATAGAACAATAATATTATAGTCGACGCTAATATTCAATACTTCCGAGCAGTTTAGACCTTTATCGCACTTTGCTGGGCTCAATAACTTGCTACCGAGCATGAAAACGTATTTTTGCATGCCGCAGCATCTTCCACGATGACTACTGAGGCGATAGAGCATCCGCGTGGAAAACAGCAATTATAGTTCATTTAAGCCATTTCTTCGTCTGGGATGTGTAGTCGTTGTGCAACGAAACATTATTTTTTTTTCACTTTTTGGCGAGATTTCGCGCTACCCACTTCGAGTTCACGGTAACAACTCGTGAGTCGCTTGTGGCTGCCGCCAACTACTACCGTTGACCGCACCAGACACCTACACACGCCCTATCATGAGCATTGCTTCATATCGCGGGCTGCAGTTTCCTGTGAGGAGCGTGAGCTGTCCGCAAGTAATGTGCAAGCGTTTCGTAGGGGGTTGCTTTTGGTCTCATTTTTTGCACCCCAAATCTCAACCAACTTCGCCCACAGTGACAGCAGCTAAGTCGAGGTCCAGGCCTCTGTGGAGAACCTGCGGGAGATCGATCTCGAGACACAAGCTTCTGTGACGAACATGTTTCAAGTCACTGACACTCTCTGGTCAGCACGAACCAGCCGAAGTTCAAAACGCAGCGTCTTTAAAAAGCTATTTTTTTTCTGTTCCGATAAAGCATCTAAATATTAGATAGACCGGATACCCGACTCTGGGTTGCCAGCGTGACCTTGGGAAGAGGCACACGAAACGGTGCATGGCGACGGCAAACTGATCGATATAAGCGCCACAAATTTTATTCTCACACGAAATACCGGACGTGCAAGCTGATTGTTTTTTTCACCGGCGTAACCTAGGCTGATAACTCCGTTACTTCTGCAGCCCGATTTCTGGCGCAGTTCGCTGGCCGACCGTGTTACGTATCGCCGTATGGTTCTGCCAATCAATCATAATACCTTCAACTGGTTATACCAGGTTAGACATACTAGACACACTTATTATTAGGCTGGCGTTCACCTCTCGCGTGGCTTTCTCAAATGGGGTACACGGCTACTCCCGCCACCTGTCATCACTAGTTATTTGACTTGGTAGGTGGTCCGCGAGCCTATGAAGATCAATTTCGTGAGTTCAAGTCTCACCGAGTGCATGCTCATAGGGACTTTTTCTTGCATAAAATTGATTAGTGGAAAGCGCGAGAGCGTTAGTTAGCTGTACATTCGATGAAAATCGACGAGCAGTGGGAATGCTGAACCCTATGCGCGATAAAAACTAAAGGCACGTACCGGGGGGGAGAAGGGAAGACACCTGTGACCACGGCTTGTCCAGAAGATCGTCGAGGGTAAAACCTCCTACGAGTGGGCTAGAAAGTAAAAGTGATGATGAAAAAAAAAAAAAAAAAAAAAAATGAGCATTTTCTGTTCACACGAACATACAGCAGTATGTGTGATTTGTGTACAAGTTGTGACTCAGCTTACGTTGTGACTCAGCGTCTTCTTGTGGGATCACAATGCGACATTGCTGTTCTCAGCTGTCGGTGATTTGCCACTCATCACACGACACATACCTTGTATATTATCATAGGATAGTGCTTCCCACTGTTGGTAAAACTATTTAATATTACGGGGAACATAGTAACCAGGACCAAATATTGTTGATAAAAAGGGTAAGTATATAGGTTTTTATGTATACCATAGTTTCTACCATATATGGACCCCCGTGATATCATATAGTATACTTACAGTTTATGTTTTGGTGTTTGATACTGTTGCATTGAATATATACCAAGTAGTTGATATCAGTACAAGAATTTCGCTCAAAGCACCACCACTCTGGACTAAGATACATACAGCAGTATATGACTCTCCGATAAGAAAGAATGTCCCTCATGACCTTCTCCTTGTTTACAGTAACAAGTAAATGTTGCTTCACATCTCGGTCCCCAGCGACACGCAAGTGGTACCATATACATCTATTGGCCTAGGAGAGTCTGGCACGAACGGCAGTTCGACTCCAAGAAGACTCGGCAAAAACAACGGTATTATACCTGACCGGACCTTTTTGGACCCTGTGGGTCTAAAGTAGTAGCAGTGGCGTTGGAGCACTGTATGCAAGCAACTCAGCGCCGGCACAGGATAGCGGTGCCGGATGTTTGATGAAGTATGGGCAAAGCCTGACAGGTTGCATCGTCTCTGTGGCAGTCGAAACCGCACGGGAACCACAACCGACTCTGGAGTGAACTTCGAGAGATACAGTGTTTGTTATGGTAAGTGCACCGAGGGCGAGATCCTCTTCTTTCTGCTTTCTTTCTGGCTCTGCTTGCTGTTTCAAGAGCAATCATCTGTATTATCCAACTTGCAGTAGGCTACACATTTAATCTGGGCCTGGAACAAAAACAGCAGCAGCAGCAAACGTTGTTGCTGTGGTGCCATAACAAACGGGCTCACATTCCCAAGCAACCGATGGTGTATGGTGTACCAGCAGTTGTGCCTCGATGTGGGGTGATGTGAATGTCTCATTTCAGTCCTGTGTACCTTTCTAAACGATCCAAGCAAAAACAAAAGTGCCAGGGTGTCCAAAAACCTTACACCCTTACTGTAGGAGGCAAGGTGAATGTCGGGGTGCATATTCCCTGCGGCGATATAGGTCCTCACAGTAGATTATATACGACATACACGTTGATATTACGCACGTATACTACATACCATAATATACGCCCAAGCAAAGAAACACACGCTATCACCTGACGAAGCGTTCTACGATAGAGTCTCACCCTACAATGTTTGCGGCTCCTCGCTTGACCTTAAGAAGCTCCATACCTCACCCCAAAAATGACTTAAGCAGAAATCAAATAGCATCAGGACGAATAATCCCACGGCCCGAGTATAGGAAAACGTCATTTTTAGAATCAAGATTGATTGAAATCCGGACGATTTTTTTTGGCTTGAGGAATCCCGTCATTTAGAAAAAAAAATACCGGAAATGTGCTACCTCTATCGTGTAGAACGCGTGTGGGGGAAAACATTGGAAAAACTCAACGCGAAAAAAGAGAGAAGAGAACGAACACGAAAAATATTTTAACCGTCTCATCGTCGCCACAAGATCCAGACATACCTTTTTTTTTCATGTGCCGAGTATTTGTTTCGATCTGTATGTGACTGGGTACCCGAATACGTGTGTCTGAAGAAATTAGTACCCGGCAATTTCTGAAAAACTTCCAGGTACCCGTGCGCAACGGGTACCGGCGGGGTACAATTCTAGCCTCAAGTACATACACCAGCGAAATTGCCTTCGGGCGTCAAATTTACAGTAGTAGTAGCGTGCAGGACACGCTTTCTAAGCAACGAACGAACGTAGACTGAGACTGACCACAAACTATAAGAATCCGACCGAAGAAAGAGTTTATTGAGGAATGCTACGATGCGCCCAGTGTTTTTTTTGCACCTCGCTTTAAGAGCTCTATATATATCACCAAAAAACGGATTTAAGAAGACCCTACGCGTCAGTGCGAAGGTGTTACCTACAGACCACCTATAGGGGCAAATATCGGTCGATTATCCAGCCAGGGTTATCGTTAATTACCCAGCCCGGGGAATCCTTATAACACCCCTCCCACCCCCTTTGTACGATGGGATCTTAGGAACCAAACGAAAGAAAACGGCCGTACTGTGACCTTCTCGCTTTGTTTCAAATATCGGGAAACCAGATAAATAGTACCTGTGTTTAGGGACGCACGCGCAAGCATTTGAGTTCGTCGAACCTTGTCCTGCCGGCGGCGCCAAATGTGAAAGTGTTATACCAGTAGTACATGCTGAGCTCTAGGGGTAGAAGTCCGGTCGATCAACCGGTGAAAGGGTAATCCTTATCACACAAAATTCGATAGGCAGCCCCATGCCCTCGTACGAGGTTCATGTTTGAACAGCGATGCAACCAAAAAACGAAACTGGGCATTTCATCATCTGAGAAGCTCCATGAAAAAACGCGATATTTCACCCAAAAGGGCTGTCCCTATCGTGCCTATTACGGGGGACCATAGTAAATAGGACAAAATATTGTTAGTAAAAATATGGAAATATGTAGGTTTTTGTGTGTACCGCAGGTCCTATTGACTATGGCCCCCCGATATAGAACAAGTCTACCATACTGTGTAGGCCCATACCCTTCCGAAACGATGAAACCAAGCCTCGGCAACGTCGTCTCTGTTTCTTGCGTGCAATTGGACAAGACTATTAATACGGGGGTCCATAGTTAAGAGGACCTATGGTGTACATAAAAACCTATATATTTACGTACTCTTAATACCAAATATTTAGTTCTATTTACTATGGTCCCCCGTAATAATAACTGGAATTGTTTGGCACGTTTTCATAAACATGCTTGCGTTTGCTTTTTTGAGTTCATTATAACCACCCGCCTCGCGCTCATCGAGTCTAGGGCGATTAATTGTCGATTTTATGATCTTTGCTTTCTTTGCGTTCTTTGGTTTCTTTGGTTTATTTCTTGCTTGTCGTGCCACACTTTTTTTCTCGGAAAAAGAAGAAAAAACCTCGGGAAAACAAAAAAAAGTTGGTTTTGTTTTTTGAGCTGTTTGGCAGGCTCTCTTTCCTTTTTTGTCACCTGTTCGTTGAAGTTGGTGTGGCTTCCAACCCCCGCAACACACAGCTGGCCTAAGCTCGGAGCAACGAGTAGTAGCACATCCTCGATATACCGGCCGTCCCCGGTAAAGCGATCTAAACCGGGTGGAAGTGCCCCAAGTTCTGGCGTCGCGAGTTCTGTGGGGGTAGTGGTGGAGGTGGCGGTCGAGGAGGGTCCTGGACGATCGTGGGGGGAGAGCCTCAAATTGGAGACCCGCTCTGCCCCTGCCTGGCGTAAAGGTCCTACGGAGGATTCATCCTTTGCGAAGTCAAGAAGAAAGCCAACCCCACGTACGGAGTGTGCGACACGCGCAAGATCGGCGATCCGGACACCTGTCAGGAGGTCTACAGCATCAGTGAGCGCCATTGGGGCACCGGGGAGAACACCAGGCTCTGTGGTTTCTGCGAGGGGGACACTGGAGGATCCCCATCGATCGATTGATATGTTCAAATCGACAAGTTTGTCTCTGTCTTATTTTCACCTGTATATAATATCCTGCCTTGCGCTCAGCGAGTCTACGACGATCTTTCGTCACTTCTACGTACGATGTTTGCTTCATTTGCTCCCAAAAACTAACCTTGAGGTAAACGTCTCAACACCAAATAACGGATTGAAAATCGCACAATCATTTCAACATTAAAAATACGACACTAAATTTAAAATTGAAGCGAATCCGACAAAAACTATGAAAATGCCAAATATGGATGCTTAAAACTGGGCTTTAAATCGAAATCCCGTCAAAACTGAGCGAGATAGCTGATTGAAAACTAATTTCAAGATATATTACCGAAAATAATATCCGAAAAAAAAAAACGAAAAATGAAATCTAAATAATCGACTCGGGATCCAAATCCCGTCAAAACTGGGCGTAATAGCTACGACTATACTCTACTTTCAAGACGATTTCCAGTCCCGTTATTTTCAAGGGTGAGCATTCAGCGGTGAGACAGGCTCTGTTTGGTTGAAGTTGGTGAGGCTTGCTTGTTCACCGCAACAACAACACAGCACGTGCAAGCTCGGAGCAATGAGTAGCATGCTCGCGATTTACCGTTCTTCCCCGCTACAAGGTGATCCAACTCGGGTGTCCCAGCTTATGGCAGGGCGATTTCTGGAAGTGGTAGTGGAGGTGTGGCGGTGGAGGGGCGCTCTGGACGGTTGTTGGGGAAGAGCCTAAAAAAAGAAGTTCGTAGGGTGTTATACTCATACATGTGGCGTCCGAGTTGCTTTCTCCTGAAGTATGGCGGCGGGACTCTTGGTATTGTCAAGCCGCCAGATTGCAAGTATATATACAATCATAAAACAACAAACAATCATAAACCTCTGTCCGCTTTGCTATATTTGGTGTACTTTTTCTTCCTGAGCTAGCGTAGCGGGCCGCAAATGCCGCCCGCGGAGCGAAACGCCTTGTAGTACCTAGAACATTTCAGCCGATAAAGTTCAGCGGAAACGGAAACCTTCGACAAACAAACGTCGAACACTCAAACTACTCAACATTAGGCCACTTATGGGCCCACAAGAGTCAGAAATAACTTACAGGTACTGTAGTGCATACCAGGTGCGAACTGAACATAGATAAGATAAACCCGGAGATCGATACAGATAACGCCAAGACAAGTACCCTTTTTGCTACCTCGAGTTTGCACGAGCACGGGACGCAAGACAAAACAGTGTACAGTAGGTCACGTTGCGACAAGACATATCGGTATGTGTCAGGTATCTTTATTTGACCTGTCCTCCATATCTGACTTCAACACTTCAACACTTAAACATGCATCAGCTACGAGGTACTCTGTTTGTAGAGCTGTACACAATGAGTTTCGCAAGTACAAATTGGGGCAACGGGTGGTGATACAACAAAGCGACGGCGTGCCGTACATGTAACGGTTGCATAGACCACGTTGAAGTACGAGAACATGACTGTTTGCCAGGTACAATAATGAAGCACGAGAGGCGCGAAGACTGCTTAGAACTTATGTGCCCGGCAGTTTTCGCTTTCGATTGTGGGTGCTTGTTTGTGGCAGTGTTCCAGGTTCACGGTTACGAAACCACCCGCAAAGCCCTACGATTATTTTCAATGATGCGGGTGGCTCAGCGCCCAGCGCAAAATCGAAACCTGGCTTGCAAACCATGCCCAGTCTGACCACCTTAAGTGGTGAAGAAGTCAAATGATGATTTTTCTGCATGAGCAACTATAAAAGAGGCCGAGATTTCCTCCACGCCGGCGTGTTTTTCGTCTGCAGACACCCATCCTACTCTACCCATCTACGTATTGCTGTTCCGACCAGTGACACTACAGCAACGCGAGGATTATGTGGTAAACCGTCAGTTGCGGTATCACCCTACCTCGCATGTTATTGAATATTGTTCGCTCTTTCGATGGTTAAGCGGACAACCCGCGTGCACCGTCAGGGGTCTGGTCGACCTAGTCTTTTCCGGTTTAGTGCGTTGAGTTAACCATCACACACCTTGCTGCCCTTCGTCGAGTAATTTTTACAATACGTCACCGACGCACTCGGACTGCCGATTTACGGACGTCTTGGCCTTCATTATACCCCGATCGTCCCCAGGCCAGAGCAGACCTGGCACGCGATAGTGTTGAAACCCGCAATGGTCTCTACCCTGAAGACCAGCGAGGAATGTCGTCATTCAGGGAAGAGGCGAGCTACAACAGGGGTTGAATCGTTCGGCACGGCATGATCCCACTAACGGGGCACAACGACTGATACCAATTTAGTCGGAATACGAGTGCAGTCAGTTTTCCTCCATTGTTTCTCGCGACACACTGAGGTCATGGGGTTGTTCGTTTTTGTTTTGTTTTCTAAAGCATTGAAAATCGTTTTTTTTTTTGAGTGAGATAAGTAGCTCCTCATGTGCGGGGCCTTAATTACACCCCAATAGAGTGCAATCGTACCGTAGAAAGCGCCCAACCATTGGTTTATTTTACGTATCGCGAAAGTCCAGACCGCTTCGGAACAAGCTTCACGATGTTGGACGTATTCCCGATCTGCTTTCCCTCTCTTTCTCCCTACACAACCATGTCCGACAGGCTGCCGAACAAGTGGATGCACGGACGCCAGTAAACTTGATGCGTTTCAGAACGACCAGGCTTTGCGCCGACAGCAGATGCACGGCGCAGATGACAACCTCGACATATATCGGCGGCGCAGAGTGGATTCGGTGCTCGCCGCGCGTGACTCAGGCCCGGGACGATGAGTGCCAGGGTTTTACGTAGACGGGAACACGGGCTTGTGCACGACGAGGACAAAGAGGGCACGTCGAGGCGTCCCAGAGACTGGCAGGCCGTACGAACGGGGGAAGGAAATGCGTGGCGTTTGTGGGCGACCATGGCGACGATCACCTGGTAGATGGTTAAGATCCGCCGCCTGTGTAGGATACCCACGAGGTGATGGTCGTGCAATCTCTGTGTTTTCGTCCATTGATGCAAAGTGTTTGTAATGGCACACCACGGTGGGGATGCGTGCAGGGATGCGATGGTTCACGCGTGGCAGCATGCTTGACCCACAACCAACCGACCGGTCGGGACTCTAACTCAATAGGTTCCAGTCGAGCATAGATGAAATATTGTTGCCTTCACGCCCGAGCTTGACCGACACTCACAGCTGGTTTTTGCGAGGCTACACCAAGGAGGCGTTAAGCCGTTTCGCAGAATGTCCGCTTGCGTTTGGGAACGGTGCATTGTCATCTCGTGGGTCATTCGGCTGCACGAGAACCGCAGGGTGCGGGTGTAGGTACATCGACCGAGGGAGCGGGTTGCGACAACGACTGGTCGTGGTAGCATGGGAGGGCTGGAGAGAGTCGTAAACAACGAACACGGAAGGGTAAGACGACATCAACCTTGCGGAGATATCAGGGAGGGTAGCGTCTCATGTCATGCATGGCCGTCGTCGTATTATAACGGATTTTCGCATCCAATGCAATGCCGGCGGGGCGCACGTCTCGTGTTGTGTCCGACCAAGCAGATATTGCTTGGACCAAGCCCCAAGCTCCGTGAGGTGTATAGCGCTACCCAAGAAGGGTGAGCTACACGCTGTAAAGGAATGAATGTGACGCGGGAGAGTGTGCATTGGATGGCAGCGTCGAATAAACTGTTTGGTTTCCTGGTGTGGCCACATCCACGACCAGCAATGGATATACTCTGTGACTGCCGCGTACGTTCCGCGATAGCGGTATACAAAGCAGGGTAAGCTGGAGAATTCCAGCAACGCTTGAGTTTGGTTACCAGGCATAATATCCGCATGCCGAAAACGATGGTCACTTGAAGGTTCAGGAAGAGGTTTAGGCCTTCGACCGCCAAACAAGACTCCGTCGGGTGTGCTCAACTCCCTCTCGCGCTGGTTGCTCATCGTCAGAAACGGTTCGCCATTGCGTGTTTAAGGGTTTCACCCGAGACGTGCTGCATCGACCGAAGTGAACAAGCGCGGACACGCTGGTACTACCACGTACAGCCGAACAAGTAAATAGCTTGAGATGAACCTAGCACTAGATATATCCCCCCTCCGAAAAAAGCATTGATGTTGAGGAAAACTTGGCGGTGTGGGTTTCAACAAGGTATAACGAGCGGCACTTTGTTTTCTGAGCTGTCCTAATCAGTGTGATTTACAGCTAAACACATTGTTGAGTAGTCGACCAGCACGACCGCCTTGATTAGCGAAGGGGTGACGTTTGGGGAAATATGCTCAACATTTATATATAAAATGGGGACATTGCAGAGCCCAGCGGGGCAGTGAGCGCAGTTTTAGGGGAGAGGTATAACAGCGGTGCACTAGTTACCGTGATTGCGGTGTGGAGCAACTGTAAAAAAAACGGTTTTTTGTTTCCGTCACTGTGGCCAACTGATCTGTAACTAATTGAGGTGTTTATTCACAATTTAAGCGGTAGCCTGAACTCATTCGCTTGTTACATCGGGCGTGAATGTCAAGGGCAAATGAAGGGTTACAACCAAGGCGTTTGTCATCAACGTTCCTCGCCCTGATCCGCAGCACGGTTCTAAGACACGTCTGACGAAGAGATCGTGCGAACACACGCGCCAGTACTCGGACGAACAACGCGCGTGTATATATCATTTGGTGGAGGAAAACGCCATCAATAAATCGGGCGATGGCCACTACATCAATATCAGCAGCGTATTGCCCGTCTTTCTGAGCTGTAACACCAGAAACGGTTGATTCGCGGATTAATGTTTGTCTGCAGAAAATGCCACCCGATAACGCAACTGGACCTACTATACACCTGGTAAGTTTGAATACGTATATTCCCTGTACTGAAGAGGTCGTTCGTTCGAGCTGAGAGACATCACGTGCCTGAGACCCGTTGAGTTGCTGCTGAACTGCCTTTCGTTGATGGTCCCTGGAAAAATCCTTCATGTGATAAAACAAGTTCTCGAGACTCTCTCTAGCCGATACTACCGAGGAGAGAGGGCCGATTAAAGTTACCTACGACAAAAAGAAACAGACGTCTACGTAATCTGAAGTTTACTATTACGGCAGGAAGATAGCAAATGAGACCAAATATTGCTAGCAAAAATAGGCAAATGTGTAGCTTTTTGTGTTCACCATAGATCCTATTTACTATGGTGTTCCGTAATGTTAATGGCGTGAAATATACCCAAGGCAAGGAACTCGCTGTAAACGAGGGAAAGCGGGGCGGGGGCGGTGACTATTGGAAGGTTTGAAATGAGAGGGTTGACGATTGAAGCGTGATGATTACGGCTAACTGTACATATCAGACGTTTTACGCTGACAAACAAGGCGTAAAGACACAATTTACTGGTACGGTTTTTCCGGGATCTTGGGAGTGTGTCGCATCTTCCTAAAAGAATGAAAACACAGATCCCGGCACACCAGGCACGAAGTTTCATGTGTTCCATCGGTTAAATGCATGTGTTTGCTCCACGTGTGGCGTTTCCTGATGGAGGAAAGAGCAACTCGACAAGGTCGCCTCACGCATGTAGTAAGACGTGTGACATACAAGTAACAACAGCCAGTATGCCACGAGGCACGCCTTGTAAGGATAAGAGATCGATCTGCAGCGGCACTACGTCAGGCAATACCCAGACAATTGCGTAATGCCTACACCCATACATATTTGTCGAGGCATTCTGGTAAGGATGAGCGATTTTAGATAAAAGCTTACGAATGCATCGCATCGAACACCGTCGTAGAGAAATATCCGCGTCGTGGAGGCCACAAAACCTGCCCCAGCTACCCGAGCTGGATCAATTCGGGGAATCATGCAGTACAGAGAGCGATGCTAGTTTGCTGTCCTGTTGATATCCGTACTGGACCAAAGCGGAACGTGGTAGTAGGAGCAGAATATTTCGACGTACGCTTCGAGGATATGATGTCCAAGATATCCTAGGCCTCGACACAAATGATTGTTGACGTAGTGGCCAAACACGGGCATCACACGTGCATCGGTGGAGAGGTTGGTCCTCATGGTAGTAGCCTACTTGAGAAACAGTCATGAGGTATCAAATGACCCCAAGCTGGCGTAGGCACCAGCTTCATGGGAAACAGCCTTTTTGTCCGCGTCCGCAGAGGCTGCATTGATCGTCGTCGGTGATCTACATGCGTCACTCTGATGTACTCTGGTTCGGAAACCAACACACACGTACAATACTCCTAGAGAGTGTAGGACCTCCAACTCCGCAACACTAATCCATCTTGAATGAAACATAGGCTCTTGCTGTCGTTCTTGCTGATAATCGAGATTTTCGGAAACAATAACCCAAAAAAACGCTCAGGGTCAGGGTTTGTCGATGTCTCTCCCTATAAAAGACGTTGACGGCTATTGTTTTCCCTCAGCGGTTTTTTTTTTTTTCCAGATGCTCAGGGTTACGGGCTGCAAAACAGGGTTTTTACCCTGAGGAAAGAAGCTGCTGAGGGTAATGGTCATGGCACAAAGCACAGGTAGTAAAGGATGCCTGTACCGTCGAACAAGCAGCTTGGGAGTGACACTGACTCGTCGCCATAGCTTAGGGCGACAAGGCGTGCCATCTCCTTGAACCAGTCGTCGTTTAGTTCGTGATTCTGGCGGCGAGGAAGTACAGAGTAGCTTCGGCAATCTCAGAAGGCAAGGAGGTGGAGCATGTATCATCTATCTTTAGAAAAACATAATGAAGACTATCGACCTAGAAACCTTACGCCGCGTGACAGTGAGGAGGGCGGTGATGGCGTAGAAGGTACGCGAGGCGGACGACCACTCGCCAAAGCGTTGCGGCAACCGGGCGCATTAACTTCTCCACCAGTAGGCGAGGCGAAGTGAGCAGGAGCAGCTCGATAAATAGAAGCACATCACGCTGCACACGAAAACGAAGACACGCAACCTCTAGCTGGGTGGCGGCTTGGAGGACAGCGACGACGGTAGAGATCGTGTAATAGTGATGGAGGAGCGGGAGGGGCAGATCGGGGCGAAAGGTGGTGGAACACGCGGCGGTCGACATCACGATGCTCGAAGCTTGCTGTGAAAAGTGGGGACGCTTGAACGCAGGTCTACGCCATTTCTATTCCTTCTCTCACCCTGAGCAATTTTTTACTTGATTTTTTTCCAAATCCTGGAAGTACCAACCATGAGCACCCCACCCTGAGCAAAGTGTTTTTTTTTTTTTTTTTCCCGAAACGCTCTAATAGGGCTCCTGCGCCTTCTGTCAAACAGCAACGAGCGTCAGCTTTTCACGATATAATTTTGATGTTGATGCCAGCCATCCGGAAGAGGCACCCGCTGTTGAATTCCTCCTGGGACCCAAGAGAGAATTCAGGTCCAAAGCGATGACTACATGAACAACCACTGTGCATTTAGGGGCTAATACAACGGTTGACGCACGAGTTAGAATGGTTGATGCAAGGAGTCGTTCGGTACCGGCGCGACATGATCCCACCAATACCTCTTAGATCCCCGCGGTGTCCGTAGAGGGTTCATAGCTCTCACCACGTGTTTGTGAATTCGATATATCGGAGGTCACAAAGGGTGAACATCACTCACCAGTGCGTAGTTCCGTACGAAGAACATCAACGTCCCTGCCTGTAGTTGAGACCAACAACCACCCATGTGTAGCGCTAGGTCGACTGTGCCTCTGTACTCGCCTGTTCGAAACCGCAGCGGTCCTCTGAACGTTTTGTTACACGAGGACAGTCTTTCTACGCTAGCCGCTGTCGCACGGGACCGCAGGACTGTCATTCGAGATTCCGCGCCACAGGACGACAGCCCAACGTGCCCGGTTTTTGCAGCTGCACCCTCGTTAGCATTGACAGCCCTATGTCATCGTCGCCCCCAAGGATAAGTAAAAAAATAACGTCTGCTACCTGTCAAGTCCATCAGCATCAGACGGGGTGACAGCCAGCAACAGACTGAGAGGTTGTCAAGGATCCTTAGGAAGGGTAAAGCCTCCGCTCTGACGCGTGTTCGGTCACACGTTGCAGATGTTTTCACACTCTTTTGTTCCTTCCGGCACCCTCACATCTCATGGGCCGGTCTACCCGGCATTGCAAATCATATAACTCACTAAACCGCGAAGGAAACGAGTGAAAGTCGTAAAGCGCGGGAGCTCTTCTGCGAGCAAAGACGAACCATAAAAAGTACGAGCAGCAAGAACAGAAACATGTAAGAAGATCATGTTACGTATAGAGAGACAGGTCACACCGCAGGGAAATACCAGGCGACCGCCGTGGGTGAGAGTTTACGCTACCTTTGAAAGACTCGCGAGGAAGCGCGCATACCGGGACCTGCGATGAACACGACGCTGCCCGCAGTCTCATTCTACCTTGTACTTAATCTCTCAAGTCCCACAAATCCCATTTAGAGCAGTCTTGCACCCCCCATCCTCCTTACCCATGTTTCCGCAAACGTACAGGCGGTCTCCCTAAGATGAACATAACACTACGTCAGTTTTCAGGTGGTCTGGAATCATTACGTTAGGCATGTCACCCTCCCACGACCGCTGTCTATATGTGACATATGAATACGATACTCCCTTATTCGTATTATTATCAATCATCTCTTGTAGGCTCTTTCTGGCAATCGCGATTTAATCTCATCCTGGCGTACATTTACTCGATGTGCAGTTTGCATGCATCTACTCTCATTTTTCAAATGTACGAGTTTGGTACTTATTTCGTACCATTATCCATCATAATTTTTACTTTCTTCATATATATAGTATATCTCTCCCTTCCTCGCGTAGGTATGCTCAATATGAACCATGTATGTGCCTCTCTCACCGTCCTGGTTGCTTAAGTAACTATCTCATTCCGCCATTTTACATCTTTGTGGAATACTGTCAACTTCTTCCCGCACGAGTCACGTGCTCTTTTCTTCATTGAGTGCCCCCACCCCTGAACGTTGGCGCTCTTGCCCTTCTTGTTCGACGTGTTGCCATGACAGGCGTCGAGGCTCTACGCTAGAAATCCTAGCATGCAAACTACAGCAGAAGATACCGGAATATGTAGACTTCAGCAAAAGATAAATAGAGATGTCCCATCACACTCGAAAACGACTAACATATTTTCAGATTTCAGATGGTCTGAAATCAATACGTCAGGCATATAACCCTCCCATAACCTATTCTTGAATATGATACTCCCTTATTCGTATTATTATCAATCATATCTTGTAGGTTCTTGGCGATCGCAATTTCATGTCATCCTGGCGTACATTCTCTCGATGTGCAGTTTGCATGCATGCATCTACTCTCCTTTTTCTGATGTACGAGTTTGATACTTCTTTCTTACCATTATCCACCATACATATGTTATTTTCTTGATAGATATAGTATACCTCTCCCTTCCTATCGTTGGTATGCTCAATATAAATAATGCATGTGCCTCCCTCCCGGTCCTGGTTGCTCATGTAGCTTCCTCATCCCGCTATTTTACATCTTTGTGGAATACTGTCAACTTCTTCCCTCACAAGTCACGTGCTCTTTTCTTCACTGAGCGCCCCACCCCTGAACGTTAGCGCCGACACCCTTTCTCGTTCAACGTTTTGCGATGACAAGCGTCGAGGCTCTAAGCTAGAAATACTAGCATGTAGACTACAACATAATACACCGAAATATGTAGACTTCAGCAGAAGATAAATAGATATGTCCCATCATACTCGGAAACGTCTAATTTCTCCTTGGACACTGAACGAAATATATAACGTACATATCGTACCTTTGTTAGGTCATAGTTGCCAAGTCTCAACCGTATACACCGGGTGAGTCGTCGTACACTCCGGGGGAATATCCCCGCCCGATCGAGATCCGGGCTCCGCACCCACGAACTTATGTCTCAAAGGACAAACCCCCGGTGACGCGGCAACTAGACCCTTTGCGTGCGCACAGCAAATACTGAAAACACCGAATACTGGACCTTTCGGAGGCGTAACGGCAAACGTACTATGCGCGTGACACATCCTTTCTCTGACCCGGCCAGTTTACCGAGTACCCTACTTGCTACGGAATAACAGATATAAACGGGCAGTGCTGTTAAACCGCTACAAAACTACGGTCGCCCAACAGAAATGAGAGAAGGATACGTCCAGTTTCGTACTTGCTTGTGAGACACTACCGCGTAAATTCCATCGTAGATGCACGAAGCAATGTTTGTTTGCGGCCACATTGAGTTGATGAATCCGTCCGTTGCGCACCGCCCAAATCCTTGCTCGTTCGTGTCATGGGTCTTGGGCGTTGACCCCCCGACGACCAGTCGAGGTAGAAAGCGATAAGAACCGGTTGCGTGAGTGCCCCAAGGGGAGCACGGAGTCTGCTGGTTGGCTAGGCAACACCGCAACCGAACGGCAAATTCCCCGCACGCGCTGAAGTCCAGCCTGATGATTTGTCTGGGTGCTTGAGCGTGACGGCGTGTGCCTGCACATCTATCGATATCGGGCAGTGTCGAGGATCAAGCGAAGGAGACTATTTCGTTTACGAGCAGCATCGTCTGGGACAGGGGGGGGTGGAGGGAACGTAGGACAAACCTGCCTCGAACCAGTCTCGACGGTGTGCGTGCGTAGATGTATTGCTGGTCGTGTGATATAACGGAGCTAAACCTCCCCACAAAACGCATTAATCAAGGGGGGGGGGGTGTGATGCAACAGGGGTAGCCGTTTGGTTTTCATGAACACTTCCGACGGCCGTGCCTACTCAACTGGGGAACTGGTCCAATATCGTCTCAACACCGTAGTGTTTCAAAAACTGCATTCGGAATAAATATCTACGTAGACTTTGAGATTGTTCGTCAATCATTGCGGTTATTTTTCGCGTTTCTCCCGAAAACCAAAATTGCATTGATGTATAAAGGTCTTCTAGTGTGCAGCTTCAATATACTTAGCCGGTCATTTCTATACGACAATCACACGACTGTGTGAGATACATACTACGGAGAGAGCTCTATAACCATGGTCGTGGTTTATCTCGGGTATCACGGTTCACGTGGATATTCGACTCTTTGTTTCGCGAAGAAAGACACATCGATATCGTTGCCCCACCGCCTGATTTAAGGAACAGTGACACATGTAAGGTTGAGGCACGATATTGACGAAGTCAGTTCAGCTTCCCATCTTTCACGGCGACACTTTGTTACTGGCGGGACTACTGCTGTACCTACAATCAGTGCGGGGTCGTTTGCCTGTTGCGGAAACGGGTGAAAAGGTGGAATTACGGGTGTGGCGCTGCGTGCGTTCATATGTGTGTTCGGAACTCTAAACACCATTCGGGGAGTCTCTGACGTCCTAGGGCGAAGGTGCACGTAAACCTGCGCCACCCAAAGAGCCTGACAGAGGCGTGGCATACACAGGGGCACGCGGGTTAGGCAATTCCACAGAGTGTCCCGCTCAAAAAAAAACTCGACTTTATGCACTGTGTGTAAAATGCCTTTCCTCCATCACTCGATACGCGTCACGGTTCTCACCTTTATTAGATGCCCGTGATGAACTGTTTGAACCTTTTCCCGAGCGGACCGTCCACCTTGTAGTCATCTTCCTGCCCGCGAATGGCTTCAAGACCGGACATGATTTTCTTCCCGTGCTGATCAATTGTCGGCACGGTGGTCTCGCCAATTATTCCTTGCATCGTCTCATCCCGTTCGAGGCCCAAAAACCCGAGGTTCATCTGGAACGTGGTGTGGTCTGGGATATCGAAGGTGTCTGTGGGGTCCCTCTCCGGCAGCTGATGCAGTTGTCCGTGGTTGAGGCGCAGGGTGAGGTTCGGCGTGACAAGCTGGAAAGAGACGTGGTCGGACTGATGAGTGAATAAGCTGTCGTTCTCAACCGCCCTGGATACGTATTCCTCGCATTCGCTCGGGTTTGTCGCGGAGCGGTCCTCTGCAATCCAGCGGTCCATGGTCGGAATCTCTGAAAGACGGCGCCCTGCTTGAGCGGGAAGGAGCTCGGCGTCGCGAACTTTACGTTGCCAGTACCG
The DNA here is from genome assembly GCA_031763025.1 of Macrocystis pyrifera. NCBI lineage: Eukaryota > Phaeophyceae > Laminariales > Laminariaceae > Macrocystis > Macrocystis pyrifera. The sequence goes on along the minus strand of JASSKH010000020.1, from coordinate 2,481,056 downwards.
TTCGAAGCCAAATGGTCGGCACTCTCCAGGTATGTTAGCCGCCACGAAAGAGACGCCGGGTCCCAGGTCCTTCTCTCCGGGGCTAGTCACGCTTTCACCGTCCAGAAGCACCGTCAAGGCACCATCACCGATGCATGGCTGGCCATCCGCAGGGCAGCTCGTGTCGAGAATGCTTGGATTCATGACAAAGATGATGATGCTGTGCCCAACTCCGTTTTTATCCTCGGTTTGGACGCCGATGCCAGTGATGTACGTCACCCCGGGAAGGTCGAATATCGGTGCGGTGACCCTCATGTTCACTTGGTCTGTGCCCCACGCTGAGAGCAGCGCGTACCAGCTGTTCGACTGCCCGGTGAAGTCAAACTTCTGCCCCGCTAGTCCAACGAGATGGGGGTCTCCATGGACGCTGGCGTCCAGGCCTGAAACAAGAAGAACAGCATTCCAAAAAGCCGGCATTATATAGTTTGCGTTCGGTACCGGTTATATATTACTACGTCAACGTCATCGTGGTGAGCGCTATAAACCCGAACGTCTCGCATGGATGGGCCTTCAGGTGATGTATGTCAAACATACCAGGTATGGCATTTTCCGAGCGACAACAGGACGTATTTTGAATGGACGCAGTACACACTTTTGTTTGTGTTCGTTCTTCCAGGAAGAAGCACGATCAATTCTTGTTTCGTCTACTTAGGCGTCGAGGGTGACGGAGGAGCGAGCTCGCGAGCACACTTCTTCGACCGTTAGCTGCCATTTCATGTCGGCAATACAGACGTGAGAACCCGTACGCGGAAACGCATAAAACAATTGCTGATGCGGCCATGAATGTGGACCACATGTTTTCAATCCGCTCATTCCTGAATGTATTGAGCGATGCCCTCACCTGGGCACGTGTCCGCGCAATTGTCAGCAACCCATAGACACATCTTTGCCGCAGATATGATGCCGTAACCCGCAGCTGGCCCAAACGTCTCCGGCGCCCCACCGGGGTCGGATGTAGCATCGATGGTGTACTCATAGTCGGTCAACATCTCCATCATATCCTCATAGGTTACCACCTGACCCGTTTAATGATGCCGGCGGTGAGAATACATGGAACATAGTCGGCGTCAGGAAGTTTTTGAAAGCAACTGTTGCGTTGGCCACTCGAACAATCTTGACAATTAACAGCTCGGCAGTGACGGCTTGGCGATTTGAACGCACAACGCATGTCATACAGGACCGCAAGAATCGTGCTTCGTCCTCGTAACAAACAACAGACCGTAACTTGAAGTCTCAAACATATTTTATGATCCCGAGTAAATTTACAGTTTTCCACCGTATTCAAGACTCCACGCTTGACCGAGGTAACCGCGTTACCCTGGGGAAGCATGCTGCCCTGATGATCGCCGCTATGGCTGCAGCGACTGGCGCGGAAGCAGAGGTTCCGAACACGACCTCAATTCCTGCGTTCCGAGATACCCGAGGAAAACGGCGAACCAGAAGCGAGAGCGTCAAAGGAATGAGGGAATTCCATGGGTTTGAGGACGCGATGTGGGCGATCTTCATGTCCACAAAGTGCCACCGGGGACATGAACAACCATGGCTTGTCCGGTGATATGAAAGGAAAATTACAGTATAAATTCCGAGGAGGGACTTCGCACATTCAAGGCAGAGGTCATACCGAGCAACGTGAATACCTAGCGAGATCGTATTCTCGAAACTTTAACAAGCCTGTGTCGGCACGGCCTATAAAACCTCTAGACGACTTATTGTCCTGAAGCGACGCTCATGAATCACGAGACACAAGTTCGCGTTTTGTTTTCGTTGTTGTTTCAGTCTAGCGTTGTTCCGGTGTCAATTGTCCTACGCCTTTTCAGAATGGATGTAGAGCGTGTTCATTCAGCTTGTTGTGAACTTTCAAGCCTTCCACAAAGCAACTTCACAACAACCCGCATCGACGAACCTGGCGTAGACGTTCCAAGACCATCAGCGGCAGTCGTCACAGGATGGTTTCGCTCAGCCAAACCCTGGCCGTTGTCCACGAGGCACGGCCCGCGGGAAGAATAAGAATTCACCAATGCAGGTTCAGGGTCGGCAAACTCACCATCGTCGCCTGTTGCACGTCTCTGAGGGAGTGGGGGCAAAGGTTGGAGATGGACGTGTGTATCAACTCACGGCGTGACAGCAGTCTCGTTGACTATAGTGACACATGGTTTCACGAGAGGCCGAAATCATTTGCGGACAACGCTTCAAACTGTTTCCCCTCCGTGAAGTAAATAATTATAGCCAGTGGGAATTGTAGCGCGCGGCCGGGATGAGTCCTATACTTCCTGCCAATCGTTAGCTGAACGAACGCTCTTCCATGGAACACCGTACAATGCAACAAACATGTGACGTGCGGGCATCGCTATCAATTGGCACCGAAGAGCGACGACTGACGAACGTAATGCTTTTACTAAAGTACAGAATCAAACATTCAGTGGCCTGCGCAGGTCGCACATACTTCAGGACACTCACATGAGATATGGACCCCACGCTCAACGCGTTCGTAGCGCACGCGTGCCCAAACATGGAACCAGATGTAGCCCCTTCGATTGCACCGCTCGCAGATATCAACTGCATGTTCAATGCTCCGAAGGGTTCGCTGCCGCTCTGATGAATCGATAGAAAATACTGCTCCACACGACCACCCAGGAACCATCGATGAGGGAGGTACGGGCTAAAATCAGTTTCACCCCACACCAACGAGGTTCACGATTTACGATGTTTTGAGGTTCAGTGCCGCGAGACAGAGCAACAAGGTTAACATGTCATATATAAATATCTGAAGAGCTTGCAAATTGTCCTGCCGTGTTTTCTCCCACAAACTATACATGACTGGAAGTATACAGTCAGGAACAGAGTGTTTCTGAACTTTAAATAAAAAACGCAATCCCTTGCAAAGCACGTCGCTCTACGGGTGAAACTATCACCTTTCGAACGTGACATATAGCTTGGGGCTACGCACACATTTACTCGACGAGTTGAAGGTGAACATGCTGGGCGGCACGCAAAGCCTGATTCCGCCGCCGTGTGAATTGGTTTGACGGGGAGGCATACGACTTGCACAGCAAACAACATATCACTTCTGTGTGGTGGTAGACGATGTCTACATCTAGAACCGCGGTACCGATGGTAGTCATGAACGACCGAAATGTTCCGGCCGATACCAATACATTCTTCACCGATGTTACAAGCGGTCCATCGGAATGGGATACACCGAGAACGTGTAAGAATTGACGAGCATACGTCGCTAAGTTCCAATCTAGAGTTGGGCAGTCTCATCGATAGCAAGCCTGAGACTTCTTGAAACCTTAACCCTACCACGAACTCATTGACCGATTGTATGTATACGCCCCATCTCGCGACAAGCCCGAAGCACGATTCGCCTGTACACTTCGAGGTATTATGTTGTCGACGACCCGTGGTTCGGGCACCATTACCTGATTGTCGGGTAGAACTACACCTACTGTCGCCATCCCCGGGACCTGTTGGTAGCGGGCAGAACAGGACAGACGGACGCGAACGACGGCGGTTGTTTCATGGAGGGCACTAGTGTAGATGAGCACAACATAGTTCGCGGAAAATTCGCCGCCTTGTAAGGTTAGTCATTAATAACAGACCAAAGGGAAGAACCAGAGGCTGTGCGAGGTTGCGCTGCCATATCACCGCGAAAAAAATGATTTCTAGTCTCTGCGTTGAAACCGGGTAGGCGTTGTGCGATAGAGGTTCACCCTATGATTCCTGAAGCTCCTCACTTGACCTTAAGGAGCCATACCTCACCCGAAAACTGTCTTCAACAGAGATCGAATAGCATCCCGATGAATAAATCCATGGCCCAAGTATACGCAGACGTCATTTATTTTAACAAGATTGGCATTCAAACGATTTTGGGTTGAGGAACCCCGTCATACAGAAAACGGTTTAGCGGATTTGTGCTAACTCTTTCGTAGAACGCGTCCGGTGTGTACTCTGTGGCACTGATCTGAACTTATTCGCGGAACCATTTTGTTTTAGGGCTTTCTGCTCGGGGAAGTACGCTCATCTACTCCAATGCGTAATGTTCAGGCAAAATGAGGGCGCAGAAGATCGTTGGTGCACAGTGCACCCCGCCTTAGGAATGACTACGCCCGAATTTCATCCTTGCCGGAGCGTTTCCGTCAATTCTATGGAACGCAGAAACCGATACTTACAGAGTCCACCATTCCCAAGTTTGAATATTCGTTTTCACCAGTAAGTTCCCATAGACCAAGTGTCATTCCTCGAGCAGTTCCTTCATCCTCGTCCCATTTCAGCGACAGGGAAAACCTGAATCTCAGCGTTACTTCGAGGAAAAACCTGCCAAAGCGTGAGAAAGGACAACAAGAAACAGCGTCTCTCTAATTAATCAGCATCGTCGAGAGGGGAAGTCACACAATGACGTGTGATACCAGGCTAATTCGTTTTACGCCACCCACAACGAGTTACGCCATCAAGACGTGAGGTAAAGCTATACCCTCCGGCGTCATAGTATCATACTGGTGTGCACCTATAACAGGAAATTGATGAACACACGCATTAGCCTATAGGATGGTTGGGGCTGTATTGTGTTCAGAAAGAATCACACGAGACGTAAGGTCTTCAACCGGATGATGTGGTGCCCGGTTGGTGCCTGACTCAATCACACGATTGACAACGAGAAATCCTAAATTGACGAGACACAGCTGCAATGGTGCGTAGATAACCACCTCAATGAGCGATGTCGATTGAAACCGTTACCTTGATGTGGTCAAATCCGTTCGATCAAAAACGTGTGCACCGACTCCATTGACGCAAGGAGATGCGGTAGCATTTGGAAACAACTCTTCCTGGCATTCGAAGTCCTGCACGGAAATGCGGGATGACGAAATACAATTTGGGCAGCGTTGGAGCGCGTACGTGGACGTCAAGTCAAAGTCACCACATGTTAAACAGACAACGACGACATCATGACCGTAACCCCTCGGCGGCGGACGCTGTGAACCTGATGAGCATCATTTTGTAGGACTGGATACGGATAGCTCAAGTGTGACTAAGAGCATGTACTGGCACCGCAATAGTTGTTTTTTGTACAGTGTGCACGGGCTTGACCCTGGTACCTCATGACGGCTGGTATTTCAGGTTATTTGTCTTGATCAGATCTACACAATACGACGATCATGTATTGGCGACGGAATAGTTTTGTTTTGTCCAGTGTGCACGGGCTTGATCCTGGTACCTCACGACGGTTGGTCCCGATTGCAGGTTATTTGTCTTGATCAGATGTAAACAATAGGACGAGTTTGGGCCACACGAAAGCGCATGTATGTCGTAGGATAATACAGAGAAGAACGGACAACGTATAGTGTGATACGAGGCTTGGGACGATATTGCACACTACTGCACACAGCCTACAGTGAGTAGCACGAAAGGATGTAACAACGGTACATTCTGAAACCCATAGCTTGAAGTACGCCAAAATCAATCGCGGCTTGAAATTAATACATACAGTTGCTCATGCAGGTACATCAGTGTTAAATATGTAAGGAGTATGACAATACTCATATTCTCCCGCGAAAACTCTGAAAACCATTAAAAAACGGCGCGACTCAGGGAGGTATTATTATCAAAATATATTCGTCCCAAAGCCACAGCTTTTCCACAACGGTCTTCCCAAATGTAACATATAAACTGCGAAGTGTTCTGTACTTTTTTTTGTCTGTTGAAAATCCCAATTTGTGACACAACGCCACCGTATCACGATTTGCTAAATTTTAGAAGTAAACTAATGCGAAGAACCCGCGATATAGTCACCGTCCTCCTAAGGTAAGCGTTGTTCGAGGTTTTCTCCATCTAGACCACAATTGACCCTCAGAAGGCTTTTGTGCCTCGCCTCTCGATGTACTTGCTTCAGCCGCGCGTCCGAGTTCTTCCTGGAATGGAAGCAGGCACAACCTCCACATCGGCAGCGGTGACAACAGTAGGTGTGCTCGACTCGGCCAAAGGCCAGGGTTCGAACGACCGAGTCTAGAGCAACAGAGCCCCAACTCTCAGTGGTCAATGCGTCGCCCATTGTGCTCACGATACATCTCTCTGCCCTTCTTTCTTTGTCTGCCCTGTCTCGCCAATGTGCGCGCTCTCTGTGCTTTTCGCCGTGTAGTTTGATACGTTTCAGGTACGTCACGACTTACTGTAGGAAGATGGTAAATCGTCAAAGTACTGGCCACTCCAGCATCTCCTTCGACCAGAACTGAAATACTGACGATACAGTACGTGCTGGACCAATGCCCAGCTCTACCCAAACATGGTATGTGCGAGAAGCTGTGGCAAGGCTTGGCGGTGGCTTGCACGATGCACCACACATTTATTCAAAACTTACCGACACAAAGCGGCGTCCAGTTCCGGAGTTTCCCGCGGCGGCAAAGTACAACGTGTTATGGTCTTGAGTTGCTGCGTCGACTGCATTGGCAATAACCCCGTCACGGAAGCTTGGCCTGGTAGGACGGCACAGAATCGCGGTCAGACTCGGAATCCCCGCATGTGCTCCAACGACGCATGCGCGTGCTACGAGAAAATCAGTAGAACGTTTCGGCCAAACGTTGTAGACCTGAACCAACTCTTCAACTAGATATCTAGCAAGCATAGTTGGGAACCACAACTGTGTTTGCAATGTTTGACATATTTCAGGTTTCTTCGTTTTCATGCCTACGTCATGCTACTCTTCGTCGGTGTAAGGGGGCAAGCGCAACATTTCATATACGGTGGTTGAGCGAGATGTACACCGTTTGAAGTGTAGGAGCTCGGAAATACTTGATTCACCCGTACATTGGCACCCGCCCACTCGCTTCTGATCGAACCGGCGTAAACCCATCGTCATTTTGCTTCGTTCGTTCTAAAGGTTTAGAAAACGAAATGAAACAAAAATGGTACCAGGATAGTAAAACACCGCGACATAGACAACTACGGTAGGTAGACTAGTGAGCAACGCGCTCGCCTAAAACCGTATACGTACTCGAATGTATATGTAACAGCATCGACGATCACGTCGCACTGCGCCGTATCGGCCAAGAAGGGGATATCATCAGCGAATGCCTGAGGAGAAACACGAAGAGCGGTCAACATATTGGGTGGCCAAATTAGTAGCATTCGTGGATTCGCACATATGCATGTGTGCATGCCCGTGGAACCTCCTGAATGTGATCGTACGTTCATTGATAAGCAGTCACATGTACGAGGTACAACATTTCAACAAGCTTCTTATCGTGTCCATATTTTTAGGGAAGCTGGAAGAAGACACACCTGTGGTACAACATACTGGCACGAGATTTTGGATTTTTTTTCAACGCATGATGCTACATGCATTGGACACATACACTATTTTCGCGCACGAGGTGGAAGAGAGCCGAGGGAGCTGATCGTGTCACGAGATCCATGTTTGATTCGGTTTAGCGAGGAAATAGTGCCGACGAAACGCAGGAATCCCGACTCGGCCAGCGGCACAACCGTATACACACGACTTATCTGGTTCGCGCCCCAACTACACAGGGTTTTGGTGACTGAGAAGCCCAACAGCCTGTGACCTACAAGGTGTCAAGAAGGCCAGCGATGTGCTAACTTCCGGCGTGCACAAGAACCGATTTACGACTAAAATCACGGAAGCGCAGGCAAAACCTTGGAGAACAATCATTCAAAATCTCTGTACATGGGGCGCCATTCGACGTACGTCGGAGAGCGACACAAACCTACGGCTGGACCTTCGTCTCCTAGATATCGTGAAAGGGACAGGGAAGACCTTGCGTTGTTAACGCGGGTGTCACAGAAGTTGCGACTGCTATACTACTGCTGCAGTAGCGAGGAGAAGTAACGGTAAACACAAGAATACGACGGGGAAAAGTGCACGCACTGGATTCGCTGGTGGGGTACAAAAGCAAAGAATCATTCAAAAACAATTACGGATATTTTAATGGCACAAACATACACATCCTTGAACCCAACTTCGAGTTTCGTTTTTAATTTCGAGTGCCGATTGTTTCGAGTTCCTTGTTTTCCATGTTAGATTGTTGTGCTCTTCAGTTTGTGGAATGAGGACTTAATTGGTGCGAATGCAACACAAAGGCTATACTCGTAGTTATTGTACACTTGGTTGTGGATTTTTGGGAATTCGGTTCTGGGGTTTAGCGGTATACGACAGCAGCAAACAAGTATTTTGTATGTTAGGGGTTGGAGGATCACTTGGAATAGTGTTGTCGAGCACGTGCTAGTAGGCGGTTCAGCAGCATATACATACAACTTGCATCACGAGTATCAAGTATGTGATTCGCAACGTTAACTAGAGGTTGCAGAATTAATGATGCACATAAACAACAATAAAGAGCTTTTCCGCCCTTTGTGGCTCTTGTTCAAGCTCAATCCCTTACTACACCTGGCGAGAATGACATATTTTGATCAGCGGCCGTTTTGGGTGCGACCCCAGAATACTTATTTTCAGTCACCTGGCGGACATCATGTCTTTTCAGGTTTCCGATTTTCAGTTGGCTTTGTTAGAAGTGGTCACGTACTCGACCCAGGGAATCATGTGTAACGGTATAGGGAAGTTCCACGCAGGAAATATGCGTGTTTCTTCGTTGAGTATTCAACGGGGTGTGACGTAAGTCCACCACCTTTACTTTAGCTTGTCACCTTTCGTCTATTTGTCATGTTTTACGTGCATAACGTATTTAGCCTGCGGGGCTTCTACATCACGAGTGCCCGTATATGAACCGACTAAGGCTCGGCCCATCATGTCAGAGTGCAGCGGACGCGCTAGCGTTTATATTGTGTTTGTTAGTTAGTTAGTTTGTTTGTTTTTGTTGTGGACGAGGGTCGCAGAGGAGGCTGCGTCGTGGTTTACACCTGGATAAGGGAGCGAAAGAGAGAGAGAGAATTAGAGAAGGTCGGCAAGAGCCTGGGGAGCAACACGCGGACGATGCAAAGGCAGTTGCCCTGTGAGGCAGAGCTGAATGCTCTTGCAAGCCAGTGGATTATCACGGCGGGAGGGATTCCCCGAACGTGAGAGATAAGTCAGATAGTACACACGGCGAACAAGTCAGAACAATGGAGAATAACACGCGTGCGACGAAGAGGTAGTTGCCCAGTGAGGCTCAACTTCCGGCTCTACCGATCCTGCGGATCATCGCCGACGCGGCAGGGATTTCCCCGCGTACGAGAGGGAGCGCGCCAGAGGGTACGCCTGAGCAAGGGCACCTGCTTGATCGGCAGGAGCCGTCTCCTTCGAAACCATACGAGGCAACACGAGGGGTTATTGCACATCGGAGCAAGTACAGCATCACTCCTAGGAGGAGTGGTCTAGCAAATATGATGCAGAAATCATCGACGAGGAGTAGGGGACCCCCGCGGTGATGGAGGATGTGTACTTGGTCGAGTACGGGCACAGGGAGAAGTAGAGCAAGGCGGGAAAGGGGCATTGGAGGGTGAAAATCGCATGGCTTGCGGAGGGCCGCAAAGCAGGCTCCGTCGGAGGCCAACACCAACGCCGAAGGACAAGAAGATCGAGAAGCCGGCAACTTGATGGAAAATCTCGGGTTGTTGTTGTTGTTGTTGTTATATTTGGATGATATTGGTTTCAAGCACCGAACGCGTCTCGTTTTTATATGTGCCGACATTTTGATATATGACACGTTTGTTATTGTCAGTGGTAACAAATGGTGAATTATGTCTCCCCGTACTAAGCACAGTAGACAAACGTTTTTTTGTAGGATTTAAACTATGGAATGGGAACGATGATGAGAAGAGAGACTAGATATGCGAAGGGCAAGCAGAGCTTAGGCCACGCCATAGCTATGCAGACCATGTTTACACCTTAGGTAAGATTAGTCAAGGTAGGAAGCACGCGGGACTAACAACGTCCTGTTTCTTTCTAGATGTGCAGAAATCCTTCGACACACTATGGAGAAACGGATTGTGAAAAAAACTGTGGCAAACAGGAACCAGACAAAAGGTGTGGAGAATGATGAAAAAAATGATGAAAGTGTGAGAAGTGCTTTGATGCTGGACGGGGAAATATCGAAGTATGGTGATATTTCACAAACAGTTGCACAGGGATGTACGTTGACACTTAACCTATTCAAGATATATATATATATTAACGAACTGATAGTATGAGTTGAGGAAGCAACGCAGGGAGTCACGGTAGGGGAAGATACGGTGTCGGGATTGATGTTTGCAGATGACTTCGTGGGGATATCAGAAACACCTGAAGGATGACAGAAACACGTACAGAAGGCACTAGAATACACCAGGAAATGGAGGGTGACGGCGAATGTCGAGAATTGCGCAATAGCTGTTTGTAGCGAAGATAAGGTACACCCGCTAAATTTCAGTTGGAAGTGAGGAGAAGATGAATTGCCGATCGTCGACCAGCATACATACCTTGGCGTAGAGATCTCAAAACACTGCTCAAGGGATACACATGTAGCAAAAAGAATACAGAAGGGTAAAACACACGTAGACAAGATGGACGCGATCCTAACAGACTCGCACCTTGACACTAGGATTAAAATATGTATGCTGATGAATTTGATAGTACCAAGGCTAGAATATGAAGGAGAAGCATGGGAAGCGAACGCAAAACTCGTACCACAGTTGGAAACAGTACAAATGACCTAAAATACTATGGAGGGATACCGCTTCTAAAAGGACGCTTGCACCCAGGCGTCTCCTGATTCCCGAGTTTTCAGTCAAATCTCTAGACGTTTTATTGGAACATACAAATAGCTACCTTAGCACGCTGCGTTTAAACCTTCGACTGGTTCATGCTCACCGGAGAGCGACGGTGACATGTTAGAGTTCCATGAAAGCAGCTTATCTTTCTCTATAACTTAATCCCCCGCAAGTTCTCAACAGAGATGTACACCTCGATTAAGAGGTGCTCCAGTGGTCGAAATTGGGATGCACAATACGACACAAAAAGCACCCCCCAACTGAACGTTTGCGCTTCATTTGAGGACAGCTACAGTTCTTCACAGGAAACTACGGCCCGCGAAGTTGAGGGATGTTCATGATGGGGTCTATGAGGGCGCTGGTTACGCCAGATGGCATTCGTGCACCTCAAGAACGGAGTGTTTTCGTGTGTTCGAAATTGCGAGCGAGTAGCAAAAAATGTTCGCATAAACGCTACATTGTTTCATTTCACGCAAGGTAGCATAGCGCAATGACTACATCACTGACAATGAATGACCTTTATTAGACGAGCGCTGTTCTCCAGGTGGATGATATCTCTCTTACGGAGTTGTCGTCGAAGATGCTTGTGGGCGAACACCTACGTTCCCATGATGGGCAGTACGATATTGGGCCCAACAAAGTGCAAAAATGGGAAAAAACAACTCAAGATTCTCGTATACATGAGTCAACAACTCTACAACCCTGAAATACGGATCTAAGTTGCAAATCCCACAGTCTTACTCCAAGTCGTATGTATATGTTGCCGCGATCCCTACGCGCAGGCACTTAGCGACGCATTCCTGAACGTGCCAGCGTCCCCTAAGCACAGTAGGTACCACATTTTGTATTTTTTCGCACGATATCATGAGAGCCATAGTGGAGAAAGAAGACAAAATACGCTAAGGCCAAGCAGGGCTTAGGCCAAACCGGAGCTGCGTAGACCATGTGCGCACCCTAGGTAAGATAATTTAAGGTAGGAATAACGTAGGGCTAACATTGTACCGTTTTTCTGTATGTACAAAATGGCTACGACACAGTATGGCGAAATGGATTGTGGGAAAAGCTGTGGGAAATATGAATCAGAGGACATATGTGGAGAATGATGAAAACGAAGACAGAATGTGCGAGAAGTGCTGTGATGCTGGACGGGGAAGTATTGATGTATGTTGATATGTATAAGGATTTGCACAGGGATGTACGTGATCACATAATATATTAAAATTAAATATCAACGACCTAAAATGAGCAGTCAAAGCAGCACATGCCGGAGTCACGGTGGGGGTAGATACAGTGTCGGCATTGATGTTTGCGAGTGACTTCGTGGGAATATCAGAAACACCCGAAGGATTGCTGAAAAAGAAAGAGAACGCGTTAAATCACACTTGAAAGTAGAGGGCGACGACCAACGTAAAGCGTTGCGCAAAAATAGTAGTAAGTAACGAAGTTTACGTGAACCCGGTAACCTTGGATTGGATGTAGGAATATGAAATGCCGTTCGTAGACCAGTATACCTACCTCGGCGTAAATATCTCAAAAGACTTGTCTGCCGATGTTAAAGGTAGTAGGAAAGAGTAAAGCACACATAGCCAAGATGGATGCGATCCTAACAGACTCGCACCTTGACACTGTGACAGTACCTAAGCTAGGACATGCAGGAGAGGTATGGGAAACGAACGTGAAGCTCGTAAACCAGTTAGAAACATTACAGATGACAGCAGATAAAACAATGCCAAGATGCTCAGGTACGATGAGTATTACAGTATTCAGAGCAGAACTGGGAATGCATTGAGACAAATAGAAACATGTAGAAAGTTGAAATGGCAATACTTCGTACGAAATAGATAACATACGAATAAAGAGGTTGTCAGCCATAGTTGAGCGAGCTGTATGAGAGAAGGTAAAAAGATATAGGTCTAGCTAGAGTAAGGTGGAAAGGTGTAGTTGACAAGGTATGTAAGGACACAAAAGGAAATCAAGAAACGACGATTACCGCAGAGAAGTTCGGCAGGTACAGCGTAGAAGTAAAAGAAAGGATAGAAAGAAGGGAGAGGCTAATGTTGAAAAACAAGCTGAAATCGGAGAAAAAACTTGAACGTATGCGGGGGAACAGGCGGCGGTATATAAATCAAACGTATTTGAACTGTCCCATGAATTCGCGAAAACGCTGAAACCGTGGTTTTGTGTAGGTCACCTGGACCTGCCAGAAAGAAGACATATGTGTACCAGTAGCCGGGAGAGGGAAGAAGTAGATCCACAAATGTACCCGTGTGGCGAACCCATGGAGACTGGAACTCACACAGTAGGATAATGTGAAATGTACGATGAGGAACGAAATGTATGAGAAGAGAGGGTGGGGGAAAGAATCGAATATGACATCGAGGAGTTTTCTACACTAGATAGCAGAGACAAAATGACCGCTATCCAAGGAAAACGACAATGGCAACATGCGGCGAAACAGGAAGGGGGTAAGACTAGCAAAACGTTTCTATGGAGTATATGAAAAAAGGCAAGGAGCGCCCAAACATTAGAGGTGCCTGTATCACGAGTAGGAACGGTGCTCCGTCTCCGGAAACATGCGTGAATAATGTTCAAAACAACTAAGGCAAACAACAAATGAGTAGCCCCCCCGATTGCCCGCTGAAGTTGACCTGTCTATGAGTAGATCCGAGGTAGTATGTAGGGTGTGCAATGAGGGTCAGAGGTAGCTTGCCAACCCACATTCATGCTAATCACACTGCCCGATGGACGCACCGATAGCCTGCTGTCGCGCGCTGACGAGTGAAGCTATGCTGTGCCATTTCTTGGCGTTGACAGTTTGAACACGACAGGACGGGGAGATTCATTCTTGCCGTATACTTGGGGGTCCGAGTTGATGATGCTCGGTTTTTTACTTTTAGAACTAACACATGCGTTTCAGTTTTTGACGGTGCAGTAGAGTTCTCAATGCTGTAGATAAATCGGTTTCTGGAAATATTATCCATACAAAGCGGGAAAACAATGCACGCTTCTGCTTGGCTCGCCTGATCCCAACCGGACCTGATCCCACCTGGATGTGCCCCTATCTTGCACCTTGCTCACACCCACAAGGTAAAACAAATAATATAAGCCCTCTGCAGGAACCGAGAAAGTCCGTAAGGGCGAAGCGCGAACCGTAAACGGTCACAAAGCATCGAACGATAAAAAATCGTCGGATGCAAACAAAAAAAACAAAAAATTCTCAACCCCGGAGTTAAACCTGGCCTCGACATCATGGTGCTGGGCACCGTGGACCGCTGAGCTATATCACACTCCACCGCATATGGATATTTTTGGAATATTATTAATATTTACACAATAGTGAAACTAGCTCGATTGGGGCTACCTGGCAGAAAATTCAAGAACTTTCAATACAAGTCTTGACAAACATTGCCCCACGTACAAATGCTGTGCCCAAATTTCGATGATTTGGGAGCACTGTGGCATATCCATAAGTCTAGGTGGAGGCCTATTCTGTTGAGATAGCGCGGAAGGCCAATATGCAGAAAATCAATAGCTGATGTGATGAGCTCTCCTTGGTCACACCCCACCCGTTTGGTAGGCACGAAACAGCAGAGCACGCAGACCTTGCGTGTCAGAATAGCGCCCCCGACTTGGGTTCGGGTAGGACACATAGATGCGAGACTAACCCGGAGAAACGGGTATTGGGGGGGGGGGATACTATCTTCCGCAGCCTTGATGTCGTTAAATCAATGGTTTGAAAGTATTTACATTAAACCGTTTGTTTTGGGCTTTCCAGTGGCTTACATTGGGATTGGGCTGTTGTTCTCTTTTTAAATGGGTTCAATTTTTTTTCATAGATTGATGTTATAAATATCTCGGCTGTTCTTCATGTCTTAAGTTGGCGTTACAGGGTAAATTTCACAACGCTAGGAAATTTCTCCGTATAATGAGAGGTCGCCATTTTCTTTCATGGGTGTTTCGTGTTGTACGTGACCTATGACGTGTTTTGGACGGGTCCGTTCAAGATCAGTGATCGCGGGCATCGTAGACGTTATTTCGAGCCTATTTATCAATATCCCACGTCAATTGATGTGGTATTCTGTTGAGGCTCTGTCGAAAATACTTTATTGTATGCTTTGGATTAGATGAGACATCCTGCCCCGGCCCGGGTCTCACTCGTATTGTGTCATCCCCTAGGGTTTACTTCGCACTGCTGGTCTGATCAAGAGTTGTCCCGGTCACAGGTACGCCCAGTTATAACAGTGTCGCGAGCAAGGGAGGTGTTGGAAAAATTTACGAGAAATCTTGACGTGCTTGAAGCATACCGCCGCCCATTCACAGAGAGGCAGACAAAGTGAAGAGGGTTAGGGTTGCCAGAATGCAAACAGTTGAGTAAATCTTGTGTAATTTCATGGAAACCTCGGACATCGCCGACACACTATCTTGACCACGCAAGCCCGTTTGCACGAGCTATTTCGTTTCTACGTGCCATTCCCACTTGCCTGTTCTCCTAAGTTGGCCGTATTGAATTTATAGGTCGCGCCACTTGCGATGTCGAAAGCAATCTCGATCATTGCGGACCCTTTCACAACAAAACACGCGCCAGCCAACATTCGCCGCCGAGGTTATGAAGTCGGTTACGTCAAAAACATTTTAGTTAATGCATGCAGAGTTCGCGTGGTTTCGATATAGGTCATATCAGGTTATATTCAAAGTCATTGCTACAGAATATCGGTCAAGGAGTATGTCTGGGCCGGGGTCCAGGTAGGGTACCATCGCATCTCCTACATGGGGGCGACGGCCTGGACCCACAGGGTTCAAAGGTTCGTGTGCGCACATGGCTTCTTCCCATCAGAGGACACTTACTCACGCCTTGGTGCTTCACCAAAATATTGGTGGGATAACGGCAGATATATGTATGTTGGCGAGCTTGTTATCATGCGCTGACATCCACAACTACATTCGTCCTAATATTTACACACTGCGTTCATTGAGTCGTGGTCGTCGTATTATATCCGGGGATGACCTGCACGTTGAACCGATCCACGGATGAGATACGTACCCTGCGTTCACAGACCAAAACAATATTTACGGTACGTCGCCCGAGGCATAATGGAAACTGACAGGTTACGCAGGTGCTCGCATTGAAGTTTGGGCTATACTATGAACACTGTGTAGTCGGAGCATCGAGTGCATTTGGTACCGCCAATATTGAGAGTAATGTAGTACGAGCTACCACAATACCACGAGTACTGCGGGAAGAAGTAGAAGTGAATGTCCAAATAGCGGACAGGGTGAGCAGTCCAAAGCCCCGGGCCCACGCAGAATTTGCAATCCGAAAGCCCGCAACCCTTAACAGCACTCTGGGCTTCCAGAGTATTCAACGCGGCAGCACTGCATCATTCGAGTGCAAACGTCCCGAGTACAAACGATAGCCGCCGTACCCCGCAATGTCGAACCCTATTTACACCGCTGGGGATGCAGCTAACGGGGTGAATGCCTAATGTTTTGCAAGTACAACACGTGTAGACACTACGAACACCTGAAATACTTCCGAGTACACAAACTATGAACAGTAGTATAGGATCCCAAATACAGGAACATCAGGCGGTAATAAGGAATATTGAAGCTCAATCTGCTTCACGAAAAATGTATTTCTACAGTATAAAAACCCGGAAATACTGACAGCACAGCAGAATCCGCAGCGCAGAGGCCCGAATTGCTGAGTACTTGCAGCACCCGTATTGACTTGTCACGAGTTACGGGATCGCAAAACCTCCAGTGTGTCCCCCTCGAACTACTCGTACCCATGTATTCTCTAGTATGTTTGGATCATCGGTATAAAGTTGCATGTGCGAGCATAGGTCATGCAATTCAACACGTCGTCGCTGCCCCTACCACAAGACTACGTTTCTACATTTTCGTGTAGCATTCTAGACCGCCCAGCAAAGCACCCCCACTCCGCTTGTACGACAAAGCTCAAACGGGGCACTAGCAGTAAAGGCTGCAACGTCCAAAGGCGAGCAGGGCCAGGAATAACCCACAATTACCGACGTTAACGCCGGGGAAGGGGGGGTGGCAACCCAGTACCGTCCAGTTTTCATTAAACGTTTTCACTGTGCGACGGCAACGACATGACCACCTCACTTGTGAGAGGCCGCGTTTCTTGAGGTAGCAGGAGAAGAGATCAAGGGTTTTGTCAAACTATGTCTAGAGAACGAACGAGTTGCGCGTGACAGTTATATCACGATTACACCTAACGGGTAACTCCGCCTACGTGATATGGACGTACCTCTGTCGCTACCCTCGGTACCAGGATTTTCCTGAAAAAAGCAAAAAGGGAAAATCGAGAACGATTACGGAGCGGAATTTTATCAGATGGCACCAAGATGTGTTGAGTTCAGTACCACGGTTTGGAGTTCTGTCTGGACAACATCACAGCTAGAGTAAAACAAATTTTACCTTCCACACACTAGAGTCGTTTGTATACTCTCGTTAGGCACGTTCTCTCGCGGAAAGTGAAAGGAACACAACCTGTATGATGCAACCAACATACGCGTCAAATATAGCCATGGAACAACTTGATGCGTGTTACATTCAGGGCGCACAGTATGAAATGGATTTACCTTCCAGTTTGGAACGTTCTACTTTGCGTTTCAATCAAGGTGCGATTGTGTTGAAATGTTACACCCGAAAGATGACGAAATATCCGGTATGATGAAGATATGAATGCACATCACCCGTAAACTGGTGGGTACATGTAGGGCTCTCCTAACGTGTTAAAGCGTTTCCGAGTTTACGATTTTTGACAGCCCGGACAAGCTGGGCCTGGATCGTCCCGCCACACCGTATACCGCCGCTAATCCTAGCTTTTTTTCCGATATGCATTGTCCAGATATTTCCGAGCATAAATATTCCTGATCGGTATCATTCAGCTCACGTTGTAGGGCGGCATCCAAGTATTCTGTATAACTTACAGCAGGTTTGCTGTTACGGGGGTCCATAGTTACTAGGACCTATGGTAAGCATAAAAACCTATTATTTTACAATTTTTCGCTAACAATGTTTCGTCCTATTTACTATGGTCCCTGTAATAGTACTGCGCATTTCCTTGGCAGCACCTCTGGCGAGTGACGATGTAAATAATTTGGACCCTACTTGCGCAAGCATGCACATCCATATAGCATCACCTTAATGACCTCGACATCCGGGAGGTCCCCAGATTCTTGAAGGGCAGCGGCCCCCCCCTGGTTGTCGAAACTGCTGCTCATAACACAAATCGTCTGGTCTTCGCCTGTCACTCTACCGCACGAAAGCTCCTGGAGTCCTTGGATTAGCTCGTCGACCTAGGCGTGAGAGCATGCAGAGATTGGAATTCGAGGTGGCACCAGGCGGGGAATTTCAGGAGAATTTTATGGATGTGCATGTGAATTATAGCGGTTGTTTGACCGACTAAGAACCCGTACGTTGAACAAGACGCCATTGTACGCATTCGTTTGAGGAACAGATTGGCGATTCCTAACCCCCAGCAACTCCTAATTATTTCAACAAGGGATATTCGCTACTGTCCATGCCATCCTGGAAATCACGTGCCTTGTGAGCTACACCAGCCTCGCTCGTAGTGGTCTGTAGGCGCCTGACGTTTGCCGAGGGGAACTCCAGTGAATCTTCCATCGGAAGCACGCGTGCTGCCGTGGTGACCTCTTGATCGTTACAAATGACTGCATGGCACAAAAAAACATCGGAAGCGAACCAAGAACTGACCCCAAGCTTATGTTGACAGGAATTTGGACAACGTGACGTATGTACTTGCATGTGGTGTTCTTTCAAGCTCAGCATATTCGTGACGAATTTCACGACCGATGAATTGACAATAACAGCATAGCCGGTGGAACTCTCGTTCCTCTCTGTGGATGGGAGCAGTGGTCGTGCAGACACGGTTTTGTTGGAAATACATCCAGCATCCACGCGATATACATATACTATTTTTGTTTGAATGGACAGTACTCACGGCACAATTGCATTTATGTTGCGCTACTGCTTGCTTGCGGAAAAACCGCGATAACCATGAAAGCACATAGACCGGAAAGAATATCATTCACGCATGCCTGACGCCTTTGCATGAAGATCCAAGTGCAGCTTTCGCGCGGTTATTCTGGCGCGTTCACATACGACCGCTGCTTGTTGAGGTGGGGGGAGTGACCTCTAGAATATTGCGAGTACACGTATGGCGGGCCTCAATTTCCTTGCCTTCGAGGTCTTCCGCACCCTCGCATACAAGCGTCGCTGAGTGTTCAGTCTCGCTCACAATCTCTCCGGGAGCTTCGCTGAAAACGTTCGAGTTCCAGTCCTTCGTTCATTGGGGATGAAGGGCGGCCGACAGGGAAGAGATACATTTTTCGGAATTGACTTCATTCACTTCGTGGAGGGGCTTGGGTTTGTCAAAAACTCGTTGTTGCACCACGTGTACTGTTATCCCCCTCGCACATGATACATCTTCAACGGGATTTGGTAGGAATGTCTCTGCGCTCAACCCTGCCGATGCTGAGCATCTAGCGGTAGCTACAGCACGAGGACGAAACGTTGATCTGACCGGGCAGGGTGACTCCAAGATCAATCACCACGAGGCAGTATTGTGTATGCGACTGAAACCACAGTACAACACAAGTTCTGAACGCTAAGCACATGAGCCAAATAGGTACTAAAGTGTTCAAGTTGGCGGGCGAGACTCTTGTGCTGCCGATACGTACAAATTCTTGCTCGCTTTTCAACTTTGCACGTACCTTGTGAGTGATTAGCTCAACCAGTCCCATGTCTGGCTGTAGCATGCAGTTGTCGTACACATGTTTGGCATCGGCGTCCTTGGCTGACCCTTCAGCTTTCATGAAGGCCCACATATCCAAAGAAAGCTTCTGGTGACAAGGCTCGTTTTCTGATGCCCACGCAGACCTGTTGTCATACAAGAGACGTGCTGAACAACATTTCGTACCCGTCGATTTCTTAATAATTATTTTGATCCGTGGTAGAAATTTTCTGTAGTATCTTGCCGACGAATGCATCCGAAACCGTTGCCGTAAGACGGACAACTGGGTACTACAAGATTTTGTGGGGCACATGTATCCGCAGCGTGTTGGTCTTGTGGAGATGGGTCAACATTTTGTACACTTTTTCAAATAATCCCTGCTATTGGTTCCTCTATTTCTCTCCTGCAACTTGATCAAGACCTTCGCCTAGGGCCACCTGGTCAACACGTATGTCGCTCATGCCGAGCTGGGGCATTTTTGTCTGAATCGCGACGCAAGCGTTTGCCTCGTATTCCTTGACGTGTATTGTCACATACCGGGAATGGCCGAGATATAATGCGCGTCATGCGATGAAAAACAAGGCAAACACTACTAGAGGGTGCACGTTGACCTTCGCATGTGTAATTTAATGGACACCACTCATGCGGAAGGCGGGAAAGGGCGTACGAAACACAGGCGCACGGAGGCACAGGAGAAGGCGAAACACAAACTCTGGCCAGGATACATTACAGGGTTCTGTGTAGCGGCCGTCCGACAAACCTACTCGGCCCGATGTTCGTGCACTGTGTCGACAGGGAACTGGCACAACTGGCACTGGAAACTTGATGCGGTAGGCGAGTCACGGGTAACCATTTAGTTGTCGACCGCACTTAGAGCCCCTCGGCCGAGTGACGCATCAATGGTTTTGCAGCCTTAAGCTTCGATTAACTCTGTTCGTTTGAAAATACTCCCCGACATGATGTGGTTTGTCACGTTTCGACAACAACCTGTGCTCAATCCCCATTCGGTGTAAGGTACATACCTACCTAGTCGCCCGAGTGGCGTAGACGTCGCGGTGTAGACAGGGCATAGCCCCCATGAGGTAACACCAGTCGCTAGGTGACATTTTGCTGAACACTATGTTTGTGCGTGTCGTCAACTGCAACTGCACTGATGGGCCACGTACGTCAGCGATGTCGGGGAAACAGTATTCACGTGGGGGGAGAGATCTACCCGTTTCGCTGTTGACAGGTTCGCTACTCCATCGCCGTTGTGTACGAAAGCGTTTTCTTCCAGCCCAACTTACTAAAGCCAAGGTTTCACCAGGACGCAGAGCATTCGCAAAGGCCATCACGCGTGTTGAGGGGGTTAAAAAAGAAAGTGGTTGCACCTCACGGAGAAGTAGGTTGTAGAGTTGCATGATGATTCGCCGATCTCCAGTTGTCCAGAAGCACGTTTCGTCCCAAAGAGGAGGACTAAGAAGGCTCCCGCATAAGATGCAATAGCCAAATTCATCGCTTCCCCGGGTCTTGGGACGCCGCGGGATCAGGTGACACCTATTGTACACCCTCCGCAGTGCATGTCAATTGAGTATGGAGGTTCAACGATGGCCACATTGGGGAAAAGGGAGCGGGAAACGTAAATTCGTTCAGTGTGAAATAAACATTATATGTGCACATGAGGCAACCAGCAGTTTAACCACACCGCTTCCAATTCCCTGAGAGGCCAGTGTCTACGCAGTGTTTGAGAGATAGACCCTACAAAATAGTGCCCAGGTCGTACTTTCAGACTGGCACAAGCATGCCGCTCCAAACTCCTTAGGTGTCCAAATTCCAGGCTGTTTTGAAGAGACATACTCTAGAGATTGACCCATGTGTTCTATGGGCCCATGGCGGCCCGTTACCGTCTCTTCCCCCGACAGATATTTTGCTCATAATTATTCGGTTGGTTTGGGTATTTCGGGCTCAAAACGTTTCGGCGACGAATAAAAACGAAACCCATTAGTCAAACTTTTGACAAGGTCATGCAGAACACGTGTGCAGACGTTTACGGTTCTTCTCGAAAAAAAAACGGGATGGAAGTTGTACTTTTGTGCGGTGTACTTGCGAATTTGTCATCGTCTCGCAATGACTTACAGCAGTGTAAAATCGATTGTGGGCGATAAACATGAGTGAATATTGATCATACGCAGTCAGTCAGATGTCTGTACAAACATGTCTTGAACCACCTGCAAGCCGCTCGTTCTTAAAGCACGATGGAAAACAAATATCCCTACAGAATTTCCTAACTGTTATTGACCTCTTTGAAGATCTGTGATTGGTCCGATGAAAGTTTCGGCGGTAGCGCCAGTCGCAGGCCCTGAATATGTTTTTTTTATGTCACCTACTTCAACACATTGTGGCCGTTAGTATGATATCAGTGGCATCTAAGTTGCTATTGCATGCGGAAGTCCTGGCTGCCGAAACTTGCGCTAATATGTTTAAATCAGCTCGTATTTATCCGATATGTTTGGTGAACAAACGAGCAGATTTGTTTCAATCGAGCGGGCTTCCCAACGTTCCAATCTTTCAGTACACATCCCAGCAAGGTAAGCGTGTCTTCCCTGCCGAACCTAATGTGGTCTGGCTTAGAAATAGAATAACGAGCATTCGTTCCGTTATCTGAACATTCCGCCCGAAATCCTGTGCCAAGCCGAACGATACAGACGCATAGAACATGGGGGGTACGATCGACGCGATATAATCGTATCCATATTTATCCTTTCAAACGTTAGAGCTCGAACCAACATGTGCGAGTTCTCGTACTACATACTGATCAGCTTTGTTCGAAATACTGATGTGCCAGCTGGTGAATATCCTCGAGATAAACCGATCGAGTGAAACGTTATGACGAGTTGGGTTGGTTTTGGTGGTCGTGATGTGTCTACATCTCGATTGTTCGGTACCCAACACTCCCTTCAAGATGGCCGATGCAGTGATGCACCCACTGAGAACAGCATCTCCCGAAGTATTTATAGTGTTCCTTGTGAAACGTACCTTAACCCAACCCCCCTTAAACAATGATCGCTTCGACGAAAGAGGCTATGCACGCATATGTATTCTTAAGGCAACAGTAGCGTTTGTTTCGTAGGTCCCTTACTGATGTCTTTCCAAACAAGGTACGTCATCTTAACTGTTTTTTGAAGTAAGACATAGTATGATGTGCCTATTGGTAGCTAAAGTTGCACTGGGCATGGCCAACCTATACGCGCTCAGTGCCGGAGTTGGTGTTCTTCTCGACTTGCCTGAGGGTGAAGCGTTCCGTGCGAGGTCGAACTAGCGACATTAAAGAAACGGTGGGTGATATACGATGCCATCAATATCTACGGGCTGCTTTGTTTTCCTATACTTCTTGTCCATTCAATGTCGTTGCGTTTTCTTTCTCTTGCTCTTTCCGTCGGTGTGACTCAGATCCGAAGATACATAGTTCGCTCTTCCCAGGCCCCTCACAATGGTACACACTTTGACTTTTAGCAATGCGAATTCTGTCCTTTCTTCCCTTGTCGATTCGTGCCGGGTTGTGCTTATCCACGTCTTAACAGGCGCTCTCGGTAGTTGGCGTGTTTCTCTCTATACAAGACTCCGTACCATGGCGGAAACAGAAACCCGGCACGCTCTTACGGGGGGGCATAATAAATAGGACCTACGGTAAACACAAAAATCTATAATTTTCTTTATGTACTAACGATATCTGATCCCTTTTATTATGGTCTTCCGTAATAGTGATGTCGGAGTTTAACCAGTAGACTACAGGGGTGACTGCACCTAGACCGTGTCCTCGGGAAGCTGTGTGTGAAAAAGGTACGGTAGACACCTTCTTTTTTGCCGACGCAATAGCAGCGTTGCAGCTTTCGGACAAATAATCGAGCAATCGAGTGTGTTCACGACGAAAACGCGAACACGCGATGGAGCCTCTCAACAGAACACGGGCATCGGAACCCCAGACGCCACACTGCCACCCCTTTTACTGGACGGCAGAAAACAAAATGATATTTTCTCCCCTGGCTTTTGTCGTCTCTCACTCTCACACGACAACACAACTTGTTCTATATGT
Organism: Macrocystis pyrifera; assembly: GCA_031763025.1. Taxonomy (NCBI): domain Eukaryota; class Phaeophyceae; order Laminariales; family Laminariaceae; genus Macrocystis; species Macrocystis pyrifera. Next base: position 2,457,468 of record JASSKH010000020.1, on the reverse strand, counting down.
ACTCAAGATACGGCTCTCTGGCGTCTACCTACTTTCAAAGTTCTTGATTTGTTGTTCGTGCATATTTGTGCGCCGAGTTGTGTTTTTTTATACGCGTAGCCGGCGTCCCCGGTGGCTTGGTAGGTGGAGTGCATGCTCGTAGGGATTTGTTCTTGCATAAAAAATTGACAAGCGGGAAGCGCGAGAGCGCGAGTTAGCTACATTCGATGAAAATCGACGAGCAGTGGGAATGCTGAACCCTATGCGCGACAAAACAGAAAAGGCACGTACGGGGGGAGAGAAGGGACGACACCTGTGACCACGGCTTGTCCAGAAGATTGTCGACGGTAAAACCTCCTTCGAGTGGGTTGGAAAGTATAAGTGATGATAATTAAATAAATAAATAAATAAATTGTGAAAAATGCAGTGAGTAACTCTCTTCAAATGTACTCAACGGCACTAACTACGCCGACTGAACACATCTTTTGAGGGCCCAAACACGAATATACTGATTGGTATATATTCTCCAGCACAATAGTAACTGATGAAAATTTGGTAGTACTGAAGCTGATAAAAAACGCAGAAGGCTCCAAGGGAAACTGGCAGTAATTCCCGAATAGTATTTAGAGTAGATGAGTAGTTTGAACCAGCTCGCCACAATCAGTTCAAAGCTGCGTGTGTGCATATTAAGGCGTAGAGATTAACTCCGCCGGGTGGAGCGTCCACGCTCAGAAGTGTTGCGGAGGAATCAAATTATGCATCCTTCATCCCCAGGGTGCACGCTACGGGTAACGGTGTTCAAGTGTTTATGGTTGAGCGTGAGAAATAAAATATTGTGGCAGCATATAACTAGCCATCTCTGAGACAACGATACCTAGGTCTGTAATTGAATACTTGCAGCAGTATGTACTGCTGCCACCGTACGTACGAAACATGTACCGGTCCTGCCCGATCGTCCTCGTTCAAAGCAAAAGCTAGAACCGGGCAAGTACCAATTTCGTCCAGCAACTGCCGCCTCTGCGCGCGCAACGTCTTCCACTCCAAGGGAGCGGCGACGTCACGTTGATGTCGAGCGTGCTCGGCAAGTCGAGAGCATACATCGTGTCAGCTTTCAAGGGACGAACACAAGCTCACCGCAACAGAAACCAGTGGTCGGATTGGGGGTGGGAGTGGTAATATATACGAACTGCTCAGTGAGAGCTCATTTTTCGACAATTTCAGGTGACGATCTATGTCGCACATCCACCGCGTCGTCCTCCTAGATGCCGTCGTGAGAGATAGTGCCTAAGACCCGGCCGAGTGTGGGTTTGTACCGTACGTGACTGCTTCAGTCTGTGTACGCAGCATCTAGACCGCCGTGCCGGAAATATTTGTGATTCTATAGTGGTACCGTTTGTAAAATAATAGTGTAGCCGTGAAACAGACCATACAACGGCTCAGATTTACCGCAACTTCAGCTGTATTGCTTCCCGGTTCGCTTGGTACAAGAATGGTCAGAATTTGGAGCGTACCACGTGCCTTGGAGTGGGCAAAGGTCTGATTGTGTCGGGGCTTTATCTACTTTAACCGTGTAACAACAACAGTCTGGGGATATTATTCGTAATTCAACGATGCGCGTCAGCGTCGAAACTAAGCACGGTGGCTGGGTGGGTATGGGTGGTGTGTTGGTGATTAGATACGTAAGTTGCTGCGTGAGCCGGTTGGTTCAGCTACCACAAACACCATCCACCACCAACATTTCATCCTTAAGCCATGAGCATCAGCCCAAACACACGTGTGGGAGGGGGTTGAGTGCGTGAGCGGAAGCGGGGGTGCCGTTACTGTAGGCCTTTGATGCCGCGCTGGCAACTGAGCGTCTCCTAGTCGCCGGGTTTCCGGATTATGTGATCTCTACACGCTTCGTCGGAACCAGAAAAACATCGCTAGTTTTACACGCTGCGTTTCGAACTTTGACTGGTTTGTGCTTACCAAAGTCGTCACTCGACAGAGATCATCACAGCAGCTTGAGGTTCTCCAGATATTGATCTCCCGCAGGTTCTCAACAGTGGCCAACCTCTCGACTCAGAGTTGTCGCAATGGTTGAAATTGATCGAAATATGACACATGCACAACATGAGAAAAACAAAAGTGAACCTTCGCCCAACTTAACGTTTGCACTTTACTTGCGGACAGCTACGGCATCCCCACCCACAGATAACTACAGACCGCAAAATATATATATATATATATTTCTCGTGGGGTGATTGAGGGCGTCGGGTGAGCCAGACGGCAGTTGTGGGCAGCCGAAAACCTTTCAAGATGAATTTCGGTGTCCTCGAAGTAACGAGCAAGTAGCTAGGAAAACGCTAAAATGTATTTTTTCACGCAAGGGAGCATGGCACAATCGCTACATCACCAACGAAAAAATGCCTTAACAGAAGAACGTCATGTTCTTCAGGCGAAGTATATAGATGAATATATCTTCAAAAGTCGTCGTCGAGAATGCTACGGGAGGCACACCTACGTTCCCATGACGGGTAGTAATGTTTTGGGCCCATAATATGGGCAACAGAAGCTAAAAAGCCCAGGATTCCTGAATACGTGGATCAACTATTCACCAACTTCGAAACACGGATCTTTGTTCCAAAAATCCCTCGCTGTAATTTCGGGTCGTTTGTACATGCCGATGAACCGCCTACGCCCCGGTACGTTACGGCACATTCCAGAGGGTGTTCGTAGCGTCTCGCTAGCAACTGGTGAGTCAATGAGGAGTAGTACCCTACTTGCTTGATCCCAAGAAAGTTGAGGATCTGACAAAGCGCACGCCACCGCGCCTAAGCGCAGCTCCATCGCGGACGTCAGCGAGCGCTGGTGGGTAGGTCGGGGGAATGAAGAGGGCGCGGCCGCTGTTTTTCGTGGTAAGGCGTCGCGTGTTCATCGAAACTCGAGGAGACCTTTAGAAGGCTCTGCCTAGTCTGCCGGTGTTGGGGTTGAAGATGCATAAACGAGCCTAAAAGGCGGGTCGTCCATGGTGGCGAAAGAATATTAAATCGGGGCTTATTTTCGTGACCAAGTTCAATTTAAGGTAGAGAGCATCGCAGTCAGAGCACCAACAATATCGAGATGGCGAACGATGGCAACGGTGAGCACGGGGATATACCCGACCCACGGGACGGGACTCACAGCGGCAGTGAGAGAGGAAATCTTTCCCCGAACCAATCAGTGGCGACCTGCGGAAAACAGTTGCACCAGCGGAATCGCGTTGTATTGTTTTTTCATTTGTTTCCCTTTATGTCCATTGTATTCACGGTGCTGTACAGTGTGCTTCTCTCTCGTTGATACATATCAATGTTGGAACATAACTGAGATACGTACGTGTATGCATGCGGCGTCCGGATTGGTTTCTTGAAGGGAGCATGGAGCTATCGGCCGTTGTATATGAACAGGTGTATGCACTATTGATAGTACGTTATTACCTGCACGTGCTTGCTTCTGTACACCCAGAAAAAACTCGGAACACTGTCTACAGTGGAGCCCGGGCGTGAGGGGACGAGCCTGACGTACAAGTAAGTGGTGCGACCGTAATTTCTCCACTTTAACCACTACCTACTTGTTGGCTAGCTTTCTTGTACTGGGATGGAGTGATTCGATAGCCGGTTTCGGCCCCCGATTGCGTCCAACCTAAAGAAATCACAGCATAGGACGAGGAATTCTGCTGGTACCCGGAGACGACAACCTGCCACCAAGCAACAACGGCGACCAAACGAGACTGGTGTTGGGCTCCACCTTTCGATTAGTGTCGCAGGCTTCGCCTTGGGCGCTGACTCTTAACCAGGGCACTTCCCACGGGTAGAAAACACCCAGGTATCTACTGTTCAAACCATTACAATTAAGTCTCTCAAGTCAACTGTCCGAACTAATCCAGTTAATAAGCAGTATCAAAGATCATTTGTCTAGAAATATTCAATTGCTAGAGAGTCTTTGGTATCACTTATACGGACAGTTATAAAAAAAAGACAACTTCGTGACCCTGCTGTAGGGACAATATCCTAGTACTTGGTCTATTGTGCAATTCAAATCATCTCGTTTACACAACATCGAGGTACACAGCACGCTGCGCCGAACCACGGACCGGTATAACGCCATGAGCACACATTGACAGCACCCAGCACCTCGAATCGTCCCTTCTTCTCCCACAAGAGAAGGCATCGCGTGGCTTTGCGTTCGGCTTTCTCAGAATCGTCCGAACGTTTTTGTTCAAGTCAGCGCTGTCCTTGACGATGATGAGGATGAGGCTCAAGTTCACCAGGGTAGCTCAGCTTGTTGCAGTGTAATTCACTAGGGGGGCGGTGCACTAGGGGACAGAACGTAAGGTTTACGCGTACGGGACCGGTGCACTAGGGGGCAGAACGAAAGGTTTGGGCATACGGGCCTGGTACCTCCCGCGACCGCATCGACCGTCATGAGTCTTTCAAAACACGCAGAAATTACTGAAATACTTAGGGTTAGGGTTAGGGTTAGGTTGGCGTGCTTATTCCTCAAACGTGTGCACTCGTAACCGTCTGTTGTGGTTGGTCAGGTTTGCTTGAGGAGTTGAAACACCGCCTATCTTTTGGTCTCTGCTGAACACCCCCTCGCGCTGAAACTCTGCGGCAATCTCCGTACTCTCTTGTGTGTATCCGTTACTTATTCTTGCTTCTTTTTTATATATAATGTGTATGCCCCGCCTGTCACATCCAGCAGGATGACATATGCCATCGCATTGTCTTTTGCTTGCTACATATGTATCAAAAGGCAAAACACATAAAACAAGACGACGAGGTAAAGAAAATTGAAAATCAGATAGAGGAAAGCAACAGGAAGCTACATACAGAGGCACACAAAGGGGCTAACGGGAAAAAATGAATGGAGGAAAAAAAGAAAAGGAAAAAAAAAAAAAACGGACGACAAAGGACAAAAAGGGGACAAAAAGGGGTTGGGGGAAAGATAATACGAAAGGAAGGTACTCATGCATACAGACAACCAAAGTTTCCGGGTGGCAACATGCTAGTTAGGGTCCCAAAGAAGGGAGCGCATCATGACGATGATGGCCATGCCCAAGCGTCAGTCGTTTGGGCAGACCGCCTGGTAACGGCTAAAGCGGGACAGGTGCATCTGAGTGCGGCAGCCGCTACCGTAGCCCATCCATTCAACTTGAGTGCGGCAGGTGAGTGGAATGTATTTGTCTCTAAAGATTTCGCTGCGCTGCTTACGTGGGCCTCGCACTCAATGAACCCACACATTTAGGACTGCAGTCCCATTTAGGGAGCAGACCATTTAATTTTCAAGCACTTTGTGGGCGAAAACGGGACTGCGGTACTAAAAGAGTATTACGTAGGACCTTCACGGAACTGAAAAATATTCAAAATAAAGACCGAAAAGGATATACGAATTTCGCAATGGTGTCCATACCGGAATAATTTTCGAACTTCGAAACGTTTGTCATTTCGTTAGGTATCATGAAGTGTCAAAAAAGACAACATTTTATGAAAAATGAAGACGGCCACATCGCGGTTCGAACGCACTCTCGAACGTTTTAGGACCGCAGTCTCGTTAAGTTGGCAAACGACTCAAATTTCGAGTATTCGTCCCTATAACGGGACTGCGGTCGTACAAAGGTTAACGTCTAGATAGAAATAAAAACTGGCTACAAAAAAAAAAACTATCGTTCGCAACACGGAAGTCCCGGATTGGGGACAAAACGCCCAAATTCCAAGTGAGTTGTCTCCAAAACGGGACTGTGACTCAAATGGAGTTAACGTTCACACATATTGCATGCATGGAAGTAAAAAATAGGAGAGTAAAATTACTGTCGCCGCTGACACAGCAGTAGAGTATACTCCAGTAACTGCTATCTTTACTCAGGACCTGACTATCGTTATAAAGGTCAGAGTACCTACCAGGTAACAGGACGGAGGCTGCCGGCAGGGCCTAGGTGAGAGGCAGACAGGGAGGGATGGAGAGAGGGAGGGAGCCTCCGCGAGAGTTTGGACGTGATGCGGGTGGAATGGGCGTAGCCGTTTTGAATTAAATCATTCGTGGGTGACCGAGGCTATTGTTGTGGCGCTTTTGGCTTGCAGCACAGCCCTAAAATATTTTTTTCCACTTAAGAAAAGATTTGATGAACAGTTTTTCTCTGGCCTCGGGAGAGCGAATATTGCTGCTCCACGCCGATTAGGATGCTGAAAGTCGACTCTGATAGCTGCGCACACAGGGCACCCTCACTGAAGTTATCCTGTTGATGCACTGCAGGACAATGACGTCTGTCTGTTGTATATGGTTGACTGATGGAGGGCTCTGGCTGAGCATCGATGCGAGTACGAGTAAATAAATAAGAAAACGTCAGGTGTTTTTTTTCGCGTAGTCCACTGCGGTATCACTGCTGTATGCGAATGTTACGGGAGACCATGATAAGTAGGACCATATATTATTAGTTAAAATTCAGTGGATAAATATTTAGGTTTTTATGTTCACCATATGTCCTATTAATTATTAATCCCCGTAATAGTACAGCAGTATAGAATAATACATTTGAAATGAAGAAGGAAAACATATACTCATATAATTTGGTTGAGATACGCGCGAATAATGTGAGGCCAATTCTTATGCAGTCGGATTTCAATCAGTGGAAATTGTGCGATCGGCATGTTCGCACGAGCTTTTGGCTTAAAAAAGGACGAATCTGCTGTTTCTCGCGTCGCAATGAGTTGGACTTTTCTCCAAGACCTATCTAGAGTTGTTTGCCGCTTTTCCAGGTGCCCTGATGCATCAATCACCGCCGTTACTTTTCCGATCAAACTGGGTCAAATACAAGAAATCCCCTATCGAATCGGAAAAAAAATCGATTTTTTCCGATCGGATCCCTGATCGTAATCGTCTTCGTGTGGAGGACAGGTATAAAGAAAGGTTCGTACGACAGTCTTCGCACATGTACCCATGGAAGATACGTCAGGAGTGGTAAAAAGTATCGACAGTGATTTACTTATATTGGGCACCAGGAGAAGTGGGAAACAGCTTCAGATGGAGTTTGGAGAAAAGTCTAACTCATTCTGAGGCGAGAAAAACAGCAGTTTCGCACATTTTCGGGGCAAAAGGTCATCGGAACGTGAAGATAGCATAATTTTCGACTGCATGAGAATTGACTCGAGCTTAATGGTTGCACAGAGGCCCTTCGCCCATGTGCACCTTTATCAAGTTATTACGTATCATAGTTAGTACGGTAAGAGGATTGATATGCCCACCCTATTTCTGAGTTTGGCATTGCGTTGGATTGGTGCTTGCAGAACGGAGCAAACACAGCAGAAATAGGTGTATGTGTTGAACTCGTGTGCCTAACAACAGCAACACGTCTGTTTGCGACATTTCACATATTTCCGTCTTTGTTTGCGGGGAATTCGTTTTCGAGTTGTTGGGTTGATGTGTACCTGTGCAAGACGACCCGTGGTACTTGTTACGTGCCAAAAGGCAAGATATTCGTGAACGGAGTAATATATTAGACGAGTTCGTACAGCAGCAGAAGTAGTATGGTCCTGAGAGCGAAGCATCAGAGTATACATTGTACAGATTTGAGTAAAATACTCACGAGACGGCAGCGAGTAAAATACTCACGAGACTGCAGAGTAGAACACCCCGTCGTCCAGCGTCTGTTGCCCCTGTAGTGCTGCTGATGATGGCAGAGTTTTGGGTACGAGCTGAGACGAAAACAGTTTGCATGGTACTGGTGTATTTATATGTTCACCGAGTACGTACCGCAGTATACAGTGGTCGAGGGACACACCGGTTTAATGTGGGACCAGGCATTTGCGTTGACAAGGCACTGTTTATTTGCGGTAGCATTTCAGAAGTTGACCTATAGTGGTAAAGAGGAGTTTGCAAGCTGTGGATGCGTGAAAAGAGCAAAACACTCAATGCAGACCTAATCGCTCGAAAGCACGCCCCATCCCTTGTGTATGCCGGGTCAATGCCGCGGAGGCAACGTTTGATTTCACCCAGGAGGATAAACTGGATGACCCGAGCTGCGGTGACGCCATGTGATCAGACGGAGAGGCAGCCGCGGCGGAGGCATCAGCAGTACAGTGTTTGGGGCATTGGGGTGGTTTTTAATGAAGTACTTGTAGTTGTCTGTGAATCTGGATGAACATTTTCGTTGTTTGTGTTCTGGTCGATTTGGATTGCGCGGACGATTTTGGTATTTTCGAGTAGCTTCAACCTCAAAAACTATTAGGTGAAGGGATGTGTGCTATCTCGCATTACCGTCGCGATCTGTGTATCTATGGTCGGAGTAGGGGACAAAGGGAGTCTCTTGTCCGGAGGAACGTTTTTTTTTGGCGATCTCCAGAATTAAATTTTCTTGGCCTAGTTTTTTTTGTTCAGCATGACTACTGCTGTGATATATCCCATGATTTGTGTCAAAGTCTTGAAAATAGAGGGAAAGGTTTTTGACAAGGCTGAACAGGGACTATGAAACGCCTGGGGGTGTGTGCGGCTGTTTTCTGACTTGGAAGGCTTGAGTAGTACATCGAAAATTGAGAGGTTGATAATTTTGCTCTCACTGAGTGGTCTAGCAGGTAGTGCTGTTAATACATAATTCACAAAAGACGGCGGGTCAGGGGTTCAAATCACGCCGAGTTCGTCATTTGTTCTTTTCGAGCGTAAACGCTCGATACACGAGTGATGGAAATAGTTTGCTTCTTTTATTAGACACCGGCAGCGGTTGGCGAGGGAAGGGCCCTGGAGATCACTGTCACTAAGTCGACGAGATTCCACGAAAATCTTTGGACCAATTCCCCGGAAAAGGCCGTTTTACCTGACCGAATCCGAGAACGATGCCGTTTTACCTGGCGTTGGATTTGGAGAGTTTTATGTGTTTGCAACAGAGAGGCTGGGGATTTGAGCATTTGATTCTGATTTGAGGAATTGAGTGTTGATTCAGTAAGTTGAATTTAGAGTTACGGATTGGATTTCTGAGTTTCTGTGTTTGATAAGAGTTCAACATATTTTATAGATGTATCAACCCTGCGATGTCGTGCAGTTTCATGTACCGAGCTGGGGGGAATATTGATATGGTCATGCACAGGAGCAGAGTGGATATTAGTATGGTCGCGCATAATGAGTAGGGGGGATGTTGCGTGTACCCAGGTACACGACATAAAGGTCCCGTAGATTGAGGAGTTTGATGCCGGAAATTGATTATGGTAGTAGGGTGTTGGGACATCGGGCTGCGAGGTGATGTGTGCCCATCAATCAACAATGCCACTCGTTAGATGTAGCTCTTGATGAGGCGACTCGACTCGACAGCTCAGATGTAATGTAACAGGAGTTCCGTATTATTGTTCCCGTGCCAGATGCGTCTATGTTATGAGAGATCAACCAACAGGTACCGCTACGTGTTATGGGCAAACATGTGAAGCTCAAACCGCGCAACAGGTATTAGATTTTGATACCAATCTCGAACTTCGTAATCTGATGTTCATAAAATACGCGATATTGCGTGCACTCTTGCACACACTACGAACATAAGCGTGAGGTATGAATGGGAACGATGAGAACATAATACATATTAATACAGATTAAATGCGTCATACGAGTACACAGTCCAACCAATCAATGCCTGATCAATGCCGATAGAAACGCTTTACCTACCTAGTAGCATACCGGTATCAATTATTGTTTTATTTTTCAGCAACACTCTCTGACACGAGACCCTCGGACGGGGGCAGTAATTGCCCCCCCCCGAAAAAAAACTCTGATCATACACTGGTAGTGGTGGAGGTCATAGAACGATTTAGTGGGAGTACGATTATTTCCGAGACACCCCTGTTTTGGCCACTGAAGGGTTCTAAGAAACAGGAGCACTCTCCGAACCACTCATCAGTGCTATACTGCGAAAGAAACAAAATGAACATATTAGGCTCGTGTTCATGGCAGAGCGTTATTTCCAGGATGTCCAACTCTAAGATGGAGACATGTATGAAGATACAGAGGCGTTCTGTCACCACTGTTGCTGAATTTATCGAGAAGCAAAAAAAAAACCCAGGAAAGCTCGAGTTTGACTGATTTTGTAGTTGATACTTAACTTTGCAAGCTGCGTCATACGTATCGTCTATATTCCGGTTCTGGAAAAAAAAAATCAGGAAATTCAGGAAGTTGAAAAAATTACGCGAAAACAAAAATGTAAATTATGGGTGAAAACGCCGGACAACAAGCATCACCCGTATACGCACCATAAACAATATACGTTTTGTACGTGTCCGTTACGACAGTGGGAAGCTCAGGATGAATACAGATTCTGCTGAGAAGAACAGGCTCGAACGTTCGAAAAAAAAAGAATTCTTAAGAAGACAGCAGTTGGTACAAGGCGACAAGCCGCGGAACAGTCACATAAGAATGAACCCGCATTTGAAGCCCATTCGATACAGCAGTATTACGAAGGAAAAGGAGGAGATATATCGTTTCAGACGGCGACACGTAACTAAAAACCGCTGAAATCACCACCTCCTACCACGAGTATATTCGATAAGAAAAAGAAGAAATGACCACCGATTCTTCAACGGGTCGAAAACACAGCTATCCGTTTTGGTAATTTACTGAGTGGTGTCATCGACAAGCAAAAAAAAGCGGGGAGGGGGGGGGGGGGGGGGGGGGGGGGGGGGGGTGAAGCAAAGAGAGAAACAAGGAAGCAGATATAGATATATATGTGATCACAAAGCACCCACGCATATATACTACCTTGCTTCTAACGCAACAAGGAGGATGGACACAACTGTATTAGTAGTGTACCATAGCATGGGTACTACACATGACATGTCATCGTTCGGGGTGTTGGATACGAAACGCACATAAAAGGTACAACGCCAGCTACCCATTCTGATACATTCATTCACAGCAGTGACAAAACGAAGGACAACGTATTGCCGGAAATATTATCTGATGATGTTAGCGTATAGGGTGGGTAGGGACAATCGATGCGAATCGTCGAGGGAAGAAAGCGATAAAAAAGGTATTCTGCGCTTAACACCCAAGCAAGGCACGGACCGCGGTGGGAACGGAAGAGATGAGCTAGCTGTATGACCCCGGATCTGAGCTACTATTGCGAGGGAGCGAAAACGAAAGGGCGGGTATTCAAAGGTGACTGAATGAAACAAAAAAAACGATGAAAAAAGCAAAAGCTCACCCAATCAAAAATAAGCTTGGAAGATTTATTGGTCGTCGCGTCCAAAAAGGTCCTTGAAGGCGAGCGGGCCGTCGTCACCTATTGACGGTGAGGAGTACCTGGGCCTTGGAAGAAGCTTCTTCGAACGAGGTTGAATTTATTACTGTGTGTGGGTGCGATTGAAAGGTGTGGCGCTGATGTCTTGGCGACCGACCAACGTTGCTGCAGGGAGTGAGTGGCGCATGATGATGACGCGAATGCGTTTGCGTGCACCAGCTGCTTTAACTGGCGACCGACGTTACCCACATACCTATTCTATAATTCGAAAAGTGGTTCATATTGTTCTTACACGAACTTTGGGGGTGGGGGGGGGGCAGACTCACTTATACGTGGCCACGTTTCCGCTAAAATCAGCTACTTACACAATAAATATAATCAAATCCAAATCACACGCTTGGACCCGTGCTATTGGCAAGACTGACATCGTACCTGATTTTGCTCGACAAGACCGGGCTTACCTGGTTTAGTCTGTTCTGTCTAGCTTACAACATACCAGGTTTCTGTTACGAGGAAGAGCATTTTGTACTAACCAGAGAGACGATAGGTACACTCTTGCTTCTGTGCGTATGTATGAGTCTGCGGTCCAGCAATTCTTGTGTGGAAACTGTTACTCGTATGTACGTGCGTAATTTGCATCATCACATACGCGGATTTCACATGTTCTATTCTGGGGTGGATGACGTTAGTACTCTGTTTTTTATTTTTTGTCATGGAACAGTCATACGTATTAAGAGACTGTGGACACACACGGCACTTCGTCTGCCTCACCCCGTGTCCAGGTGGTCTTCGGTTTAATGGGCAAAATCGTTTCTTGCCGCGCGGGCGGTTCCGCCAAGATGGTCGACAAGCTCAAAAGCAGACAACGAGGGGGGGTGCAAGAATATACACTTAGATAGCACTCCCGCCGTGGCGAAACAAACGAAGTCTGTCGACCCTCTGCAGGTCTGAGTGGGGCCCGTGATACATATACTCTGAATAAGAAATGAAATAAAAGGAGGTTTTAGAAGTATATATATGTGCAATGGCCATAAGTAAGATATTTACGTTCACCATTTCCGAATCCTGGCCTCTCCGTCGTCCTTAGACGCGACACACGTCCCGGCCTCAAGTGCATCCTAGAGAATGCGACCTGATTCCGGCTTAAGTGCTTACTAGACGCACCGGGGATCCGCAGATCAGACATTTGGAACGTGACTACCTTTTATCTCGTACCGTAAGTTATTGTGCTGTTGCGCACGTACTGCGGATGTGCTGCATTTCCCGTCATTTCTTCAGCCAACTACTCTTAAGATGAACAAACACCTACCTGGTACGTAAAATTCAATACTTCTCAGCGGAAGCGAGAGTTATTCTCAATTAGAGCAGTACGTAGCACTAGGCTGAGAATAGAAGAACTATCATGTTCCCGTAATGCTGCCGCAGAGGAGACCTGGCGTAATTGCTTCACCATTCTTTCTATCTCGTAAATTCCCAAAGTCATGATATTACGCACACATATCTGTTTTCGAGAAAACGCGCAAACGGCAAAATGTTTTACATTTAGTTCGAAAGTGCTGACACCACCTCGTAGGCATCCCATCTCGCACCACTGCATTTCCGTAATGACGTATGTGTACCCATCAAGAGTACTTTTGATACATGCAGCAGCAGTAGTAGTAGTAGTAGTAGTACTGGATAGTTTTATCCTAACAACCCTCTCTGTCTTATAACCTTGATCCTACGGACTTGAAAATGAAAAAAAAAAACAACGTATTTATCGCCACGTGTTGGATTCGGTACGCATTATTATTATTATTATTATTATTATTATTTTTTAAGCATCACTTTTACTTTCCAGCCCACTCGTAGGGGGTTTTACCCTCGACGACCTTCTGGACAAGCCGTGGTCTCAGGTGTCGTCCCTTCTCCCCCCGGTACGTGCCTTTATTTTTTGTCGCGCATAGGGTTCAGCATTCCCATTGCTCGTCGATTTTCATCGAATGTAGCCAACTCACGCTTTCGCGCTTTCCGCAAATCAATTTTTTATGCAAGAAAAAGTCCCCATGAGCATGCACTCGGTGAGACTTGAACCCACGAAATTGATCTTGACAGGCACGCGGACCACCTACCAAGCCACCGGGGACGCCGTAGGCACAACGGAGATACCACTTTTTTTCTACGTATGTGTACCCATGAAGCAGTAGTAATAGATGATTTTTCTCCTCTTTACTGTTTCGGCCCTTCCAAGCCTCCCTCTTATAACCTAGACCTGGGGCGGTCGTAGAGCAAGCTCCTAACTTCCCTCCCTACTACTATGTTGTCAAGCATGCGGTTCTTTGATGTCTGCGCATTGTTTTTTGGGGGGGGACTAACCCATTAATTAAGGCAGTCCCGTTTGTTGACAAAGCACTCTATTTTCATGTAAGTTTCCCGCAAAATGGGGCTGCAGTACTACCACATGAAATTGGGGTGGTTTGTCCCCCTTGAAACGGGACTGCAGTACAGACGGGTTGATGGCTCGATCCCAGGGACCAGAAACAAAACAGGGAAAATGAAATCAAAATCAAAACAGTTCATATTTACCACCACGTCATTTGATCAGGTACGCATTAATCTATGCGTTGGTATAACGGGGATTCCCTTTTCGTAAACCAATCACGTACGCACGCTTTTGTCGTGAAGTTCGTTTGTGGTTTGGTTGGACTTCTGAGCACTAATCGGATGGCGATATTACATTGAAATACTAACGAGTAACTACCGAGTATGTGAGACAAAGTACTTCTGTAGATGGTCTTCTTCCTCACAACCCTTTCAAGCCTCTCTTAGAAAAGCTATCATATTTTCGTAATACTGACGCGGAGTAGACCTGCCGTAAATGCTTCAGCTTTTTTTCTCGTAATTTCCATAATTTATGCTTTTACGCACACACACATCTATCTGTTCAATGAAAGAAAACTCGCAAACGACAAATTGTTTAGCTTTACTTCGAAAGTGCTGACACCACATCGTGGACATTCTATCTCGTACCAAAATTTATGATGAATACTCCATTTCCGTGTGTGTGTGTGTGTGTGTGTGTTCTTCACATTAAACCGTTCTTCTACTCGTCGACATCCAGCAAGCCCAGTGTCCGTGCTGATTATTCACCCTAGAAAGATACGAGCTCTGTGGTCACAGACTACGACACAGAGACAACACACCGTGATGCATTAATAGCCTACGTAATACCATGCCTTCGCACTAGGTGCGGCCGACACAACATACATACATACGCCAGCAACCAAAATACACCATAAAGAAAGAGAAGCAACGAAAAAACCAAACCGAAAAAGAACAAGAAAAAGAAAAAGAAAAGGGGAAGAATCCCAAATAAATAAATAAAAATGGGAAGCCAAAGCTCAGACACATACATACTTACCCCGAGCATGAGCCAAAAGGGACGTGCAAGGGGAAAGATACGAGAAGGAAAAAGGGGACTATGCATCCCGGTGGACACTTAACTAAGTAAAAAGAGCAATAGTGAGTGGGCCAAAATACGCTCGTCACCCACCCACTATGTAGTACTTCTTTCATCAGGATAAGAAGGGAAAAAATCAAAATGCATACCGAACGGCCGCAGCAGTTGGCGGTACGAGTAGCAAAGAAAAGTCCAACCTATTAGTCGGCCTGGTACCTTGCTCCCTTATCTGCGGTCTCTCTGCTACTCTCTTCTACCGCGGTTTCCCTTCTACTCCTCCTGTTCCCCCCCCTGCCCCCATACACTTGTACGGTGTTCCCTCTACCCCTCCTGTTGTTACCCCTCCCCCCATTCCCTCTAACACTACCTGCAGCGGATGCACGGCGCTGTCTACTCAGCTTTGCCTCAGCCTCGTGCCACCTGCCCATGAACTGTTCAGCTGCTTCGAGGATTCCCCGGTACCACTTTCCCGTCTGTTTTGCTGCAGTGGGCCACAGTGCGGTCCCAACTCCAAAGACTAAGGGGGAGTCTTCCGTTGATCCCTCGGTGGCTTTGAACACTCTAAGGTCCTCAGCAATGGCCCTAGGCCAAGTCTTGGGCTGCCCACCTGGTTTCGGGCTCCCCGCACCAGCGATCGTCCCGAACATCAACCGACTGGTCCATCGCCCCTCGTGTTGCCGCACCAGAGCCCCCGCAAAGAAGAGTCGCCGTTTACGGATGGTCGTTTCGATACTTTCGCATCGTGTTATCCTGAGCGCCTTCGCATACGAGAGGGTGGTGTGGTCGGTGCGTGGTCGGCGCTTGAAGCCAATGACTCGCAGAAGGGCTTCGTGGTGGGCTGATCGAAGCTTGGCGATGTGGTCCGCATTGAGGGTCCACGTCACGCAACCGTACAGCAAGGTCTCAATCACCTCGGCCGTCAGCATCCGGACTTTCAGACTAAGCGGTGCGTTCGTCCTATCGTACAGTTCCGGACCATACCGTTTGAGGCATGCCCGCATCAGACGGATTCGTCGCTCGATTTCGAAGGAGAGGTCAGCGTTCTCGGGGGTAATGCCTCCTAGGTACAAAAACTGGGTCGTCTGTTTATACTTTTGGCCTGCAGCTTCGATCGCGAGCGGTGAGGTGGTAAACGTCTGATCCGGTGTTCGTAGGAGCATTGTCTCTGTCTTCTTCTCGGATACCGTGAGACCTACTGCTTCGAAGACAGTCACGATGACTGTCATCATTCTTGCAAGGCCTTCCGTCGACCTTGAGACTATCCCTGCGTCGTCTGCATACAACATGCCCCACAGCCCCACACAGCCCTTTGCACGCATGCCAACGGTTCCTCTTTCCGACAACCCTGTCCTCTTCGAGATGAACCAAATCCCTTACGATGCATTCGTCTTTTCTGAGGCGTACCAGCACGATGTGTATCGCAGCGGCGAAGAACACGTTGAACAGTAACGGCGATAGTACGCAGCCTTGCCGCAGCCCCTGGGTTACATTGAACCAGTCCGAGTGTTCACCGTCATCCGCACGCACGCGAGCCCCCATGCCTTCGTGAAAATTGCGAATGATTGTGAGCATCTTGGTTGGTACACCAAGGCGTGTGAGTACCTCCCACAACAGTTCTCGGTCGACAGAGTCGTACGCTTTCTGCAAGTCGATGAAGCACATGTACAGGGGGATTTTCTTCTGCCGCCCGAGCTCCTGCAACCGGCGCACGACAAACAGCGTATCGACTGTTGACCGTGCGGGGTGGAAGCCGCACTGTTCTTCAGGGAGTATATGCTCGGTCTCGCAGTAGCTGCTTAGACGGGACGCAACGATTTTCAGCAACACCTTGCCTGCGTGAGCAACAAGCGAAATACCTCTGTAGTTGTTGCAATCAGTTCTATCCTTCTTTTTATGAAGGGTTTTTACGATCGCATCTTTCCATTGCAGGGGGACCTCTCCCGTTACCCAAACGTTAACAAGGATACTGTGAAAATACTGCACGAAAGCGGGGTGGTCAAGTTTCAGTACTTCGACCGGGAGACCATCTGGTCCAACGGCTTTCCAGTTTGACATACCCTTCACTGCTTCCATCATCTCGTCAATGGATGGTTCATTTCCAAGGGATAGTTTCAGCGGTCGTGGTGGCACTAGGTCGATGATCGTGGGGTCAAGTTTCAGCGATTTCGTGTTCAATAGTTTGTGGTAGTGCCCCGCCCATCTTTCACGAATTCGCGCTTGATCCCGCAACAGCGTGCCATCCTCGTCCATGATAAACTGTTCACTCCTCGCTTTCGTACCTTGCAACCCTACCGTACTCTTCAGGTGTTTGTAGAGCCCTCGTTGATCGGAACTCGCGAGGAATTTCTCGGTTTCAGCGAGGTACTCTTCAAAATACGCATTGACTCCTGCGGCGACCACTTCCTGCAGATTCGCACATGCAGATCTCAACTTCTTCCACGCTGTACTATCTCGGGGGTAGACACGCAAGAGCTGTCTCGCATCCTCCCTCGCTGTCCATGCTACTTTGAAAGCGGCCACCGTTTCGGGGGTCTCACACCAACCGTTTCGGTGGTGGCGACGTGGTGGAGGTGGCACCTCTTTCTCAACAGCATTCATGACAGTTGTGGTGAAAAACTCAACCATGCCAGACGTGTTACGAGGCTGGGTGGGTTGGTTAAGAGTGGAAACGACCCTCTCGACTATTCGGTGTCGACGCTCTCCATCGGATAAGAAAAGCTGCTTGTCGAATTCTCGGCGTTTTGGGGGTTTGAGCAATCTTCGGTTAGACGAAAAGTGACCGCTAAGTCGGGCCTTGATGTACACGATGTTATGGTCTGAATCAGCCTTAGCAGGTGGTGGGGGCTGTGGGACGACTGTAACATTATGTACTCTAGGTCGGTGGACTTGACGAGTTAGGATGTAGTCGATTCGCTTACGATCATTCAGGCTGGTGCCGTTGTATGTATGCGATATTCCGCCCTTGCGCGTGCTGAAAAATGTGTTGATGAGCGCTAGCTTGCAACTGGTAGCGAACGACAAAAGCCGTTTGCCGTTATCACTACGAACATCTCGTCCGTATGCTCCGAGCACCCTACATTCATCATCACCGCACCCTTCTATCCTCCCCCCAGTTTGCCCATCGGCATCTATAAGCACAAACAAACACTCTTTAGCAGGAATCTGCTCAACCAGGTCCTCCAACTTTCGCCAGAACATGCCTTTCTGCTTGGAGTCTTTGGTACAATCAGTTGGGGCGTACGCAACGACGAAATTAACCGCATCGCACCGACCGTCCAACTCAAAGCGCATAGACATAAGTCGTTCGTCAATAAACTGCTGAGTGAACTTAGACGTACGGCATATTGAGTCTTTTACTGCTAAACCTACCCCATACAACCCTTGTCTCGCTGCTGTTTTTTCCTGACCTGAACAAAAAACTTGGTATCCAGCTGCACGAAATCTCGTGTTGCCGGACCGTCGGGTTTCCTGCAGACCAATGAAGTCACTACCGAGTTGCCGTCCTTTCGCAAGTACGCACTCGTCATGCCCGTACCCGTTCTTCCCCTTCACGGCCAGGGTACGCACATTGCAGGTCGCTACCACCACAAGTGCCGCCTTCCGCCTCTTACGAGCCTCGCGTGCTGCTTATTTTGCCAGCCGACGAGAGGCTCGTCCCCTCCTCCTTTTTTGATTTTCTTGTCTCTTCTTTTTCTTTATGATAATATTGGCTCTCCGCTTTGTAGCCCGGTTCGCGCCTTGGTTTCCGTTGGTTGGGTGCAGCCGTCCCAGCCAACTCCGACACCCCCATCCTTCCTGTCGCGCTTGCGGACCCACGCGGTGGCCAGCCTCTCCTCTCCCCAGGTTACCCACGCAGCGCTCTCTGCTGTTGTGATGTACCCGTCCTGCCTCGGGGATGAACTCCTCGGCATCCGGGTTAAAAATACAACTCATCACCACCACCCCGCGCGGTCCATGGAGTGAACAGTTCACTCGCCAGACCGCGCGAGGTTCCCTCTCTACCCAGCCCGAGGCTCGATGCCCGTGTGGCTGCTGCAAGACCGCTGTAAGTCCTTGCGGGCTTCCTCGGCCCACCCCAAGGACGGGGCAGGCCGGAGAGGAAAAGTACGTAACTATGCATGTATGTGTACCCATGAAGAGTATAATTAATACATAGTAGTAGATGGTCTTCTTCCTCATAACCCTTTCAAGCATCTGGCCTATGCCGGCGTCCCCGGTTGCTTGGTAGGTGGTCCGCGTGCCTAGATCAAGATCAATTTCGTGGGTTCAAGTCTCACCGAGTGCATGCTCGTAGGGACTTTTCTTGGATAAAAAAATGATTAGCCGAAAGCAGCGAGAGCGTGAGTTAGCTACATTCGATGAAAATCGACGAGCAGTGGGAATGCTGAACGCTATGCGCGATAAAAAATAAAGGCATGTACCGGCGGGGAGGAGAAGGGACGACACCTGTGACCACGGCTTGTCCAGAAAATCGCTGAGGGTAAAACCTCGTACGAGGTAGGCTGGAAAGTAAAAGTGATGATATATAAATATTGATATATAACTTCGGTCCGGGGTGGTCGTAGAGCAAACTTTCTCCTCCCTCCTCATGTATACCAGGTATGTTGTCAAGCATGCGGTTCTTTCTTTGATGCCTGGGTGGGGGAGGGAGACAAACCCTTCAAGTACTGGAGTCTCGCTTTGTGGACCAACTACTTCATTTCCATGCGGTAGTACTGCTGTCCCATTTTGGGGCAAAACCAAATGAAATTAGAAATTAGACTATTTTGTCCTCGAAACGGGGCTCCAATACAAATAGGGTTGTTGATGGCTTGATCCCAGGGACCAGAAATTTATATTTAAAAAAAAAAAACATCTTTATCGCCACGTTGCTTGATCAGGTACGCATTAATCTATGCGGTGTGTGTGTGTGTGTGTGTTCTTCACATTAAACCGTTCTTCTACTCTTCGACATCCAGCAAGCCCAGTGTCCGTGCTGATTCTTCACCCTAGAAAGATACGAGCTCTGTGGTCACAGACTACGACACAGAGATAACACACCGTAATGCATTAATAGCCTACGCAATACCATGCCTTCGCACTAGGTGCGGCCGACACAACATACATACATACGCCAGCAACCAAAATACACCATAAAGAAAGAGAAGCAACGAAAAAACCAAACCGAAAAAGAACAAGAAAAAGAAAAAGAAAAGAGAAGAATCCCAAATAACTAAATAAAATGGGAAGCCAAAGCTCAGACACATACATACTTACCCCGAGCATGAGCCAAAAGGGACGTGCAAGGGGAAAGATACGAGAAGGAAAAAGGAAAAAGGGGACTATGCATCCCGGTGAACACTTAACTAAGTAAAAAGAGCAATAGTGAGTGGGCCAACGGGATACATACCTCTTTTTGGAAACCGATCACATACGCACGCTTTGGTCGTGAAGTTCGTGTGAAATTGGATTCCGAGCAGCAGTGAGATGGCTATTTATACTCCGAAATTTAAATAACCAACTCCCGAGTAAGTAGTTCAAATACCTACAAAAAAACTCAAGGCTGCTCGTCCCCAGCCGGCGTCCCCGGTGGCTTGGTAGGTGGTCCGCGTGCCTGTCAAGATCAATTTCGTGGGTTCAAGTCCCACCGAGTGCATGCTCATAGGGGCTTTTTCTTGCATAAAAAATTGATAAGCGCAAAGCGCGAAAGCGTGAGTTGGCTACATTCGATGAAAATCGACGAGCAGTGGGAATGCTGAACCCTATGCGCGACAAAAAATAAAGGCACGTGCCGGGGGGGAGGAGGGACGACACCTGTGACCACGGCTTGTCCAGAAGATCGTCGAGGGTAAAACCTCCTACAAGTGGGCTGGGAAGTAAAAGTGATGGATAAAAATATATAAAAAAAAAAGTGTCCGGCGTCCCCGGTGGCTTGGTAGGTGGTCCGCGTGCCTATCAAGATCAATTTCGTGGGTTCAAGTCTCACCGAGTGCATGCTCATAGGGGCTTTTTCTTGCATAAAAAATTGATAAGCGCAAAGCGCGAAAGCGTGAGTTGGCTACATTCGATGAAAATCGACGAGCAGTGGGAATGCTGAACCCTATGCGCGACAAAAAATAAAGGCACGTACCGGGGGGGAGAAGGGACGACACCTGTGACCGCGGCTTGTCCAGAAGATCGTCGAGGGTAAAACCTCCTACGAGTGGGCTGGGAAGTAAAAGTGATGGATAAAAAAAAACAAAAAAAAAAAAAGTGCCCGGCGTCCCCGGTGGCTTGGTAGGTGGTCCGCGTGCCTATCAAGATCAATTTCGTGGGTTCAAGTCTCACCGAGTGCATGCTCGTAAGGGCTTTTTCTTGCATAAAAGGGATTGATTAGCGGAAAGTGCGAGAGCGTGAGTTAGCTACATTCGATGAAAATCGACGAGCAGTGGAAATGCTGAACCCTATGCGCGATAAAAAATAAAAGGCACGTACCGGGGGGGAGAAGGGAAGACACCTGTGACCACGGCTTGTCCAGAAGGTCGTCGAGGGTAAACCCTCTTACGAATTAGGCTGGAAAGTGAAAGTGATCAGTAAAAAAAATAAAAAAATAAAAATAAAAAAGTGCCACACGGGCATCGAGCCTCGGACTGGGTAGAGAGGGAACCTCGCGCGGTCTGGCGAGTGAACTGTTCACTCTATGGACCGCGGGGGGTGGTGGTGATGAGTTGTATTTTTAACCCGGATGCCGAGGAGTTCATCCCCGAGGCAGGACGGGTACATCACCACAGCAGAGAGCGCTGCGTGGGCAGCCTGGGGAGAGGAGAGGCTGGCCACCGCGTGGGTACGCAAGCGCGACAGGAAGGATGGGGGGGTGTCGGAGTTGGCTGGGACGGCTGCACCCAACCAACGGAAACCAAGGCGCGAACCGTGCTACAAAGCGGACAGCCAATCTTATCATAGAGAAAAAGAAGAGACAAAAAAATCAAAAAAGGAGGAGGGGACGAGCCTCTCGTCGGCTGGAAGGCGGCACTTGTGGTGGTAGCGACCTACAATGTGCGTACCCTGGCTGTAAAGAGGAAGAACGTGTACGGGCATGACGAGTGCGTACTTGCGAAAGGACGGCAACTCGGTAGTGACTTCATTGGTCTGCAGGAAACTCGACGGTCCGGCAACACGAGATTTCGTGCAGCTGGATACCAAGTTTTTTGTTCAGGTCAGGAAAAAACAGCAGCGAGACAAGGGTTTTATGGGGTAGGTTTAGCAGTAAAAGACTCAATATGCCGTACGTCTAAGTTCACTCAGCAGTTTAATGACGAACGACTTATGTCTATGCGCTTTGAGTTGGACGGTCGGTGCGATGCGGTTAATTTCGTCGTTGCGTACGCCCCAACTGATTGTACCAAAGACTCCAAGCAGAAAGGCATGTTTTGGCGAAAGTTGGAGGACCTGGTTGAGCAGATTCCTGCTTAGAGTGTTTGTTTGTGTTCATAGATGCCAATGGGCAAACTGGGGGGAGGACAGAAGGGTGCGGTGATGATGAATGTAGGGTGCTCGGAGCATACGGACGAGCTGTTCGTAGTGATAACGGCAAACGGTTTTTGTCGTTCGCTACCAGTTGCAAGCTAGCGCTCACCAACACATTTTTCAGCACGCGCAAGGGCGGAATATCGCATACATACAACGGCACCAGCCTGAATGATCCCAAGCGAATCGACTACATCCTAACTCGTCAAGTCCACCGACCTAGAGTACATAATGTTACAGTCATCCCACGGCCCCCACCACCTGCTAAGGCTGATTCAGACCTTAACATCGTGTACATCAAGGTCCGACTTAGTGGTCACTTTTCGTCTAACCGAAGATTGCTCAAACCCCCAAAACGTCGAGAATTCGACAGGCACCTTTCTTATCCGATGGAGAATGGAGAGTGTCGACACTGACTAGTCGAGAGGGTCGTTTCCACTCTTAACCAACCCACCCAGCCTCGTAACACGTCTGGCATGGTTGAGTTTTTCACCACAACTGTCATGAATGCTGTTGAGAAAGAGGTGCCACCTCCACCACGTCGCCACCACCGAAACGGTTGGTGTGAGACCCCCGAAACGTTGACCGCTTTCAAAGTAGCATGGACAGCGAGGGAGGAAGCGAGACAGATCTTGCGTGTCTACCCCGAGATAGTACAGCGTTGAAGAAGTTGAGATCTGTCTGTGCGAATCTGCAGGAAGTGGTCGCCGCAGGAGTCAATGCGTATTTTGAAGAGTACCTCGCTGAAACCGAGAAATTCCTCGCGAGTTCCGATCAACGAGGGTTCTACAAACACCTGAAGAGTACGGTAGGGTTGCAAGGTACGAAAGCGAGGAGTGAACAGTTTATCATGGACGAGGATGGCACGCTGTTGCGGGATCAAGCGCGAATTCGTGAAAGATGGGCGGGGCACTACCACAAACTATTGAACACGAAATCGCTGAAACTTGACCCCACGATCATCGACCTAGTGCCACCACGACCGCTGAAACTATCTCTTGGAAATGAACCATCCATTGAAGAGATGATGGAAGCAGTGAAGGGTATGTCAAGCTGGAAAGCCGTTGGACCAGATGGTCTCCCGGTCGAAGTGTGTGTGTGTGTGTTCTTCACATTAAACCGTTCTTCTACTCGTCGACATCCAGCAAGCCCAGTGTCCGTGCCGATTCTTCACCCTAGAAAGATACGAGCTCTGGGTTCACAGAATACGACACAGAGATAACACACCGTAATGCATTAATAGCCTACGCAATACCATGCCTTCGCACTAGGTGCGGCCGACATAACATACATACATACGCCAGCAACCAAAATAAACCATAAAGAAAGAGAAGCAACGGAGAAACCAAACCGAAAAAGAAAAAGAAAAAGAAAAGGAGAAGAATCCCAAAATCCCAAATAAATGAATAAAATGGGAAGCCAAAGCTCAGACAAAAGGATACGAGAAGGAAAAAGGGGACTATGCATCCCGGTGAACACTTAACCAAGTAAAAAGAGCAATAATGAGTGGGCCAAAATTCGAAGTACTGAAACTTGACCACCTCGCTTTCGTGCAGTATTTTCACATTATCCTTGTTAACGTTTGCGTAACGGGAGAAGTCCCCCAGCAATGGAAAGATGCGATCATAAAAACCCTTCACAAAAAGAAGGATAGAACTGATTACAACAACTACAGAGATATTTCGCTTGTTGCTCACGCAGGCAAGGTGTTGCTGAAAATCTTTGCGTCCCGTCTAAGCAGCTACTGCGAGACCGAGCTTATACTCCCTGAAGGACAGTGCGGCTTCCGCCCCGCACGGTCAACAGTCGATATGCTGTTTGTCGTGCGCCGGTTGCAGGAGCTCGGACAGCAGAAGAAAATCCCCCTGTACATGTGCTTCATCGAGCTGCAGAAAGCGTACGACTCTGTCGACCGAGAACTGTTGTGGGAGGTACTCACACGCCTTGGTGTACCAACCAAGATGCTCACAATCATTCGCAATTGTCACGAAGGCATGCGGGGTCGCGTGCGTGTGGATGACGGTGAACGCTCGGACTGCTTCAATGTAACCCAGGGGCTGCGGCAAGGCTGCGTACTATCGCCGTTACTGTTCAACGTGTTCTTCGCCGCTGCGATACACATCGTGCTGGTGCGCCTCAGAAAAGACGAATGCATCGTAAGGGATTTGGTTCATCTCGAAGAGGACAGAGTTGTCGGAAAAGAGGAACCGTTGGCATGCGTGCAAAGGGCTGTGTGGGGCATGTTGTATGCAGACGACGCAGGAATAGTCTCGAAGTCGGCGGAAGGCCTTGCAAGAATGATGACAGTCATCGTGACCGTCTTCGAAGCAGTAGGTCTCACGGTATCCGAGAAGAAGGCAGAGACGATGTTCCTACGAACATCGGATCAGACGTTTACCACCTCACTGCTCGCGATCGAAGCTGCAGGCCAAAAGTATAAACAGACGACCCAGTTTTTATACCTAGGAGGCATTATCCACGAGGACGCTGACCTCTCCTTCGAAATCGAGCGACGAATCCGTCTGATGCGGGCATGCCTCAAACGGTATGGTCCGGAACTGTACGATCGGACGAACGCACCGCTTAGTCTGAAAGTCCGGATGCTGACGGCCGAGGTGATTGAGACCTTGCTGTATGGTTGCGTGACGTGGACCCTCAATGCGGACCACATCGCCAAGCTTCGATCAGCCCACCAAGTCCTTCTGCGAATCATTGGCTTCCAGCGCCGACTACGCACCGACCCACACCACCCTCTCGTATGCGAAGGCGCTCAGGATAACACGATGCGAAAGTATCGAAATGACCATCCGTAAACGGCGACTCTTCTTTGCGGGGGCTCTGGTGCGGCAACACGAGGGGCGATGGACCAGTCGGTTGATGTTCGGGACGATCGCTGGGGGGGGGAGCCCGAAACCAGGTGGGCAGCCCAAGACTTGGCCTAGGGCCATTGCTGAGGACCTTAGAGTGTTCAAAGCCACCGAGGGATCAACGGAAGACTCCCCCTTAGTCTTTGGAGTTGGGACCGCACTGTGGCCCACTGCAGCAAAACAGACGGGAAAGTGGTACCAGGGAATCCTCGAAGCAGCTGAACAGTTAATGGGCAGGTGGCACGAGGCTGAGGCAAAGCTGAGTAGACAGCGCCGTGCATCCGCTGCAGTTAGTGTTAGAGGGAATGGGGGGAGGGGTAACAGCAGGAGGGGTAGAAGGAACACCGTACAAGTGTATGGGGGCAGGGGGGGGAACAGGAGGAGTAGAAGGGAAACCGCGGTAGAAGAGAGTAGCAGAGAGACCGCAGATAGAGTAGCAAGGTACCAGGCCGACTAATAGGTTGGACTTTTCTTTGCTGCTCGTACCGCCAACTGCTGCGGCCGTTCGGCATGTATTAGCTTGGTGCTTTGATTTTTTTTAAATAACCTAACTTTTTGCTTTATTTTCCCCTTCTTACCCTGATGAAAGAAGTACGACGTAGTGGGTGGGTGACGAGCGTATTTTGGCCCACTCATTACTGCTCTTTTTACTTAGTTAAGTGTTCACCGGGATGCATAGTCCCCTTTTTCCTTCTCGTTTCTTCCACCTTGCACGTCCCTTTTGGCTCATGCTCGGGGTAAGTATGTGTCTGAGCTTTGGCATCCCATTTTATTCATTTATTTGGGATTCTTTTCCTTTTCTTTTTCTTTTTCGGTTTGGTGTCTCCGTTGCTTCTCTTTCTTTATGGTGTATTTTGGTTGCTGGTGTATGTATGTATGTTGTGTCGGTCGCACCTAGTGCGAAGGCATAGTATTGCGTAGGCTATTAATGCATTACGGTGTGTTATCTCTGTGTCGTAGTCTGTGACCACAGAGCTCGTATCTTTCTAGGGTGAAGAATCAGCACGGACACTGGGCTTGCTGGATGTCGACGAGTAGAAGAACGGTTTAATGTGAAGAACACACACACGTACCAGTTTGGACTAAATACTTCGGAGCAGCAGTGAGAGTTATTATTTAAATTACAGCAGTACGTTGCAAAAAGCAATAGGCTGATAATCAAAAGAACTATTTTTGTAAAAAAAGTGGATTCTGTGCTTCTCGGGTATTTTGTGTTCTGGATTCTGTCTTCCTGATTCCATCATTTTTACGTACGTACCAGGTATGTATGTCTACCCATGAAGAGTACTACATACAGCAGTAGTAGGTATTAATAGTAGATAATCTTCTTCCTCACTACTGTTTCAACCCTTTTAAGCCTCTGTCTTATAATCTAGATCCGGGGTGGGTGGTCGTAGAGGAAAGCTCTTCTCATCCCACCCCACAATATTGTTGTCAAGCATGTCACGTGCTGTGTTGTACAAAACTAAATCCTGCTGCACTCAAAACACACCAGTACCACGGCATATGCGAGCGCTAATCGAGATGGATGGCAACGAGACAAGTCCCACGCGTTAGCTCAAGATGGCCCGCTTCTGCAGATATCGGGGTTGTGGAAATCGCCAACGTGCAGCTCTCGCAATCGGTATTGCAGAAACACGACTATTGCAGGCAGACACTCGTAAAATATTGAGAGCCTGTACACACCGCGTTTTTCGTTTGGTTACCAATTTTTTTTTGGCGCGCCAAATGCCCATAGGAGGTAAGACCATGGAAGTACGGCCATTTCTGGCCGCACTCTCATGGTCTTGCCTGATCGCCCATAAGGTTTTGGTCTCAAATATAATGATCGCTTGATATTCATTTTAATATTCAAACAGCCCTTATGTTTAAGCCCACAGTAGCATTTTTTTGCCAAGTACCAACGCATCCTGATTGGGTGCTCCCATAAGGCTCCCCTAAGGTTTGGCTAATCAGCAGCACTACACGCGCGGCGAGATCAACATGCGCGGCGCTATTAGGCTGGCATGCTGCATGCTGCCGCCATCCTCTGCCTGTGTGAGCCTGAAACAAGGCGCGGGTACAATACAAACTCAGATGCTTGCAGCAACTCAAAGGCGAAGAGGGGCTGGGCAAGCTGCTCGTGGTGGAGGTACATTTTCGCAATGTGCGTATTCAGCCGGTGGTGCTGGTGGGGATACAAAACCTCGGCGTGGCGGATGAAAACCTATCACCAGGGAGCGCTTCCAGATTCCCTGCGTAAGAAGGCTGCACGGCAGAAGGGGAGGCTTTTATGTAGCAGGTGCGCGTGTATGTGTTATGCTGTGTCACATGCTGCTTGGATTGTGTGCTCCCTGGCGATACAAGTAATCTACCACCTACGAGTGAGTGTCGCCTGCTGGTACAGCAGTTTTATACCTGGTACCTAAAAGAGTACTGCACCACAACAAAACTGTACCGTACGTACTTCTAACACTGCTGTTGTATACTCGTACCTACAGTACCTGCTGTCCGAGTACCACAGGGGTCCCTCCAGCAGATCTCTGAGACTGCTTGTGCCGTGCGGGCTTCACAGGGGCATCTGAGGTCGTACCGTCTACCACAACAGCAGCAGTTGCCTGAAATTAATTCGCTTCCCGTACTGACTGTACATATATACTTGTACCAGTGTTCGCAGGAGAGGTACTGCACGGCCGTTACACCAGGAACTGACTGCTGTAAGAGAATGTTGCCTAGGAGGGGGGCACCTATTTGGTGCGTCACAACTTGCACGGCTGCTGTGTGCCGGTCGTTACCTGCGTAGCAATCCCTCCAGTAGATGCTTGTCGCCTGCATCCCACGAGCTCTCTCTACACTTTACCAGCCATTACACAAGGCAGCAACCGTGGTCTGCATTGTTTTTCTATGGGTGGGAGATGCATTTTCATGAAGAAAGCGCAGAGGAATTCGAGGCGGTGGAGCAGGCCCTCCGCCACATCGTCAGGAGTCAAGACCATGCAGACATGAAAAATGAGTGGGATTGGCATCGCTTTATTCATACGTACCGAAGGTTAGCTTCAACGGTATGCGTGAAATTCACATCGGGTGTGAGAGTTGATCCCATTTACCCCTCTTAGAACGGCAGTCCCGTTACGGGGACAAACGAGTCAAATTATATGTCATTCGTCCCCAAGACGGGACTGCGGTACTAAAAGGGTTAAGTTCGTCGAGTGCCGTGTTACCGAGTGAATATATGGCCGCAACGCGGCAAGAATTTTGACTGGGTTTCCCCTCAAGTAAGTTGTCGCTGTTCCGCACAACCTATGACGCTGTCACGGCTGTTTCGTCCTATTCTTGTTCGTTGCCACCTCTATCAGGATGATCCCGTCATCGTGAGCATGATGAGATCTCCTTCTGAGCTATAATAGTATCGGCCGCCCATTTAGTGGGTCAATCTGCTTGAAGACCCAGCAATCTTTGCTGAGGGAGGAAGCGAGGAAGGCGGCTGCACGTCAAGGCTGACTGACAGACTGACTGATTCCGATGGCCTGCCAATATAGAATCCAGGCAAGGGAGTAGTGTGCGGCTGGCTTTCTAAAGTATCAGCGTGTTTGCCGTACAAATGGTGCAGAAGAGTGTAAATGCATCTGCTCGCATGCAGGGAGATTCTATGGCCACTCTTGATCACCACGATCTTGATATTGCTGACTTAGGGAGTGCAGGGGGGGCGGGGGGGGGGGGGGGTACTCATTTGTTGCTTGCCTTAGTCATTTGACCATTGACCACGCATCCCGTTCGAGACGGAAGTGTACTATTAATAATACGGGGGACAATAGTAAATAGGACCAAATAGTGTGAGTAAAAACAGCGAAATATATAGGTGTGTACCGTAGGTCCTATATAATATGTTCCCTTGTAATAAATATCATGAATGTGGTCGTAGTCGTACGACCATAGACCCTCGCATCCCTATCATGCAGGGACGAAGCATAACTTTCAAGGGGGGGGTATGAGCAGCTGGTACACGGGGCCATGCATGAATAGTTTGATCGAGTGCTGGATACGGTGCCACTGACTTAATCAGTGTTTTTGTTCCGACATTGAAACGCAATATTTTGCTATTGCCTTCATAGGTTGTACTCGCCCGTGTGAAATAATAGTCTTCGTACTGTTGGGCAACGCGAAGTATCCGAACCGGATTTCCACAATATATTCCCGTGACGTTGGGGCGCAATCCAGTTATCGTAGCAACATGTCAAACGTGCGGGAGGTATTGAGAAATTACGTCACGATAGAATCAATGCTCCTACGCAGTCCTGGACCTTGATGCATACCCCTCGAGCAGGGCTGGTTCCCTTCCGATTTGCTCGAATCGCCTGCCGCCCTAGTAAAACATACCGGCCACCCCTCCAAGCCCAGCACCACTTTAATGACGCTCGTGGTACCGACGGAGCTCTGTACACTTTCCTAATCCGTCATTGAAGTGTACCATGTCATCGCGGATATGGAAGCGGAAAGATATTGCGGTCGTCTCGATTTTGAGCAACAAGGCCGGCCACCTTGAGGCGTACTGTTAAAACATCGAACAAAACCTATCCCGTTTTCTTCAGTTCTGGGTGCTCGAGCACGAGCAACCCCCTATACCGTTCTGGTAAAGTATTTACTGTTTTTGGGCTAGCATGACACGTGCTACCCACATCCCGCACCCCACGGGTGGTGACGCAGGCATCAGCAGGGAAGCGCTAAGGCCCGTTCGAGAGAAATATGAGCCCATCAGGACAAGCTGCGCGCTCCCGTGGATAGTGGAGGTCCTGCAGGCGCCACGCGTGGCAGAGTGAATCGACGACGACCTTCACTTTAAACAGATAGTATGCAGAACATCAAGCTGTTCGAGACTAGGGGACACCAGAGTATTGCTGTGCAGTCATCAATGACTTCGGTGTTTTCGCGCGTTTGCCCGCACGTCATATCAACTGGGTATTATATGACAGTGGGGGCATAAGAATAACACCATAATCAGTTGTTTGGATCACAAGGTTGGAGGCCACATTCACTGCTGCGTGCCAGACGAGCGTTGCCGCGACTTAAGACAGTCGACGGAGAAGAACGCCATTTGTAAATTCAGTCGGCGGTGCGAGTTGGATGCGCCTGAGACGAAATACATCAGGCAGGCTTCAATTCTGGCCGGTCGCGCAAGCAATAGTAGTGTGTGTCAAGTGCAGGCAATTTGGAGAGTACTACTCAGATCAAACTATATAATGTACGACGCGTGCAGCGTGTACATTGACTCCATATGCTTCAAGTAGATATCAAGGGTTTTAGCCGACCTTATTACCCCTTTGAGAACAAGATGATGGTGTATTCTTGTGTTGCGCATTCTGCCAATCAACGTTTTCACGTGCCTTGATTGTTTCGCACGAATTGTAGGTGTACTCTCCATGCAACTACACCCGACACTTTCGGTCGGTGCACAGCGTCCAAGAGCGGGGTGCGCTTGAGCTATCTGTGAATAGCATTTTTTTATTGTATGCTTCGGGGGGCTGTGGGAGCAATGATCAGCGAACACTGCTTTTGCACGGTTCAACCATTTTGAATTAACGACTGCTACTGTCGAGGGGCAAGTCATTAACAATGTCAAAACATGATCCCACATGGTGGGTCAAAGAAATTACTCGATAATGTCAATATATACCAAGTGCAAGAGAAGATGCGATAGGCACATCTTTGTGTTTCCATCTTACATAGCCTTCCACCTGCACGTGCTCGTAAATACTCTTTCATTTCACTCGGTCGGCAAACCTGCTCGCTCACGGTAAGTGTGCTCGTGATGTTGTCGACCACTTCCCGAGGGTTCACCCTAGGTTAATCTAGAAGCAAAAATAACTTCCTGTCCTAACGGACAAAATGACAAAAAACGGTACACCAGCGCTTTATTGCCATTTTACGGTACGAAAAACTCTAACCAGGCCATCAGGGTACACACAACCCTAGGAAGATGACATTTTCTGTCAAGGTATACCGTTTTTTGGCGAAACATCCATGTCCGTCCGTCTCACTTGCAAAAAGGGTAAAAAACGGTACACCATCGTATTTTTGCCAGTTTACGGTACGAAAAGTAAAACGAGGTGATCAGGGCACGCCAAACCCAAGTCATATGACATTTTCTGTCAAGGTATACCGTTTTATGGCAAACAACAATGTCCCGGTACAGCTTATATTTTCGAACAAACACTGCGTGCGTCAATAGAAGCGCCTTCTCGTACTCATATTCATACGAACATAGCACGTACGAGTCAAGCGTTGCTTACATAATCGGAATCCATTTTGTTTCGTTTCGTGCGCGTGCGTGTAGTCAGAACACGGTACCGCAGGTTAGCCCGGCGCCGCCGCGGGTGTCAGCGGGTGCTAGCAGGCAGAGGGGGTGTTTCAAGTAGCGCCTTCGCCGTTTGCATGCCTAGGCGTAGCGTGTGTCTCGAGACACGCAGGAAGCACAAATGGTATCTGTCTGGCCTCGTTGTGGGGTCCGCTTGCACCATATACGAGATATAAGGGTCGTTTTGATATGCGAAATAGTATTCAAGCGGTGCTTATTTTTGCGACCAAACTAAACGTCAAAGAGACTTCAATGCAGTTTTAGCACCAACTTTGTCGAAGTGGCGAAGCAGGGCCACGGTGAGCACCTGGCTTGACGCGAGGCGGGCGACGACGCTCACTGTGGCAGAGAGGGAGGAAAACTTTACCCGGACCCAATCGATGATGAGGTGGTCGCGAGACGGGCGGGCGGCGTACAAGGCTAAGAGGGAAGCTCTGCTGTTCGTTTTTTTCTTTTTGACCGATGGAACGGGCAAGCGGTAAACGTAACTCGTGAGTCACGTTTAAAAAATCAACTCAGGGGACGATAAGTATCTATCCCCTTGTACCCGCGTCGTCCAACCCCATACAAGCCGGCGTCCCCGGTGGCTTGGTAGGTGGTCCGCGTGCCTGTCAAGATCAATTTCGTGGGTTCAAGTCCCACCGAGTGCATGCTCATAGGGACTTTTTCTTGCATAACAAATTGATAAGCGGAAAGCGCGAAAGCGTGAGTTGGCTACATTCGATGAAAATCGACGAGCAGTGGGAATGCTGGACCCTATGCGCGACAAAAAATAAAGGCACGTACCGGGGGGGAGAAGGGACGACACCTGTGACCGCGGCTTGTCCAGAAGAGCGTCGAGGGTAACACCTCGTACGAGTGGGCTGGGAAGTAAAAGTGATGGATAAAAAAAAAAAAAAAAAAAAAAAATACAAACATTCAAACCGTTGGATACTCCGGTCAGCAAGTCAGGCGATCCTACGTACCGAACACATGCCAAGGCTGAGACTGACGCGGCCACTAACCGCGGCTGAACAAGATACGAAAGCAAAATCGCTCGCAGTAGCCTTTGTCATTTTGTGGTCTAGTCTAAAGCGCTAGATTCGAGCAGCTACCTCGGCACGAGCAGCGAGAAGCCTGACAATAACAACACAGCAGTCCAGGTTGAAGCATGCCTTCAAAAAAGAAGTAGGTGCTGTTGATTGTACTCAGATACACGACATATAAGATCCATGGTAGATTGGGGACTTCCACGATGGAAAGGGATTCCGGCAGTAGGGTATTGGGATATCGGGGTAATGTGTGCCCACCAATGCCACTCATCAGGTGCAACCCTACACTGCATGTGAGGCGAGTCAACTCGACAGCTCGGATATAATATAAGAGGAGTTCGGTGTTACTGTCTGGAGTCAGCCACGCGTTCCCGTGCCAGCTGCGCCTATACCTTTAAAGATCAATCAACACACTAGTGAGATACTGGTGATCTTCTATTGGCAAGCGTAGCCCAGGCCAACCCAAAGAGGCGGGAACCTGCTTCCAGCATGTCTAATCTTTTAGATGTGCTTCGTGAGGGAGCCAGCGTGTGTGTGTATTTTGAAGATGAGATCGAGGTCCTGGAGGAGAGGACGTGTGTGTGAGAAAAGAAAGGAGATGCCGCACCAGGAGACCAGCAGCGATCCCAGCGGGGCCAAGTTTGAGCCGGACCTGGTAGAATCGCTTGGCACTGGTGGCGAAGGTGCTGGAGAGTAGTAGTTGCAGGAACAGCAGCAGCTTCAGCAGCACCGTCAGCAACGTCGGCAGTCAGAGGATTGCTGCACTTTTGTTGCGACGATGAAGCGCATGGAGTAAGCACCGTTACCGCGGCCGTCGTGTCGACCGCCGCGTAACCGTCGCTGCTGCAACACCCCGGGATAGCCAGGCATCTGCCTGAACCTGTGGGTTCGCTGCGCGCTGGCGACATAAATGTAGAACGTATATTACTATACATAAAAGAGGGAGTTTGGCCGGCAGGAGCCGGGAGGGAAGGTGGAGACCGCGGGAGCGACGCTGAAGGTGTTTTGGCAGAATCCGCCTGGACTGTTGAAGCACCACGCCCGCAGGTGGTTGATGTGGGGGACCTTGCCCCCGAGGAAGGAGTCGAGGGAGAGAGCGAAGATGGGCGCAGGGGGAGGAGTCTGTATCATCATCTGTTCGGGACGCTGTGCCCTAAGAGAAAGGAGGAAAGAGAAGGGATCGAGGCGCCACCGGCAAGGATTTACGTCCGCACCAGGCACGTTTGGCTTTGTTGATTGACTGCTGTGGTGATTTTCGTTTTAAATTGATTGTGTATCGATTTGAGAGTAGGAGAGAATCTGCGAACATTGGAGATTCAGATTTACTTGGGAATACTGGAAATGAAATGAGATGAACAGACGTATACGTATACGTATACGTATAGCTTCCCTCACTGACGTTTTTCTGTAGACGCACTGCTGTAGGACTATGACGTCTGTCTGTTTTATGGTTGACTGGTCGAGGGCTCTGGTTGAGCATCGACACGAGTACAGCAGGAAGAGGTGTATGTGATGAACCCTTGTGCCCAACTATTACGGGGGTCCATAGTTAACGGGACCAAATTTTGTTAGTAAAAATAGGTAATACAAGGCTTTCCTTCGGAGTGGGTACTCCGTCGTTTCGTGTACATATAACTGCAATTAATTGGCGACATAGCCCAAAGCCAACCAAACTAAATGTATTTGTGTAAGAAACGGTGAAGGATGTAATAATCGCGTTTATTTATGAATGTAATGTGACACGTAAGATCGGGTGACGCAAGAGTAAGAATGACATTCGTCTAATAATAAGAATAACATCTTCCATCAGTGTGGGGAGAGAGTGGAGTAGTGCTTGGCATGTGGATGATATACAACATACAGGCTGTTGTTTAAAGGAAGGTTTTTGGGACAGGAGAGAAAGCAGCAGTGCCGGCAACGACAACGGTTATGGAAATGTTGTGTAGTTGCTGGGCGGCCGCGATTTCGATGTAGCCAGCATAGGAGTTTGGATGAGACATGATATATACGTACATAGCCTTCCAGGATGCTGTAGTAACGAGGCGGGAGGCCCAGAATGTGGGTCTGTTCGCTGTTGAACCCGTTGGATATGTGTAGGAAGAATTAATCGTGATTTTGGGAAATGTGGGAAACAATTTGTTTCCTTTCGTTCGTCCTGGATGGCGACAATCTCCTTGGCGTACTGCTTCGGAATTCCGCGAAGCCCTGGAGCAGGCGAAATGGAAGGGAGTCTTTTTGCGCTTGATGATGATGTCTCCGTCTTTGATGGTGGAGTCCGTCAGGCGGCAGTTGTAGCACTTGCCATGGACCTGATCGAAGTAAACATATAGGGTGCGCGGGGCGGGAGCGGCGTGCAGGGATTGGCGGGGGAGGGGGGGGGGGGGGGGGGGGGGGGGGGGGGGGGGGGGGCAGAGTTCATTATTTGTACTACTCTACAGCGGCACAACAGCAGTACGTAATCGCTTGCTATACGACGGCAGCAGCAGCAGCAGCAGAAGCAGCAAGTACGTAATTTCCTTGATGATACAGAAATATGTACACACACAAGTGTAGTACAGTACACACACAAATCACGTGCAGCATGATGTACGGCAACAACGCAGCAGCACACACAAAAAAATCATTGACGATACAGAAATATGTACACACGCACAAGTTTAAGTGTAATAATAGACACACAAATCATGTCCAGCATGATGTACGGCAACAACGCAGCAGCGCCACAAAACGACCAGGAAACACAATTATCCGGATACATACAAACATTCAGTGAATATGGCGGCAGCCCTAAAAGCAGAGCAGCAGCAGCAGCAGCAGCAGAAGCAGCAACGGATCGCCACAGCGTTGGCAGCAGCAGCATAGCAACGATACGAAAAGAAGGGAGAAAAAAAGTATGTACCCCGAGGCCGTCCGAAAAGTATTTTTGGTACCTCACTATAGACCCACCTCCGCATGCTGTACGGCAACAACGCAGCAGCAGCATAGCAACAATACGAAATACGAGAAAAAGTAGTACGTACGCAAAATGCAGGAGCAAAACGACCAAATATTTTTTTTACGTATCAAAAAAACCATTTGGGTACAAAAACGGCCAATAAAAACAATAATCCGCGTTGGCAGCAGCAGCATAGCAACGATATGAAAATAAGGAAGAAAAAAAGTATTTACCCTGGTATGCCGCAATCGCAAAACCTACGGAATTTCATTGACGATACCGAAATATGTACATACACAAGTGCAGCATGATGTACGGCAACAACGCAGCAGCACCACAGCAGCAGCACAGCAACGATATACATGAAAATAACCAAGCCAAAAACGAGAAATTGCAGAACGTACGCAAAATGCAGGAGCAAAACGACAAACATATTTTTTCACGTATCAAAAGGAACCATTTGGGTACAAAAACGACCAAGAAAACAGTAATCCGAGTACATACGAACATTCAGTGGATATTGCGGCAGCATTGGCAGCAGCAGCAGCAGAAGCAGCTACAGTATTAGCAGCAGCAGAAGCTGCAACGAATCGCCGCAGCGTTGGGCAGCAACAGCAGCAGCAGCAGCAGCAGCAGCAGCAGCATAGCAACGATATGAAAATAAGGAAGAAAAAACGCATGTACCCTGGTACACCGCCATCGCAAAACCTACGGAATTGACGATCCGAAAATATGTACGCTTCCAGCATGATGCACGGCACAACGCAGCAGCACTACGTACAGCAGCAGCAAGTGCACAGGAGCAGCAGGTGCACAGCACGGCAACAACGCAGCAGCACTACAGCAGCAGCGAGTGCACAGGAGAAGCAGGTGCACAGCAGCAGCAGCACTCATGGCGTGGCGCTGACAGCAGCAGCAGCAGCAGCAGCAGCAGCAGCGGCAGCCGAAAACGAGCAAATGAGTACGTGGGGTCACCAAAACATGTACACACAGAAATCGTGTGCTTCACGTCCCGCAAACAGTTGTGCATGTGCGCGTTCGCGTGCACTGTGTGTAAGAGGAGCCGACCTAACGCACGAAGGGGAAAGAACGAGCATGGATGAGTAAAAAAAAAAAAAACGCTTTGACGTAGGTTTGTATGCAAAAAGGCAATTGAAAACCCCCAAAAAAACGTACTGGCAACATACAGCATGCACAATAAACATAAGACACTCACCACTGTCAGCAGTCTCGAGGGAGTACGAGACAGTCCCTTCCTTGATCGGGCGAGCACAGAACTCGCAGTCGGTTGCCCTGTCGGGATGATCCCGCCACCACGCACGTGAGATCCTTGCAGGTGGCGAAGGCCACGTTTTTGCCACCAGGCGCGGAGTTCTTGACCAAGTGTTGGTCCGTGCACTGGTCGCAAACAACAGACGGCACCAGGTCGGTCTTTGTCGTTGCCGCTCTCTTGCCAGAGGGCGAGGACCACGCGCCTCTCGACGAGGGGGAGGTGAGCTTAGGGGGCGTGGAGAAGGGAGAGGCGGGGGTTGCAGCACCAGCAGGTTCGCCACCGACAGCAGCAGCTTGGCCGCCGACAGCTGCACCTATCTATGCCGTTCGTCGAAGGCGAGACGCCTCTTTTAGGCGCCGTGCGAAGAGCTGTCTATTGGTTGGCAGTTTGCGGAAGAAGAAAGAGGAAAGGTTGTTCGGCTGTTTGGCGAAGAAGAAAGAAGAAAGGTTGTTTGGCTGTTCGGCTGTTTCAAAGAAGAAGGGCTGTTTGCGAAGAGCTGTCTATCAGTCGGTCTGTCTGCCGAGAGCTAGCAAGTGACAACGACCTCAAAAATCGTAATTATGGTTGTATTTATATAGGTTTTAATGTATGCCATAGGTCCTGTTAACTGTGTACCCCCGTAATAGCAACACGTCTGTTTGCGGCATTTCACATATTTACATCTTTGTATGCAGGTATCTCGTTTTTGGATTGTTGGGTTGGTGTGGTGTAGCACGACCCGCGCCACTTGTTACGTGCTAAAGGCAAGATATTTGCGGACGGAGTAATATACTACACGAGTACAGCAGCAGCATAAGTAGTATGGTACTACTGTGAGCTGAGACGAAAACGGTTTACTTGGCACTGCTGTATATATTCCTCAAGTATGTACTGCAGCATATATAGTGGTCGAGGAATACATGGGTTTGATGTGGGACCATATATTCTCGTTGACAAGTAACTGTTTATTTGCAGTAGCATTTGAGAAGTTAACTATACCAAAGAGGAGTTTGCAAGCAGTGCATGTGCAGACCTAATCGCTCGAATGCACGTCCCATCCCTTCTGCATGCCGGGTCAATGCTGCGGAGGCGACGTTTGATTTCACCTAGGAGGAATAGCTGGATGACCCGAGCTGCGGTGACGCCATGAGACCGAACGGAGAGGCAGCCGCGGCGGAGGCAACATCAGTAGTGTTCGGGGCATCGGGGTGATTCTTACTGAAATGTGGTTGCCTCTAAATCTGGATGAATATTTTCATTGCTTGTATTTTTGAATTGTTTTTCTGGTCGATTTTGAGTCCGCGAGAGTTATTGGAGTTTTCGAGTAGTTTCAGTATCAAATAAAATTCAAGTGGAGGAATGTATGCTATCTCGCGTTACCGTCGCGATCTGTGTATCAGTGGCGGGAGTAGGGGATAAGGGGAGATTCTTGTCCGGGGGAACGGGGTTCCTCGCGATCTCTGGCATTTAATTTCT
This sequence comes from Macrocystis pyrifera, assembly GCA_031763025.1. Lineage (NCBI taxonomy): Eukaryota > Phaeophyceae > Laminariales > Laminariaceae > Macrocystis > Macrocystis pyrifera. The sequence goes on along the minus strand of JASSKH010000020.1, from coordinate 2,419,446 downwards.
TGGCTTAAGTTTATTTCTGATGAGTTTGACTACTGTGATATATGATTTGCATAAATTCCTCATGAATTAGAGGGAGATATTTTGGATAAGGTTGAAGAGTGACTATGAAGCGCCTGGGGGCGTGTGCGGTCCATAAGAAATGATGTCTGATTTGGAAGGTTTGGGTAGTATTTCGGAAATTGAGAGTTTTTTTTTTTTTTTTTTTGGTTCTTGAAAATTTGTGCTTTTGTTCAAAGTCAGTACTGACCGAGTGGTCTAGCAGGTAGTGCTATATTATACCCTAGGGTGGGTCGGGAGTTGAAGTCTCGCCGAATTCGTAAGTTGATCTTTTCGAGTGTGCGCGCTGGAGACAATACGAATGATTATGATAGTGTGCCTGTAGACACCAGTAGCGTTTGGCGAGAGGAGGGCCCAGGAGATCACTGTACTAAGTTGACGAGATTCCACTGAATATCTTCCGACCAATTCCGCGGAAAATGCCGTTTTACCTGACTGAATCCGAGAAGAATGCCGTTTTACCTGGCATTGGATTTCGAGAGTTTTATGTGTTTGAAACAGAGAGGCTGGGGATTTGAGCATTTGAATACTGATTTGAGGATTTCAGTGTTGATTCAAGAAATTGATTTTTGAGTTTCAGATTGGATTTTTGACTTTCAGAGTTTGAGTCGAGTTGATGTTTGTATTGAGATATATCAGCCCTGCGATGTCGTACATTTTCATGTACAGAGCTGAGGGAAATATTGATCATGCACAGGAGCAGGGGAGATATGAGTATGGTCGTGTATATTGAGTAGGGGGGATGTTGATTGTACTCAGATACACGACATATAAGATCCATGGTAGATTGGGGAGTTCTACGCCGGAAAAGGATTCCGGCAGTAGGGTATTGGGATATCGGGGTAATGTGTGCCCACCAATGCCACTCATCAGGTGCAACCCTACACTGCATGTGAGGCGAGTCAACTCGACAGCTCGGATAAATTATAAGAGGAGTTCCGTGTTATTGTCTGGAGTCAACCACGCGTTCCCGTGCCAGCCGCGCCTATACCTTTAGAGATCAATCAACAGGTGCAGATGTGCAGATGGTGTAAACTGCTGTAGACCGACCTACCGTTGTATCTATCGCTGTCGCTCGTGACTCTTGACCAGAGGGTTTGGCTGTTGATTCACAGCAGCTTTTTTCCTTGTGTCGAATGTGTCCGTGTTTGGTTGGTCGGATCTGTACGTCAGTTGTGAGTTCAACCGATCGGTCGATACTCAACTTTCTGCACACCCCCGACAGCTCCTGAGCTAGCTCATTTATTGTGCATAGCTCACGCTTCGAAAACATGTGCAGATGAGCTACCGCCTATAGCTCAAGTCGGGGAAAACATGTGTAGCTCATGTAGCTCCTATAGCTCATCTCGGGCGCAGATGAGCTACTGTAACTCATGTAGCTCCTATAGCTCAGCCTGGGAAAATGTGTGTAGATGAGCTATCTTCTGTTGCTTAAGCTTTCAAAACATGTGCAGATGAAGTATCACCTATAGCTCAAGCCTTCCAAACATCGACGCCGCCGACAGAGCTGGGCTAAAGCTGGACAGGCTCCCTCGAGGTGTCACCGGCTGCTGTCCGGTTTACGGGAAGTTCTCCATCGTTGGTAAAAGCAAGCGGAAATTCACCATCAACAGAATGCAGGTGCCTCTGTCTCTTTGTATTCTTTCCTCAGTGTATCGAGCACAAGGCGAAACTATCCCTAAACTTGTGCTCGACATTCGTAAGCCAGTAGACGGCTATACGGACAGCGCGGCTGTCTACGTCGCTCTGTCCGGAGCGACCGATGCCAGCAAGCTCTTCTTGCTGTCGCCGCTTTCTCTCGACGATCTGACCCATCCACAGGACGACGATGTAGCGGCTATGATCGACTACCTCGACGCCTCGACAAGGCTACACTAGCCTTGTTCTTGGATGATCCTCTTCATTCCGACCGGCCACGACAAGTCCTCCGGCTAGTTATACATCCCACACCAACGACGGACCAACAGACACCGACTCCACCCGCCCTTCACCTTTTCTGCCGATTAATGAGACCAACAATTGCTTCTTCAACTCTGCCATCGCCTCCGCCATAGCTGCTTGGGAAGGACACTCTCTCCCCAACCCAACCATGGCAACACCAGCTAGAGCCATCTTCTTCTCCACTCTTGCGGCTGTGCGTGCCTTCATGTTCGACGGCAAGCCTCTCCAACGCCCCCTCTTGGTAAGTTCTTGCTTGTTCTGCTATCCACATCTCGTCGTAGTAATACCCCCCAATACTTACCGGCGCCCGCAAGTACCCCTATATACATAAATACTACGTTGTGCTTTCATGTGTCTTCTAAACGTTTTGTATCATTTCGTTCGGTATGCGTCGCATTCTTTGGCGGAATGCAGGATTCTTTGGCTCAAGCACGTGACAAGATCCTTGGTAGCAGCGGCCTACCGGGCGCAGGATCCGTAATGGGAACGCCAGGCTCCATATACGAAGCGATCACCCTTCGACATGATGATCAACTCCACCCCAACAGCGGGTGGCCAGGTGGCGTCGTGGAACGGCATGCTCGTATCATGTACACTCGGATGGCTCTCGGATTCAACTGGCACTACACTACCGATTGCCATATCGAAGACCATTACCATATCGAGATAACCGCATCCCAATGTGCACGATGGCGAGATCCCGCACCAGTCTTGATTCCGCATGGACCGCCCCAGTCACTCCATGATACAGTCAATGCCTTGTTCCTAACCGGAGCCACGTCCGACTTCCCATTTCTTGGACCTGCTCCGTGCCCCCCCTGCGACGAAAGCTGAGCCCGGCACATCAGCACATCCACATGGTCGATTCTTCCTGGGAGTGCGGACAACGCCCCAGATCGCGTGTTCTCCGCGTCTGCACGTGTAGACATCTACGAGAACGCCGGAGAGCCGCCAGCACCGTCACGCATTTTGATGATAGGCGTTGAGTACTGCCTCGTAGCTGTCATCTACTCCCTTCCGAACCATTTCGTGACCCAGTTGCGTTCGAGAGGGCGGTGGTTGAAGTACGATTGCATACTCGGGGGGAGTACCACCTCTTGCGACGATTTGGACTATGACTGGTATCATGGTTTCCAGCATATGTATGTCTACCTTCGAAAGTCTATGACCTTGCCTGTTCTCCAGGCACAAACGACACCATACCGTAGTGCTAGCTACCATGAACGCGCAAGCCAAGAACGCGCGAAGATAATCGAGGCGACTAGACAAGGACCCATCATGCCTCCGCCTTACCGAAATCCTGGCCACTACGACGTGGGGAGCGCAGCTGTGCCTTGCCGACTCGACTCCGACGTACCGCCGCCTTGAGCGTCTCCCGTGTTCTTCACATGTGTGTTGAAACGTTTTGATTTTTGATGTGATATTGCTTCTCGATTAGGACTGCCTGCCTTCATGTTTCCCTCTTTTTGCTAGAACGAATTCTGTAGAAATGTTGCACGGCGCGTCCAGCCTTTCGAGTTCTGCGCGGCTACATCTATATTAACTGTTCGGTCGACATAGTGTTGTTTAAGGGGTGCATGTACGTGACGATTATGGGCGAAAAGTCTACTTGTATGCCTTTTGTCATCTTTGACTTCACGGCAGCGTTTTATTTGGTATGGGTGTGTTCGCGACACGTCGAGGTCATCGCAATCTGCGCGATGCTGGACTGTGACGTTTTGTTTGTGTGTTTGCTTCGAAATAGCGGCAACATCAGCATCTGCAAACAAGTATTATTCTACGTGGCAAATATCGACGTCGCGAGAGAATTGTCATACCGCCGGCCAACCTTTTCTTTTATGGTAAAACCCTAGGGAACAGCGGGGCAACCCTTGCCCTGCCCTACAATTCAAAATTCCAAGAAAAAAGGGAAGAAGCCCTATCTTTGCAGGCAGAGCGGAATAAGAAAGAGAAAGTGCACAGCACCTCTCTTGTGTGCGAGTATATATGGTCCCCAAAGCTTCATTGTACGCAAGTACTGCAGCAGTAATGTAGAAATACATGAGGCAAGGCTGCACATGCAGTATGTAGACCTTGTGCGCTCGTAAGAAAAAAAAACAACAGAAACAAAACTAAATCCTGCTGCATTCAAAACACACCAGTACCACGGCAAATGCGAGCGCAAATCGAGATGGCTTGCAACGAGACAAGTCCCACGCGTTAGCTCAAGATGGCCCGCTTCTGCAGATACCGGGGTTGTGGAAATCGACAACGCGCGGCACACGCAATCGGCATTGCAAAAACACGATTTTTACAGGCAGACACTCGTAAAATATGGGGAGCCTGCACACACCGCGTTTTTCGTTTGGCGCCCAATTTGTTTTTGGCGTGCCAAATAAGTTTAATTGCCGATAGGAGGTAAGACCATGAAAGTACGGCCTGATTTCTGCTGCAGCAACTAAAAAAGGTACATTGACTGGAGTGTTATCATGAGTTTTTTTTTTTTTTTTTTTTTTATCCTCCGGCGGATTGGTAAAAATAAAGCTTAAGCTCACCACACTTCCACGTTCCCAATTTCGTGTCGTGTGTCAATTTAGCCCAGTTGGGCACGTTGATCCAACCTGACCCCCGAGAGGAACAGGTGCGGTGGAGATAGCCACCCGGGAGAGTCATCTCTCCTGGGTAGTGTGGGACTTGCTCGCGCTCACCCACTAACAAAAACCAAGGCTATGAGGCCTTCCCGCCGGACTCGGACCAGTTACGGTCCACCCTACCCGTTGGGGCGTTGGTCCTCAGAGGGCTTATTCCGAGGGACCAATAACCAAAGATCTGTTTTGCAGGAGTTGTAGATCAGGGGCGTATCAATCCTTTTTTTTGAACGAATGTGATTTCTTCCACATGATGAAGTGTTGTTGTTGTTGTTTTGTTTCCAGGGTAAAATGATTTTGGCATACCATCACCGCAATTCTCCAACGAGCTCACCATATTTTCGTTGGCGTAACGGGGATACCTTTTTCGTGTAAACCGATCACATACGCACGTTTTTCTCTTGAAGTTTGTTTGTGATTGGACTTCTGACCTTTGTCAGCAGCAGTGAGATGTTTTTTTTTTTGTTTTTTTGTAATAGTAACAAACAACTACCGAGTACGTACGTAGGATCAAATATTTTTGAGCAGCAGCGAGAGTTATTAAAACTACAGCAGTACGTTGCAAAAAGCAATAGGCTACTAAATGAAATAACTGTTGTTTTAATAGACTACTGAAATAGAACAACCCTTTCAAGCCTCTGCTTTTTAACCTAGATTCGGGGTGGTCATAGAACCAGCTCTCCCTCCCCACTATATCGATCTCGCTGAGATCGTGTTGTGCACAATAACGTTCTCTTCGTGTCCTGCGACATCCCTAAACAGCTATATGTTAATATTATGGGGACATAGTAAATAAAACCAAATATTGCTATTAAAAAAAGAAAATATACGTGTAGATTTCGGTATAACCCTAGGTCATTTACTATGGACCCCGTGATGGAACATATTTTCACAGCAGTAGACTATACCAGATAGAATACAAGGTGAAACAGTCTTTTGGTTTACCTCTGAGAGAGATTACGTTTTCGCGCAACCCATTATTTCTATTCTACCTAACTTTTTTGCTCTCTTTTTTTCTGCAGCCTTCTGCGAGGCGTCGTTAATAACCTACTGTACATCCGTGGTCAGTCATAGAGCGGGTTCTCCCCCCGCCTCCCCGCTGTTGTGAGGAATAAAAAGGAACACTGCCTGGTGTGCATTTTTAATACTACGTACTGCAGTACAGCAGGAGATAGACAAGCTGGCTAGTGTGTTGTTCCCTTGATGTCCTGCGTGTTATGTTTCGGGGGGAGATTATCTCTTTTAGTTTTGCGGACGAGCCACATGAATTCTCATTTTGGCGACAAACCACATGGAATTCGAGTGCTTCGTCCCCAAAACCGCACAGTAGAAGAAATGGAGTATTTTGAGCGTTTTGTAGTATGTTTTCTTCTCTGGGTTTGTTTGGGGATGCTTTGTCTCAAGTTCGTTACACTTGTTTAACGGGTGAGGTTTGTCCGGGGTTGCTTTGCTCGATGCTCAAATATTTGTCGGATTGGATGACACGACTGTTGTTGTAACCTGCCCGCCTACGCCCGCTTATTTTTTCTGCAGCCTTCGTTGTCGGTGTTGCTGTCCGACGAAACTACTGTGTTTTGAACCAGGGTTTCTCTTTTTGGCGTTATTGCTGAAGAGCGCTGTTTGTTGGGTTTAAGGGGACAATGGGAAAACACAGTTTTCTGTTTGCTTTCGATTTATATGCTGAGTGCCTAGCTAGATGCTTTCTCCATTACCTGTCGTGCGCAGAGAATAGATTAGTAGTCTGTTTTACCTGCCGTGGGTTGTACAGGACGAGAAAATAGCATACCCTCCCTCGAACGGTATAACACATCTTGGATTTGGCTTCCTTCGATTCGTCGCACGGGGGACGTAGTAGATAGATTCTCGGATAGAGTAGATTAACTCTCCCTTATCTGTCGTGGGCTGTACGGGACAAGAGCGAGTATTGTACTTTTCTCACGAGCTGTATATTATGCATTATCATGGCATTGGCTTTTTTCAATTTGTATCAGGCGAGGATTCTCAGTCACCGATCGTGCATCGTACGCGAGTCTCGCTTTTATTACAACACTGGTTAGTGTGTTTTGTTGGCGCAGAGATTTCTGGCTTGAACCGAGGGTGGTCTGCGGCAGAGTTTAGGGATGAGAGCATCTTTGTTTCATGCTTTTGTTTTGTCATTGCCTACGGGAACATCCAATGCATCAGGGACCATTAATGTTTGAAACAGGAGGACATTTTTTTTCGAACAGTTCGTATCATTTCTAGACCCTTGGCATCATCGTAAATTGCCGTCTGCAGCATATTCTTAGCTGTCCGTTGTGTGCGGGCATCGGCTTCGTCGGCGGCCCGTCACAAAGGATGTCACGGGCCTGCTTTACATCATGCTTTACGTCAGGGATCAACAGCAGTAGTAGAACCTGTTTTTACTGGACTTACTTCGAGCATAGATCGTTGTGTTACATCAACGGTCCCTTGCCATCGTAAACTGACTTGCCTTCGCCGTTAACTATAGGTTGCCCGCGGGTCTTTGCCCGGGCCTTAGCGTTGCCTGCGGGCCTTAGCTTCGTCGGAGGCGCTTTGAAGGCCTCTAGACAAAGCCCCCTTGTATACTACGTACAATAATATGCATTTTCTGTTACAGCGGTTCGATGCAACAGGGCATTCTTAAAGACCTATGCCATTGGAAACGCGAAGTCCAAAATCTTTCTTTCAAGAGGATTGCTTTGGAAAAACAACCGGAAATATCCTCGTACCGCCGCTGTGGGAAAAAAGGGGAAACATGTTTGATTTTTCGTATTTTCTCTAATGGCTGCAGGCGGCGCAATTTGTTTTCTCTCGCTTACAATGGTAACACGCTGCTGATAAAAGCCAGCTCGTGCGACGATACATGCTCGATCTCGATTTAGACTCAGCCCACGGCCTACCCGCTTGGTGTCGGGCAAGGCCAACGAGTATAGATGACGGCATCGCAGATAGAAAGTGAATGCTTCAGGGTGCGAGAGCTTGCCGGCGGCGTCCTGGGGTATCCTCCCAAACCCGAAAAAAAGCCTGTTTATCGCCATTTGATAGCGGATCGGAAAATGTTGTCTTCTGTTTTGTGCACACCAGCGGCTAATTGTTTTTTATCGTACGCGTGGCCAGCACCCGCTACACGTCACCGGCCATTGTGTGAAGGCGGTAACCAAAGGATGGGTCGGCGCCCCCAACGAGCGCACTCCGTTTAGAGTTCATGGTGCAATCGTTGGTTTTGTCGATCGATGTCTGTCGCGGACTCGGAATCTCGCCGTTTCGCACCAAATATCGGCCTGAGTTTTTCTCAAGCCGATCTTGGCCCAACCTCGCCCCAGATTTGCTTTTTCGGGCTTTTCCAAAAAACGGTGGGAACTGATTTATTTTCTACACGTGCCAATAAGAAGCGTTTTCTAATTCTTTCTGCGGTATCTTTGGAATTCAAACTTTTTACTGATACTTCACTTTCTCCTTGGCGTATGTCCAAGGTAGGCGCCGAGAGGCCCGAAAGACAACGGATTGACCCCGAAAGTGGAGGGTTGCCTTAAAAAGAATTGCCAAGGAGGCTGGCATGCGGAGCAAAGACAGGACCCATGACGAGCTGTCAGTCGACCCAAAAATAAAGGACGATGAGGAGAAATATCCAGGAAACACGCCTCCAGGAAGTCAAACCTCAGTCGGAAGGAGTGCGGGGCGACAGATAGTCGCTACTACGTATTCGAGATTGAAATCACTACTACGGGGACGTTTAAGCTTCATCCCTGGATTTCGTCCTTTCGTTTCTCAAAATCAAACCCGCCGCATCCACGATCAATGCGTGTAGTATCCGTCCTCTCCAGCACCCCAGACGGCGCCCAGGGACCAGTACGTGGCGACAGCGAAGCCCCTCAGCGTCCCTTGTGGTGTACATCAGGCCATAGAACCATCAAATTCCGTTGCTGCAGCCCTTACAGCCCTCAAAACCGACGCAAAGCGCGCGCTCCAGGAAGAAGACAAAACGCAGTCTGCGAGTACGTATCATCAACTATACCAGGTAACTTGATACCAGTAGATTTGAACCCGACGACTCCGCAGAATAGCCAGCTCCCAGCGATCAGCGCACGACCATAGAGAAGCTCTCTACCGTCGTTCGAAGTATGTATCACGTGATAGACCCGTTAAATATCGACGCTGCAGCCGTCACATCTCCAAGAGACACTGAGCGCTCGCTTTTCTTCGGGTCGAACAAGACAGCAGCAGTGCAATTTCAAATAGCTCCCGGTATAATGGTACTGCTGCACCGGTAGTCTCAACGACTGGAAACGTGTACGCACGGTTAGTACGATCGCCCTCTCTATAGACTTGGGCAGTATACTGGTGCACTAATAAGAAACGTTCGTTTCGGCCAAAGGTTCTATACTTTGTTATGCTGTGGCGTGCTGTTCGAAAACAGCAGTGTTTTCCTACCAGCAGCCAGGTGGTATTTTGTACAATCTTACTTCAGTTATGCCTGGTATGTTCCGGGTATCGATGTGTATGTTCGTATTTCTTAGTTAGGGGAAACCAGCGGTAGAATCGCGCTTCTTTAGCGGGGTACGTACCGGTATTTATACACGTTTACGCTTGTCAGCAACAGTTCAGTACAGCATTCCGCTTATCTCGTATGGCTGGGAGTATGTGCTGAAAGCTTTTGGGTCGAAGGTTGGAAGGCAGTGCCCTTCCTCTTTCTTATTTCACTGTGACGTTACATGTTTCATGTTGCGCCGCTTCTTCTATCTTTGGGTCATTTGAGCGCCGTGTTTTTTCCGCCCAATTTCATTAATGTCTTAACAAACTAGCCTTCAACCATTTGTAATTGTATGGCTGAGCATATATGCTGGAAGCTTGTTGTGTCGAACTTTCGACTGAAGCGCCTGTCCGGGCCTGCCGACCCCCGACGAACAGCAGCCACCCTGTTTCTTCACTGATGCTTGACGGTACGTGTTTCTTATTCCGCCGTTTCTTCTCTCTATGGAGAATTGAGACACTGTTCCCTACGCCCGATTCTTTTAGTGTCTTAAGTAATGAGCCTTCAGTGATTATTTTTTACGGCGGGCCCGTACTTGGGGTCGCGCTGGCACATGCTAACTACGGCTGCTGGCAGCTGGTTGATTACTGCCCGACAATCCGCTGTTTGCTCAGTACAGGGGATAACTGATCCCACCGCCCCTCTCGTTGATTTCCTGCTGTAGAGGGGTTACCGAGCGTGCTCTGAGCCCGGCTCTTTCAACGTACCTGTAGCGCGATACTTCGGTGTCAGCTACGCTGTGGGTTTGGCACAGGTGTAGCCAAAAAAGATGACTTCAGCATAAAGGCGTCATCACTACGTGGAATACCGTACGAAGAGGCTGGGGTGGTCCATCTGCATCCAAACCTTCATCCTCAGTGATCAGTGGCTCGGTGGGTGAAGTACCTGCTCCTGAATATTCAGCCTCTGTACCTGACACGCGAAAGAGTAAGCAGGTGAGCTGTTGTTGTGCTTGCACAGCTGGCGTGCGTATTCAGTTAAGCGCTGAAGGGTGTTAGAGAACGATAGGGGTCGTGTCTGAGCTTTGACGGCTTCTTATGATACGAACCAGGTCATTTCACGCATCCAGGTGGGCTGTACTTGCTTTTCAAAGGAGCATTAATCGTCTGTTTTGGGAGATGAGGCAATGGCAAGCATTCTCTCGTGTCGCTTCTTGTTTTTTCCACAGGGTCGCAGTGGCGGTATCGCTACAGATGTGCGAACATGCTGCTGCACGAGCTCCGCAACAAACTCAAGGTCATTCATGATTAGGACTCATCAACGTCGACGTCCCTCCACAACCCTGAGAGAACCCCCGAGCAGGTACTACATAGATGGTACCTTGACCACCGCACTTTCATGAGGGTTTTCGGCTGTTCTGGTTTGGAAATGCCGAAGTTTCCGAGATGAACGAAAAGGTGCGGCCTTGTCGAATGCAGTGGCAGTGGTAGCATAAGTCGATTTCTAATATTATCTGATTATGGCATGCGTTGGGACCAAGCTTATGGGAGCTGCGTGAGCAATACCAGCAGTCCACGATTAATGCTCGATGAATGCGACATGTGCGAGTCTCTTCGAGCTTCGTCTATATCGCACTCAATGACACCGTCTTATTGTTAGTGGGGCAAGCTGCGAGGTACATTATCGCAGTGCTAATGTATGCCAACACCGCTGAGTGTTGGCAATCTTGAATTACACTCCCGACAAGCAGACATTCCCTCATGATGCAGTTGTACTACTGTACCTGTTACACGTCGTAACTCGGCACCTGCATGAATGGTTCCCACATTTGCTGCACGAGCAATGGTGCGACCGTTTCGCGACTTCGATTCTCACGGCGGAGTTGCGCAAGAATTACGTGGCGTATTGGATGGCTGGTAATGGCAACTGCTTTTGACGTGCAATTGAGAAGGCTCTATGGGGTTCAGACCAGTACTGGCACCAGGTGAAGCTAGTGGTGCTCGGGTAGACCGAAGGGTTCGGTAATGGTCTGTTAGACGATGCCGATGTGAAACACGTCTCGAACGAAATTTACAGCAGCACTCGGTTGTTGACGACAAAGGTCACCTGTCCGCCGATGCCGGCAGCTACGACAAGATGCTCATGGAATCTATTGGAAAAACGCTTCAAATTTGGGGCATGGGGTGCAGATATTACCGCCCTAATGGTCTCTGAGGCATTCAGAATCGTGGTTAAGGTGGTGGTCTCGACCGACAAGAAGCCTCGCACGAAGAACGACGTGAAAGGGCAAACTACCCTCCACGGCACGAGAAGGGACGGCTCGACGATCGAGGATTGTCGCCACTCTGGGAGCTCTGAGCCGTACAACTCACGTTGTGCATGACAGTTTCCTGCAATGGATGGCAAGCGTGGTGTCGTTCGCGAGGAGGTCGTGGTCGCCATGACGCCCATCATAGAAGGTAGCCACGCGACCGTCCTCAAAGCCGAACTCACTGCGGTCCATGAGGTAGACCAGAATACCACCTACTCCACGTCATGCACAACGCGGAGCATTTCTTCAAGGAGCTAACTTCGCACAAAGGTAGCATATACGCCGAAGATGTGACTTCAACAACAATGTTTCACCCTACTGTCTACCATCATTCCTTTTTGACGCTTGTAAGCCCTGATATTTAAAAGGGGCGTCGCTGTTGCCGCTTGTCGCTCCTTGACCGTCCTCACATGTGGGAATTGTTCTTTTGGTGATGCCTCGTGCCTGATGTTGCGCAGGAGATACGCGCCGAGGCGTGCGCGACTCCGGCTTACTCGGCGACAGCCTTGAAAGAAGGAGCTAAAGCAGAGAAATCCATGATGGATTTGGTTTTCGGGCTGGAGGACGGTCAACCCAGAGACGTGTGTATGTGACGTGCCAGAGGAAGCCTTTGGCGGCGATGCAGACGACCAAGTAGTGGATATCTTATTGATCGTGCTCAGAAACACGACGGAGACGTTACATCTAATGTTAGGGAGTTCCATATATTGATATAGGATTATAGGAGAGGGATATTTAGTCGGGTATTCGGGGGGCCTGGGTATTCGGGGGGATAAACGGGAGGTTTATTCCCGCGTCACGTTGGATAATAGCCTGTATACGATGCATGAGCTGTCACTCGACAGCTCGGATATAATATAAGAGGAGTTCCGTGTTACTGTCTGGAGTCAACCACGCGTTCCCGTGCCAGCTGCGCCTACACCTTTAGAGATCAATCAACACACTAGTGAGAGTCCGGCGATCTTCTATTGCCAAGCGTAGCCAGGGCCAACCTAGAGAGGTGGGAACCTGCTTCGGCATGCCTAGTTTCGAGGACATACCCAGTCAAGAAGCCAGCGTGGAGAGTGAAAAGATCGTAGAGGAGAGGAGGAAGAAAATAGAGGTCCTGGAAAGGACGATTGAGGAGCAGAGACTGCGCGCCGAGAGTGACGCGCAGGGAGCAGGAAAGGAAGGGGGGGCCGGTGGGGGGGCGAGAGGAGAAGGAACTGCTGGAAGACAACAAGCGGCGTCGACGGTGCCGACACCTGGGCTGGAGGCCCGATCAGGCATGTCATTACCTTCTTTGTACCGCCCGAGTTTGTCCCAGTCGAGACCCCCGAAGTTCGATAGCCTAGAGGCCCACTGTAGCATGTGGCGTAGTAAGTTTTTGGCATACCTATCATCGCTTGGGTGCTATTATGTACTCAGTAGCACAGCCAACCCAGTTATGGTGGGTGACATGAGGGTTTTGCCGGAGGAATTAGCCTCCAGACATTCCCCCCAGGAGATTCGGCACGCGACATTGGTGTATGGATTGATGATAGAGGCCATGACCGGATACGATATGGCTGAGCTTAGAATGCAAAAGGCAATGTCTCCGAGTGGTGCGTGGAAGGAGTTGGAAGACTATTACATGCCGAAGACGATAGCCGCAACTCATAGATTGAGGAGGGAATTTGATACAATCCGAATGGCGGAGGACGAAAACCCCTTGCTGTTCATAGGAAGGGTGGACAAGGCAGCAGATGAGCTGACGATGCTAGAATGTGGTAAGAGTGCAGAGGAAGTAAACCGCCACATTGTTACAAACCTCTCATCTTTGTATACTATTCAAAGCAAGTCCATTCTTTCCCGCCCTTCCATCCCCCGTTCCGAGATCGATGAGATCATCCGTGACGTGTATGCTAACGACAAGGTAGAGAAGGAGATGGTTTCTAGGGCGTTGGGCGTGCAGGGAGTGGTAGATCAGCATGCCTTGTACGCCGGAGGTGCGCAGCCTGCCGGTGGCGGAGGTGTGGGTCCAGGAGGGGGAAGGAGGAACAGGAGAGGCGGGAGGCTTAAGGATGGGGCAGCAGCAGCAGCAGCAGCAGCAGCAGCAGCAGCAGCCGCAGCAGCGGCAGTATCAACAGCAGCAGCAGCAGCAGCAGCAGCAGCAGCTCCAGCGACAGTATCAGCAGCAGCAGCAGCAGCAGAAATATCAGCAGCAGCAGCTCCAGCAGCAGCAGCAGCAGCAGCAGCACCGTCCCCATCAGCAACGTGGCAACCGGGGAGGAGCTTCGTCGGGGGGGATAACCGGCCCCAAATGGCGTTGGGATGCCGTGGCCTGCAGGTACCGTTGAGATAACACAGCCCCAGACCCCTTCGATACGGGTGGAGTAGTCCGCCCCATGGGTTGGGTACCTACCGACCCACCACCAGGGACGTTGCCGCCGATGCCCCCGCCGCCCGCAGCGACTCCGGTAGGCTGGGGCCCCCCACCGAATAACACGTGGAGGCGCAAGGGGCCCTGCTTCCGGTGCGGCAGACCGGGCCACTACGCCGCGGAATGCCAGGCAGCTTCCGCGCAAATGAATGTTGCTTTCCCGGGTGCCGCTTCTCCTCAACCCGCCCAACAACCATACTACGGAGGTGGCTGGCTGCAGGAGACGCCCTACGGCAGTGGTCGGTATACCTCGGCCGGAGCTTCCCCGCCACAACAACCCTCCTTCAGCACTTCCCCCTCCCCTGGCCCAGCGTACAACGGCAACCCTACGCCTACGTTCGATCCGCACCTCCTCACCGCGCAGTTTGGGCACCAAGGCAAGGCGAATGATGATTTGTTTTGGGTTAATGGGAGAGAAGAATGGGTAGCGGATTCGGGAGCAACTTTTCATGTGACTGGTAACCCTTTTGGTATGGTAAACGGTACTCCCCCTCTCCCTGGTAAGAGCCGTTTGGTGGTCGGTGACATGAGGTCACTGAAGATAGAGTACTTCGGCCAGATTCCAATTGTGATGCACAGCTTTCAGGGTGACGTTCAAGTTAGGCTGATGGACGTAGCATACGTACCCGGTGTTCGCTTCAACATTTTCTCGCTTCATGCAGTAATGTTGAAATGCCCGGTGACACTTGATGCTCAGGGAGCTCACACGTTTGAATGGACAGCTGTCTTTCGTGCGTAGGGACGCGGGTTCATACGTAGACGCCACGCGGATTGTAGAGACCCCTATTGCTGCCGCTGTTTTGGCTGCTGGAAAAATGAGGAGGATCGATAATAACGACCTTCACGTTGCCCTTGCCCACTCCCATGCTGACACTCTCCGTGAGACGGCACGCCAGATGGGCATTAAGGTTTTTGGGGAGTTTGTTCCGTGTGCTGGGTGTTCTGAGGCGACAGGGAGGAGGATGGCGGTGCCGTGGACGACCGAGTGCCGTTCTACCAGGCCTCTGGAGCGTCTGTTCGTGGATCTGTCGGGACAACAGCCTACGTCTGCAGGCGGTGCGCAGTACTTGATGATGATCGTCGACGACTACTCGCGACTGGGGTGGCCGTATTTCTTGAAGCGGAAGTCCGGCGTCAAGAAGGTCTTCGCTGGTTTCCTGGCCGACATCAACGCGAAGGGTGTGCCGTCCATCGTGGAGTGCCTTCGCTCGGACAACGGCACCGAGTTCACCAAGGCGAAGTTAGTGGAGTTGCTCAACCACCATGGCATCCGCCACGAGTACACGCCCGTCGATTCTCCGAAGCATGACGGGGTGGTCGAGCGACATATCGCCATGACGCTGGAGCTTGCATTGGCGTCCCGCCTGGAGGCCACCCGCCTGTTCGGCGATGCAAGGATGCCGGCGACGCAGCCCCTCTGGGCTGAGTCATGCGTGCACGCGAGCGATGTGATCAACATGACGGCGAGGGTAAGGGACAAGCCGGAAATGCACTCGCCGTACCGCAAATTCTACGGGAGACCACCGTTTGCGCGGCTGCTCCCGTTTCTGAAGCCGGGCTTCCACCACGTCAGGAGGGCCCTGAAGACCGAGCCGAAGGCGGAGGCTTGCTTCTACTTCAACGGCAGCAACCACCACGCAGCTGACTGCAGCAAGATCCTGCTGATGTCTGGCCGAAGTTCGTTCTCCCGTGACGTCACTTGGGAACACCCGAGGATACCGTTTGTGGGGTTACTACCTTCGGAGGAGGAGAGCTCCCCGCCGCCGCCGTCGCCGTCGCCACCGCCGCCGGGTGCGCCGGAGCCTCTGAGGGGCCCCGACGTATGGTCCGAGCCACCGTCCCCATCCCCACTGCTGCCGCCGCAACCGCCGTCATCACCGCCGCTACCGCCGCCGCCGCCGCCGTCGCCGTCGCCGCCGCCATCGCCGTCACTGTCGCCGTCGCTGCCGCCGTCATCGTCACCGCCGCCGCTACAGCCACCGTCACCGCCGCCGCCGTCGCCGCCGTTATCATCGCCGTCGCCTCCGCAGCAGTCACCGCAGCCACAGCTTTCGCAGCGTGCTGCCCGGGCACTGGGTTCTTATATACCGGACCCGGGGGATGGCGATGTGCTGAGGGGGCGGACAAAGGGGGGAGACTGCACGACACCAGTAGAGCGGTGGCGCTGTGCAGAGAGCGCGGACTAGGGGGGAGACCGCACACCAGGAGAGTGGTGGCGGTGTGCAGGGTGATCGGGCCAGGGGGGAAGCTGGGCGACACCCGGAAGGTGGAGATGTGCTGAGGGGGCGGACGAGAGGGGAGACTGCACGGAACCGCGAGGCTATGGGGCATGGGCTGCTGTCGTTGATGGCAGCACGGGAAGGTATAGGCCATGTACTTTTCCACCAAGCCCCACCGCGGGAGAACCCTTCCGTTCCCACACGCCCGGCGAGCGAGCTTTCGACGCCGAACTCGTATGCTGAAGCGTGTGCGGACGAGTATTCGGCCATCTGGAGACAGGCGATGGACAAGGAGTACCATGGGCTGGCGGACGCGGGGACGTTTGGAGTGACGTAGCAACCAGAGGGGCTCAACGTTATCTCGGCGAAGTGGGTGTTCGCCTGGAAGTCCAACGAGCATAGGGACGTGGTGCGGGCGAAAACAAGGCTGGTGGCACGAGATTTCAAGCAGCGTGAGGGTATTGATTTCTTTGAGGCTTTTGCTCCGACGCCTGCAGTGTCTTGTTTCCGTTTGTTGGGTGCTATTGCGTGCGAGTTGGGTTTGGATTTGTGTCATTTTGATGCTGAGCAGGCGTTCATGCAGTCGAGTTTGGATGAGGATGTATTCATGCGACTACCCCCCGGCTGCGGCGAAATGTCTGGAAAGGTAGCCAGGTTGAATCGCAGTCTCTACGGCTTGAAGCAAGCGTCGAGGTCGTGGCACAACCACCCTCTCACTCACATGAAGAGTCTAGGATTTGAGCAGAGCCCCGCTGACGCGTGTGTCATGAGGTTGGTCGAGTCGGGCTCTGTCTCCATTGGAACGGTAGTTCATGTGGACGATATTTTTGCTGTAGGACTCAAGGTTAGATGCGATCAGTTCTGTGAAGACCTGAACAATCTTGTGCCGATCAACAATCTGGGCGAGTTACGGTGGAATGCTGGTTGTTGTTTTTCGAGGGATTGGGATGCTGTCGCAGCAGGCGTTCGCTGAAAATACCGCGGCGAGAATTGGTGTTAGTTCTGGGAGGAATAACCCGCTTTCGACTGGTGTGAAGCTCGAAGAGTTTGACGAGAATGAGCCCGTGGGTGACTGGCCTTTCCGCGAGTTGGTGGGGGTGGTTGATGTGGCTTGCGAACCAAACACGACCGGTAGTTGCGAACGCGGTCAGGGCGATAGCGAGGTACTCGAATAGACCGAGGGAAGTACTCTGGAGGACAGCAGTGGGTATTTTAGAGTTTGTATTTTCTACGAGTGACTTCGGCGTTACGTTCCAGAAGGGTAGCGGGCTTGAGCTGGCAGCGTTTGCAGATGCAGACTATGCCAACAAAGCCGCTGACAGGAGGTCAGTTTCCGGTGGGGTTATCATGTGTGCTGGGGCGTGTGTGTGCTGGTTTTCTAGGACGCAGAAATGCGTCACACTCTCAACCACCGAGGCCGAATATGTAGCACTGGCAGACACTATCAAGGAGGCAATGTTCATGCGTTATGTATGGAGTTTTATTTTTCCGGGGTTTGGGGAGAGGTGCATTACGGTTTTCGAGGATAACGAGGGGGCAAGGCACCTGGCACCAAATCCAGTGTGCACGTGGAATTCGAAGCACATCGACGTACGACACCACTTTTTGCGGGAGCTTATTTTTAAGGGGGGGTTTGTTATTACCCATGTAGAGTCGGAGAAACAGCATGCAGACGTCTTAACAAAGCCGCTCAACAACACGGTGTTTCGTTACCACCGGGATGTTCTGATGAATATGTGACACGGTTTTTTCCGAGGGGGAATATTTTATGTTATTTTTGAATGAAGGACTTTTCTGAATTACGTATAAATCCGAAGATGCTGCAGTTTTTCCCTGGCTAATTCCATGGACGATAACATTTCGTTCCTGGTGATAGAATTCGAGAGTTTTTGGCGTTTTCGAGTAGTGTCAACGTAAAGTGAAATTCAAGTGAAGAAATGTACGCTATCTCGCATTACCGTCGCGATCTGTGTATCTATGGCGGGAGTAGGGGACAAGGGGAGACTCTTGTCCGGGGGAACGGGGTTCCTTGCGATCTCTGGCATTTTTTTGTTTGGCATAATTTTATTTTGATGAGTATGGCTACTGTGATATTTTTTCCATGATTTGCATTAATTTCCTAAATAATTGAGGGAGCGGTTTTGGCGACACTAAAGAGAGACTGTGAAGCGCCTGGGGTCGTGTGCGGTCCATATTAAATGTTTTCTTATTTGGAAGGTTTGGGTAGTATTTCGGAAATTGAGAGTTTGATTTGTATTTTTGGTTCTTGAAAATTTGTGCTTTTGTTCAAAGTCAGTACTGACTGAGTGGTCTAGCAGGTAGTGCTATACAATTGCCTAAGGTGGGTCGGGGTTGAAGTCTCGCCGAATTCGTAAGTTGATCTTTTCGCGCGTGCGCGCTGGAGACAATACGAATGATTATGATAGTGTGCCTGTAGATACCAGTAGCGTTTGGCGATGGGAGGGCCCCGGGGATCACTGTACTAAGTCGACGAGATTCCACTGAATATCGGACCAATTCCGCGGAAAATGCCGCTTTACCTGACTGAATCCGAAAAGAATGCCGTTTTACCTGGCATTGGATATCGAGAGTTTTATGTGTTTGTAACAGAGAGGCTGGGGATTTGAGCATTTGAATACTGATTTGAGGATTGGAATGTTGATTCAAGAATTTGTTCTTTGAGTTACAGATTGGATTTTTGACTTTCTGAGTTTGCTTCGAGTTGATATTTTTATTGAGATATATCATCCCTGCGA
Source organism: Macrocystis pyrifera (assembly GCA_031763025.1). Classification (NCBI taxonomy): domain Eukaryota; class Phaeophyceae; order Laminariales; family Laminariaceae; genus Macrocystis; species Macrocystis pyrifera. The sequence goes on along the minus strand of JASSKH010000020.1, from coordinate 2,400,660 downwards.
TGTCGTGCGTTTTCATGTACAGAGCTGAGGGGAATATTGATCATGCACCATAGCAGGGGGGATATTATTACGGGGGTCCATAGTTAATAGGGCCTATGGTGTACATAAAAACCGATATATTGTCCAATTTTTACCAACAATATTTGGTCCCATTAACTATGGACCCCCGTAATAGTATGGTCGTGTATATTGAGTAGGGGGGATGTTGATTGTACTCAAGAAACACGACATAAGATATCCATGATAGATTGGGGAGTTCCAAGCTGGAAAGGAGTTCCGGCAGTAGGGTATTGGGATATCGGGGTAATGTGTGCCCGCCAATGCCACTCGTCAGGTGCAACCCTACACTGCATGTGAGGCGAGTCAACTCTACAGCGAGGATGTAATAAAAGAGGAGTTCGTGTTTCATGTCTGGAGTCAGCCACGCGTTCCCGTGCCAGCTGCGCCTATACCTTTAGGGATCAATCAACATGACCCCAAACAGCAGCAAAAACGGTGCAAAACTGGCCAAAAACGCAGGGCAGCGTTTTCATCGAACCATGGAATATCCCAATTGCGGACGACTGTCTGGTCGGGTCAGCTAAGGTGAATTGATTTGACCTGACCCTTCCCGCGAGATTATGGAAGCCTATCGACCAGGTCCCACCGGACCCTCGAGATTTTTCAAAGTTGTTGACCCGACCCGACCCGACCCGACCCGTGATATTGGAGAGCCTCCTTACCCGGCCCCGCCCGACCCGACCCGCGAGATTTTAAAACCTCCTGACCCGACATGACCCGACCCAACCGGCCACTTTCGGATTGACCCGTGAGACACGGGTTTTGTGCCGGGCGGGTCACCTTAACTCGAGAGACCATTTATCTTGACCAGAAGATTGGACCTGCGGATCCGGCCAGTGCATCGACACTTCAAAAACGATTTAATGTTCATTTTAATGCCCAGCCGCGATATGTGGCCTGGCTGTAATGGGCATGGACTGATGCGGGCATGCTTATAGAGATTTGGCGGTGTTTTAATGTTTGAATAAGATACCAATGGAGTATTATTGAGTATTACGAGAGAAGCCTTGGGTATAAGAGCGGGAAGTGTTTCAAGTGTCGGATCCGCGGGCCGGATGCGCGGGTCCGACCCGCGGGTCAGCAGAAAACAACTCGCGGGTCACACTGGTCCAATCCGCGAGTGACCCGATTCTCACGGGTCATGACCTGACCCGACCCGTGAGTTTTCTATATTCTCTTGACCCGACCCGACCCGAAACGTGAGAATTGGAAAACCCTTGACCCGACTTGACTCGACCCGTGAGATTTTGAACACTTCCTAACCCGACCCGACCCGAACCGTTACATTTTGAACACCCCGTGACTGGGCCCGCGGGTCGGGTCATGACCCACCAAAAGCCCTGATATTTTCAAGTCCAAAACACCCGTAAAGATCGGCGCTAACAGATTGCAAAACCTACTCTCAGAATGAAACGATTGAGCGCGTTGATCGTGCAGGAAACTATTTGATGATAGTTATTTGATATATCATTGAGAGATTCCTAACCTGCCACAAACGATATAATTAGAACCTCTTTGGGGAGAATATCGAAGTCAAGAAACGAAGAAGTGCGTTGGTCATTCCGCAATGTCGGGGACAGTAATATGATGATAGGTGATCAACGGTCGTTGCGTAAAGTCGTGTATAGTAATTTGATGCATCATTCAGGGATTCACAACCGGCCACAAATGACAATCAATGAGTACAACCTCTTGTGAAGTAAAGAAGACCGAAATCGAGAAGATATATATATATATATTTGGGGGAGGGCCAAATATCTCGCGGACCAAAAAGGATAAAGGACATCTCCATGCTAGTAACTTACTGTATTTTAAAAGACGGTTTGACGGGTCAAAGGTAGGCCTGACGAGGCATAGGTACGCCGTCAACATAAATCTTTGGGCCCGAGACGGTGATAAATCACGTACTGGTAGCATGCAAAGTTGGGTATCGATCGCTCAACTCGTCGAACTCAGTATCGAACACTCCACGACGGGTCCACTACAATCAGTATCGACCACGCATTTGGTACAACTCACAGAGACTATGGTGATAAATCACGTATACTGGTAGCTTCAAAATTGGACATGCCAACGCCATGAATATACAGTATTTTAAAATGACTGTTTGACGGGCCAAAGGTAGTCCTGGCGAGGCAAAGAAAGGCCGTCAGCCGAAAACTGTGCTAAATCATGTACTGGTAGCTTTCAGAGTTGGGTATCGATCGCTCTACTCGTCCGACTCAGTATCGACCACTCGACTGGTCCACGGAACTCAGTATCGACCACTCACCTTTTGGTACAACTCACAGCTGACGTATTAGAGATGTTTTCTCCCCCATCTTCGCACTGCGCGAGCGTGGCAGAGGCCGTCTCTACAGCAGTAGGCACGACGAAGGAATGCATAATCATACCCTCGAGGGTCAGCAACGAAACATGTTGCGGAGTGAGCGTAACGCGCACATACAGACATACATGTACTCGATAATAACTTCTTTTTTCTTGGAAGCTACATAAGAATACCAAACGCTTTCACAACACAACCAAAACTACGCGACGCATGTGACACTGTCTGCCAGTGCTGTTGTACGTACAAAAGTGTTTTCGTATACACCGTTTGTACCTCCTCCACCGTACCGCTCCTCCCGTGGCGTAGCCTAGTCCGATTTGGTCGACACCAAATAATCCGTCCTCTCTGCCTTACCGAGTTTGGTCGCCCGGCGTGCACAGCAGGCGAAGAGGCTCGCAACGTTCGTTTCGCGACCATATGCTAGCCAACGAATTAACAGTTTTACGCGAAACTCGTGCTTTCACAGGTACAATTGCCCTAACCGGAATTTCGATAATCGTTTCTGGAACGCCCAACCCTCAACGCCCAACCAACAGGGGAGCATGAGACCGGCCACCCCAGCCCTAATTCTGCACATCCTTCCCGCCACGATGAGCCGAACGCCGCGGAGGATGCGACCTCTCCCGTTTGGGCCAAAGGAGCAGAGGTTTTATCTCGGTGCTGGAATCGAGAGCATGATATCTTTACCGTCACGAGCGAGCATAGATGTGGGCTCACTGCGCATTTGCCCTTGACGGACAGCCGTCAACGACATCCCAATGCCAAAAAATATCATATTTCAGAATTAGGCTTGTAAATCAAAGGTATGCCACACAGAGCAAAAGTAGGCCATCAACCAAACTCGTTGGCCACGAGACTGTTGTAAATCAAGTATCGACCACTCTACTGGTCCAATTCACAGGTGACGTTTTCATAAAAGGTTTCTGCAAGAAACGAGCACAACCCATCCGGCCACAGCTGTCGAATACATCCCAATCATAAAAGGTTTTATTTGAGAAGAGGGTTCGACGGGACAAAAGTAAGCGTGACGGGGCACAGGTAGGCCGTCAACAAATCGTTGGCCGCGAGACTGTTATCAGTCACGTATCGACCACTCAACTAGTCCAACTGCCAGCTGGCGTACTCACACCCGGCCAGAGGGCCGCCAGAGCACGGCGCAAGCACGCCCGAGGCCGCCAAAGACACAGTCGGGGTGGGGGTTCACGATAAGGCAGTTTCGTCCCGTTAAGTGAGCCTCATCTTGCGCTATTACGGGGGTACATAGTTAACAGGACCTATGGTAAACATTAAAACCAATTTATTTACCCATTTTTACTAACAAAATTTGGTCCCGTTAACTATGGACCCCTGTAGTAGCACGAACAACAAAAACAAACACGTCTAAAAACGCCGAGGAGCGCTGATGGCATAGGGCCAACAATATCGTATCTACATCTAGGGCCGGTTTGAACGACACTACAGTTAATATTTGGGAAAGTTGGATTTGCAAGTCTTGCAAAAAACTTGTCAACCGAAACGGCAAGTCTAAATTGTCAAAACCTTGCCGACGAAGGGCATGAGGAGTATCGTAAAAAACCCTTTGCAAAAAAGTTGATTAATTGTCAAATCCGAATTTCCAAAACCTTGACAAATTGGAAGTTTTTTGCCAAATAAATTTCGTCGCAAACGACCGTTATTCGCGTAGAACAAATGAAACAGAAGAAACGGAAAAGTACAATGTAGAGCAGAGTAGTGGCGGACAAAACCACAAATCACCGAATGCTCCACACACATGTACCATACCATAACTAACTGGTATCAGTCAGATTCTTCGATTGGATCACAGGGAGAGCCAGCAAGAATTCCAGGGTTGCCCCGTCGTTCTTGAAGAGAGAACGGGCCCGCTACGCACACACCCACACAAGCAAAAGGGCGATGGTGAACCCCACTGGTGGCTCTGCTGCTCAGCTTCTTCCACAGCCAAACAGATCACTGGTGATCAACGTGGTGTTGCCGTAGAAGGGAACAGTGCTGACGCTGGGATAAACAGGCAGACGTCAGGGATTTCTACAGATAGATAGTTGAGCGGTAAATATCAATAACAGAGTGCACATCTGATCTCCCTCAAGAATTTCCAAGCGACGTATGTATGCAGTATTTGTTCCTTGGTTTCTGATTTGGGGGCATGTACCTTGCGTGTTTCCGTTAAAGGGACGCTGGCACCCAAGCGTCCCCGGGTTCGGGTTCCCAGGCATACAGTGATTTTAAATATCTAGATCTTAACCGGACCTGAAAATTGAACCTCGCTATCTTAACACGCTGCGTGTGGAACTTCGGCTGGTTCATGCTATCGACGGTGACGTCATAGGGGTTCATCACAGCAGTTGAATTTGTCTCGAGATTAATCCCTCGCAGGTTCTCCACAGAGGACAATACACCTCGACTAAGAGGTGCTCCAGTTTTCGACGTCGGCCAAAATTTAAGGTGCACTAGATGAGACAAAAAACAACCTCAACTGAAAGTTGGGACTTCACTTGCGGACGGCTATAGCTATGCACATCAAATTACCGCAGGCGAAATTGAGTGACGCTCATAATGAGGTTTGTGAGGTCGTCGGATGCATCAGACGGCAGTCGTAGGCATCGAGACAAGACTTACGAGGTGTTTCCGTATATTCGAAGTTGCCAGCGAGTACCACTAAAAGCTTGCAAAAACGCTGAAATTGTTCAATTCACGCAAGGGAGCATAGCACAAGTACAGATGAAGAAATAGTCTTTACTACAAGATTGTTGTTTTCCACTCGAATGATATATCTTATAGGCTCAAAACTACGTTCCCATCACTGGTATTAATAGTAAGTTATTGGGCCCAACAAATTGCAAAAATGGGCCGAAAACGCTCAGGATTATCGTATATTTGCGTCAACCCTTAATATTCAACCACGGAATACGGATCTTGTTGCAAATGCCTCACTCCATTTCCTAGTCGTATGTGTATGTTGCCGAAACACCTACGCGCGGGTACTTGACGACGCATTCCTGAGCGTGCCAGCGTGCTTAAGCAGTTTATATATGCTCCAATCTCGTTTCCCGTTCTTGTGATGATACTGCTTTGTATGAGGTTGAAAGCCCGGTAATTACCTGGTTTCAGGCATTGGGAACATATCTGTAGTACTTGGAAGGCGTATCTTAGGTGGAAATTCAGGGGTTTTCCAGAGACGCACGGGCTTGGTCTCAGTCTCCACATGCACGAAAGGAATATATCTGCTCTACTTCTATATCTAAGCAAACATCACACGTGAGTACCAACGAGTGCCGACTTAATAAGCAAACCTTTTCAGGGATACAAAGTGTCCCGCATGCTTGATCTTAGCAAGTGGCGTCTTCTGCTCAGCACTTTTTCGTCTTGTAGTCGGTTCGCGTTGTTTTGTCACTGTAGTTATCATTATGTAAATAATCGATGCTGACGGCGATGCCGGGCCCTTGTTGCAAAGGCAACGTGTTGGTGGGCCATCGGACCGGCGCCGCTGCCGAATTTCAGTATCGTGAGTCAACAGCGAACTATCGGGGTCCGAGAACAACAGGCCGAGCCCGCGTGCAACACCGCCATGAGCTAAATAGCACTTGGACGGCCGGACGTTTAGCAGGCCGACTTTTTGCGTGAGGGAGCTGTTCATACCAGAGGTTTTGAATATCGTTGACGCCTTCTTCCTGCCCCTTAAGGCTAGGTGTTCCTTTAATATTTTTCTACCTACTTCGCCGGTTTCGTTGCCTCGCCGTTCAGAGGTGTAGAGGTTGTTTTTTTTAGGAGCCGCATCTTCGACCCATGTTCTAGTTCGCGGAATCAGGGTTTCCATAAATTTTCCACACTTCTGCCTATACGGCCCATCCGAGTGGGCTAGTGTTATGATATTGCTTTGTATGAGGTTGAACGCTTGGTAATTACCTAGCGGCAGACACTGCGAACGTATTTGTAGTACTTGGAAGGCGTATCTTGGGTGGAAAACCCGGAGTGTTCCAGAGACGCGCGAGCTTAGTCTCAGTCTCCGCGTGCACGAAATATAAATATCTGCTCTACTTCTATCTCTAAGCAAACATCACACGTGAGTACCAACGAGTACCGACTTACTAGGCAAACTTGTCCAGGTATACAAAGTGTCCGGCATGCTTGATCTTAGCAAGTGGCGGCTTCGACTCAGGACGTTTTCGCCATGTTATTGGTTCACGTTGTTTTGTCACTGTTGTTGCTTGATTGTAAGTAGTCGATGCTGACGGCGATGCTGGGGCCTTGTGGCAAGGGCAACGTGATGGTCGGCCATCGGGCCGGCGCAGCTGCCTAATTTAAGTTCCGTGATTCCGCAGCGCGCTATACACACGCTGACTGGGCTCGAGAACCACAGGCCGAGCCTGCGCGCAACGCCGCCATGCGCTATATAGCCCTTGGCCGGCCGGACGTTTTGCCAGTCGACGTTTTCCGTGAGGGAGCTGCTCATCCCAGTTGTTTTGGAGCTCGTTTTCGTTTTCTTCCTGCCCCTCAAGGCTAGGTGTTCCTTTCACATTTATTTACGTACTTCGCCGCCTTCGTTGCCTTGCCGTTCAGAGGTTTGGGGGTGGGTTATGAGGAGCCGCCTCTTCGACTCATGTTCTAGTTCGTGGAATCGGGGTTTCCATGTTATGGTACTGCTTTGTATGAGGTTGAACGCCGGGCAAATAACCTGGCTTCAGACACTGGGAACGTATTTGTGGTACTTGGAAGGCGTATCTTAAGTGAAAACCAGTGGTTTTTCAGATACGCACGAGCTTGGTCTCAGTCTCCGGGTGCACTAAAGAAATATAACTGCTCTACTCTAAGCAAACAATAAACGTGACTACCAACGAGTATCGACTTAATAGGCAAACTTGTCCAGGGATACGAAGGGTCCCGCATGCTTTCCCTTAACATTGAGCCCCAAAAGTGCGTTTCCTAACTTTCTCCACTGTTTCCCACCTCCTCCATAAGACACGGTAGTTCCGTCCCATCCCGTTGGCGTTGCGTTCGACTCCTATGTCGCCACATGAAAAACACATCTCCCAGCTACCCGTCCCATTCCAATCCCACGTAAAAGCAAATGGGCATGTCGCATACCGATCACAACGGCAGGTAACAATTTGACGACGGTACTCGCATTCCCATCACAAAGGGGGGCAAACAACTTCCCGCCTTTGTCGAGCGAAACCCGGCCATCCCGTTCCACGCAGGTTTTCGAATGCCGTGATGACCCTTGAAAATCTCCCTGATCCACAAAGTGGTGGCCGTTATCTATGTGCTTCGAGGCAGAGTTCGCTACGGAGTTGACCATGTTCTGGATTCACTCTTGTTGTCCTCAAAACCCTGGATGCACACATCCCCAAGATCAGAAATCAATCCCCTAATATCAGACAATCGTACGTTTTTTCCGCCTCTGAAATAGTGCCACAGTCTAAGTGCAGCCGACGTCGCATACAACCAAGTTCAGTTCCGCATCACGTACGTATGCACGTTTTAAGTACCGCGGTAATTGTATACGGTAGAAATTCCAGTGATGTCACGAATCATTTTGTCGTCTTTCCCGCTACAGCAACCTTCCAGCGCCAAGCGAACGGGATGAACACCAACTCAGAATTCGAAGGTATGTTGTAACTCATCCATGGCCCCTTGGCACGTGCTTGGCATTGTAAACGGCAAAATGGGGGGCGGGGAGGAAAACTCTACATCACGCAAGGCCGTTCGGTCTACAATGACTGTAGGCCTTCGCATCGATACAATGCCGGGACGAAACGCGCTGGATTGTCACCGATGACATACGCGTGAACCACGCCGTATTGGGTGCTATATTTTTCCTACAGCGAACGCCAAACATTTCCCGAGCTTTTTCGTTCTTTTTCGCTGCAGTCGTGTATATACGTATCAGTATCCTAAGCATACCAACATAACTTCAGAAATGACGCATTCAGCTAACCCTTACCTTAATGAATGTATAGGTAAAGTAGTCGAATAGAACCACCCATAACGCACTCGTATGTGATTTGCACGAAGACAACACACCATTAGTTTAGTCATCAAAATAATAATATTGATCACTATGAAATAGGGCTCGAGCATACGTGAACATAAATCTCCTCGTCGTGCTCTGCGCGAACCATCGACGCAAAGAAACAGATAGCACAGCAGTATAGCTAAACTCGCCAGCACACAGCAGCAGGCTATCGGATTAGGCTACGTCTGGCGCTCATCGGATACTCTATCAACTTCGGCTCTACCTGTAGACGGGTCGACCTCAACATGTAATCGGGAGGGGGGGGGGGGGGGGGGGCTACTCGTTGGATACTTGTCTTGGACATGTGACCATTGATCACGCATCTCTTTCGGGACGGAGCACCGTTGCTACTCGAAATAGAGACACCTCCATCAATTGGGCGCTCATCACGTTGTATCAATATTTTTTCATGGAAACGTTTTGCTATTAATGATCTTATCCCTTACCTTTTGCCGCCTGTAGCCACCATTTACTTCCGAGGGTAGCGATTGTTTTGTCGAATCTATCTAGTGTAAAAAACTCCTCCATCTCACGTTTGTATATTTCCCTTATAAATCTCCTCTTCTAAAACGTCCCGTTCCTTCTTGTACATTTCACATTATCTTTCTATGTGAGTTCGACTCTCTGTTGATTTGCCACACAGGCACACTGTACATCTACTTCCTCCTCCCGGCTACTGGTTTACCTCTGTCTTCGTTCCGGCAGGTCTAGGTCACCTACACGAAATCGCAGTTTCAGCGTTTTCGCGAAGTCCATCGGGCCTTGCAAACACGTTGTTAATTATATTCCTTCGTTCATTCCCCCGCATATCTCTAAGTGGTTTTCCGATTCCACCCTGCTTCTTAGCGCTAACCTTTCCCTCCTTTTGATCATTTCCTCTACTTGTGCTTGTACTTCTCAAACGTTCCGGCGGACAGCACCTATTCTTGGTTTCTCCCGATTTCCTTCCATACTTTCTCAACCACGCCATCCCACCTTATTACAGCTAGCCCGATAGTTAGTTTTTCCCTTACAGCCCTATCAACTATGGCTGGCAACATCTTTGTTGTCGTTTTCCTTACATTGTATTGCCCTTTCAACGTTCTGATGTCTCCATTTGTCTTGAGTCGATGCGTTTCCAGTTCTGCCTTAAATACATCATTTCTAGCCGTACTTGAGCATTTTAGAACTTTGAAGCTGCTGTCATACGTTCTGTTTCCTTCCCCTAATTCTCTTGCATGTTCCAGCTTCGTGGTACTATCACATTCATCAGTGTACATCTCTTTGTCCTAGTGTCAAGGTGCGAGTCTGTTAGGATCTCGCATATATCTTGCTTACGTGTGATTTACCCCTCCTTATTACTTTTGCTACATATATATGTGTACCCCACGAGCAGGCTGTGATTTCCTTACGCCAAGGTACGTATACTGGTCTACGATCGGCAATTCATCATTCGCCCATTTCCAACCCAAATTCACCGGGTTGACCTTATCTTCTCGTTACACAACAAGTTTACATTTCTTGATGTTCGCCGTCACCCTCCGTTTCATACTGTAGTGCATCTTCTTCTCTATTTGTTTCTGCAATCCCGACACCGTATCTACCCTTACCGTGACTCCCTGCCTTGTAGCATCGACTGCAGCTACCAGGTCGGTAGTATATTTCAGTAGATCTTGAATAGGTTAGGTGACCACGTACATCCCTGTGAAACGTCTTCTAAAATTTCAACACACTTCGATATTTTCCCGTCTAGCATCACAGCACTTCTCGCATATTCCGTCATCGTTTTCATCATTCTCCACATATTTCCCCTGATTCCTACTTTCAACAGTTGTTTTTCACTATCTGTTTCTCCATACTGCGCATATATATATATATATATATTTCTGTACATCTAGAAAGAAACAGTAAGTCGCTGTCCCGCGTCTTTCCCACCTTAGATTATATTAGCTATGGTGTACTCATGCCCTACGCAGCCGCGGTTTGCCTTAAACCCTGCTTGGACTTCGCTTGTTTTGTCTTTCATCTTGATCATCGTTCCCATACTCACCTTTTAAAATTATACAGCATGTTTTTCCTACTGTGCTTAGTAGCGTGATCCCTCTATAGTTACTATGGTCAACCTTATCTCCGTTCGTGCAACATTGACCGCTACTGTTTTTCTCTCCACCTCTTAGGTGCGTGCTCGTTTTTCCTAACCCAGTTGTACAACATAACCATCATGGTAAGCATTCCTTTTCCCTCGTGCTTAATCCATTCACTATTTGGTCTGGCCCTGCTGCTATCTATTCTTCTTTCGTTTAGCTTCACACTTAAGTACTGCTCTTGTGAATTCTCTCTCTAACCCCCCCGAACCACTGTCTCTCATTTTGATGATCCCACGTTCGCGACTGGCCAGCGTTTGATTTTTTTATTGTACTCTGAGTCGAACGATTGGTTGGCTGTGGGTCATCCTATCTTACGGTGATGCTCTACTAGTACTTCCCTCCTTCACCTCGAACTACTAACGACTTTACCGTTCTGCGCTCTTAGGGTAGGGTTTCCTGAATCTGCCTCTCCTGCTGTTTCGACCAATACCCCTTTCATCCCGCATATATTTCATCCAGCCTTCAAAGTCTTCATTCGCTAATTAGCTAACTCTATATCTATCCCTCTCTCTACTTTATCTTACTATCTCCTTACAACGTCTTTCCATATCCCTCTCTTCTTCTCTACAACATATATGACTTTATTTCCAGCTACTAGTACTTCCCTCCTTCACCTCGAACTACTAACGACTTTACCGTTCTGCGCTCTTAGGGTAGGGTTTCCTGAATCTGCCTCTCCTGCTGTTTCGACCAATACCCCTTTCATCCCGCATATATTTCATCCAGCCTTCAAAGTCTTCATTCGCTAATTAGCTAACTCTATATCTATCCCTCTCTCTACTTTATCTTACTATCTCCTTACAACGTCTTTCCATATCCCTCTCTTCTTCTCTACAACATATATGACTTTATTTCCAGCTATGGCATAATCACCCCATCCTGTCGAAGTTTTACGATGTATTTCTAACTTGTGGCTTTCTTCTTACTCTTTTAGCATATTTCACTTCCTCGTCCCACCATGTTGCTGCTCTGTTTCATGCTATCAACTTCTTCTCTATTACTTTACTTGCTGTGGTCTTGACCAAGTGCTCCCATCCTTCTATTGTTCTAGCTCTTGCATAATCCCTATTTTTTCCAATAGGTCGAAGAAGTGCTCTGCAGTTTTGGTCATCTCTTCTTGGAACTCTTCCCGTCATACATACTTTTATTTAATCTATCCTCCATATGTACAATTTCACACCTCGTCTATGTTGGATAACCCTTGCCTTCCGACCGTCTATCCGTACTAGACAGTGATCCGTGGTTCCTACGTCCGCTGCGCATACATAGTTATGTTTCTTTACCACATTCACTTTCTAACATGATATAGTCAAGGACATAGTTTTCTCCCTTTAGTATGCACCGTCTGGTCCATTCTGGTTCTGCCTTTTTCACTCTATCGTTCAGCGTCTCTATCTTGTTGTGGCCAAGGAACATTAGCATCTCGTTCCCATTCATATTATTTGTTATTTTCCCCATGTTGTCTGATGTCCTCATTCAGTTTGCTTGTTTCCCCTATTCTTCAGTTAAACTCTCACGCTATTACTACTTCTCCTAGCATTTTAAACTTGTGTGCATCTACTACTACTTCTCCGAACTTCTGAACATATCTTTCGTCATTCGCTTCGACTCTGACGGCATATAGATGCATTAAAATAAATAATATTTCGGTCCCATGTCGCTGGAAATTTAATGCATATGATTTCGTCGAATTTGTGTCTTCGATCACCTCCATTATGTCACACACGGTATTCGTTGACTGGGAACCCCACGCCCCCTCCCTCTATTCTTACCATTCTGTCCCTTTTTCTTTTTCCCTATCCATGCATACTCTCTTGAACTTTGCAATCTTATCTCCCCCCCCCTCTTTCCCCCACGAATGTTGAATTGCCTGTATGTCTAGATCGCGCTTACTTACTTGTTCATCTATTTCGATCCTTTGGCGCGCATCCGTGACGAACCCACATACGTTCCATGTTCCTATTCTCGGCCTCATTTTTATGTCACTATTCGCTCTTGTCTTATCTGTTCCTCCTTGTCCATTGTCGCTACGAGTATGTCTAGTACCTCTTCTTTGAGCATTCTCTCCGTTTCCGTTTCTGGTCTAGTTTGCTTGTCCTGTGTCTGTTCCAGTTCCTTTCAACCACTTGCTGGTTCTGTTGCTGGTTCCTGCCCCCCATTATATTCGCTAACTGTAAGACCACGTATTAGTTTGGCTACTCCATTACCTAAACATACTCTCCATCCTAGCCGTCTAACCCATGCGGACACGGTTTTTTGTCTCTATCGTCTGCCACTTCATGCCCGCTTTCGGGCTTAGTGTGACTGGAACGTTTTCTCCCTTCCGTCTTACGTTTCTGGGTGCAAAGCAGTACAGTCCTACTTCGTCGCACTTCTTCTTCAACTCATTCTTTGTCATGTCGCTAGGAACTCCAAAACTCAGCACTGCTATTACGGGGGTCCATAGTTAACGGGACCAAATTTTGTTAGTAAAAAAAGGTAAATATATAGGTTTTTAAGTACCCCATAGGTCCTGTTCACTGAGGACCCCGGTAATAGTACTTTGCCTTGCCAGTCGTTCTTTCTCCAACCACCCGACCTCACCATCTTTCTCCTAAATAATTCCAAGATTACCTCCATCTTGTTCGTGTTCATACTGTTCGTGGGAATTGTTCAATATGCTGGGATTTCCCAATCCTAGTAATCGTTGAGGGTCTGGTGCCTTTCAGTTCCATAGCCGGCGCACCACACTAAATAGTGTCTCTAACACGGAATTATCCTGGAGCCAAGTTCAACGCCCTGAACACAAATGCCACGTGCGGGTAAGGGGATCCGCATGGTAACCATCCTGGCGTCCTACGACCGTATCTTCTACCTTCCTGGCCCGCTGCTGTACTAGTTACTTTCCTCCAGGGAGGTCGTTTAGACAGTGTAAGGTTCAAGGACAGTTTGTATGATACAAAGTCTTACTCACACATCGGGATGCCCCGTACGCCGCTTTCTCCGTTAATTGTACGTTCCCGCATGCGAAACTACCCCACTAGTGTCCCCGAGTAGACCTTCACTGCAGAACGCTTGGCCAACAATCCCTCAACAGTTTGTACCAGCCTCTATCCTTCAAGATATGGAGATAGCTACGTACCGTTTGGTGCTCCTTCTCTTTGGTCATGTGGTCTGTCAAATGTAAGGCGTTGTGTTACTGAATATATACGCCTTTGACTTCATCTAGTGCATCATCCACCCCTCCCCTTCATTTGGCGCCTGGCATGTGCACCTAATGTTGGGCACTTTAGGAATAATGTCGGACCAGATTTCTTCTGCCCAATGGAAATCGGTAAAGTGCTACGGGTATCTTTCATTGAGACCCAACATTCATGTGAATTGAACATGTTGGAGTACCGTTGCTGTATCTATATAGGTGCATGTGGGGCGGTCCACCTTCAAGGTAGGTGTTGATTCTAAAGTATATGTCTTTACTCTCAGGGGTGTGATACGGGATAAACTATGTAATGTTTAGAATGTTTATGTCTGGTTCGGTTCGGATATGGGGAATAGAAAATGGTTAGAAATTAGTTTCATGTCTAGATCTCGTTTGTGGTTCGGTGTGGAAAAAAAAAAAACGGTTAAGTAACCAGTTTAATGCATATTTATGTTTTTGGGTTGGGTATCGCCCGAACGAAAACGATTTGTTCAGAAATTTCGTGTCTCAATCTGATTGGTGTTATGATATGGGGAAAAAAACTGTTTTATTCTATTGTTTCACGTCTAAAGATGGTTTTGCGTCTCGGTTAATCGGGGAGGATGGGGCGGGGGGGGGGGGGGGGGTGAAGGCGGAGGGCATGATACAGCATTTATCACAAACGTACCGCTGACAAAAACAAATGTACCACATATCAAACTGTGGGCTTGAAAACAACACGTGTACGGTACAAGGTTAAACGTAAGCCCATATTATCTAACCAAACCAACTAAACCAAGAGCACAATAAGAACCTGGGATGTTCCAGCTCAAGCTCCCAGCTTTCAACTGTCGGTCTCGGCCCTCTCCTTCCTTGGTCTTCGTTTCCCCGTCCACGGCTACCGGCATCCCTTGATCACCGCGGGAGTCCTCGTTTTCAGGTCGCTGCGTTTCGCGCCGGATTAGCAAGACGGCTCCTCTTCGGGTTCAAGCGCAACAGCGATGATGTGCATGATCGGACACGCATCGCTTACGATCCCTCGTGTGTTCTCGCCTGGACGCGTAGGCGTAGGCGAATGGCTCCTGCCGGTCAAGCAGGCCCTGTTGTTCAGGCGTACCTTCTGATGCGCTCCCCCCTCGCGCGCCGGAAAATCCCTCCTGCGTTGGTAATGATCGGCAAGGTTGGAGGTGCATTCAGCTCAGTCCTACGGGGAAACTACCTCTTCACCTCCCGCTTGTTGTACTCCATTGTTTTCACTTTCCAGCCGTGTGTACCATCTGGCACATATTTTCTCGTGTTCGAGGTAATGTCTTCCGCCGCGATAATCGGCCTCCTTGGAAGATGATTCCGCTCTGTCTCACCGGGAAACTTCCTCGTCGTTCGATGCTCTACTTCTAACTTTTCGCCCGTCAACACAGCCGTTAAGACTCACTCCTGTTGATTTTAGTATTGAGAGTGTCATGACGATTCTCAAGGACAAGGAGTATAAGAGTGCCGTCGCGGGTGCCTTCAATCGACAGCAACAAAACGACGTTCCGGTATTTTGGGGTACAGAATACTTGAAATATGTGCTGTGGTGTGTACTCACCAGCACAAATAGTGCCATGTGACGATCGGTCGCAACACCGCATTCCCGTACACCTTTCCGTGACATGTTGAGCACCACGCGAGCCGCGACCCGTACCCTACCTGCGCAGCACGATAGCTTATTATGTACGTATCCGAGTCGTTGCATTTTTGCGTGTATCGGCATACGTGTCGTGCCATACAGGAGCTACGGGTGGGGTGTGTGGAACATCGAAATCGCCTGGAGTTTGGCGAGAAACAGATTGAAATTGAGTTCCAGATCGCGATTGCCTTCTTCGCCGTTAATGCCGAAACGATCCAGATTGCATTTTGTCAGTCAATTGTTTCCGAGAATTGGTCAACCTGTTTCCAAAGACAACCTGGATCACTGACGTACATGTCTATTTTGTTTTATGGCGATTTTGTCGGGGTTTTGGCTATTGTTTCTCAGACACCTGCGGTGCGTTGTCGTGGACGGAAAGCGTAGTTGCTTGGGCATGCCATGTTTTTACCAAGATCGGCACATTACCCGACCCCTACTATCGGATTGTGTGTCATCAACGCGAGGGGGAAATACTTTGTCCGTCCGAGGGTGCTATGTCAGAGAGTCGGCTAACCATGTATTCTTTCTGAATTTTCTACTTCGACGTATGGTACTAATCCTAGGTGTGTTCGGTACGGTACGGGTACGCTCGGTACCGGTATGGACATGGTACCGAACGTACCGAAATTCTCGGTAAGGGTATGGACATGGTACCGAACGTACCGAAATTCTCGGTACCGGTATGGGCATCGTACCGAACATACCGAGCTTCTCGGTATCGGTACGGTGTATCATACCGATACCGCCGGTAAGGGTACGGACATCGTGCCGAACGTACCGAAGTTTTCGGTAGGGTATAGAACTCCAGACCGAACGTACCGAAATTCTCGGTACGATTTAGAACTCCATACCGAACGTACCGAAATTCTCGGTACGGTATAGACCTCCATACCGGTACCGTACCGCAGATACCCGCGGTATTTGTCAAACCGAGCGTCGCTCCACAGCAGTACCATGGTATTGCCCATCAAGAATGTGTGTGTCTGCGACAGTTTTTGTTTTTTGTTTTTGTTTTGTCATCACATTCATTTCCAGAGTTCGATGGGCGCCTTACCACACCGGGTATTATTTGTCTTGCCTGAACGTCTAAACCGTGGTCACACAGAAGGCTCCTCTCCCTGAGGCCCCCACTCCCATCCTCCTGCGGTACTGACTGAAATTTTTATTGCGAGAAGAGTTCCAGCCACCTCTTTCCCACTGTGTACACACGCTTGCGCGCTATCCACCGGCAAGACACGACAACGAGAGAAAAAACTCATAACATGAGGAAAAAGGCGCTGTCGCTGGGATTCGAACCCCTGAACTTGCCTGCTACAGAAGGTTACGCGGATACCAACTAGACCACCGGGGCGACCGGCTCAGTCAGTGCGACAAAATTAAAGTTATAGATTATGATCATGATTGTACGAAAGGCAGCAACACCGCTTCTCCCCATTGAAAATCGAAGGCAGGAGAGAACAGCAGAATCAAAACGTTGTCAATTGATAAGAAGCTTCAGCATTCTTTCTACGCGCGCGAGTCAAACGATAACAACAAATCATGCTATGTGTGTGGCGGTACTGTACCGGCACAGGGTTGTCCCGAGCCTAACTTCCCGATTAGCCCGGGATCGGTACTCTCAGTAGGGTATAAGCTCGGTATCGGTACGTTGTGTCATACCGATACCGCCGGTACGATATGGACATGGTACCGAACGTACCGAGGTTCTCGGTAAGGGTATGGACATGGTACCGAACGTACCGAAATTCTCGGTACCGGTATGGGCATCGTACCGAACATACCGAGCTTCTCGGTATCGGTACGGTGTATCATACCGATACCGCCGGTAAGGGTACGGACATCGTGCCGAACGTACCGAAATGTTCGGTAGGGTATAGAACTCCAGACCGAACGTACCGAAATTGTCGGTACGGTATAGAACTCCAGACCGAACGTACCGAATCCTCTCGGTACAGGTATACCGGCGGTATTTTACCGCCGGTAGGCCTCGGTAGTACCGTACCGAACACACCCTTGCTAATCTGCGTCCGGGATTAGACACGGCAGTAGTATCCATCGACGTTGATCATATCTCGATTAGGCCGTTGCAGTGGTGGTATACCAACTGCCGCTCCTCGAGTTGGGAAAGTAAATTTGCATCGTTTACCTTTCGATAGATATTTTTGAAGTCAGAGATGGGAAATTGTTTTGGTTTTACCGGCCTTTGGCACCGAAACCGTATGTTTGCTATCAATCATGGTTTACACATAAAACTGTGGATCTTGGGTTCGTAAGTGGCCCTCACTACGTCACCGGCAGAGCCCACCTGGATGCTATCTATACCGTACGAAGGAGTGCGTTCTAGAACTATCCCCTCTCCGTAGTCGGTGATATAATCATAACCAACGCAGCGTATTTCGGACACTTATGCGCAGATCTCTCCCCTCTCCGACCCCCGTTCCGCGTCCACCGGTGTGGGCATCTCTTCTAGTCATCAGAAATCGCGGCCCCGCCATAAACGTGCTATCGTGTTGTACTCGCATAACGTATGACATGAAAACTTGTATTGTCTGATCAACAAGCGAAGAGATAATCATTTCGTCAGCTCATTCTAGCGGGGACGTTGAGGAGGGTATTTGCCACCCTGTGTCCGTCTGGGTAGCTATATTAGTTTCCTGAGCGTTGCGAGATCAACATATTTCGTTGTGTCAAAGCGTCGGCACCAAACGTGTCTACCAGACACCAAATATTCGTTTCGTTGGTGGAGATTTCCTCGGAAATCAGTAATGTTCCAACCGGGGTTCATATAAGGTGTTTTGCAATGGACTAAAACTGTGACTGTGCATATAGTTAGGGGGTTGGCTTTACGGCGACGCATCCTGGTGAACACCCAATACCTTGAGGAATCCACAGAGCGAGATAGAGTACGATGTTTGCCTGCAAAGATGATTTTGGGCCAAGGGGCCGAAATCAACCCAAAGTTCGGATCGCGTTCAATGGACTGTTACTGTTCGGGTGTGGGCAGCATTGTCCACGCGTCTCCAACATATAAACCGCAGCAGAGCAGCAGCATCAGCGGCAGGAGCAGACCTGGTAGAAATAGCTCTCCGTGTCAGGCCCCGGACGCCGGAGAGAAAGAGCAGTGACAGGAGGAGTACCAATAGCACCTAGCAGCACCCCCTAAACAGTCGACGTCTGGGAGAAAGCCGTGCTGACGAAAAGCAACCGCTGTGCCAACACTATCAACGGCAAGCAGCAGAAGTAAAAAAATAACAACCCCCCTGCCAGCAGCAACAGCAGCCGACCAGGCAGCAGCAGCCGCAGTAGCAGAGGGGGGTAGCCAACCAAGAAGATCGAGGTTTCCTACGAGACCAAGCTAAGGATCTACGGGGGCGAAGGCTCGAAGCCACCCATTTATCGGAACTTATCGATCAACCGAAGGTAGCATTCGTCGGTTTTTATGGTACCCGCTTCATCCATACCGCAGAAAACATCTACGAACCTAGCAGTATTTCGACGGTACCAAGAGTAGACTTTCCATTTTCGTCTGAACGATTGATGCAGTTTTGGTTTTCTACAAGGCATGGCAAAGCCTCGACCGGCGTCCATCGTCCGTCTCGCTTGTTCGACCCACCCTGAGACTACTCCTGTGCCCACCCCCCCCCCCCCATAAAAACAACCGTGATTGAGGAGCTTCAGGAGACAACGGAGATCAGCGTGCAGAAAGAGCTGACCACCGTGATCCAGCTGGTGGTATTTCTCCAAGCGCTGGAGACGGATCCCCTGCCGAGTATCGTTTTCGGCCCGTCACGCCGTCGCCGCTGCTTTCGGCAACCTTCGTACGACCGACCAACCGAGTGAAAGAAGAGGGGACGTTTGGTGTAGACGTAGCGTGGGAGACAGCTGATTCCCCGGTGGCTTGGTAGGTGGTCCGCGTGCCTGTCAAGATCAATTTCGTGGGTTCAAGCCCCACCGAGTGCATGCTCATTGGGACTTTTTCTTGCATAAAAAATTGATAAGCGGAAAGCGCGAAAGCGTGAGTTGGCTACATTCGATGAAAATCGACGAGCAGTGGAAATGCTGAACCCATTGCGCGACAAAAAATAAAGGCACGTACCGGGGGGGAGAAGGGACGACACCTGTGACCACGGCTTGTCCAGAAAATCGTCGAGGGTAAAACCTCCCACGAGTGGGCTGGGAAGTAAAAAGTGATGGATAAAAAAAAAAAAAAAAAAAAAAAAAAGAGGGCAAACTGTGGCGGCCAGCAATGTACAGGCCCAGCATGGCACACCCTTCCTCTTCCACATTAGAAAGGTTCCTTTTAGGTTCACAGGCGACCTTCCCTACTGCAATCGAGCGTATACTCGAGGATGCCAACACAATGAAGGTGAGTGTAGCCAACCCCGCGTGTCATGATGATGTCTCTTCGTTGTCGCAGCAAAAACAGCACTATTTTGTCCTTTGCATCAACTTGCACGGCGAACACCTTTCCAGTCGATGACCCCCTGGCGCTGACTGATGTCACTATCAACACCGACGATGTGCCGGTCGTCGACAACTGCAGCGTAAAAGAGGTGAATGATGTGTGTTTGCACACGCTCGCTAAGTCGAAATAGGTAGCAGTACCGTCGCGACAACACGCCACCATGATGGCATGGCTGCTGTTGAAGCTGTTACAGAACAGCGCCATCCCGTTCTCCCGTTGCGTGCGCGCTCGCTTAAACGACACACAGCAGGATCAAAGATGGCCGATACCCGCACCTAGATCATTCTGTACAAAGAGATGGTCAACTCTGCTGTAAATGTCGTACGTCAGTAGTAGCGGGGTCACCTGCTACCTGCTACGAGAAGTTCGCCTTCTTGAACAAACATGTCGGGTGCAGATTTTCGTCTTCAAATTACGCAAAATTTCGAGTTCGAAACCAACACAGGACAAAATCGACTACGTGCACAAAGGGTTCAAGGGTTATATTGACAAGCGGAGCGTAAAGCGACGCTGACCCTCGCCCCGTGTGTCCTACTGCTACTGCTGCTTCTGGTTTGTTGTTGGAGACACACTGCTGCTGTAGATGTTGATCACTAGTACCAGTAACTAGTTGTGGCACCTGTTTCGAGAAAGATGCTCTTTCTGTTGGACAAAACATTGCAGATGCGGATTATTCGTCTTCATATTTTACTGAATTGCAACCATAAAACAGACATCCAGCACAACTATTAATAGTGTCCGTGCCGATTCTTGAATCCATGCCAGATACAAAACGAATACAAGTTATGTGGTCACAGCAGTGCAGATTTTTCGTTGTCAAATAAACATGCAGGATTTCGAGGTGGCAACCGGGATACACACGACCAAATCCAGTATTTGTTGTGTGCATACTTGTTTTCGATATATCAGAAGAGGCCAAGAACATTCACCAACGGCGGCGTAGGTAGATTTTCGTTCGTGTTAGTTCAGCACAAAATAGAACAATCCGTATTCGCCCACCATGATGTATCGCAGATATGACGGCTGCAGGTATTACTGGGATCGCGCCTCATTACCACCAATTACTAGTAATAGACGTAACGACCGAAGAAGTAAGCTGACACTGGGCCCTCATGACTGAGCAACTTCATCACGCCTTCCTTTCATTCACCAATGTATGTACTGATCTACCCTATATTAGCTACATATCTCCCACGTGCTCGCAACCCCTTGGGTATCATGTATTTACCGTATCCGAATACGGCGGGGGTCTAACTGCGGTAGGGCGCTCGTGGTGGCGTCGCTGGAAACGTAGCTTCGTGAAACACCAATAGAATCTGGGTTTCACGGCCATTCGTAAGCTATGCTTGAACCAGCCTCCCTATAGATACACGTACTTCTGGTTGTCTTTTGGTTCCCCCCATTAGGCGGGACATCGTACAGCGGTTACGTCCGTATGAGGCGCTACGACAGCATGCATGTGCTGTAATCTATGCGTTGGACATGTGACCGAAGATCGTACATGAAAAGTCTCAATACAAAAACACATCACTTGGTTATTGCGTGGGCAGTTTGTACAGTGCTCTCAATTGTTAGCATTACGTCTGATCTTCATCCTTCGTCACTGTAATGCATTAGGGGACCGGTGCATTAACGGACCGAACATAGGCTTTGTGCGTTGGGGACCGGTGTACTAAGTTTTTGCTCACGGGACCGGTACAACTAGGTGACCTCGATCATATTGCCTATATAATGGTTGTGCCAAGGCACCGAATCCACGGTGCCGTGCCAAGGAACCGATTTAGTGTGCATTCCGATCAACGTTTAAACGTTGAAAGATGTTTCTCGTCGAGGTTGTTGTATTCGAGACCTTTCGTCGTGTCGTCGCAATCGTAGTTTCGCGCGGTCGACCGAGATCACCCCCTTCCCTATACGTTTGCAAAACTGACCCACCCGTGGTGTTTTCGACGATGTATCGAATTTTATGTGTAAATAGATAGATGGCTCTGGATAGGTGGGGGATCACAATGCATGTTGGCAGTTTGATCGGTAGGAATTAGGTTTGGAAGCCATGGATAGTTTTCTGGTGGCAGCTTTCTGTGCACGAAATCGTTCGAGATATCAACGTAATTGTGAAACAAATGACTGCATCGCTCCGGTCCGAACAAGGCCTGCGCTTGCACCGATACATCAGTGATGAATCCATTGCTGCGTTCTCACAACAAAGCGAACTTGAACGGTACGAACACGCAGTGGATTCGATACGAATAGGAATAAGTCAAAGGATTGGGTTTGAAGAAAACACTAGTCCTCATCTGCAAACGAATATGTCGGTTTATGACACTTTGCCTACATCGACCGTTCATACCGAATATGAAATCGGAGTCTGCCGTCATCTGGTTTTTAACAATGACTTAGGCTTCACGTGATAAACTTTAGGAATAATAACCTCAAACATTGTTTGACTCAAACTAGAAATCGTAGTTGGTATCATTATCCCAGGTAGAGAACTCTTGACGAAGAATATGCGCAGAGCTACGACTGCGACGACACGACTAAAAGTCTTGAACAATCT
The DNA here is from genome assembly GCA_031763025.1 of Macrocystis pyrifera. Taxonomy (NCBI): domain Eukaryota; class Phaeophyceae; order Laminariales; family Laminariaceae; genus Macrocystis; species Macrocystis pyrifera. The sequence continues at coordinate 2,378,266 of JASSKH010000020.1, read as the reverse complement.
GGACAAATAAATATGTTTCAACGCGGAAACGTTGAACGGGATGCACACTAAACCGGTCCTTGAGCACACCGCCATGAACTCGACCCCATGGTACATCGGCTATCTCGGCAAAAATGATCGATGCGGTCCCCTAGTGCACCGGTCCCCTAAAGCATTGCACCACAGCACTCAATCTGGCGACCGTTTGAATATGAGGCTGGCGACCGGCAGCTGTCTAGGAGCCCTTTGTACACACTTAGTATATGTGGAATAAATCGTAAACGCGAAACTTGGGTGTACTGATGTACTGTGTAGTTGGTAGCAACACCAGTGGAGTGTGATGGCAATACACACAGGACACCTATACCTTCGTAAACGCGAAATAGAAAACAGGATTCAAGCTTAGGCTGGAGTTTCCTTGTGCAACTTTGTTTTTCTGGGCCCTTCTTTTTCGACAAGATTTTTGCATTTCGCCCGCAGGAAATCGACTTGTTTTCATCACTTGGCCTAGAAAGTGTCTGTATTCGTGTTGAAAACCGTTGTCCGACGTTCGCCCCGCCCCGTCACTGGCCTTTCCCTATTCAGAACCGGCACCGACTTTGTCACGCTAAGCTGGTTACAGAAAAATTGTAACAAATCACCTTTGAGCAAAAACACAAAGTATATACCAGCAGTGAAACTCTCAATTCTCAGCATACCCACGTGACCGCATCACCAAGGGCAACACATCGGTCAAGCTGATTTTGCGGTGGTAGCTGTAGATAGTGAGATGTGGGAATTGTTCGTGATCTTTGCGGAGGTGTTGTTACGCAGGGATTTGAAAGCAGTCAAACTAAAGCCGACCCGATTCTTCTTTTTAGAACAATTCCCTGCCAATACGTCGAATGACTCTACGCTAGACCTATAGACATGATGCTATCAGCATGAGAGAGTCTTCAGCGATACCTGTTATGTTATGGAAGCAGTAGAAGAATGGTGCAAGAAACGCCCGGCAAGAATACTGAAACGTTGTATTGTGCTATTTGGAAACCGTAGGGGGACTATTTACTTTCACGGAAATCCGTTTAGACACTGGTACAAGACGATATACAGAAATATATTTAGCAGGGATGTTTTTCATTACCATACTCGAGGTATTTCGGTCTTGAATATTTTTGGTGGTTGTCGTACTCAACAGGACACGAGCGTCCTCATTATTGCGTCGTCAAGCACCGGCACCTGTTAATAGGCGTTTCGGCCACACGTGGTACTTGCAACGAGAGTACTGGATATACGGTCAAGATCCGTGTTTCGTAGGTATAAAAACGTTGTCGCAATAGACCAGAAGCTCGATCTTATAGGACTCTATTCACCCTCTTTGGGCCCAATAACTTACCACCCATTATGGGAACGTAGCTTTGCCTCCCGCGGCACCTTCAACGCGGACATGTAAGGAGGTATACCATCCGCCTGGAGAAATGCAAATTTTTTGAGTGAAGGCTATAATATCTTCATCAGTGACATAGTCATGGCGCTATGCTCCCTTGCATGAAATAAGGCATTTTGTTTTGCTCTTTTGCTATCCACTTCCAACGTCAAGTACACCTAAACACCTCGTGATTCGTGCTGTAGTTCCTGTGAGGAGCTATAGCTGTCCGCAAGTGAAATGCAAACATTCAGTCAAAGGTTGTTTCTTGTTTTTATTTTGTGTACCCTTACTATGGACCAGTTGTGACCACTGCAGCACCTCCAAAATCGAAGTGCGGGTCTTTGTTGGGAACCTGCGGGAGATAAATCTCAAGAGAAACGTACCCTGGTATATTGAACCTTTTCCGAGTCACGGTCGCTCGCCGGCATCCACCAACCAGCCGAAATTGTAAACGCCGCGAGTTTAAAACGCGATGGCTTCTTCTTGCTCCGATAAACATCTAGAGAGTAGAGTCACCGGCCGGCCTGGGGACCAGGAGACGCTTGGGTGCGATCGTGGGTCAAAGTTACCCCCCCCAAAAGAAAGAGGAAAACGTTAAGTGCCTTCTTAGGCGAAATAACTAGTTTTCCGTGAAGGTCAACACGACCGTTTTCGTGTGGTCACGAAACGTAACCCAGATGCGTTTCGTTTTCGAGGTCGTTTTGTACGCATGTGCGAAGTCGTTTGAAGCTGGAACGTGACGGCTTTCGCTAGTACCACGTGGTACCAACAACTCTAGCGCACGGCATGTGATAAAAACGTAGTGCGTGAGAGACATCATCGTAAAGGCTGGCAAGATGCCGCCCGGCACATGTATCTGTCCAATGATGCCCTGTTCAATTCTAGTTGAACACCACACCAACAGCCGAATTGAACATCAAGGCACCTCCAGGGATGGTGACAAGTCGGAAGTGTTTAAGGCTCCGGATGGTGCTGAGCCTACTGACATAGTCGGACACAGACCACCCGGAAATTGAGTAGCCGTGTTTTGGCCTATCTCAATGCCGTTGGGAAGGGCAGAAGTGTATATGCAGGAGATCAAGCATCGCCGCAGAGCGTGGGTCCAGTCTAAAGGCAAACCACGCATGTTGTAAGTATTGGGTGAATATTCAATTACCAGGTAGTGATTTGGGCACTGTGTACGAAAGTACAAGCCACTAGTTTTTTTTTTAATTTCACAAGCAAATTGAACCATTTCAATTTGGATGTTCTCTAGCGTTTACAGGGTGGCAAACCGTCGATTGATTACTACACCGTCGCTCCTGTCTGTTGATACGATTTCTGGGCAACCGATGAGGGAAAACCGCCTTTTTCTATTCTACACCTATCGAGGCGGAAGGCGCGAAGCCGCGACAAAGAAAAAAATGGACTAAAAACGAGAGACGAAATATTGAATCTCAAACCACGCACAGACACGGCGTGAAGAACAACTTCACATAACAGCGACTTGGTCGGAAGGCCATTTGTTTTGATATGAACTCCCGGTGAATATGCTGGCGATTTGTTTATTGTACGCTGGGTGGCCAATCTGTATATGCTACATTCGGTACAACCAATCGTATTTACTCAATGGGACGGCGTTGGCCACCAGAGCTGCCGTCTTAAGGATAGATTGGGTAGACCATACCAGATATCGACTAGGATGTGACGTGGTGAAAATAGAAGCTAATGTTTTCTCGATCTATATTAAAACGAACCTTCTGGAATGTGGAACAAACCTCCGATAAAAATGCGCTGGACATAGTCTGTTCGAGATCGGAACGGATGTTTTGGTGTAGTATAAATAATAAGAGGAAACAATGGTATATCCAGACGTGGTGGTACATGGCGGCATTCTATTGTAGCAGTTTAACGCATTGTGGCCCAGGACGACCGCATTTTTTATTTTTTTTTTCTGGCATTCTTGGTCCGTTGTTTAAATACACGTACCTGTAGTTTGTCGCCATTAACCAAGGGCATCAACGCCAACTTGAACGTCTATCAGGTCCATATGGTTAGTGTATATGGCTGGTGTATCAGCAAACCGCCTACTGTCTTATGCATGCGATTCGTGTTCTCGATACTCCACCCTGGTTTCGGCTTTCACCTGTTACTTACAACTCCGGATCAATTGTATGTGTGTGCATTCGGATGTCCCCTCTTCATCAGAATATCTATTCTGTCACCGAAAAAGGTTGTTAATGAAATGAGGTACACACTCGGTACATAGTACTTTGAGAATTATCTCGAGCGTTAAAATCGTCCACAATGCAGCCACGACGTAAAATGTTCAGTGTAGGCGTAAAGAACAACGAATGCTATAGCTTGCATTATGAATCCGAATAGTGGCGACGCCCGCACGTCCAAGCGCTTTCTATCGCGCAGGCCTTGGGTGTCACTGGTGAAGAATCATTTCGACACAAATCACTGTGCCAGTGTAGTAGGGGCGGATTGTCTCCGACGGCCGAGATTCTACACCAGCTGTCGCCTGGCCTTGCAACTGTCGCCGTGTCGTTGATGTCTCGTTCATGAAGACGCGCGCCTGCACATGCAACGAACATACGGCTGCGTTTAGTTCGCAATCAGGGGGAAAAGGTTATTTAATGACGAATTCTTTGATTAAGAGAGGGAATTTTCGACAATGTAGTCACGTGTAGTGACCGACCTTGTAGGACATCGTGAACATTACCTCGCACAGGTGTGTTTGTGGGGCGAGTTCAAACATGAATGAGTTCATCATCGTTTCCAATGGGCGACGTTAACCAGCAAATAACTATGATGAGGTTGGGGATCTGACTACCTGCTTTGTCAGACGCCTTCTACGATAGAGACGCGCAAGGTTTATTCGTCCCAGTAGAGATTTATTTGCCACCCCAAATCTGATTCTGGATAATGGCGTACGATTAACCCCATGAGCAACCCTGTTTGCCTGAACATGCCCTGTAATGTACTGTGAACTCGAGAGTACAATGTCGACATGAGCTGGGCCAAAGAGCGGGTTTAGTTTCTGCGAAAAAGTGCTACCTCTATAGTATCACGCATCAACAACTTTTTAAACACATATGTGACGTTTCGACCAAATCGAAGTTGTGGCACAAATATTTAACGCGCGTCATAATTGTTCAAGAGCACACCGTGAAACTGTCGTGTTATGTACATCAAAATGCCTGTGAAATAGTTCACGACCGATGGCATGGTTCATACCACACTTGAGCTTCAGGAAGAGGCGGGACATATCCCGACGCTTGCGTGCTCGTTCGGCTTGGTGTAGGCCTAAATATATATGGATGTGCTATGTCAAGAGTCACACGGATGAGTACAACATGTTCATGAATGAGTCCCTTCAAGTGAACCAGCTAATCATCCATATTCGAGTACTGTGTGCAGTATGCAGAGTTTGTTCTTCCCCTATCCCATGGTGTCTGTGCATATCGTACTGACCACGTACTATTGTTGATTATAGATATATATATATATGTACAAAATGATTCTGTTGGATGATACACGTTAGTGAGTGCGTAGCCTCATACACGTTTCATGGTGTCTCTACATTTGCATGCGTCGTCAGTTCCTCACACCTGCAGTTAGACGCCTGTGACAAGCTGCTCGAACGTTTTGCCGAGTGGACCGTGCACCTTGTAGTCTTCTTCCTGCCCGCGAATGGCTTCAAGCCCCGACATGATCTTCGCTCCATGTTGGTCTATCGTGGGCACGGAGGTTTCGCCAATGATACCTTGTAATGTTGTATCCCCCTTAATGCCAGTAAACCCGAGGTTCATCTGGAACGTAGTGTGGTCTGGGATATCGAAGGTGTCCGTCGGGTCCCTCTCCGGCAGCTGGTGCAGCTTGCCGTGGTTGAGACGCAGGGTGAGGTTCGGGGTAACGATCTGGATCGAGACGTGGTCGGACTGGTGGGTGTATAAGCCGTCATTTTCCATCGCGTTGGACACATACTCCTTGCATTCACCCGGGTTTGTGGCGAAAGCGTCGTCTGCAATCCAACGGTCCATGGTCGGAGACGCTGAAAGACGGCGACCTGATTGGGCTGCGACGAGCTCGGCTTCGCGGACCTTCTGCTGCCAGTACTTCTCGAAGCCGAACGGTCGGCACTCGCCTGGTATATTGGCCGCCGCGAAGGAAATTCCGGGTCCCACATCCTTCTCTCCAGGCGATGTCACGCTTACACCGTCCAGGAGCACCGTCAAGGCACCGTCACCGAGGCATGGTTGGCCATCCTGAGGGCAGCTGGTGTCTAATACGCTGGGGTCGCCGACGTATATGACGATGCTGTGGCCGACACCGTCTTCATCGTCGGTTTTGAACGCTGAACGCTGATGCCCGTAATGTACGTCACCACGGGTAGGTCGGCAATGGGTGCTGTGACCCTCATGTTCACGTGGTCAGTGCCCCACGCCGAAAGCAATGCGTACCAGCTGTTAGACCTCCCGGTGAAGTCAAACTTCTGGCCCGCTAGTCCAACGAGATGAGGGTCTCCATGGACGAGAACGGCCGGGCCTGAAATTGGCACGAAGGGGGAATACAAGCCAACGACATATATATTCGGCTTTTGGCGTGCATTCCAGAAAGACGTATGGTATGCATTCAGTTCTTCGTGCTCTTCGTCCTTTGCCTGGGTTTAACTTGACGCCCCACTAGTAGTGAACTCTCTACCTCAACTTGAGTATATTGGATCAACTAATACAATACCCGGTTCACGGTTCGTAGGGACGCAGTGGTACGGTGCTTCCCACCGATCGTATCGCGTGGTTTGCTTCAGTCGGAACCACCAAACATACTGTGTAGGGGCGCTGAAACAAGTACCAAGAGACCCTGGTTTGTTTGACACGGGGAGACTAGAGGGGTAGACGCCGTGCAAGCGTTAAGCACTGCTTTTAATGTCTGCTGCAATTTCGCGTGAAACTACAGAGCTAGATACGCGCAAGGGGGGAGCAGAAAATATGTTCAACGACGCCATGGATTTGCACCGTTGGAACTGGAGGAAGCTGGCAACACGTTTAACGACGCCATTAACACGAACCGCTTGTCCTTAGATCGGTAACACATGCCTATGAAAGGGAACAAACTCACCAGGGCACATGTCCGCACAGTTATCAGCAACCCATCGACACATCTGCTGTGCCGATATGATACCGAACCCCGCGTCTGATCCGAATGTCTCCGGCGCTCCGCCGGCATCTGACGTAGCATCGATCGTGTACTCGTAGTCGGTCAACATCTCCATCATGTCGGCGAGGGTTACGACCTTGAGTAAGATATTCGACGAGAATAGTAGTGTGTAGTAAGTATGAGATTGCCGGTAAATTCGCCCCTACAATGCCCAATGTGATCGACAGTGACGATTTTGTGTCTTAATCGACGGACACCAACAACACGTATCAGGAGTAGCATTGGTATTTGGTCGTTGTCCCCAAGACCAACAAATAACGCTTAACGAGATCACCCAAGCCCGCCATACCTGGCGCAGTGGATGCCCGTATCTGTATGCTGTTAAAATATTCCTGTAAACGTTTCGAGGCATTCGATGTACCTACCCTCGGAAAGCACGCAGCCCTGATGATCGTCGCGATGGCTGCAGCCACTGGCGCCGCGGCAGATGTTCCGGGGAAGGATTCGAAACCTGTTTTCCAAGGTTTCCGAGGACACCGTCAACAAAAAAGGCACGCCACGAAATCAAAATAAGCAGTTAAACACGTGGACGCATGGTTTGTTCACTGGTATACATACATCTACTGTAGTATGCACAGGTTAAACTCAACGCCGAGAACACACACACAGAAATCATGACAGACAGCTCGAACACGGCAACGGTATAGCGCAATCACTACGAAGTTACACACATCAAATATGCGGGAATAGACCGACCGTGCACTTTTCATCGTATTCAAACGTTTTAGGAACCTACGAACGGCTACGTTCTTCGTGACGCAGGTCATCGAGCTCCTAGTTAGAGGCTTTTGATGCGTTGTTGGGTGTTTCAAGCTACATCACACGCGTTGTCTGAATATGTACGTGCAGGAACGCGAATTCAAATGTATACGTATGACATTTGGTTTTCTCCTTTTCGTTAACTGTGGCAGCAAAAAGGAATGCCAAAACGTGGAATGTAGAGGCACCTGGTGTCGAGGTTTGAAGAGCATCAGCGGCAGTCGTCACAGGATGGTTTCGCGAGATCAGACCCTGGCTGTCGCCAACCAAACACGGTCCGCGGGAGGAGAACCCTTCGACTGACGCAGGTTCAGGGTCGGCGAACGCGCCACCGTCGCCAGTTGCGCTTTCCTGTCGACGTGTAAATCAGGTGTACACCAATTCGATATATTCATATCAGAGACTGGTCATCTCTTCGATGGATATTTCGTGGAACAATAAATAGTCGACAAAATACATAGCTACGTCAGCACTTGTAATTGTAAACATAGGTCGTTCTGGACGACACAAATGTTGTACGCTGGTTGGAAGCATTGCTACCTGAACCTATTCGTTATTTCCGGCCTCATCATGCTCACAGAGACCTGGAGGGAATAAAATCACGACACAATTTATATATTCGTTCATCGATTTTGTACGACCTTCTTTCTTTCATCCCCCCTGGTGCTACCTCTTCTCCGGGAGTACACAGCAGCCAATCCTCTCGCTTCTCCACCGCCGTGCGTTGGTGCCTACCTATATTTCGCGAGATACTCGACCCTCTCTCCCCTTTTTGACGTTCGTCGGATTCCACCTACGTACGCTATGCGATTTTATCCGTTCATCCCATATACGTTTGGAAATATCTTCGAACTTCCACTGCGATCCGTGGAATTCGAACTCAAGGATTAAATTTTTGTAGTATTCGGGGGTAACCACCAGCCACTGGGGCGACCGGCTACGTATACATAGGTGTGGAGGCAAAGACCAGCCATATCATACAGTGTGCGAGCATGGCATCAAAAACGTTGCGGCTGCGATATATCGTGAGTGCACTCACATGATCTATGGCAGCCACGCTGATTGCATTCGTGGCGCACGCGTGTCCGAACATGGAACCAGAAGAAATACCAGTCGTGGAGGCGAATTGGTTGCCCCAAGATAGCAAATGCATGTTGACGTTCTCAAGCGATGAGCCGCTCGTCTGGTGAATAGAAACAAAGTGGGCCTGCACGTGACAACGGATGAAATATCGACAAGAGGAGGGGGGCGAAGCCCGAGGTAACCATTGATGTCACTCGTGCCAAAACACATCGGAATATTCTTCGGCAAAGAAGTGTCCAGCAGCATGGGACAGGACGGCAAATTAAAGCGTAGGTATCACAAGAGCATTTGTAGAGAACGTTTACGACGGCAGTTCAAGAACCCACTGTGGAGTGCGTATGGTCACAGGAGACGCGGCGAACACTCCACACACACGTCGTTTTACGCCAGGGTAATCGGTCTTAGAACCCAATTTCCCTGCAGAGACAACTCACCTGGCGTGTAAAAAACAATCCTATCGTGTCGAAGGCAAAACCTACGTAGTGCTGACGGCGGTGCTATTTCCCCTTCGTAAGCGGCAATGTCTAACACTTCGCAAATATCATATCCGGCCTTTGCTTTCGATTTCTGAACAAGGATGACTCGCACTTGCCAGAACTACCGCAGGCCTTTGGTCAGTACTGGTCGCATGGCGACAGTGAATCTTCCACAAGGAAGGTACTTTCGCACTGTGGTTGGCCCAGAGGTATATGTTCAGCGACCCAATCAACCCGTAATCACTGCATCAAAGACAGCCCATGCAAGCTAGTGATATAGTATTTCTCACCAAGCAACCCATCCAGGCACTGGTCACTGGCCTAAGAATACGTTTGTGACTTGGGCCCGAGTTCGAGGCTCGACCTTAGGAGCAACGAAGCGCAGACTGTCCGAACCGTTTCGCGACCACTGTTTTCCCCCGCACGATGCCAGCTCAGCAATAAATACTCGTGCCGTCTGAGCGGTTCCCACGGGCATGCACACTACAACGGGGACGCAAGAACTAGAAGCAAACACCGAGCACGGGACGCAATGCCACGATCTGGTAGAATCGTTTAATCAGACCGTCACTGGGACTGACTGGGACAATATCCGAGGAATTACTCAATATCATTTTTGAATTCATTACGGTAGGCCGAGGTTAATTCTCATGAGGATTCAGAGTGGACTCTTGACTAGAAAACGGGACGATTACGGCACCAGTCGCTGCAATAAGGAGGGTTGATACAGGTAGGCGTCGGAGTGTTTGCTTGTACCAGGACTCGTGCGGCCCGGAGATTAACAACATCCCATCCGTCGTGCTGCGCGTTCACGCTTCTCGTAGACGGTTGATACTGCCAAATTATTTAATATTTGGGTCGCTTTGTCGAGATCCCAAGAGGCACAAGCGTCAGAATTTCTTGCCGAAACAAGTTTATAGGAGAGAGATATAGGGGTTTTGTAAGTTACCAGCTTCAGACATCTTAATTTGCCACACTTACCGTAGCACGCGAAATAGGTTACACCCGCTGTGTCTCTGTCTCATCGAACAACTTGTCTGGGACTTCGCACAACCTGTAAGACCTCGATACAACTTCAGCCAGAACACATCTATAGACGTCAGACGATGCGAAATATTGAGCATACAAATCACGTACAAAAAACAGAGTGAACACTTTCGTGACTGCTCGCCTATCGTCGACCCATACCTGGAAATCGCCTAGTGGAGCTACGGCTACCGTCGCGCTGCCGGGATTCTGTTGGCATGGGGGAAACGAATAGAGACGACGGGCAACAGGGACAGTGGCTGTTTAGACGTGGTTTCGACGTACAATGGTACGTTCATGGGAGCGCGACTCGTGCGCCGGCATCGTGCACAAGTTTTAGGTGTATTGGTGATGTAAGGGCCTGTTTGAACGAACTCGAACGTTCACGCTATTCAACTTTCGAGACTGGGATTGAATCCAACCTTCTTTTGGTTCGGGAAATAAATTATCGTCAAGGTGAAATTTTCATTTTGGGGCAAGGGAAATTCGATGCGATCGAATTGACAAGTGTGTCCAAACGTTCCAAGTTTGGTGACCAAACGATTCAGATAGTATAACTTTATTTTTGATTGGAGGAGTCTGGCCGACTTGACATGCTATTTTTCGCTTTGGGCCAAGCCCCCGAGGCAATCCATCAGGTGTTTGAGATTTGTCGACCACGACCGAGGTGCTTAATCGGGAACCTTGACCAATGCCGACCGGTTCAACAACTGCCCCAACCACTACACACCACAGCACAGCGTGCGCCTGTGGTGGAGCCTCAAAACACATTTTAGCACCCGAAACACCAACAACTGTTCGTCACCTCAACGGCCCAAACACCACGAAAATCGAGGGATCGATCCCAAACCCGGAAGATCCGCTGTGAAGTCTTCGGCATCTACACTGCCTTCCCTGTCCCGCGCATGGCGGTGCAGGGTCCCTTGTTCTCGCCAACCAAACTCGAGAGTGATAGCTGCCTACCCTACGACGCTGAAAAAACGACATATCTGGCCGCGGCGAACACTCTCCCCCCCATGACGTCGATCCTGTCTACACTCATCGACCTTCGCCAGCGACTGGGTATGTGTGGTTCCTTGATGTTCTGCGTTGTTCTGAGCTCTCCCCGGTTTAAGCAACCTTACGTGATTTGTCGATATGAGCCAAAACTACGAATCGAGTAGGACGAAATCGAATCAAATCCGGAAATTATAATGTGAGTCAATGCATTAGTTTCGTGAAAACAGCACTTAAATTTCACTCGAGGGAAAACGCAACCCGCCAACAATCGTTACTTGTGCATTTCGTTCCAACACCATGGGAAATCGCATCGGACACTGACCGACACTTGTATGCCGACGAGTTGAAGGCCGAGCAAAGGGTCGAGCCGATATAAGGCCATGGTCATCTCGGTTGCTGAGCCCTCGTCATTGTCCCACTTGAGGAACACTAACTTCATGCTTGTCGAAATAAACGGGAAGAAGTACCTGACAAGCAAATAGGAAGGAAATAGATTATTTATACCAAACAACAAACGTATTTTGTTTCAAGGACCTGGGCAAGCCGCAACGTGCGATGCCAGCTTATTTCGAGTTTCGTAGCTGCCCAGCAACGGTTCGAGGTACCTACCAGACGGCGGCAAAGTCATAGGCATTCAGCGCACTCGTCATTAACCACACCTACACCTACCGTCCCTGTTCCAACTGCTATCTGCACAACAAACGGTTGCGGGTACACAGAAAAATGCTGTCAGAGGGTCGTATTTGGGTGCTTTGGTGTCACTTGCCGAGAGCTACTCTGCGGAGTGACAACTCAATCGATTTGAAGCCTTTGGGTATCGCGATATGCACCGTCATGGGAGGTTTTGTGCCACTGCGCCAACCAAATAGTTCCCAGTATAATTCTGAGTGAGGTTCGGAGACACTCGACCGAGAGGGATAAGCCTGGTAGTGAAACTCAGGGTAGTACCACCTTCGCAGCACCAGCCGCATCGTCCAGGATGGTTGAAACGGGTAGAATCCAGATTGCACGACGGATTCTGAGGGCTGCAGACGATTGGCAGGCTGCCTGCAGCAAATGACTCAATCGAAAAGGAGAGAGAAACACATATACTCCCACGCTATGTAGTGCCATGATGCAAATAGAATTTCGTCATAGGACATCGACAAACGGAGGTCTTACCTGCCAAACGACGAGTCGGATGGGGTGAAAACGTGCGCACTGACCCCTTCAGTGCAAGGAGCCTCAGTGGCGGTACCGAAGAGAGAAGTCTGACACTCCCAGTCCTGGTTAACGAAATTATGAGATGACGAATCGCGAAACAGAGTCAATCGCAGAGTTGGAAATCGCCCATTTGGGTCAACGAACAATTACATTTTCGCGTGTACTGTGCCGACGTTGGGCGACCCAACCATCGTTGGCGAAGGCGATGAATACCGTTGATCTGGTAGCATCACAAATCACTCGATCATGTGAGTGCTCGATAAAGTGTTAATGTTCTATATTACAACCCCAACCAAATTAGGGCGCTAACAACATCACATCGAAAGCTCACCGGTAGGAACCGGTGCCCAAGCCCGCTATTCCCTGCGCTGGAGAAGTACAAGACGTCATGCTCTTCGGTTGCGTCGTCGACAGCGCTGGCGATAACGCCATCGCGAAAACTTGGCCTAACATAACGGCACGGATCGAAACCACCGGCGGGCACCCCGACGTTGCTCATCTACACGCAAGCATGACACAACATAAGAGGAAGCACCTTATAAATATTATGGTGCCCTTGACTGCTACGCGCTACGGCAGGTCTTTATCGCCGTTTTTCAGGGGGCTCTTTCTTCCAAGAGGATTCGTGATTTTTATCCCACCAAGACGTCTCACGTTGAAAACAAGCGACGTGCAACCCAATGACGTTGGTGTAGGATACAAGACACTTCAAACGCAACGTGTACTCTAGTTCCGACGGTATCGGAGAAGGCACTCGGTCGGAGCACCGGCAGTCGTCACGTTAGTTCTGCAAGGAAACGTTCCATGACTATCGTAGAACGCACGACTATCTGAGAGGAGACCCCGAAAACAGGCTATATATGACACAAACCAAAGCTTAACCCGACGAGAAATACCGTGTCCCAAGTCCATAGACGACGAAGAAGCTTCGAAGAAGGTGCGATGTTGGGTACGAGAACCCCCACCGGTGAGAAGTACAACTTGCGTCTGAGTCAGGTCCATAAGTGTTCAACATGTACGTAACGCCCCGTCCTATTGAGCGCATTGAAGATAATACGTTTAAAAATTTTAGTCTGTACAGCAAATATGAGTCAAGTAGATCACAACCAATGGATAGTACATCTGCCACAATTCGACCACTTATGTCTCGGCCAAGCCGTGCACTTACTCCGTAGCATATCCGATGTCGTCGACGATAACGTCGCATTGCTCCGTATCAGCCAAGACTCCGATATCGTCCGCAAATGTCTGAGGATCAACAAAACAAACACGAGTATAAAATGATATTTTGGATAAATTGATCGGAGTAATGTACCCGAACAAGCTGTGATGCCAAATTCTTCACTACCGCGTTTGCTCCTCTCGTGCAAGTGGATCCGTACCTCATTTAAATCTAGACGTTAACACATTGAGTTGGGAAATATTTGAGGCTGCAAGCATAAGAATCATTGTTGTCACTCGGGCGAGTGGTTGGGACAGGGTGAAAACATAGGACCCAAACGACATCCTGCGACCGTTGCAGCGCTTTCCTGGATATGAGACTTGAGATATACCGGTTGGGTCCCATGGACCAAAGTACGAACATAGTAAAAGAGGGAAGGAGGGATGCCGGTCTACTATTTCTGCCGTGGGATTGTCAATTCAACATGACAGCGGACAGGGCTAGAGGCGTGGAAACGTCTATTGTAATATTGGATGCTAAACAACAGACGGCCGCGCCATACTGCAACCACTTGCCTGCTCGCCGAGGGCGGCCGAGTTAAATTTGTAGTTCGCGCCGCGTGCGATGTCAAACGCCAGCTCAATCATAGCAGATCCTTCAAAAACGATGCACACATGCAACCACACGTGCAAGGGGTGCGGGCAATCCTGCTGTGTTGATGATGAGATCAGACGTCTACAATAAAAGCGAGGTATACCCGTAGGCATCGTGTGTTGGGCTTCCTGGTCGTCCTAAACAAATCGGTGCTTCGGTCGCGTTACCACTATATTATTATGAGCCTCCTGGCTTGAGCTACAGCATAGAAGCTATAAGCTCCAATACCTGCGGTAACCCTGAACTGACTGTGGGGAACATTGTAAAGTGGAACCTGAGGAGCAATCCCAAAGGCTAAGTATAGCACAAATACCATTGTAGATACCCTGGTACCTAACTTGGTTATGACGATAGCTGGTTGTGGAGTGCGGTCAGTCAGAAATAGTTTTAGGCCAGTAGTATAAATGCGTCAATTATATTTCGTTCCAGATGAAGGCGTCAGAGGTTAGTTGTTACGGTAGTTTAGCAGCCCCTTCAGTTAAGAAATAGTGTGTCCTACACGTGCTGCCCCTAATATAGTTTGCGTAGGCGGCCTCTGCAAGGATTTTGTGTACCGCTTTCGTGGCATGCATCATAGTGATCTGGAGATCATTTATTGGGTCTTACCTTCGTCAATACCTTCGACAAAACCTTCCGGGCAAGTCCTGTAGCAGGCGGGATAAACGCGAAACGAAGCACAGAAAGGAGTTTCTGAACAGATGGCGCACGTGTATGCAGGTCATAACGCTTATGTTTCATGTTATGGGCGTTGTCATTCACAGATGAGTGGGTTCTAGAATTCCCACCCCGTCGTCAGTTCAATATATTGAGACAATATCTTCCACCAAGAAGGCATGGTGACCAATACGGTTTTGTGCCACCACGTTAAACGTCATTTGTGGCCCCTACAAAAAACCAAAAATGGGCGTTTACGATTCGCGCAACAGTGAGGGTGTCAAAACAATATCTGCGGTTCCCAGCGTGGAGGTTTCCACATTTCCACCAAATTCCCGACGGTAAGTTAAACACTGAAGGCGAATACTTGACGAACAACCGAATTGGCAAGGGGTACTTGCGTACATGGAATGCAACCATGAGAAGCAAAGTAGGTTCCAAAGGTGTCAAGTAGTACACCTGTGACGGTCATGAACGTCTGTCGGCCAGACGCGGCACCATCACACCCCATGAATGGCCCCGCGACGGTGGCGAGGTCACCGCATGGCGTGTTGTGCGAGCGGTTCCTGAGCTACGAGCCGGCTGAGCGGATCCAAGGGAAATCTTCAGCTCTAAAGGGCGTGTACGATAAGAGCACTTTACCCAGTTGGGTTGTTCGGTATCGGTCGGGTCCAACTGAACCGCATGAAGCGGAAGAAGAAATGGGAATGAGACGAGGCACAAATCGTTTGAAGGAGGAAGCTTGTGCATGCTTCATATATATGAAATAACAAATACCGAACCTGTTCGAACAATACAACGTAAAAGCAAACTCGAAGAGCAAGGACGTTTGTTCGTCAGTTTGACGGTAGTCCGACGTTAATCTGATACGCAATCCCCATTCGGCACGTATAATACTTTTGGTACGTTTATGTTCCATCGATATTGGAAGTAGACAATGATATATAATATCCAAACCTGTTGAGCTGATGTGGCCTAGTCGCTATGAGGCGACCATATTGCCGTGTTTCGAACGTGGTCTACGGTCGAAGGTGCTGCTGGATAGCAAGGTCCAAAGTACAACGCTTAAGTATTCATGTGTCTTGTGTGCTGTCGACATGTACGTGCGTCAAGCCACGAAACAACAGTATATCGGTCACATAAAATGTTTTTCAAGGGGGGTTTTTCGGCACGATCCCGAGTGGCGGCACCAACTTCACAATGTTGTATATACACGTGCGCAACCACTAATGTTGATTGCGACAAAACAAAAAGCATTTAATTGGCCGTCGGCGAAGGGGGGCTATGGACTAGAAGAAACTGTCGCAATGCGATATGTAGCGCGAAGGGCTGCGCTGCCCCCGAATCTTACGATGGATTTAGCCGTCATCTATCCGTTAGGCGAACGAAGGTACCTCACCTGTATTTCTGCCTGAAAACTGGTTAGGTTCCGTTCGGATATAGAGGCAGATGGTGATATACTTTTATATTAAGCAATTGTCAATCAGGTGTACACTCCCCGCACGTTGAGACAAACGGGGGAGTCATGGCGGGCACAAGCCCGCGGTTGCTCCGACCAGCCCTAGATTCAACTGTAACGCGCAGGATCAGACTCCGACAGCCCGTGATGAGCGCGCATGTCGCTTTCGGAATATTCGGCCACGTAACAGAGCCTGACAGCAGCGTAGCGTAGTGGGTTCCTCCCTTGTTATTATACACTCTGGCTGTTTGATCTTTGTACGGTTGCCGTTGATATACATACGATCACTGGTTTATCTTTACTAGTCCCCCCCCTCGCTGTGACGGAAACAAATCACTCTCAATTTCCTCAATGGATGGCCTCTATGTGTCACCCTGAGTGTATAATATAAATGAAATGACCCACGACTGAACATGCCATATATCCAACGTAATCAATATGGGGACCGTATACGCTCAACAGTACGGGGGGGGGGGGTGTACTCGATAGGAGAGATGTACTCGATCTCATGCATGGCCGTAGTCGTATCGCCATAGACCCTCGCATCCCTTCAATGCCGGGACGGGCCATGTCGGGTTTTCACCGACCAGGAAGACATTGCTTGCACCAAGCGCGAAGCGCCGTGAGGTGTCCGACGAGTCGCATGAAGGGTGAGCTGCATCCTACTAAGAACCGCTCCTGAGGCGGAAATCACCCCTCCCCCCCCCTCCCCCCCCCGCCCAACCCTTACCGTCGTACCAGTCTCGAGCGGTACAAAACAACATTAGAGCAGAGGCGTATTCAACGATATAGGTAGCGCATTTCCAATTAATGTTTTTTGTAATGACTGGGCTCCTTCACTCAAAGTTGACGCAATGAAAATCTTGTTTCGAAATATGACTTTTTTTTGTATAGTTGGGCCATGAGACGTTTCATCGAGATGCACTTTGGTTTTGCTGATGTCCGTTTTCGTGCGGTGAGGTATGGATGAGGGGCCTCAGAAAAAAATAGTGTGGACCTCTATCGTAATGCCGGCCCCGGTGTAGATAAAGTAAGGGACCATTCCTGACCCTCCTAGGCCACAGAGCAATAAGTTTTCAGAGCGTGCTCGCAACAAAACAGGGTTGTGTGTGCCGTTCCAGCGCGCCCTAAATAACTACCACATGTAGGAGAATGCCCCGCCACCGCTCGCGGGCGTGTGTTCTGTAATCTCCTCAGTGGCTGAGAGAACAAATGAATTTCCCGCCGATTGACAAACCCATTTGCACATATAACTGAGTCCTACATTGGGCAAGGTGTAGACCGTTGGCATTGGGGGGGACCACATCACACGATGAACCAAACGAAGGAAGATGCCCCCGGACGCAACCTATGCCACTGGCACGGTGCAGTGGTTCGATGGATGACAGTTGACTAGGAGAGAAATTGTACTGTTGCAACAACGCGCACGGACAGGCACGGTGTCGGTGGCTTGCGTCTAGGCCCAACACGTTCATTGGTCTTACTGTACCTTGACGACATCAACAGCAGGAAGGTCACCAGAAGCTTGCAAGTCAGCCGCGAGCCCCAGGTTGTTGAAACTGTCACTCATAACGCAGATGGTCTGATCTTCTCCTGTCGTGCGAAGACATAAGAGATCCTCCAATCCCTGAATCAACTCGTCCACCTGGCACAACGTTTGCGCATGTGAACGGGACGTTTGTTGCTGTGGCACACGTGGCAGTACTAATGACGCACTGTACTCTGATTCACACGCGTAGTGCAGCTCTTGATTGTCGGGGAATACTCCAGCACATTGCTTGCGCCGTCGTGCCAATCGTCTAGAAAACAAAAACCACCAGACACCAACTTTATCGGTATGTTTTGACCAATCGACGAACAATGACCGGCGATTTACACACTTTCCGTAAGATCACTTGCCTGGTGAGCTGCACCAGCTTCGCTCGTAGTAGTCTGTAGGCGCCTACGACCCCTCGGTGTTCCGGGATACGAAGCAACATTGGGTAGAACGTGCACTGCCTTCGAGATGTCTTCATCGTTGCATATGGCTGAGAAGGCGGAATCGTGAATGGTGAGGGCGAGGCAACGGAAAACGTTTCTGTATTACAATACGAACTGTGGGGGGAGGTGTACGCACATTTGGCGACATTGGTATTTCGTAACGAGCGGCACGAATGGCTGCACGTGAGGCTGAAACTCAACTCACTGCGGTACACGGTGAATGTCTATCGTTGTGTTATTGCTTATTATCGGTATCCATCGCCATATACCATTTATTACGACGTTTACATATTTACGTCCGATCTGCCAGCCCCGACTGCTAGCTGAGAGGTTACAATCATATACCGCAAAACAAAACAGGGTATGATGCGGCTGGCTGTACCTAAGTGGTCTGGAGGTTCGAGCTCGACATCTAAATAAAACCCAACTTCGTGAAAAATTGCACGTGAAACCGGTTTAATATGCTATGGCCCACAGCTCTAGATCACGAAACATATGGTATAACACGTAAAGTATGGATATTTATGTCAGAGTGAGATACACGGCAACTACTTGGGTATAGGAGACAGCGATGACGGCTGACACAGTGGCTACGGTAGACCACTCGCTGACGACGAATGGGCATTCATAGTCGCACCTATTTATTTCTGCAACTAGACGTCGTTGCTCCCCCCAGAAAATGACTCTACAAAATAGGTAAAAGCCTCACCGGGTGTGTTCGGCCTGCTTTTGGTCTGTTTGTCACCCAAACTATTGTACAAGCCGAATGCAACTACAACGACACAATGATTGGAAAGTTCGTCACTTGAAACAAATGGTGGGTAATAGTGTAGTTTCCGGCCAAATCGGCATCCCTCTTTCGTAGAGGGCATCGTCTGCACACAGGTGAACGATACCCCCCCTCTGCGCGACATGGGCGAAACACAATCTGTCGTCGACACATTGCAAAACGGAGCACACCGTTACCCATAACGAGTTCAGAGGTCGCCGAGAACTTGAAGCGTGTTCTGCGTTGTCTAATGCCTCCACAGGGATGTTATTACGACCACCTTGAACAAAGGGGGGCTCCCGCCACATATGTGAACGACCCAAGGTGATGGTCACTCTCGACCAAAAGCACAGTCTGGGATGTCAGGCGGATCGATACGTGCTATGGAAGGGGTAGCGCCCTAAATGTGCCTGTACCTAAGCTCTTCGCTGGAATATATCTCTTCCCCATCCAAAAACTGATTTCAAGAAGGACAAAAGTGCAACCCATGAACAATTCCATGGTATACGCGAAACATCCAAACATAGCAAACAAAAAAAAATAAATCCGACGTTTTTGGGTTGCGAACCGCCCCATCTTTCCGAAAGCTTAAATGTCAAAACACGCTCGCCCTATCGTAGCAAACCTCGACTCACAGTTGTGGCGCTTGCTAAGATTTAGGCGGCACGTTTCGCCGAAGCGATGTAGGACTGACAGGGCTCCAAACCTTTGCGACTACCCAAAGTCGGTGGAATCTCGCTCATGATTCGCACTAGTTTTTGTTCTACACTTATTATGGTGGTTGGAATTGCTTGTCGTAGTAATTGGTTTAGGTCGGCTTTTCTTGGGCGAGGTGAGGGGAGAACGTCGTCTAAAAAAAAAACCTAAAAAGTCATGCAAGCTATTTCCACCCTAGCACTTGTGCTGTGCTGTTCCTATGGATACATCACATACACGCGTTTTGTTTAAGTGTTTTGACATATATCACAATCACAGCGCTAGCAGAAAGTATTTCCTGTCAGCTCAGAAGTCATGACGTCCCTGATATGCCTTAGCAGTGTCCCTTACCTTCGAAGTCCTCGACACCCGTGCACAAAAACGTCGCCGCGTGTTCGCTACGGCTCACAATTTCCCCGGGGGCTGCATCGAGCATGTCCGAGTCCCAGTCCTTTCGGCGATGGCGACACAAAGAATACGAAGAAGAAAGACTCTTTTGTATGGTACAGACGCTATTGACGTTGTAGATGGGTTAGATTTGGTTATTGATAAACAAATGGTTGATGTATCAAGTCTTCGCTTCCACTTCTTACAATATGATTTGTACGGCCCTTACCCACCCCGATCCCGTCGTAGCCTAAACTGCCTCCAAGTAGCGATTCAAACGAAAAAGACCATCAAGAAATTATTCTGAATATCACATATTTTGACGTCAAATATTTCACTGCAACTTGCAGAAATAAACATGAGATTTATCCGTCCGAAACACTTCGTTGCCAACACAACGTAACGCGTACGTACCGCCTTACTTTAGGGCCGAATTGTTCGTCAGTTGAATAAATATATAAACGGTAGTCTTGTGTACTCACGTAGCGCGCCTGCGTGTAATCTACGCGCATCTAGATGTTGTAGTTTCGTATCTGGTATATCAGATGCTCAGATTTCCATGAGGGGTATATGTTTCTTGCGCCGGAGTAAGACATACATTGTGAACATGAAATTGGTACTGAGTAATCACGGTGGTCCTTCACACGAGAAAAAGCAAATTTCTTACATTCATGTCCAGAGTATTGCATCACAGCATGTATCGATATCATATACCAATGATAAAATATGAGCAATGCAGGGCAAGGGCCACGAGCGGAGTCGTGGCCTGTGCTATAAACACTCTATCCACTCCTGTTAACACTATTTTTTATGTGAGTTGAGGAATTTGAGGAAATACGTCTGTAGATTTGAACGTGGTTTTTGCGCCGACGCGCCAGACATAATGATATCTACCCTATTGATTAGAGCACAACACACATGTGCTACGTGTGTTGGTTCGAGAAGCCCGGCGATGTCTCTGATTGGCAGGTAAATACCTAAACCGTTGATGTAGTCAGAAATATGTGTGTTTGAGCGGTTGCTTGTTTTGTGCAGAACATCGTTGACTGCACGATTGTGCAGGTGAAGCACGCGATGTTTGTACCGCGGCCATGGTACTGCCGTGCTCACTATTTCGTGCTTGCCCGTTTTCTCCCGTCGAGATGCTTATCTATTTCGGCCGATGTTGTAGTCACAGGCAGGAATTCAGCGAGAGGAGCTAATGTGAAAACAACAACGTTCACCTTGGGAGTGATGATCTCCATTAGCCCAATTTCCGACTGGCGCATGCACTCGTCATATACATGTTGGGCATCAGCGTCCTTGGCTGATCCTTGAGCCCTCATGAAGGCCCACATGTCCAGAGGCAGCTTTTGGTGACAAGGCTCCTCTTCTGCAGCCCAGGCAGACCTGTTGGCATATGTTGCGTTATTCGTGTTCTTGTGTTTAAACATGGGAGTAGACCTAAGACAACTCAAAGTGCGCCAACTACGAATGCGGGTGGACAGCAACGGGTGATTGGAACTACATTAAAATGTGACGAAGCGCACATGGCGCAATGTGAGCCCAGATACACGTTGTTACCCTCAGGTCTCACTATCTCAAGTTCTACGAGTTTCCAAAGAGTAACTTATCGCATTTGCTACATTTCCGACTTCCCTAGCGGGGCGCTTTGCGGCGATATCTCAGCGAAGTATGCCGAAAACGGAAAGTGGCAACCCCAACACCTCGTGAGGTACCGCTACCTGTAGTGTGTCTATCGGCTGAAGACTATCAGGCAACTGTCACGCCCAAACACATAGCCTCTGTTCTAAACTGCCTCGTCAGCAACAAAGAAAGTGTTCTGAACTGGAGACACCAGCATGGCACACAAATATACCGATGATGACGGTCTAGCTCACAGAGCTCACGTTCAATCGCAGGTTAGCTATCTAACGCTAGTCATTGTGATGTGCAAACAGTTTATCGTTAGGGGTTTTCCGGAAAACTAATGAGCATACATACCAGGTGTGGCATATCTTGCTCATGGATATTAGTCGTGAGCTTGCTTGGTCAGGTCGCTAAAAAATCAGTACAGGTTATGCCTCGCCCGTGACATAAGCGTTGCCGGGGGCTTGTACTGCATCCGGGAACCGTTGCACTAGGGGACCGAACGTAAGGTTTGCGCGTACGGGACCCGTGCACTAGAGGACCAAACTTAAAATTTGGGCGTACGGGGCCGTTACGACTGGGACCGCATCGATCCTCATGTGTCCTGTAGAAAACAAGCTGGAAATACGGGAATACTTGTATCGGGAGAGTGCTAGTGGTAAGTTGATTGGTACAAAGTCGGCGGAAACCAGTTGACGGCCGAGTTCGATTTTGTACTTACGAAGCCGGGGAACGACTAGTCGAACAATAAAAATGCTAGATTTTGTTAACGCGGTCTGACGATTTTGTACCGATTTCAAGAACTTGAAAAAGAAGACTAATCTCTGAGAGGATGGTACGCCTAAAATCAACAAGGCCAACCGTTCGTACGAAAGTAGTTGTATCGTTTCGTATTTTTTCTATCGAATTCGGCCATCATCTGGTTTCCGCGGCTTTCGTACTAACCATCTTGCCACTAGCACTCTCCCTATGGAAGTATCTCAGCATTTCCTGCCTTGCATCGATGCGGTCCTTGTGGGTACCGACCCCGTACGCTCAAACCTTACTTTTGGTCCGCTAGTACACCGGTCTCGTACGCCCCAACGTTACGTTCGGTCCCCTAGTGCACCGGTCCCCAAATACATTACAGGGTAACGGCTGAAGTGGAAGTCCCCAACCCCGAGCAAGAAAAAATATCGTGTTTAGGTGGTGGAACACCGCACAGGCGGTACGACGGTGCCTGTACCGTCACACAAGCAGCCTGGGGTGCAACACGACCGTCCGTCACAGGATAAGGTGGCGGGGCGCGCCACCTCCTTCAACCAGTCCGTATTGCTGGGTGTTGTGGTTGCCTGTTCTACTTCATGTCAGCAGCGCATACAAGACAGGTGCGAATAGTGTCATATACGCAGCGGGTACAGTACGTACGTTTACCAGGTACAGGATGTCACGCTGGAGATCGAGATTTTGTGGGTCGCACACCACTTGGTATCACTATGCAATATTGGCTTTTGAGGGGGAAATTGACGTTCGAACGCGCCGGCTACAGAAACACCACTGCGTGACTGAAAAAGGTACATACTAGTTTCCGTGCAATTCACAACGAGGTACGTACTTCTGGACGGTCACGATGGTCGTTTTTTCTCGGGTTCTCAAAGGGGATAGCACACGCCGTGCCGAACATTATTGGAATATTGTAGTGTTGGATAGCGAACGTACCTGACGGAAAAGAATGTTGTGCTGTTACACGGTGACTCTCCCATCTGAAGATGTCCAAGCGCACTGCCTAGGTCTAGTTGCCCCGACGCATTTCCCATTCCATAGAGAAGGACCAGGAAGGCTGCCGCTGACACAGCGCATATTAAATTCATCCTTTCTCCAGGTTGTTGAAAGCAGCAGGCTCAAGTCGCACCCTCTGACAATGGACATTGAATGTCGCACGGCAGAGAGAAGAAATAAGTTTTATTGGACGAACCATGAAACAGGGAGGGCGCACGGGGGGGGGGGGGGGGGGGGGGGGGGATGAGAAACGTCCGGTCATGCATTTGTATATATCGTCGTTCCTTTTACACCAGAAGGCACTGTACTTTGTTTGTTATCCGTTTTGTGGGGTACCACGAGCTCTCCAACATCGCACTCTATCTGTTTAACACCTACAAGTTGAATGTGCCGCCTAGTTGACAGTACGCTGGCAGAGAATGTCACCATGATAACCCCTGGGTGCGTCAAGGCATGATGCATACCTGATATACCACACATAAGACAGGCAGTACCCTCACAAACATTGAACGGTTCCATTCCAATATAATGTAGATACCTACTGCTATGTACATAAGTGACTTTTTTGCGGACTACTTCTACTTTTCTCCTATGACCGCGCGTCTTTTCACGCCCTCTCGGCTGCTGGACGCGTAGGGGGCTCGCGTGTACGTCATGGTCCAAGAGAGGGTCCCCAGCGGGCTCCGTGACGGGTGTTCTGGGCAATAAAAATTGGCATTTCTGACAAAATATAGCGGGGGACGCATTCCGACCTGCTAGAGCCAAACACGCCCATGGAAACCTCACAGCAAGTTTCTACAAGCCATCAAAGTTTTACTCCTCGCACCAGTCACGTAGCACAACTAGCACTGCACACGTAGCCTGGGCATATAGCCATATCGTACTGGGCAAGCGTGCAGCCTGGTCGAGATCATATTGCTTGACTTCGTTCGTCGCACTGCCGTCCCGGCTCTGTGCGACTGGCGGTATCCCCTATCGTCCTCGAGTCTGCATCATCC
This sequence comes from Macrocystis pyrifera, assembly GCA_031763025.1. NCBI lineage: Eukaryota > Phaeophyceae > Laminariales > Laminariaceae > Macrocystis > Macrocystis pyrifera. Next base: position 2,353,982 of record JASSKH010000020.1, on the reverse strand, counting down.
GCAGCAGTGCGACCAGTGCATGAGCCATGCTGCCCCTTGTCTTACCATAATACTCCTCGCATACGCCACGGCTCGGACTGCCTGTTTCCGTCTGTCTGCTGGCTGTACAATATAGAACCAATTCTCCTTGCGGTGGATAGTCCGTGTTAACACTATATCTTGGAATCCTCTGGAGGACACACACTCGTGCAGCTGTGCAACTACAGCAGCAGTATGGTGCTCGTACACAGCAGCAGTGCAATGTACAGAATGTCATGGGCTTCCACTGCGTACAAACATTGTTGTGATATGTGTACAAGGGCTCGGCATGGGTACCCATGCCCCGGATAGGAAAACATACTAGGTCCCAATTCGTAATTACTTTTTTCAAGAAACATAGATGAATGAATGGTTCGGCTTACAGTTGTACGAACAGTATCAGGTCAATGCCAAGTGGTGCAGGAAAAAGACCATGCCGAGTTTCAGTTCATAGTTTTTGTATATATATCTCACTGGCATAGACCTACTTCTATGGTAATTTTTTGTGACGTTGTTGCGGTCTTTTTCAGCGATCTCTGAAGCCCAAAAGTCAGAATCGTCTATTATTATTGGACAGGAAATCATCGCGTACTTTTGATCTCAGTTCTTGGAGCGGGAAGAAATCACGTCAGTTCTGAGAGGTTTCTCGCATTTCTCAGAACTGAGATTACTCGGATTTTGTGCACTATAGCATTGCTGCCCTTTATCTGCCCAGCTGCCGAGTACCCCATACACGCGCTGACGTATCAAACCTATCTACACGGTCAGCGGTACCTACTGCCGACGGCGCTTGTGCTTGCTTTTTCGACCGTTTTCCTCGAGGGGCTACGGCGGGTGTCCTCCCGTGCGCGCATGTCGGAGCCTTGCGCCACCGAGGAGTGTAGCGGATCTTTGGCGAGGCGAAGAGACAAGGGGGTTTATTTTCTTCGGTCCTGGAGATCTGTTTCGCTGTTGTTGCTCCGCAAATATCTTTTTGTCACAGGCTCGATGGTAGCTCTTTTCTCTCCGATGTTCGATCTCTCGGCCTCGCTGATGCTACCACTTTCTCCCGACTCCCTTGCTTTGCGGGCCGTCATCGGCCAGTTCGACCCCCTCGGTCTTGCCGTACTCGGTCGCTGCCTTCTCGGGGTATCGCGCCGTTCTTAGTACCAGATCGTTAGATATCCCGATGATTTGGTGTTTATATAATTCAAAACACGTCATTTATTTGTTTTCGCCGGTAGAATGGAATGAAGGTTGTTGGGGAGTATGAATTCGGCCGAGTGTTGTCAGTTCGATAAGCAAAACCGACCGATCAAACCGGAGGATATCATACGTGGTCCTACATGCTTGGACTGCCTACCTGTACCGCTGCAAGGTCTGATCCCTCGAGGGGCATTGAGATACGAGAACTACTACAGCATTACTATAGAGGTGTTCTACTTCGAATATGAACATAGCTAAACCAAATGTCCGTATCAAGCCCAGATTCCAAAGACAGTTGCAACCACTCAATCGGTTGCACTCACAGCAGACGTAGTCACTTAAAAGAATATCATATCGAGAGGCCAGGGGTATTTACTATTAGTAAATAATTTGCGATATACGGTCCCGCTATAAGATACGATCCTTTGTACCGGATACCGGTAAACTGTAAGACAACATGTTCGCCTTTTCATTTTGTGGTGAAAAACACGTGAAGTTATTTTGGCGAGAACTACTGGAAGTAATAGGGGTGGGTTTCGAGACTGCTTGCTCCCACTCCGAGTACTCCCAGTATGTCGGGGGTCTGTGCTGCTGTGGATATTGTGCTGCGTGTGCTTCACGTATATCCAACCTGAATATTCCGGAGTCCACACCGAGAATTCTGCTCATGTTAGCAGTGCCCTTTGCGGTTGTCAGGTTGTTCTGTATTATTGAATATCAGGTACCAGGTATCAGATATACGGTGTTCGATACTGCCTGTGCTCGCAGCATCTCGGCGTTAAAAGTTTACTGAGATTATTGTCTGTAGTATGGCCTCTGCCAGATGATATCAGCAAGAGGGCTTCCAGCGAGGGACTCCACCAGTCTCGCTGGCCTCGCACTCAGTAAGTCTTGTTCTTAGAGCTTGTATTATCACGGAGTGATCCTCATCGGACCACGAGCCAGGTGGCTAGGGGACATCACACAGGATCCCCGGCCACTGCTCCACTCACACATGCGATTACACTGAAACCTCCACGGCTTGGTATCTTTTGGCTACAGCACCCCCAAAGCGAGTTCACTCGACACGACGAGCTTGACAAAACCAAAAAACCAAGACGAAATCGCATGCGGCAAATCACAAATCAATGCTGAACTCTGAAGCAATTTTAATCTTGAGCGCACGGGTCATCCGTAATTTGCGCAATTCCTTCACGACGAATTCAGGCGCAGCAGAATAAATCGACCGCAAAGACTCCCACGTGCGCTCCTCTGCTTCGAAACCATCCCAATCGACCAAGACAATCACCTCGTTGGCATCATCTTCGGCCACATGCACCAAAGCATTCATGCGGCATTCACCCTGCGCAAAGGAATGTTGGAAAACATCCTTCAGATCAGCGGTGACGTTCAACGTCGCATCCGCATAAAATCGTAAACGAGCCACGTGAGCTTGATGCACCTTCCCAGAAACGATGTTCTGAACTGAGTACACATGATCATGATCAGCTGCTACCACACGCCACGGACCAGTCCATGTGGACAACAATTTCGGTGAGACACCCTGCCGACGAACACGAGCATACAACACGAAATCACCAACCGCAAATTTTGGCAACACCACCTGGCCCTGAGCCTGTTTACGTTTGTTGTCGCGAGACACGGCAACAGCTGCGCGAATATCGGCGCAAAATCTCTCCTGCTCTGCAACGACTTCACGGACGTTCGCACGCAACAAGTCAGCATTCATCACGTCAACATTCCACCTGCCATCAGACTCAGAAACGAGCGCCGAGAAATCGGTACGCGGAGCACGCCCAAACATCACGCTGTACGGAGTGCTTCGGTAACGTTCACGAAACGAAGTGTTCAAGGCCCACTGAGCGGCCGGCAAAACATCAACCCACTCCGAAACCTGACGACGCTGTTCTGACAGAATGGAACGCAGAGCACGTACCACCTCTTTTACCATGCGTTCACACGTACCGTTCGACCACGGCGTGTAAGCGACAGCAAAACGATGTTCGATGTGCAACGCGTCGCTCAACAAAGCAAGCACCCTGTTCTTGAAATGCGTGGCGGTATCACTCACCCACACACGCGGCACCCCCAAAGTCTTACACCAGGCTAGCAAATGCTTCGCTGTGACCTCGGCTGTACAAGCCTCGGCCGGTTCCAACGCCACGTAGTTGGACAAATCATCCATGATGACCAAAACATATCGGAAACCATCCTCATCAGGCAGGCCATCGCTACCTTCGGGCCCGCTGTGGCCAACATACAAAAAATCAAAGTGCACCACTTCTCCCGGAGCGGTACCATGCACCGTGTCTCCGTAGGGACGAGGAATGAGTGCACCTGCACGCGTGTCTACACAGTGCAAACACTGGCGAACGAATTCGCGAACCTGAGAATCCATGTGAGGCCAAACACAATATTCCTTCAGGCGAAACAAAGTCGGCGCCACACCACGGTGACCAGCCGAGCGCATGTGCGCGCACACCATCAAACGAGTTTGAAGAGCAAGATCATCCGGCGGAATCCACAAGACGTCACGCACCCCAACACGCACACGAAACAAACCATCATCGGCCAAGGTAGCTTGACCGAAGGTTGTCGAAAATTCATGAACACCAACGCCGATACGAGCGACAGACCTTTGTTGCGAGGCATGAATCACATCCAATGCGGGAAGCGAATCGTCAGCATTACATGGGCTGTGCACGGCAACCGAACGAACAGGCACCGTAGGAACTTTGACCCAACGAGACAACAGATCCCCCCAACAGTTTCGATCGCCAGGGATGTGTTCGATTGCATAGCGGTATTGTCCTAAAACACCCTTCCAATTCTCTAGGCGTTGTGCCATGGTCTTTGTGACCGTCGTGACACACTTCTCCGGATTGAAAATGTACTGCAAGTTTCGATGATCAGTAAAGATATGAACACCACCCCAAAGCAGGTATTCGAGCCTCCGGAACGTATTAACGATCGCAAAAACCTTCTTTGTCGACAGTCGCCCAGCGCAACTGCGAATCTGTGAACGAACCACTCAGAAATCCGAGAGGCTCGTGAGACATGCTTTCCAACGCCAATCCACTGCGAAATTCGTGTTCAGGCACTTGGGTGAGAAAACTACCCCAATGGAAATCAGAAGCGTCAGGAAACATCAAAACAACGCACCCGGGACGAGGATGATGAAGCGGCACTGCTTGCGCCACCAAACCCCGTGCGGCATTCCACGCCCGCACCCGATCCTCCGTCCACGCGGTATCCTTGATGACACGATTGCGCGCCACTCGCTTAGTCCGACGTGTAGCCCCAACAAGGAGCTCCTCCAAAAAATCACGTAACGGTGCTACCGTTTCCGCTAAACGTGGTAACGATGTACGCAACCAGTTGACAGCCTGCAAGAATTGCATTAGTTCTCCAGCGTTTTCGGGACGACGCATTTCACTTAAACCTTGCACTCGAGCGGGGTCATGGGACACGACACCATTGGAATACACCTTACCACACCAGACCAGTTCACGAGAGAAGAAGGTACACTTGTGGGCGGCGACAAACAGTCCAACATTCTCCAGGCGTTCAAGAATGTCATCAAGCAGCTGCAGAAGAGCTTCTTCGGTGTCTGCGAAAAAGAAAACGTCATCGACCCAAACTTTGCAATCCAAACCACGCAACACTTCAGTCATGACACCTTGGAAATAAGAAGTCGCATTCAAAACACCTTGGGGAACACGGGTAGGCGTGAACAAACCGTCGCTTGTCGCCATGGTGAAGACGTCTTGCGCCTCCGGAGCCAAAGGCATCTGCCAGTACCCTTGAAGTAGGTCCAGCTTGCCGAAGAAACGCGCCCCCAGCAGATCTCCCATGTCTTCATGGTTGGGCATGACGCCCGGGGACTTCTCCACCTGTGCGTTCACCGCCGAGTAGTCGCTCACCAAACGGAAAGAGTCCTTCTTGGGCACCGCCATCGCCGGACTCGCCCACACCGCCTGGATGTTGTGGTAGACAAAGCCAAAAAACACCAAAGCAGCAATGCACTTCGAGAGCCAGTCCCTTTTTTTTCGGTTCGTACCGACGTGGCGTTGCCTTGACAGGCTTCGCCTGTTGCTTCAGCTGCACTCGCATCGGCTCCACTTGCGCTGGCGGATCACCACACAGCGCACGGCGAAAAGCACCCACGCGACGAGCCAAAATTTCGCGCAAACGGGTTGCTCCGCCGACGCTTAATCCACTCTGCTCTGCCTGCTGCACGCTGTCCTCCAACGCCCGTTCTCGGGCCGTCCGCTCCTCCTCCGGATCCATGAACATGTCTGGCCCCCGGTCGACCAAATGTTCCACCGCCTTGTCCTCCGGAGCATCCACCGTAGCCTCGGTCTGAAAAGCACGCACGGAAACCGTCACTCTGCGCGCCGCAAGGTAACTCGGAGTCTCCACACCGGTCGATACCGGCACTGCGCGAGGGCGAAGCTTCTCCAGAGCTTCACGGTAGACGTCGATGCCAAGAGCTTTCATGGTAGCCATGCCAAACAGAACGACGTTATCTGTACCAGGCATGACCGCGAAAGTGATGGGCTCCAATTTCACCGCTCCCCACGGCGTCCGTACACTCACGGCAATCGGCACCGTTTTGTGCGTGACCATCACTGAAACACCCGTAGCGGTTTTCGCCTGCTGCGGGCCATTTTCGAACGGAATTTGCAGATCGGCGCCGCCGAAATGCGAAGACAGCTGCTGAAGTAAGCCGACACCGATGGACGTGAGCGCCGACCCCGAATCAAGGATCACATGCGCCATCAGCGAACCAACCGACCCTGGCAAAGAGAGATCAGCGCGTAAACACTCAGCGCTGCGATCGACAGGCACTTCACCTGCCGTTGAACTCTGGTCGGTACCAAGAGTCACCTGACGCCATGGCTGCCCTCCTACAGCCGGCGCCGAAGAAATAGAATCGGCGGTCCACCCCGACCAAGACGTCGAATATACAGACGGTTCCGGCGCTACCGCCCCTGCAGCAGCACCAGACACTGACTCCGCCCGCTCGGTGGATGGCGAAGTTCTCGCTCCAGCAGCACCCACCGATGTTCCAGCTCCTCCAACGTATACAGCTCGGCCGGCAACAGACGAACCAGATCCCGACCCAGCGGCTCCTGCCGCTGGCGCACCAGAAGTTGAAGAAGCAACAGCAGAAGTTCCACCGCCCGCTGTCAATTGATTGCCACCACGGCCACCGCGCCCGCGTCCATGGTTGAATCTGCCCCGGCCGCCATTGCGGCCCCCGCGATACCCTGACGACCCGCGCCCACCACTGCTGGGAGCTGTGCCGCCACCGCGAGCTTTTGGGCAATCAGAAACATAATGGTTGGGATCACCACACTCGAAACAGACGCGAACAAACGACTTTTTCGCGGACTGCTGCTGTTTCGGTTTCTGCTGCTGTTGGCGTCGCGGTTCAGCTGCCCCTGCAGCATCTTTCCGACCATACGCCTCGATGAATTTCCACTGTTCTGCAGCAGAAAAAATTTGGTCCATGACCAATGCCGGGTCCTTCTTCCACCCTGCAGCGTACGTTAGCTGACCTTTTACGTACTTTTTGAACTCGGACGGCCATAAGCCATCCACCAACGCCATGCTCACAAATTCCGCCGGTCCGGGCAACCACGAACGGTCCTGCGCGCGGTACATGGCATGCACCGCGTGATTCTCCGCAAAATACTTTTCCATAGCGGAGTTTACCATCATCGCGCGGTCTTTGACGGATGTTTCACCGCCCTGCTTTTCATCGCGCCTCATTGAGAGAACGCGACGCAAGTCCGCTGCCGCCCGCGAGGTGTCAAATCTGTTGCTGGTGGTTGTGTAACCGGCGTGCTGCCTAACAGCGTCCAACAACTCCGAGGCGGTCATCGTAGTCTGATGCTTGTAAAATCCCTCAAAACACCGATGAATGTAATTGGGGATAAGCTGGCCCATGCTCACTTTGGAGTGCTGAACCACCCCCTGAGCGTTGGCGAGCTGCAGCCGTTCCTCATAATCGAGGTACGCTGCGTAAAAAACACGAGAGGCCTGCTCGGTCCACACCTCTCCGTATTTCGGTGGAGTCAGAGACTCCCCTACCACCAGCGGCGTGCTTGCCGTGTGCGCCATAATCCACAGCAGTCCACCTGGACTCTACTGTAATAACGGAGAAACTGCCGCCTGACCTGTGCGTCCTCCAGCTCCCGGAGCGTCCTCCCCTGCTGTGCGCTTCAAGCCGTTTCGATCCGTCCAACGGGCCAACTGCCTTCCCAGCTGTGACCCAATACTCCGCAGCCGAAAACTCCTCCAACAGAAGTTCCGCGAATATCTAGATATTATGGCCTCTGCCAGATGATATCAGCAAGAGGGCTTCCAGCGAGGGACTCCACCAGTCTCGCTGGCCTCGCACTCAGTAAGTCTTGTTCTTAGAGCTTGTATTATCACGGAGTGATCCTCATCGGACCACGAGCCAGGTGGCTAGGGGACATCACACAGGATCCCCGGCCACTGCTCCACTCACACATGCGATTACACTGAAACCTCCACGGCTTGGTATCTTTTGGCTACAGTAGCCATGCTTGAGAATCATACAAATAATGCGCGTATACCAGTACTGTGCACGAAACGAGTCCTGTGCTCGAGGTAATTTTTTATGCGGATACTGCAAGCTGACATGTTGTCTGCTGCGATGCTGCTACTGCTGCTGCTGGTGTTGCGGTGCGGTCGCACCAGTAACAGCAGCAGCAGCAGCAGTGGTGACGTTGTGGTTCTGCTGCTGCTATCGCTTTCATGTGAAACGAAGAGGCCATCTCTCCTGCACAATCGCCGTCGGCAGTAGGTACCGCTCGCCGTGTAGATAGGTGTGATACGTCAGCGCGGGTATGGGGTACTCGACAGCTGGGCAAATAAAGGGCAGCAGTACTACAGTGCACAACATCCTAGTAATCTCAGTTCTGAGAAATGCGAAACTTCTTCAGAACTGACGTGATTTCTGTCCCCTTCAGGAACTGAGATCAAAAGTAGCAAGGATTTCCTGTCCAATAATAATAGACGGTTCCGACTTTCGGCTTCAGATAACGCTGAAAAAAGACCGAAATAACGTCACAGAGAATTACCCTAGAAGTAGGTCTATGCCAGTGAGACAGATACAAAAGCTGAGAACTGGAACTCGGCATGGTCTTTTTCCTGCGCCACTTGGCATTGACCTGATACTGTTCGTACTACTGTAAGATCGAATAATTCATTTATGTTGCTCGAAAAAAAGTAATGCCAAGATAACTGGCAGAGTTGAAGAGGGTGTGACACAGCTCATGCAAGTACTCACACTATCTTTGATCTCTGCGCACTGGCGGTACTACGTGAAGTTTCGACTATTTTAGGGTTCGACACTGCAGGTGCTGCACGTACTCGCAGTACATTGGGGGGATACTGAGCTCAATGGCAGTACATTCTGCAACACAGTGAGCTGAAGCTGAGTGGGGTGGAGTGGAGTGGACTGCGGTTCGCGTATGCACGCATGCAGACATTGCTGTTTATGCGTATAGACGCCCCAGATATTAGAGAAGATATTGGGAGTATTGGCGATATTCTGGATGCGTGTCGTCGAGATATAATGGTATTGTTGGCAGTACCTTACCGGTTGTTACTCCCACATCTGGTACGTGTTCTGTGAGCACTCTCAGCAATAATTTACCCCAATTACACTCTAATATACAGTGGGCGACGGCAGTTAAGAGACCTTCAACTTGTGAACAAAGATTCAGATAGGCACGAACAATAGGAATGTCATTGCACCGCCAAGGGACGAGGCTGACGTGTTAACTACACAAGCATGGGTACTCTTTACCATTTGTTGTAGTTGGTCCTGTTTTTATGATGAGCGATTATTATGCCGAATTCCTTGTGGTCTCTGTTCTGCACCCCCTCGAGGTGCTTACTGCTGTGGTGGTAAAAATAACACGAAGCATATGGAAGAAGAAAGGGCACCTGTCAGGACGCTATTGGAGCGGTAGGTTGTTGGTGTTGTTGTTTCGGGCGGGGGGGCGGGGGGAGTGTGCTGCCGTTATAACCACCAAGTGCCCAGCACGTGACTGTCGGTCCATCATAATCCATGCCACCGGCGCATGAACTGAAGAAACAGCTCTTCACGAATGGACAAAAGAAGCAAAAATCGGGATACATCAAGCACGAACAAATCATAATGTTTTCTTTGCCTACCCTATAGCTGTTGTTGTTCTCATATTAACTCATAGCCACAATACAATGCAGTCTGTGCCTATCCAAAAACTCTGGAGTGGGAGAATAGTACACATTATGACTGAAGCGTATCTACGCATACAAAAATAGTAACTGAGGTCCGCGCACGTACGTATCAGGTACATGCGGTATTCAAAGGTGTTGGTAAACGTTGTTTTGATACTCGAATTTTTATAAATTTTGAAATACGTCAGCTGTGAGTTCGACTGATTAAGTAGTGGACACTCAACTTTGCAAGCTGAGTGATACGTCTCGTGTATATTCCATTTTTACCGAATTTTACAAGTATTTTATAAAATTTGAAATACGTCCGCTGTGAGTTCGACTGATTAAACAGTTGATACTCAACTTTGGAAGTTGCGTAATACGCCTCGTCTATATTCCATTTTTAACGAATTTTACAAGTATTGTGATAAATTGAACGGGCGTATTCTATGTAGTTCCTTGTCAAAGATATAGGCAAGCGGCTCCCCTGGATGCTGCCCGGGTCATCAGGACAATTAAAATATATATATATATATGCTCACTGATACTATATAACCCGAACAAGAGATAATGATAAAATGTTGCAACATGTTGAAACCTTTTCATTTCACAAATATTTATGTATTGAGTGATACTGATTTTTTAGCATGGTATGCCACTAAATGTGAATAATTCTTCCGGGGGTGAGCTGCTGCTGTTCTTGCGGCTCCTGTTTTTGCTTACGAATAAATTACAAGCGTTTCAACTACATATAGGCCAGCTTTCGTAGGAGGTACAGTTTCAACGGCAGGCCAGCGTGCGTAAGAGGATACTTTCCACTTGAAAATAGACTTGAAAAAGAGTCTCACCGCTGGCCTCGGGCGAACCATACCGTGCGGCAGACGCACTTAAGTGGGATGGATTTTTTGTGTAAGGATTTTCACCGCACGTTTTCCCCTGGACTGTGCTGCTCGACCCGTCACCCCGATTGTGATGCTGTGATAACTTACTTGTACAGAGGACCGCATGCATCTGATACAGACGTGCGCGGACCTCATTTTTTACTGTTGTCTGACGTGTAGATATGCTTCAGTTATCATGCGTATATATTATTTGCTTTTTTTTTTAACCGAGGAGTTTTTCCACTCCAGAGGTTTTTGAGCTTGGAACCAGTCAATTTCTAAATGATCCGTCCCCAAAACGGGACTGCGGTGCTAAAAGGTTAACACGGAAATACACATAGTATGCGCGTGAGCGGCTTATCATACAACTTGGGTATAGACGAGGCGCAATATGCAGCTTGCACAATTGACTATCAACAATTTTCACGGCGCGTGCGTCGACCTCTTTTTGCATAGCGGCTGTAACAGCGTGTGAGCATTTACAACTATTTACATGGCTTGCGTCGACTTCCGCTGTACTGCAGCAATAGCAGCGTGCGCTTTTAACTTCGCTTGTGCCTGCGCAATCAAATCAAAATAGCATGCGCTCCTCACGCAGAAGTAGCCGCGTTAGCCTCGGCCTCCGGCGATTTGCTCTCGTCTAACATCCTGTAAACTCAAAACTAGTCGGTATTTCCACTTGAAAAAAGACTGGACGAAACGGTTTTCCGCTGGCCTCGGGCCAGTAATTCAGTGCGGCAGCCGCACTTAAGTAGGATAAATATGTGTCTAGAGATGTTCACTGTACTTAATCCGCTGGCCTCGGGCGAGCGATGGTGCTGCTCTACCCGTCACTTCGACTTGGATGCTGGAAGTCAAGTCTGATGACTCTACTCACAGGGCACCCGATCAGTTTCGAAATGGTGGTCATACCGAACAAACTGTCCGCTTGGAAATGGACATGACGAAGCGTTTGACCGCTGGCCTCGGGTGAACGGTTGATGCTGGTGGATCTATCAATTCTGTTGAGATGCTGGAAGTCATCTCTGATATTTGAACACACAGGATACACCGATGAGGTGTGGTTTGGATCATGACGATTGCCTCGCCGAGGGCTTCGATCTGATGCGTGCCGCATGGACGTAGCCGTTTCGAATAAAATTCTTCCGTAGGTGACCATGGAGTGACCCTCATGCGGACAGACAGTCAGACAGACAGACAAACAGACAGACAGACATTTTTCTGAATCCGTTTGAGAGACCACAAGTGTACCACTTGTGTAATTGGGTTCAGAAACACAGCACAACACTGAGAGAAACTCCTAATCCTCTATAAATCCAGACAGGAAAACCAAGATGTTGAGCCTGGACACTAATTGGACGTTCCTCAATACCGGGCACCTACTTTAAATGATATAGTGTTCTCCCAGTACGGATTATACTACGAGGGGTTTATTTGTGTACAGAGCGGTGTGCCCGGTACGAGTGTTGCCGTGAACCCGACCCTCAATGAAGACTGATCACCAGCTGTGTTTTGCTAATTTTGTTTCGCCTGACGCATTGCCTCCACGGGTGAGGCACGGTGGATAAAAGCAGGAAGTAGAAAACAGACACGATTGCAAGGCCAATAACCAAATACTAGGTATAATATGTCTAGGTTACTCGTATCACAAACTGCTGCAGGCTGGCCGGAGGTTGACTTTGGTTGGTTATTACGCTGTTGAGGGTTAATTCTTGTGGAGTACGTGCCTCAGTTGGCTCGACAAATACTAGTCAGCCTGACACAATACAGTCACTGCAGCAGCTTTGCTCGCGGAAACCATCAGTGCGGAGATAATACTATAGTCGGTCAGACTCGTTATATGATGTCGGTGTCTCGGGGAGTGAAATCCATCATCAACTCGTCATACCGCGACGACCAGACGCGACTCTCAGCTGTTGCTGTCATCGAGCTCACTCGGTTGGCCACCTCGGTGCGGTCACCTTGTCAACTTGCTCACGAGAGCTCAGGAAGTAAATGCGCCTTCTGCGTTCGTTCATGACTTGCGAATTGTCTTGGGAGCGACGCTCGTGAGCCCTGTGCGCTCGCGAGTGGTGGCAACGCTCGAGAGATGGCGCTGCTCGATCTTCTACAGACTTTTACCTGAATTTCGTGAAAACCCTAAAATATTCAAGACGTCATTTGTCGGGGATGGAGATTTTCGGCTTTTATCGAGACAAAATAAGAAAATACCGAAATTTCTCGAACGCACTGAAACAAACTTAAATATACTCCTCGTTAAGACAGACCTTTTTGGTCTCACTCGGTTTTATATATAATGGTGTCTGATACTCTTGCCTGTTTTAGTGTGTTGTTTGCCACATGTCCCTCTGACGTTAACGACGCTGTCGTTCTCAATTTGTATGTTTTCCGATTTCAAAATAGCACAAGGTATCTGGGATCACGCTACTTAGTCATGGCGGGATCACTGAAGGCGAAAGGCTATCCCCCAAGCCTGTTGGGGGTCCCGGAAAGCAAAAGAAATACCGCGTGAGGATTCCCAAACTCGTGACATGCCTCAAACGGTTCGGCCCGGAGCTGTACTGATATGAAGGCGGGCTCGTGTAGTCGGAAAGCCCGTACAGCAGCGGACGACGGGTGCGAAGGATCGTCAATTATTGGTGCGATAAGGGTGGGTGTAACCCTGTTGTAGATGACATAGAGTTTGCCCCATTTTTCAGGTGTGTTTTTTTCAACCTATTTTATTTTTGTTCGTGCAGACCTGAGCCTATTGTTTCATTTAACTTAAAATTTTAGTTGTTAAATGCTGGCACCCACTGTTTCTGCATGTTCAAGGCCGAGGTGAGCGAGATCCTGCTTTGCGGATGGGTGACGTGCACTCTCGATGCCCGACACGTCCGATCAGTGCAACACCAAGACCTCGCGCGGGTCATTGGCTTCTAGCGCTGACAGCGTGGCGATTACACCACCGCCTCGTACGCGATGCCCCCCGCAAAGACACGACGCGTGGGCATCGACACGTCCAAGCGAAAACGCAGGCGCTTATTTGCGAGGGGCGTAAAGCGGCAATACAAGGGGCGAAAACCACGTCGAGTGATGCCTGCGACGATGACAAGAGGGAGGGCCCGGAGACCCGTCGGGCAGACGAAGACTTGGCACACGTAGGAGCTGCCTCGATGAAGACCTCGAGGTGTGTCGAGGCAGCGAGAGGTCGACGGTACACACACCGTTGGTATTTGGAGTGCAGACCGCGGTGTGGATCGTTGCCCAGGAAAAAAGGCAGGCGATGTAGGACGTAAAAATTGCTCATCATGGTCGCGCAAATGTCTTACCAGCTTATCAGTCACAAGGTATGTACTGCTGTAGATAGATTAGCTGTGATTGATCGGTGTGAATGTTGTATCTGCAATTCATCTAGGGAGAGACCCCGGAGATATTGATGCCTCTTCAGATCGGGTGCGAATTGTTTTTCGCTCCACTTCTAAGGGGCCCGGAAGGCGATGCGTGGAGCTCTACCTCGCACTTACATATTTGGGCATGCACTTCGGCAGGCAAACAAAATTTGTCACTTCAGATTTTTTTCTTTTTCTGCTCTCGCGCCTCATGGCAGCAAGCAGCGCAGAAGTTGTCCCCTTAACCCTCTTAGGATTGCAGTCCCGTTTCGCGGACAAACCAATCAAATTGCACGTAGTTTGTCCCCAAATGTTTTATTAATAAAACCGTTATTGTGGGTTCTAAGTTCTCGACCAGACCGTCGCATGGGTATTATATTGTCCCACGGAGGTCCCACCACTCGCCGAGGTCGTGGATATATATACCTATATCTTATTGTACATCTGTGGCCATCCATATTCCATGACTATTGTTGTCGCCAGCAGAGATGTCGTCAGCAGTGACATTGTCCCGTGTCAAGTAATCACTGCAGTTTGGAACGCAAGGCCCGTGCCTCGCACACACACTCTCAACCTCGCCCATCATCGTTGATTGTTGTTTCGTGAGGTCGTCCGTAGCACCGATCCTATACCAAAACCTGGCGTGTCCTACACGCTACACCCTCTAAGAATGGGAAGTGCCATAGATGTCGAGTCGAACTTGGGGGTCCTCCCCACATTATAAGCATTTCGCTCGTTAGCGGGACGTATTTTACATGTTTTCTTACATATCGGATTTTTTTTTTTTCAGCCGTCAGTACTTGTGGCTGTGAATGCTCAACGGCACCCCAGAAATTCCAGAAATGACATTTCTTTTTTGGAGCTCTACTTACTGCGTTACATACGTTTTCTTCTCTCTTATAAATAGTACGTGGATGGTTCGCCACTATTAATAAATAGACTACGATTCGTGCTGCATCCTACCACGTACATGCAGTATTACGGGGGTCGATAGTTAATACCAGTAGGACCTAAGGTATAGATAAAAACCTATATATTTACCTATTTTTACTAACAATATTTGGTCCTATTTCATTTATCCCCCGTACTAGTCGTTTCCCAATGTAGGCTGGATGTTATTAATAGATGGTACTACGGTTATGTAGAAATTGATCTCATCTACGAGTACTAACGGTATTTTTTATTTTTTTTGCTGAAAATTGGGTTCGTGAATGGCAAGTTGACACGGAGGTGTAACACGTTCGGCATCTCTGTTTGCGTGCTGTATCATGAAGTTTTGTGCGTTCGAAATGTTAATGATTGCCTCATCATTATTTTAGTATCTTTTTGCGAACGTATGTGGTATGTACGAAGTATACGTACGCGATGTATACGTATGCTCCATATATCTGATGTTTCCGGATGGCATGGGCGTAGTTTTTTCCGTGGAAAAATCGGACAACTCGTGCATTCTATATTATTGTTGGCTTTCATGCTGCTTTCGGCCTTCGTATTTGGGATAAACAGCAGTGAGCAAGAGCTTGCAGCCTGACTGAGTCGAGTAGGGAGGAAAGAAAGCAGCATAGGACACCCTGGTACTGAAAGTATTTTATACACTCCTTCTGTCCCATAAGTCTGGGGAGTTATGGCCGTCTAATTGTTTGTGCACTTATACTTTTCCCACCATCTTATAGTTAGGTTCGTTGGAAAGATGAAGTCTTGACGAAGCTGATGCAAAATAAAAAAATAAAAAGCCGGTTGTCCATACTAAAATGAAGTCAAAATATGCCCTTTTTGGCTCATTTTTCAGATTTTTTTTGGTAATTTTTTTGAGATATTTTGTGAGAATTCGTGTTTACCACCCCTGGACGTAGCCCACAGACAACACAACACCATGGACTTGCCCCCAAGTACCCCCCCCCCCCTGTTGCAAGGGCGGCGAGCTATCCATGGGCCGCCGCATTGCCATCGCGGTGGAGGTTGGGCTAGCTATTCCGCCGGGCAAGGTGTGGGTGCCCCAGGGCTCGATGGCCCCGATCTGCGAAAAGTACGGCGTTGGTCCCCGGTACCCGACGAAGTTGTGGCAAAAGGTTAAGAGCCAGATCGACGCTAACGAGTGAGTCGACCTTTCTAGCAAGGAAAGGAAAGGGCGGCCGTCGCTGCTTACTCCATCAAAGGTTGGGGCGTGGCTGGCACCGAGTCCCAGTGATAGCGAGGACAACTAATCGTTTGTTTTCCCCTGGCGACCCCCAAGTGTATTGGTTTTAGTGAGGGACCACCAAGTGTCTTGGTTTTAGTGCGGTACCCCCAAGTGTATTGGTTTTAGTGTGGAACCCCCAAGTGTATTGATTTTAGTGTGGGGACGCTATCATACTGGTTTTCGTGTGGGGACGCTATTACACTGTTTTTAGTGTGGGGACGCTTTTGTACTGGTTTTAGTATGGGGGGACGCGACATGGATCGTTGAGTTGGAGCGTTGAGTAGAGGGGGCGGCCTACTGTTGTTTGGTTTGCCCCCCAAGTGTCTTGGTTTTAATGTGGGACCCTCAAGTGTATTGTTTTTAGTGTCGGGTCACTATTATACTGGTTTTAGTATGGGGGGAGATGCGACATGGATCGTTGAGTAGAAGGGGGTTAGGTTTAGGGTTGGGGATAATTCTTGGGGGTTATTAGCGTTGTTTTTTTTATAGTGCCCCCCACCCCCCCCCCCCCAGTGGAAAGTGGTCAAAATACGGCCATTTGTGGCCTGATTACTTTTTTGTTAGCCGCTAGCACATGCAGGGTAGTGCGCAAGAAAAAATAAAAAAATGTGTTTCAACCCGAAAAAAAACGCTCAAGATTTCAAAAATATTATCGCCTAAGACATCCGACACCGTTAAGGGCTCGTACAAACATAACTCCCCAGACTTATGGGACAGAGGAAGTATACCCTCATACACTGGAAAGCAAACATAGACCTTGCGATTTGTTGTACTGGACTTGCAGCGACGAATGCACGGTTGTTTCAATCAACTAAACCATAATAATCGGCAGATCGTGAAACAAAGTGACATCCGCAAATGAGAACCTCTGTAAAAAAACTCGTACCAGGTATATACGTGTATACTTCAACTTTCCTTGGCCCCTGAAAGCACTCTATATACTGCGAACAGCTGAAGTTAAAATTATACGACATACGGGTACTGGGTATCCGATATCCTCGAGACACATGTAGCGGAAAGACGAACCTTCATGCTCGTGGGACAGGTGAATGCGAAAACCCGACGCGCACTGCTGCCGGCGGGGCGAAGCACAGAGGCGTCCCTACTGCTGCTGTTCCGCCCGCTACTATTAAAATTAATACTGGTAATATAGCATTAATATTAGTACTACTACGCCTCCTGCGATCGCACACGCGTGTTGTAAAAAAAAGAGACACTGCTGTACGAAACAAAAAGGAAGTAAGGTTGACGGTCATGTTTGAGGTTTGGAGGGCTCAGGTACTCGATGACCAGTATGACAAGCTGTAGGACCGTGTGTGATTGGAGACAAAATTATGAAGATGTTACTGGCATAGTCAGTCCTCAGTACGATAATGCTGCATATCAGGTATGTATATATCTTTCAAGATCGTTGTCAACTTTACAACAATTAAAACTTGTTTTTTAACGCGGTTTTAAGTCCAAATACAATGTGCATGAAGGTCACATTGTTCTCGTACGTAACCCTTTGGTTTTTGTAGTTCTATCCTTTCATAACTTTACGAGTCAATAGTTTAAATTGGGCGTTGGTGTGGATTCTTGTTGGTTGTCTCGAACAGGTAACCCCAGGAAATATCTACACTGCGGACGACGATTCCGAAGTGCAGACCACGCTACCCAATTTTGAGTCAAAAACATCCGTAAAGATTCGGGTACACTGATTGTGAACTCTACTCGAAGTCTGAAAATGACGGCGGTGAAGTTTCGGAGCAGTTTCATCCGCTTTTTTTCCGAGGCGTGCCTCGTCCGAGAGAAAGATCGGGCCGACTGAAACAGAATAATCGTCGGAAGATCGCTGCGTGACCCAACGGAGAGGACGATCGGCACGAGCGAAGCCCAATTTAGTCATGATATACGCACCTGGAATAATAGACGTATTATGAAAATATGCAGGAAACAAATCATACGTAGGTGAATGCATTATGTCTGGTATTTGATATTTGATAGACCGAGTACCACGAGTACAAGGGACATAATTATTAATAGTGGTCCGGCGTCTGTTGCACCCAGCGCAACAGGCGACGCGCAACACGCCTGCTGTGCGTAAAAAGCACGCAGGCCCCCCGCAGGGGCCCGCCGGAGTAAAAAAAAATGCGATATATTCGCGAGCATATTCCCGAAAACCAAGCAACAACGTGCGTTTAATCGCCTCTCCCGAACCTCGAAAAGGCGTGTATCGGGATCGGAACCTACTTTTTTTTTTTTCTACTATATATAGAAAAAGGGCCTAAAAACATCGCCTGCGCCTAATTAGAAAAGGGCGTCCAACTTGTTTTTTCGCCAAAGTCGACTTTGTAAAACTGGGTTTCAATTCGATTTTCGCCTACGGCGAAAAAACAAAGCCCGCAAAAAACACCCCCAAAACGTTGCACGCCCAAAACCGCCTGTTGAACTGCGCGCTATCAGGCCCTCCGAGGCTGTAGCGGAAAACGGTCAATTTGACCAAAATGTTGCGCCAGCGCAACAGCTATTAATAGTTATATCCCTGACGATTACCCGTACGAGCGCCAAGATTGTGACTGCCTACATACATCAAATATTACATGTACATTGTCCCGGTTCGACTCTCTTATGCCGGTGTCAAGGGGAGCAGGAATCTCGGGCTTTGCTAAGAGCAATCGGGTCTTAGTGCGGTTTCAACGGGACGTCAATAGATCCTTGTGGAAGGTTGTCAAACGAACAACAGCGGTCCGCGCACAGGACCTGAGAGCGGGTGAGCTGAACTTAGGTATACCTGTGGGTCATATTGGACCAAAGACACGTACACCCTAAAGACACGTACGTAACACAATACGCTACTAGTAGTAGTAGTAGAACTTACCGCAGCCCAGGCGTTGGGAAACCTCATGTTCTACCTGTTTTTAACGTGGTTCAAGCGAAGTACACACGGATTTGTGTACGCTGCCTAGCTCTCGAGCGGTTTCCTTGAACTGGATGAAAGTACTACTGCTAGAGAGACAAAATATAAATTTACCTACACTGCTGTGTCTTTCCTTTGTATGCGGTCTCCGGTCGCCTCGGTTCGGTCGCCTCGGTTCCGATGTCTGAGAAAACAGTGTGCGGACGTATTTAGGGCATACGTACATAAGTATGCATACTTCACGTTTTCTTCAGAGAGAGGTGCACGATGTGTTTCAGTTGTGATCCGTACTGCTGAAATTTGGATGGCATCAGAGTTAGTCACACTGCTGTACAGCACCCTGGTCACAGAGGATGGTTAGTGTACACCACCTCGCGTAGAGGTGGAGTCAGGTTTGGTATTGCCAAAATATACGTATGTCGATCAAGCAGTTCCGCGAGGATGGTCAAGAGTTTTTCATTTATTTCTCATATTGTTTTTTTGTTTTGTTTTGTTTTTTTACTTATCACTTTCACTTTCCAGCCTAATTCGTAAGAGGTTTTACCCTCGAGGACCTTTTGGACAAGCCGTGGTCACAGGTGTCTTCCCTTATTCCCCCCGGTACGTGCCTTTTATTTTTTATCGCGCATACAGTTCAGCATTGCCACTGCTCGTCGATTTTCATCGAATGTAGCTAACTCACGCTCTCGCGCTTTTTTCCGCTAATCAATCTCTTTTATGCAAGAAAAAGCCCCTACGAGCATGCACTCGGTGAGACTTGAACCCACGAAATTGATCTTGATAGGCACGCGGACCACCTACCAAGCCACCGGAGACGCCGCATATATACATGGCGAGAAACATCGCTCGTGGCGTGTGTATTTTATTCAATTTGAGTACATACCAGTTTCTACCTGAAATGTAACATGATGTTTTTACGCTACCCGAAACCAAGCAGACGGGCCGGTGACTGAACGGAGACCTGAATGAGGGTGAGGGAGCTGCTTCTGTTCAACTCTCTGTTGCTGCTATAGATTCAGGAGCTGGGCGTACATCAGTGGGATTCGCATTTCAGCAATACCCGGTACCAGGCATTATACTATTAATGAGAATGACACAGGTTCAAAATGTCTGAACATACAAGAAATTGGTTGCAAGAAAACTAGCTCAAAATGCTCAAAACCATACAAAAAAGGTCAAACAAGAAACAGAGACGATCGACTTACCCAACATAAAAATCGAGGCTACCCGGGACTTTGCCACTTGAAGAGAAACGCTAAAATTCACATCATCTAACTGTTGTTAATACAAAATAGTTTTGCCGTCAAGAGGGCCTCGTCAAGAAGGACGTGTTACAAAATTTATGAAGGCCGGCTCAGAGTAAAATCCCCTGCTGCCAGAAACGCAACATACACACCCGTGAGCCCGTGGCCCAGTCAGAATGTTCGAGAAGATCCCCGCATTTTGTGCTCATCCGTGACATGCAGCTTTCGCGGTGCGCAAATAGCAAGCAAGAAACGTGGAGCAAGGTTCCATTTTGACGGAAAACATCACGAGCAACCGTGAAATTATATGCTACGTAGCTGACGAAAGCATACAAAAAAAATGTTCGACGTTGGACGCCAAGTTGGCCGTTCTTAACAGTGAGCCGCCACTATATTCCGGTTCGTACACGCCTGGTTCCAGGTATTAACGAACAAAATCGAGCAATCTAGCGGAGACAAATCCCCAGATAGCTTGATGATAAAGTTATAACGCCGTCTGAATCAGCGACGCGCGCAATTTTAGCCGCATACATACGTAGTGGTAGCGGTACCTGGCGCTTCGTGCCCCAAAGAACACGATCGGGGGCTGCTTGATTTAGTTGTCGTATCTAAGTCAAATCCCAGCGGTCCCAAAAAAAAAAAAAAACGTACTTGATCGTCAATCTAAAATCGAAGTAGGCATCAAGCCCAGCAAATACAAGAAGCGGCCGCAAACCAAAAAGCATCACAAATCACGAAAAACTTATAAAACGGTGCTGTCAAGGACGCCATGGCTACATGGACGTATAGATACCATCTCACTAGGCCCTTGCATTTCCTGCTGCAGGTTACTTACACGAAAGGGTTCTTGCCGGGTTCTCTCCTGGTGTTCAGGTCTTCGGACGACTTGGTTCGGCCTTGTGTCGTCTGACAGGAGGGGCGAGCGCCCTTCCTTGTCTCGGCAGCCGCACGAGATAATAATGCCTGCCATGCATGATGAGGGGACACACCGTATGCCCCCCGCTATGTGCAGATACGGCCTGCACCAAACATGGTGCAGATTGTTCAACGTCAATCTGAACGTTGTACGTCGGTCCAGACGAATCCACCCCCAGGCCCTACCTGAACCCGAACCCGAACCCGAACCCGAACCCGAACGTTTTGGGGGACTCGAGGTAGGCGGAGGCAGCTACGCGGCTCCACTTGGTGTTTTGGTGGCATTTCCCGCCGAAACCACCGGGCGACCGAAAGACTCGCATTGACCACTATGACCTGCATTTTGCACCAAGTTTTGTACAAGCCTCTCCTGCACATAGGTGAGTCACAACGTCCTATGGCCTCTGCCAGATGATATCAGCAAGAGGGCTTCCAGCGAGGGACTCCACCAGTCTCGCTGGCCTCGCACTAGGTAAGTCTTGTTCTTAGAGCTTGTATTATCACGGAGTGATCCTCATCGGACCACGAGCCAGGTGGCTAGGGGACATCACACAGGATCCCCGGCCACTGCTCCACTCACACATGCGATTACACTGAAACCTCCACGGCTTGGTATCTTTTGGCTACAGCACCCCCAAAGCGAGTTCACTCGACACGAACGAGCTTGACAAAACCAAAAAACCAAGACGAAATCGCATGCGGCAAATCACAAATCAATGCTGAACTCTGAAGCAATTTTAATCTTGAGCGCACGGGTCATCCGTAATTTGCGCAATTCCTTCACGACGAATTCAGGCGCAGCAGAATAAATCGACCGCAAAGACTCCCACGTGCGCTCCTCTGCTTCGAAACCATCCCAATCGACCAAGACAATCACCTCGTTGGCATCATCTTCGGCCACATGCACCAAAGCATTCATGCGGCATTCACCCTGCGCAAAGGAATGTTGGAAAACATCCTTCAGATCAGCGGTGACGTTCAACGTCGCATCCGCATAAAATCGTACTGCAAGTTTCGATGATCAGTAAAGATATGAACACCACCCCAAAGCAGGTATTCGAGCCTCCGGAACGTATTAACGATCGCAAAACCTTCTTTGTCGACAGTCGCCCAGCGCAACTGCGAACCTGTGAACGAACCACTCAGAAATCCGAGAGGCTCGTGAGACATGCTTTCCAACGCCAATCCACTGCGAAATTCGTGTTCAGGCACTTGGGTGAGAAAACTACCCCAATGGAAATCAGAAGCGTCAGGAAACATCAAAACAACGCACCCGGGACGAGGATGATGAAGCGGCACTGCTTGCGCCACCAAACCCCGTGCGGCATTCCACGCCCGCACCCGATCCTCCGTCCACGCGGTATCCTTGATGACACGATTGCGCGCCACTCGCTTAGTCCGACGTGTAGCCCCAACAAGGAGCTCCTCCAAAAAATCACGTAACGGTGCTACCGTTTCCGCTAAACGTGGTAACGATGTACGCAACCAGTTGACAGCCTGCAAGAATTGCATTAGTTCTCCAGCGTTTTCGGGACGACGCATTTCACTTAAACCTTGCACTCGAGCGGGGTCATGGGACACGACACCATTGGAATACACCTTACCACACCAGACCAGTTCACGAGAGAAGAAGGTACACTTGTGGGCGGCGACAAACAGTCCAACATTCTCCAGGCGTTCAAGAATGTCATCAAGCAGCTGCAGAAGAGCTTCTTCGGTGTCTGCGAAAAAGAAAACGTCATCGACCCAAACTTTGCAATCCAAACCACGCAACACTTCAGTCATGACACCTTGGAAATAAGAAGTCGCATTCAAAACACCTTGGGGAACACGGGTAGGCGTGAACAAACCGTCGCTTGTCGCCATGGTGAAGACGTCTTGCGCCTCCGGAGCCAAAGGCATCTGCCAGTACCCTTGAAGTAGGTCCAGCTTGCCGAAGAAACGCGCCCCCAGCAGATCTCCCATGTCTTCATGGTTGGGCATGACGCCCGGGGACTTCTCCACCTGTGCGTTCACCGCCGAGTAGTCGCTCACCAAACGGAAAGAGTCCTTCTTGGGCACCGCCATCGCCGGACTCGCCCACACCGCCTGGATGTTGTGGTAGACAAAGCCAAAAAAACACCAAAGCAGCAATGCACTTCGAGAGCCAGTCCCTTTTTGTCGGTTCGTACCGACGTGGCGTTGCCTTGACAGGCTTCGCCTGTTGCTTCAGCTGCACTCGCATCGGCTCCACTTGCGCTGGCGGATCACCACACAGCGCACGGCGAAAAGCACCCACGCGACGAGCCAAAATTTCGCGCAAACGGGTTGCTCCGCCGACGCTTAATCCACTCTGCTCTGCCTGCTGCACGCTGTCCTCCAACGCCCGTTCTCGGGCCGTCCGCTCCTCCTCCGGATCCATGAACATGTCTGGCCCCGGTCGACCAAATGTTCCACCGCCTTGTCCTCCGGAGCATCCACCGTAGCCTCGGTCTGAAAAGCACGCACGGAAACCGTCACTCTGCGCGCCGCAAGGTAACTCGGAGTCTCCACACCGGTCGATACCGGCACTGCGCGAGGGCGAAGCTTCTCCAGAGCTTCACGGTAGACGTCGATGCCAAGAGCTTTCATGGTAGCCATGCCAAACAGAACGACGTTATCTGTACCAGGCATGACCGCGAAAGTGATGGGCTCCAATTTCACCGCTCCCCACGGCGTCCGTACACTCACGGCAATCGGCACCGTTTTGTGCGTGACCATCACTGAAACACCCGTAGCGGTTTTCGCCTGCTGCGGGCCATTTTCGAACGGAATTTGCAGATCGGCGCCGCCGAAATGCGAAGACAGCTGCTGAAGTAAGCCGACACCGATGGACGTGAGCGCCGACCCCGAATCAAGGATCACACGCGCCATCAGCGAACCAACCGACCCTGGCAAAGAGAGATCAGCGCGTAAACACTCAGCGCTGCGATCGACAGGCACTTCACCTGCCGTTGAACTCTGGTCGGTACCAAGAGTCACCTGACGCCATGGCTGCCCTCCTACAGCCGGCGCCGAAGAAATAGAATCGGCGGTCCACCCCGACCAAGACGTCGAATATACAGACGGTTCCGGCGCTACCGCCCCTGCAGCAGCACCAGACACTGACTCCGCCCGCTCGGTGGATGGCGAAGTTCTCGCTCCAGCAGCACCCACCGATGTTCCAGCTCCTCCAACGTATACAGCTCGGCCGGCAACAGACGAACCAGATCCCGACCCAGCGGCTCCTGCCGCTGGCGCACCAGAAGTTGAAGAAGCAACAGCAGAAGTTCCACCGCCCGCTGTCAATTGATTGCCACCACGGCCACCGCGCCCGCGTCCATGGTTGAATCTGCCCCGGCCGCCATTGCGGCCCCCGCGATACCCTGACGACCCGCGCCCACCACTGCTGGGAGCTGTGCCGCCACCGCGAGCTTTTGGGCAATCAGAAACATAATGGTTGGGATCACCACACTCGAAACAGACGCGAACAAACGACTTTTTCGCGGACTGCTGCTGTTTCGGTTTCTGCTGCTGTTGGCGTCGCGGTTCAGCTGCCCCTGCAGCATCTTTCCGACCATACGCCTCGATGAATTTCCACTGTTCTGCAGCAGAAAAAATTTGGTCCATGACCAATGCCGGGTCCTTCTTCCACCCTGCAGCGTACGTTAGCTGACCTTTTACGTACTTTTTGAACTCGGACGGCCATAAGCCATCCACCAACGCCATGCTCACAAATTCCGCCGGTCCGGGCAACCACGAACGGTCCTGCGCGCGGTACATGGCATGCACCGCGTGATTCTCCGCAAAATACTTTTCCATAGCGGAGTTTACCATCATCGCGCGGTCTTTGACGGATGTTTCACCGCCCTGCTTTTCATCGCGCCTCATTGAGAGAACGCGACGCAAGTCCGCTGCCGCCCGCGAGGTGTCAAATCTGTTGCTGGTGGTTGTGTAACCGGCGTGCTGCCTAACAGCGTCCAACAACTCCGAGGCGGTCATCGTAGTCTGATGCTTGTAAAATCCCTCAAAACACCGATGAATGTAATTGGGGATAAGCTGGCCCATGCTCACTTTGGAGTGCTGAACCACCCCCTGAGCGTTGGCGAGCTGCAGCCGTTCCTCATAATCGAGGTACGCTGCGTAAAAAACACGAGAGGCCTGCTCGGTCCACACCTCTCCGTATTTCGGTGGAGTCAGAGACTCCCCTACCACCAGCGGCGTGCTTGCCGTGTGCGCCATAATCCACAGCAGTCCACCTGGACTCTACTGTAATAACGGAGAAACTGCCGCCTGACCTGTGCGTCCTCCAGCTCCCGGAGCGTCCTCCCCTGCTGTGCGCTTCAAGCCGTTTCGATCCGTCCAACGGGCCAACTGCCTTCCCAGCTGTGACCCAATACTCCGCAGCCGAAAACTCCTCCAACAGAAGTTCCGCGAATATCTAGATATTATGGCCTCTGCCAGATGATATCAGCAAGAGGGCTTCCAGCGAGGGACTCCACCAGTCTCGCTGGCCTCGCACTCAGTAAGTCTTGTTCTTAGAGCTTGTATTATCACGGAGTGATCCTCATCGGACCACGAGCCAGGTGGCTAGGGGACATCACACAGGATCCCCGGCCACTGCTCCACTCACACATGCGATTACACTGAAACCTCCACGGCTTGGTATCTTTTGGCTACGTCCACACGTACTTGGTACCATGTACAAGCTAAACTGATGTACGTGAATTTCGGCCTGAAAGAAGCGATCAAAATCTCCAAACTTATCTCCTCCTGATGGTCTGCATGTTTGTTCCCGAAGGACTCCGCAATAACGTCACACGTTACATGCTTCACACGTCACATGCTGCACCATACGTGTGTTTTCATATAAAACTGTTTTTTCCACCCGTTCACATCCCCTCTCAAAAAGTGTCCGCACTATTAATACTGTTTCAGTCGTTATCGTACCCTTTTAGGTTTTTGGGAAATTTTCAGCGCTCCAGCTCCTTTCCGTGACCACGGACCCCTTCATTCAACACTCAATATGTGAACGACAATAAGTGTTAACAAGTTCAAGGCTCACACGTGTTAAGAATGCGTCCTAGGGGTGATCTTAGGGCCTATCCCATCTTTGAGCGTATCAGGTTTATGTCAGTCTTCATTACAGGCCCGCTCACCCGCGCCTATCGCATACGTACCAGTGAAAAACAAGACTCATGCCTTTTTATCTTTCTTCCTGTTCATGTTATCTTTTCCGTTCCCCCTCCGAAATATTGACGGGACAACCTTGGAATAAATTCGCTGTACTTTGAAAAATCGCAAAAAGCTGTTCCTAGAAAAAAAGCGAGCAACCGTCCGTATTTCTACTACTGCTGTAACAGGTAACCATGAAGTCCGTGGCTGGAACCCGCGGATTCGTTCAAGCTTACTTTGATACTTATTCTCGAGTCCAGCAAACTGCTGTACGACCCAGCAGTGTTCAATTTTCGCTGAACGTGTAACGTGCTTGCCTGGGCAAACCAACCTACGCTAGGTGGACGTCTGTATCTACAGTACGTGGGCGAAGGAAAATAACATGAACGAACCCCCCCCATTTTTCTCGCCTTGCTAGCTGTTTCCGGCTTGGCTGAAATGCCAAGAGCCTGTTCTGCTTGTAAATTTGAAGTGAGGCCATTACCGAAGCGGCCTGCAATTCGAACCTTGCAACAAGAGTGCACATCGCTGCGAATACACTACTACTGGACCACCTCACGAATGGGTGCTCTACTCATATCACAACACACATGTCGTTGAGTAGACTGCGTCGAAGTGCGCCGAGGGAATCGCAAAAATGACGACAACCAACCATCTTTGACGCAGTAGGTCTTACGGTTTCATGAAACAAGACGGAGACGATGCTAATACAAACACGGGACCAGAGATGGCCTGCTTCATCGGTCGTGATCGAAGCAGCTGTGGTCAGAGGTGCACAGGTGGCCACTTGTGGGTACGTTGCGGGACGTTTTGTGGCGAACCACAACCTTCCGTAGCATGTTGCGGCGACAGGAAAAACGTATTACCGCAACGCTTGCGTAACGTAACAAGTGCACCTCGACTGTCAGACGTCCTGTCGTGAACTTTTAATTACATGTGACGGTGTCGTTAGTTTGTGGATGTTCTTGCAACGATAGTTTGAGTTTTTTTTTTTTAATTTAACATGCATGACACATTTTTCGATTAATTGTATACTGTTGTTTGTATGTATGTTGTTATATATATATATATGTATGTATGTATGATATATATATATATATGCACGAAATATAACATGTCATATTGAACGAAAGAGAAGTCGGGCTTGTTGAGGGGTACTGAATCGTTGGCATGTTTGAGAAGAAGGGATGGGGAAGAGGGGCATGAAGTTGACAGTCGGTGCAGTTAAACTGCGAAATGCCGTTTACCGCGTAAGTATCTGCAACAATGATGTTTGCATCGTACAAGAGGTGTGAGTTTGCGTCGAACGCAATTCTTTATCAAAATATTTGTAGTGTTATTTTTGGCAACTTTATTTTGTTTATTGCAGAAATGACGCGGAATTCATTTTGAAAGTATGAAAAATAGTACAAAAAATCTTCTTCCCCGAACGTGGTATGTGACGAAGTTTCACATGTTTTGCTTAATTTTAACGCATACGTTTTGGGCGATTTTTGCGTGTAGATCATGGGTCGCATATGGCATCGGTTTTGTGCAGCGCAAAACAGCAAGGGAGACCAGGAAATGTTAATATATACAAGAAAAAACATCACGTACAACAAGTCGTAAGTGGGTGTTGTTGTGGGCGTATGTACTGCACTACGTCTTCTCCAATTTGATTACCTGGTACACTTTTTTTCGTGTACATATCATTTTCTCCCGATCAATTCTGATATTTTTACGTGTTTCGTTTTTTTTTATCCAGATTTCATTATTTTGCTTTGTTTCAGTCGTTTTTCCTTTTTTTGTGGTATGTTTCTCGATTCGATTTCGATTTTTGTTGCTGTCAGCCGTATGAAAACAATCGCAGCACCTTGACCTGGTACGTGTACGAACTTGAGTACATTGAGACGCGTACATTCGACAATCCGGGGACGTTGTGAACGTTCACGCTGGGCAATGATAGACCTTGAGATTTGTGGCTCAAGGTGTTTTTACTAAAGGTCCACCAGAGTACGTTCTCAAGGTACTCCACAAGATGTTTTTAGTAAAGGTCCACCAGAATACGTTCGCAAGGTACTCCAGTGGCCACCTGTCTGTATGTAGACAGACGAACCAGTTCCCAGACCTCGACGGCGTTATTCACGAAGACGCGTCGGATCTCTCGCCAGCAATCGAACGGGGAATACGTGAATTAATGTAGAAATGCCTCAAATCGTTAGGTTAGAAGCTGTACGATACCACGACCCTCTCCAGGGTTGGGGCACAGTCGACGAAAGCAGGAAGGACAGGACAGAGAGGATGCGAAGGTACGAGACCGACTCATACATAAAAACTGTCTACGCTACTCGCACCTAAAACTGATGCGACTGCCTCGAGTTTGCGTTTGGTATTGTTTTCTTGTCCATCCGTTTGCCTGAGGTTCCTTGGGTTCGTGGTATTATTACTGCTTTTAAAAGTTGAATTTTCATTTTTTGAGTTGTTGGCCAATATATCTTTCCCAGAGGGCCGACCTTTCCCGCATGTATGTATTATTTATATCATTTTTTCCTAAAATTTCCGCAATTAACCAAATTCAGCGAAGGTTGAATCTTGCCGAGTGCGTGCTTCAACTAGCTCTTAAAAATATGGTCCACCCGGCACAGAACCGTCATTATTGCAGCTGCGCTCACGGAAACCATCGGGTTTGCCGCTCTCACTGTCATCGGCTTGACTGGTAGGCAGGTTTCGATGCCTTCCGGAGTGAAACCACAATCAACTCCTCTCGCTACAACGCCCAACGCGACAATGTCTCAGCTAATGCCCTCAACGTGCTGGATCGGTCGGCCGCCTCCGTGCGGTCACCTTGTGCACTCCGTTACAAGAGCTTGGGGAAACAATTGCACCTTTTTCGTTCTGCGTTGGGCCATGACTTGCGATATAGCCTTTGCAACAACCCTTGCCAGCCTTGTGCGCTCACGAGCGGTGCCACAGCTCGAGCGGTGGGGGACGCTCGATCCTCTAAATACTTTTACTAAATTCATGAAAAACCATAAAAACTTCAAGAC
Organism: Macrocystis pyrifera; assembly: GCA_031763025.1. Taxonomy (NCBI): domain Eukaryota; class Phaeophyceae; order Laminariales; family Laminariaceae; genus Macrocystis; species Macrocystis pyrifera. The sequence continues at coordinate 2,324,851 of JASSKH010000020.1, read as the reverse complement.
GTCACCTTTCGGAGTTGGCTTCTTTCCGATTTTCTCGAAAAAAAACTCGATAATCATATTCTGAATAAAAGTGATAAACACTCCGCTCCAAGATCGACGCTGACGAGGGGCACGACACTATTGCGTTTTATTCTCGAATTTGGTTTTCTTTGTTTATGTTGGTGGTTTTCTCTATTTTGTTAGATGTGTGTGTCATACCTGTCGTATTCTGTCTACGATGACATGGCACTGCATTGTCAACTCTGCCTGCTGCCATAATAATGTTTTATATCTGTGTTGTAGTTTTTGCCTCTCCAGCACTGAAGAACCGTTACGGATACGGATTTTAGTGGGTGTCGGAGGGTTGACGTAACGGTTCGATGTGAAGAACACACACACCACAACTGCTGCATAGCATATCTATAATACAGCTGCAGGGTGTACTCTCATCTTCACCAGTCGACATCTAGCTCATCCAGCCCGTGTCTATGCCGATTCTTCATCCTAAATTAATACGGTCTTAGGCGTTCACAAAACCACGACGCAACGATGCTGCATTGTATTGCTGCAACAGGAGAGTAGACAAAGCAGCGATGCAATATCATCTCCGGCGTACAAAAGGCACAACATGTGCACACCATCAATTCAGCAGTATCGTTGTGCCTGTTCATCTTACGCCACAATGTGAATCGACCCAATGGCATCTATGCCCGCGGCGGGGTGTGGTGCCATCCCGTCGTGAATAGGACAGCTTGAGTGGCGTATACTACCTGCGGCGGGTTTGTACGCCACTGAAACTTGAACTAGGATTGTTGTGGTTCGTGAGTCTACAAGCCATGAGATTTAGGGTCAGGATGATGTGATGCAACCTATTCAGGGATTATCCCTGAGGCACTACCTTGAATGGTTGCCGTTTACAGTATGTATAGGATTGAACAGAGGATCGTACCATTCCTGCATGATGCACAACCAAATAGATCCATAATCATACCAATCTCACGTTTGGCGAAGACTCAACCGAGTCGAGAGGTGCGCTTCACGTACCCCCGAAGGACGGGACGGGCTTCTGGTATTAGGGAGTAGGTCTCCCAGTTCTGTAGATGGTAGAAAGATTGCTTTATACCACAGGTCGAGAGCAAAGACCACAAGTGGCAAGATGGGTTGGTCCAAAAAAGAAACCATCCACAACTTGGGGAGGGGCCGTAAATGACGCGGCCCCTACCGATACAAAAATGCATGCCGTCGTAACTCCTGAAACGGTCCTGAACCGTAACATCCCCCCTAGAATAATGCGAATAAAGGAGCAATATGCTATAGCAATCTATGACCATAACCAAGGGCGAGGAACCGCAAGGCTCTACACAAAAATAATAGTCTCGGGGATAGGCGAAAACAAACCGAAAACGCAAGGGCCATCAGAGGGAAATCCCCGATAAAAACCCTCACCCCTGCGTTTTCACTGCGAGTTTGACCGCCTGACTAATATTCCATAGTTAATAGTCTCCCTACTACACCTTTTCCACTATGAATAAGCGCAGTGCACTAACGCCTAGCTAGGCTCAAATCGCCAGGTATGCGTCCTCCGAACAGGTCAACAGTCAAAAACCCGTGTGATTTGGGTCCCCCCAAATCGAATGCAAATACTCGTGGAGGTCGAATCATAGACACTGATCTGCCTACTACGAGCCACAGAAGAGTAAACCCCCACACAAAAGTACCCAACTGATTCACGCCAGAACGACTGGCTGTTACCGAACCACTCAATTACTCACAAAAACACCTATAATTGGCACAGAAGCAGAGATACGCCTCCAAGCAAACCCATCACAAAAAAAAACATTCTCGTCGTGATAACATACATCCGACACCCCACAAGTATAAACCCCCGGGTCCCTCGCCAGACGATCCCAACCGTTTCATACAAAAACACGAAACAACGAAGGGTAAGAGCAGAAGTTCTTCGTCTCCTCGGCAAACGCTCAGTATCGCTCCAGATTTGCATCGGCTCCCTATGGTGGCTAGGCGACTCCTTCCAAGTTCTTCTCTCTGGGCGTTACGATCAAGGCGTCGGAGCGAGAGAGCTTTAACATGGACACGGCTTCGGAGCGAGCGAGCGGCGGACGGGTAGAACGCTAGGGAGAGGGAACGCACGGCGTCCAAACGAGAGAGTGGCGCAGCGAGGCCGAGAGGGAACGACGCACGGTATGGGGAGAGAGCGGTATACTGGCTTGGTGCTCGGAACCGCTTCAGCTCTTCAACTGCTCCATCTCGCGGCGAGTCAGCTCTTCCCAGTTCTGGTCGCTGTAGCGTACTCGCCAGTATCGGTCTCTGTAGTCGTACACCTGGCCCTGTAGTCGGAGGCCGCCACCAAAATCCTTCCAGATAGTGAAACCTATGGGAAATCGGGTCAAGGCTTCACGTCGAGAGAGGGGCGCACGAGGTTTGACTGAGACAGGGGCTGTGTCGTTAGTAAACTGTTGGTTGTACAAATGCCAGAGTGCAATAAAGCCATCCAACTGCAGAGGGGTGAAGCTTTTTAGCATCTCACTCTCAGTCAACCAGCCAGACTCTACTCCCTCCTTCGACTTTCCTTTGTATTCCCACCTAGCCGTGCCCGAGGGGTAAATACTCCCACGGCAGCTTACGATGGAGTCAAACGTCGCAGAGTCTATAGCATGCGACGGCATCTTGAAATCGGGGCCCCAAGCATACTGTGCGAACTCGTCGGCTAGGGAGTGTCTCAAAGTTAGGGGTCTGACGTGGAATGGCTTGACATCTGCCACGGACACAGTTCGGGTGCGCTGTTTTCTACCTCGCATCGTTACTTGTACGCTTATGCCTGCCCGCACTACTTCCGTGACTCTCCAAGGGCCTGTGTAGTGGTCGTGCTGGAGCTTCCTCCCTCGGTTGTCGCGATGTCTGCTGCTCTCGGACTCGCGCACCAACACGAGGCTTCCCTTCTCGACCAGGACTCCGGCGGAGGGTCTCGAGATAGTAGCGTTGGCGTGGGCCCGTGCGGTTACCCTCTGATTGTGACGTTTCTCGAGCGCAAGGCGGACTTCTCGGAGGTTCTGCTTGCGGCGCTCCACGAAGTTGTCAAGACCACCGCTTTGTCCTGTCTCTTCTGATAGGGGCACCAGGGAGTCTAACGACGTGCGGGGTTTGCGACCGAAAAGCAGCTCGAAAGGGGTCATGTGAGAGGGCAGGGAAACATCTGGCAAAGTGCGTTTGATCCAGATTGCTGGGGACACGTACTCGTCCCATCTCTCGGGCCATGATTTACATAGCTCTGCCAACAGCTCTTGAAGCCAACCTCCTAACCTCTCGACGGCCCCTTGACCCCGTGGATGGTCGGCAGGTCCAAACACTATTTCTGCATGTAGCCAACGGCACAAGTGTGTCACTACTTCCGCTCCAAACTCTTTGCCACCGTCACACCGAATCACCCGAGGTACGCCGAAGGTCAAACATAGCTCGGTAAGGATCCGTGCCACGCCTACAGCCTGCTTGGTTGCCAGAGGAAAACCGAATGGAAACTTGGAGGCTCGGTCCACTACCAGTAGGACATACTTGTTGCCGGAAAGAGAAGGCGTGTCCAACTTTAAGATGTCGATCTGCAGTTCATCCCAAGGCTCTAGCGGGCGTCCGGGCAACGTCGCGAGACGTCTGCTGTTCTGTCTCTTGCGTCTTCGACACCCGCACGATAACACGTATTGTCTCGTGTCGCGGGTGACCGAAGGCCAGTGAAAGTGATCGCGCACCAGAGCTAAAGTAGCTCCTACTCCTGCGTGTCCGTGCAGCGCGTGTACCAAAGCGAGTACGTCCGCTACCATGGCTTCAGGGATGGCTGGCAGTTTCCTACCCTTTTCGTCGGCGTACCGGATTACATCGTCGTCATCTAAACCGTACCCGGTAGTGTCAACTCCACCCGCGCCTGCGCCATTACTACCACACAAACTCTCACGAACCTGGCCCAGATGGGAATCGGCTCGTTGCCTTCGCGCCAAGGATTCGGGGTTAGTGAGTACTTGAGCCGCCCGGTGGATGGCCGGTGCTTTCGTGATGTGGCGGGTTTCTGACGAACGCGGTACTTCCCCCCCTGCTGAAAGCACCTCTCCAAGGTCGTCACGGCCAGCGTGAACCCGACACGTGGGGGCCGTCGTGGGCGGTGGTGAAGACGGAGTCGACTCGATTGGTGTAGCCGTGTTGGAGGGATCGTGCTCCTGATCCACCAACTGCTCGATGGGCGGCGGCTGGATGTCGTTGAGGGGACGTAGCCGTACGGAAGGCGTACGCGTCCTGCTACTGCGGCGCAGCGTACCGGGGTCTGTCTCTAGTGCGGCACACGTGGCAAAGGGCAGGGCTTGTAGGGCAAGGAGGCGAGCGTCATTAGTAGCATGAGTGGACGGTTCTGACGGCGGATAGGAAAGGCAATCACCACCGTCCGTTCCATCTACACCTACTGCCTCTACGTCCGCTAACCTAACTCCATCAAGGCTCGGTCCCGGGGTCCTACGAACTCGGATGGTGCTTTCGACGTAAAATCGTCGGGAAAGGAGTCATCTACATCGGCTTGAGGAGTCTGTGAGTGCGGCAGCCGCGACAGGGCATCCGGTAGGACGTGCTGTACTCCCGCTCGCCATACCAGCACCATATCATATTCCGTCAGTCTTAGTGCCCATCTGTGTAGTTTGGGGCACAACTCGCGACTTCGAAACAGCCAGGTTATAGCGGAGCAATCGGTCACTACCGTAAACTGCCTACCCGCTAAATAGAGTCGAAAATGATCCACAGCCCACAGCACCCCCATGCATTCTCGTTCGGTGGGGCCTCTACGGGCATCTGTACGCGAGAATCTGTGACTAGCGAAGGCAATCACGCGAGGCGTACCGTCGATGGTCTGCATAAGAACTGCTCCCGCACCTATTGTGCTAGCATCGGTGTGTAGTTCGAACGTGTTGTCGAGATTGGGAAATGCGAGTACCGTAGGCGAGGCTAGAGTGGAGCGCAATGATTGAAACGCTTGCTCCTCCTCGAAGTCCCACGCGATGGTACTCTTGCGTGCGCGTTTAGACGCGAAGTCTTTATTGCGTAGGATATTAGTGAGGGGGGCGGCGGTCAGACTATAGTTGGGTACAAACTGCCGCAAGTAGCCCGTCAGACCAAGCAACGTTCGGAGTTCCTCAACTGTCTGGGGGCGCGGCATGCGTGCAATGGCTTCCAACTTGGTCGGGGCGGGGTGTAGGCCGGTACTATCGATAATCATGCCAAGGAATTCTTGCGAGGAGGAGCCGAAAATACATTTGGCAAAATTAACTGACAGACCCGCCGCTAACAGACGGTTCAGAACTAGAACGAGTTTGGCTAAGTGATCGTCCCAGGTGGCGCTCGCGATGAGAATGTCGTCGAGCCAGCTGAACACTCCTTCTAAACACCCCAGAGCGGACTTCACCCTCCGTGTGAACGCTGAAGGCAGAACTGTCAAACCAAAGCCAGCCCTAGTGAACTCATACAGCAGTCCATCTGCATCTCTGAACGCGGTTTTGTAGCGATCTTTTTCTGCAATCTCGATTTGGTGAAAACCGGAAGCAAGGTCCAGCTGAGTGAAGTACCGGTTGCCTTTCAACCCGTCGAAAATGGTCTGCATATCGCCAAGACCTTCACTATCGGAAACCAGGAGTTTGTTAAGTACCCGCCAATCAATGCACAAGCGGAGGGTTCCGTCTTTCTTCCGCACACACAGGCACTGCGCTGCCCACGGTGACACTGAGGGACGAATGATTCCTCGGTCAAGCAACTTCTGGATCTCTGCTCTAATCATGCGCCGTTCTTCGGGGGGAGAAACGTCGTTGTTTGGCCGCAAAAGGGGTGCATAGCTCATTGATCAAAGGAAGCTCAAGCTCACCATCGATGCAGGCCGGCACTCGCTTGGGGTCGATGTGGAACAGGCCATCTTCGATGAAACCTGCCAGCACGTCCACGAGTTGTTGTTTCTGCAGGGATCCCAGTGTTCCTAGGTTGGCGTCGGTTGCCTGTACCTTGGGGACTGGTTCTGTCCTGACTTCACTCGAAACACACGTCGGGTCTGGGGCTTGCCGGGGGAGGGGTGGGTCAGCGGTGGAGGGCATGTCATCGAATAAAGACTCGAACCGTGCGGGGTCGGGGACGTTGAGGGCTACTAGTCGAGCTATCACACGGCAACCCTCTACCACTGTTGTCTCTTTACTGCGGTCCACCAGTTTGACGTATACTGGGGACCCCGGCAACCACCACAGCGCCGCTCTAGCTACCCCCACCAACGCTCCCTTTTCTAGATCAAACCGTTCAGTGGGAAGCATCAGGACCAGCTGTGGGTCCTGCGGTTGGGGACCTACTGCTGCTGCTTCCACTGCTACGTTGGTAAAACCCTCGACGGCGGTGGCCTCGGCGACCTGTCTAACCTCCCACTCCAAGGTGCTCTCGTCCTCCCACGCGATGTCATGATAGCTGGGGCGAACAGTGGGTGAGGCGACTGAGGTAGGTGTGTGCAGCGGCGGCGAGAGCTTGGGAGTAGCAGTTAGCGCAAAAAACTGATCTCGTGTTGTGCAGACGGGACTCTGTGGGCTTGGGGTGTCGACAACAGACGTACGAAACGGTACCCAAGGTGCCGAGGGTACAGGCCTAAACCCTCTGTCTGGACTGAACTCCAACGTATTGCGGTTGGCTCTGAAATAATCTGCTCCAAAAATGAAACCGTAGGGGAGGTCCTCGACGACGCGAACCATCACGTTTCGCACTCTAGAATCCGATTCTAACAGCACGGGGATAACTACGGACCCCAAAATACGCATGGGAGAGGTCCCACTACCTGATGGGTTCGCTGCCTCGAGAGCACCAGCATTACGCGTATCCAAACTACGTCGCAAGAGCTTGCGGAGGCCGCGCCACAACGCAAGTGAGATATAACTGCCTCCCCCAGCTCCCGCATCTTGTAAGATTTCTACCGGCCAGGGGAGTCGTCGGCGATGACGGTGCCAGATCTGACCTTGCACCCACAGTTGGTCTCTCACCCTGTCCCGTGCTGTGGCAGCAAGATGTCCGTTCCCCAGGTTAGCGTCACCTGGGGCGCACCTTCAGGAGGTACCCTCTCTCTGCTCTTGCTGGTCATTGGATTTGTCGAAGCCTGCAGGCTCCGTCTCGTCACCTGAGCCTTCCAGAATCATACCTAGCTCGGCGGCCGTGTTGTACTGGACCTCGGTCATTGCAGCTAGGCGACGGCGAGGGGTAAAGTTTCCGGGCCGACGCGTCGAAGCGGTATCCTTGTATAGAGCTGCCGGGAACGGCTCGTGCTGCCACTGGCAGCTGCCTGGGCGGCGGCAGTTACCAGTGAAGGCGTGCGCGAAGCACACCTTCTGCGTCCGAAGGTAGTCGAGAATGTCTCCCCGGGGTGCCGTGGTCGGAGGTCGTGGGACGGGGCTCGTCGGCATGGTCGGTGTGGTAGCTGAGCGCTGGACCGGGGCTGCCGTGCGAGGTTTCTCGAAGGGAACCCCGTGTTGACCCGGTGCTGTGGCTGTCTGGTTCTGGAAGGCAGCTACCGTGACGGGACCTGTGGAAGGCTGTGGAACCGGACTAGGGGCAGGGGCTAGGGCGGCGAAGGGGTTTGCTGGCCGGTGAGTCGGCACGGCCGCGACGGCACTCACTCCTGGGTTACCAACTCCCGCAGTAGCTGAGGAGGCCACGTTAAGGGCAGCGAGTGCGCCGGCGGGTGAGGAGAACATGTGCCTTACTTCTGTCATGGTGAAAAGCCTGTCTGGCCCTGCATGTTTGGCTACCTTCCGTGGGGTTTGCGGGGCCAAGTACGACGCGTTGCGAGCGGAAAGTACCGCGATTAGTTCCCGGAATGGTCCTTCAGCTACCTCTCCTCGACGCTGCATGGGTTCCCCCATGGGGTTGTGCCATTCTGTACGCATGGGGCGCAGGGTAGTAGTGATCGTGTGGACTCGCTCGTGCATCAGCCCGTTAATGCCCATTCGGTCTAACAGGTTCGGCAGGAGCACTTCGACGACTCTATCGTACAGAGTCTGCATCTCTAGCGGCGTGATAAAACGCCAGAAGAACAACTGCTCCGTCGCATGCGGCCGCTCTGGATTAGCTAGCGATGCACGGAAAGCCAGCAGAACACGAGCTGCGGCGGCGGTCCACGCTTCGGCTGACTTGAGAGATACAGCTGACAAGGCCGCCTGTTCGAACTCGGCGGCACCCCCTGTCAAAGTCTGTTCTCGAACGAAAAGGCGTAACCAGTCGGTAGCGGTGATTTCACTGTGCTGCTTCTCAACGACTTCCCCCGTGATGAGATATACGGAGACAAACTCGGCGGAAGCAAGTTGGTGGCTAACCGACAAGAAGTCATGAGTCAGATCAGTCAGCAGCTCTACACGGCGGGGTGTCAGTGTGTCGGCCACTGTGACCCATCTACCATCGATGTACTGGTCAGGCTCAAGCCGCATGGCTCCGGAATCAACGTTGCGTAGGGTGCTCAGTACCTTCTGCTGCAGTATGACAGCAGAGTTCGCAATCGACAATGTCCCGGCAGTGGGGCCACCAAATACCGGACACGGGAGAGTACCTGCGATGCGCTTACGTACTCTCTCGACCAATTTCGCTGCCTGATTAGACTCCGCACCAAACTGCATACCGGGCTCGGAGGACTGCTGTTGTGCGACAGCGGTGGGAAGCATGCGTGGCCGGAGCGCAGCGGCTGCCTCTCCTTGCCTGCGGCCGTGTTGCTGTCTCCCTCTCCCCTTGGTACGTCCTACTCGTGGTCGGTGCGGCGTTGGCGTGCATGTCGGGAGCTCCGGCGAGCGCGTTTCCGGAGCCGCGCCTCTGAGATCGTAGTCGGGAGCGAACGGGCAAGACGACGGCGGTGGCGGCGGCGGCGACTCTCCGAACGGCGGCGGTCGGTTTCTGAGTCGCTACTGCTGCTGCTGCTGCTGCTGCTGCTGCTGCTGCTGGAGCTGCTGCTGCTGGAGCTGCTGCTGCTGGAGCTGTCCGTTGAACTATAACGGGTGCTGCGGCGACCCTCGCGGGAGCGGTACCCGCGCTGAAACGGGTCTCCTGGGCCGTCTGCGCCCTGGCCGATCTGCCCTTGGGGCGCAGACATCACTGGACGGAAAAATAAATAAATAAATATAAATAAAAAAGGACAAGAAAGAAAAAAAAATAGTAGAAGAAGAGAAAAGATCAAACAACAACCAACCGAACACACGAAAACACGGAGAGAAGAAAAAGAAAAAAAATGGAAGATGAAAGAGAAGAGAAAAAAAAATCGGAAGAGAAGCAAGAACAGAAAAAAAAAAAAAAATTAAAAGGGAAGGAAAACATACAGGGAGATATTAAATTAGTATTACGCGAGCGGGGCACAACAGTCACGACATCTCGCAGCGCGAGAACAAGCGTGGTAAAAATGATGGAAACTGAGCGTATCGGAGTAAATATATATTTTAATTATCGGTACCGCCACCTGGAAAGGCACAGATCTAGAGGGACTGGTTGTCGTCTCCCTCCCGCATGGGAGGCAACAACAACGGCCCCACCAGGTACAGACCCCTCCCACTCAATTCAGAACTAAATGCCTATGCCGCCTGTCGCAGCACAGCAGTAGTGGCAGCAGAACGAGCTGCCCCCGGAAGAGACCACAGTAAAGTATTTGAGGCGGCGGGACAGGAAGTGACCAGCGGCCGATGATAGTACTGTAGTAGGTACCAGCAAGTTGTCTCGGACAGGCATCGACACGTCGGCACAGTTAGTTAGTTCAGCATTGATTGAGAAAAAAAAAAAAAAAAAAAAAAAAAAACGGTGATGTGTACAGGACCTACCCTGGTAGGTGCAATTTTTATCAACCCGTACCAGCTATACGTAGTACTCTTCAAAGTAGTGATACCACTAACTGCTGTTCATGTACCCCTACTCGAATGTAAATAGATATAAAATTAAAGTAACAAAATCAGTTGAACTCACAGGTGGTATATTTTACTCGTAATACTTTCACATAAAGCACCAAAAACAAAGACAAAAACAAAACAAAAACAAAACAAAACAGAACAAAAGCAAAAACAACACAAAAATAACAGATGAGGGATCGGAAATCAAGGACGGATACGGCAGCAGCGGTGGAAACCAGGTACATTCCACATTGCAAAGCACACGAAAACAGGCCCTAAAAAAAAGAAAACACCAACAACAGCCTATGTGATCGAAGATTTCGTCGAGTACTTCAGTAGGTACACCATGCCGGATACAGTAGTGGAAACACGGTGCTCAGCAGTGTACGTCAATAAGCGAATTAAAATTAAAGGCACCCCAGGTATACACGTGCAGGAAAACGCGCGTGGGCACAAGGTGTATTACAACACTTTGACAAGCGAACAAAACGATCTGGCAAGCAGCTCAGTCAGGCCGCATGGTAAATCAGAACAGCACAACGGAGGGTTTCGCCTCTGGATTATCGCTGACAGCGGTGCCTACAACACAGCAGTCAGAGTCCCGTGCAGCGATAACAACGGCGTGGGGTACACGGCAACAGCAGCAGACACAACGCGCACGGGGCAACCGAAAACGGCCTGGGAGTCACTAAATTGAGCACACTCGGCCCGCGCTGCGCAAACCACACGTCACATCACGTCGGACTTCTGCTTTTCATTCATTTTTCTCGCTGCCGGTGGAAAGAGGGGGCGGGGGCCTAACGAGTGTGCTTCAACTTTTTGGACTCCCACCTGAGCCACAAGGCAAGCACAAGAAAAAAAAAGGGCAAGCGGAACTGGAGGGCGATGGCGTGAGAGCAGAGAGATTGACACACTCCAGGAGCACCGTGTGCTCCTGGGTGTGCCTTCCACCCAAAATCAAAATTGATCGAGAGAAAAACTCAGCCGTCCGGTGCTATACTGTAGGACACCAGCATGGCCATCAATCAGAATGGGAACAGTACGGTTGCCCGGCGGAGGCAACCCAGACATGGGTGGCTACATGAAGAAGGAGTATGCAATCGCATCGTCAACTTACAGCTCGCGCCAAGGGCACTTGCGCGCGAGAGCAAGAGAATAGAGGTGGCGTGAGACACCAGGCGCGCGCGGGAAAAGAAGCAAACAACAAGAAAACAAAGAAAACAAAACGAAACAAAAAAACTACAGCACGCAGGGGCAAGACCGAGGGTCTCGTCGGAACAACAAAAGACGAGCACAGACAGAGTGGCGTAGAACGATTCCTAGTACGTGCAAGCGCGTGTCTCGGAGTGGACACCATGTTGTGGTTCGTGAGTCTACAAGCCATGAGATTTAGGGTCAGGATGATGTGATGCAACCTATTCAGGGATTATCCCTGAGGCACTACCTTGAATGGTTGCCGTTTACAGTATGTATAGGATTGAACAGAGGATCGTACCATTCCTGCATGATGCACAACCAAATAGATCCATAATCATACCAATCTCACTTTTGGCGAAGACTCAACCGAGTCGAGAGGTGCGCTTCACGTACCCCCGAAGGACGGGACGGGCTTCTGGTATTAGGGAGTAGGTCTCCCAGTTCTGTAGATGGTAGAAATATTGCTTTATACCACAGGTCGAGAGCAAAGACCACAAGTGGCAAGATGGGTTGGTCCAAAAAGGAAACCATCCACAAATTGGGGAGGGGCCGTAAATGACGCGGCCCCTACCGATACAAAAATGCATGCCGTCGTAACTCCTGAAACGGTCCTGAACCGTAACAGGATGACAGCGAAAAAGAATAACGCGTCTAGAGACTGTAGTCTGAACTTTCGTAATTGGGTGGGTGGGTGGTCACTTGTTCGTGCTCAATCTTCTTTCCGTTTTTCCTGGGGTAACTTGAGCTTATGGGCACCATCGGAGAGGGCGCGATTCGTTATTGCCTTCCATGTGATGCAGGGGTGGAGTCTCGCAAAGACCGTTCTTATCCCCGTTCCGAATAGTCCAGCAGTAATTTTGCGCCTGTTCTTCTTCCGGTACAGTGTGGGTCCAAACAATGGCATGACCTCCCGCAGCCGCTGGGGTCAACCCGCCCTTGCTCCCTTCGGTCTTGCCCGGATGGGAGGCCACTTGTCGGAGATTAAGTTTGCGTCTGAGGAACGATCGCTAGCCGTTTTCCTCCCGTACTCACTTTGGGTTGAATCTGTACACCGTATGTCTTAATATCGGTGACCTCATCTCATTCTCTTCACAGCATCGGGCCGTTCTCGAAGGCTGCCCATGACGTTCTCTGCCCGCTCAGAGGGCACTTGTTGAACCCTCAGTGCGGAGTAACTGAAATACACTGTACCATGGCGTCTCCTTCCGAACTCAGAGAGACCGCCTCCATCAAGCGCATGTATCTCGAGGCCGTGCACGGGGTTTTCCAGAACGCTCTTTGCATGATGGTCAACGTACAATCGCCCGCCAAGCTCGAGAGATTGCGCCGACTGACCGGATGGAAAGCATAGAAAATTACGAGTCCGGCCTGCCTGCTTGGCGTTACGTTTAAGGACATGCGACATCTGTTTCGCTGAAAACGGGTGCGATTCTCGACCTTGTGGACCGCCTGCTTGCGTTATGTGAGACACGGTTGGGAACAGGTATCCTTTGCTTATTTTCCACCCTGACCTGAACAAACTCCTCGAATGCTCTTTTAGGCAACGTTGCATTGTGCGCCTCATGATACGGTGTCGTCAGCAGGTGATACACGCCGCCCCGACGGCTTTGTAACCTTTTGAAAATTGACATGAAACCGCTGCGATTCGCAAGCCGTATTATAAGCTCAATGAGAGTCCGTCTGAGTTCATCTCCCCTTTTTGTCGTACTGACTGCAACCGTAAACATAACTGTAGAGCGCGAGATGGTAACTCGTTGGACAATATCGTCAGTGTACTGAAGTCTCGCGCGGAGGGATGCTACTCTTACCGCGAGGTGGATATGAAGCAACGCTGGCGCTTGCTTCACCAGTACTCCCGCCTTCTTTTGTTCTTCAGTAGAGAAAGCCGTGTACTGCGCTACGAGATCACTGCGCTACGGGTTTCCTATCGTCAATGTGTCACTCGAGTACCTTGTAACCCCTAACTATTTCTCGAACACAACCGACTTCGAGACGTGGTTGGGTCAAAGCGAGTCGTGTGCGTGTCGTAGTGAGCAAGCCTCATGTGCCGAGGAGAACGCTGACAAGCTCGACCTTCCTACTGCTCCGAGGTCTCTGGCATGCACTGGTGTTCGCCGTCGCTGGCCACCAGAATCACGTCAGCATTGACATTCAAGAAGGTCAGTCGGCTGCGCCTCCTTTAGAGTCTTCCCTTCGTCGTGTTTACATGACAAGAAATACGACGAACGGAGTGGCTGTAGCACCCCAGCTCTCCCCGATGTGTGCGTTGCTCTAGCCTCTGTGAACTGCTCGAGTCCTTTCGTGCATGGGGGAGTGGCTGCCTTTCCTCTAAGGAAAGCGTGATATATGATGAAATATAGTCATCGTCTAGCAAATCCGCCACCTGTTTTGGTTGAGCCTTGCAAAAGCTTTACCATTTCTCATAAGGCGTAGGCTTCTTGTATTTTGATGTGAACGTCAGACCATTCATCTGGAAAATCCTCGGATCTTGTCGTCGGCAACGCCGGGGCTTCGTACAAGCCCTATTCAGCCCCTAGATGACGCGTCCGTGACTCCAGAGAGAGTTAGGACATGATGCTCCACCTCGTAGGACGCCGCTCCATTCCAACGGTTCTTTACCTCTAGCCACCTCTCGAGCTCTGATCGCAATCCACCGATCTTTGCAACCGGGAACTCGGTGGCCGCTTTGGTCCCCCCGGTGCGGCGTAAATCTGCGATATAGTTGAACATGAAATTCCTGTTTAAGCTCGCGGCTAGACGTGCCACGGCCATGCTGTTACACTTACGAGCTAGCTTCTCGAGGGTCGCGATTGAAATTCACCGCACGGAGATTGCTAGGGGTCGTCTCCATTGTCTCTAGTTTGTCTGGTGGAAGTACAAACCGCTGCGCAACCAAGTCGCAAATCCGTCCCATGAACAAAAAACAAGTAGAAGGTGCTAACATAAGTGTCGCTGTCGAACAATTATCCTGCTTTGCTGTAAAACGCAGAGGGCTACACTGCCTGTTTTTTCAGGCTGATGCGTACCGTTGGTCCCGGTCGAGACTGCGTGAAGATCGGCAGTTCGTGATATAAATATCATCTTACCACTGCAGCAATGGTACGTTCTGTGGCCTCAAGTATTTTGCGACTGCCATAGAAAGCGTGTGGCCTATGTACGGGGAAGCAAGCACACCAACCAAACACAAAATCGCCCAAATGTAGCAGACGCCGTCCCAACTAAGACCGAAGTACTGTCACGAGACGGCATCGAGAGGAACATCTGTGTAGAAGCCCGGTTTATGGTTGAGGGTAGCCTGTTACGGGCCCGGCCATGCGCACTAGGCTGCCGTCACCAATACGTCCATTGTGAAAATAGAGTGCTTACACACTAGATTTTATCACTGCCCGTCTTGACGAAGACGGGGTTTAGACAGCTCTAGTCCTAGGGGAAGTACTCTGTAAAGACGATGATGCTGTGCATGTCGGAGACTTCCTCTCATCGATTGTTTCAGACACTTCTGCAGACTTTATCATCTCGTTGGGTACGTGGTTTGCAACCTCGACTGCCGACAGTTCTGAGTCGTCGTGCCGCCTTTCTTTAAATGATTCTTACTATTTTAATAGGTCAAAATATTCATGAACGCTTTCCCCTTGTATTCAACCGAGGGGAGCGCTTTTCTTCTCTTGTGGATACGTTTCTAGAATTACATCTGTCCAGAACGAAAAGGCTGATTTCAATAAAACTCGCACAAAAATCGTCTGCTCGCCTCGAAGGGGCGTGAGGAAGGTCGGGGACGCGGTCGACCGATAGGTGGGCGAAGCCCCCCTTAGTTATCTGTGGCGATTCCTGCTTTTCCTCTGAACGACAGCAAGCACGTACCGCTGCTATATGCAACCAGCGATCGTGCAGAACTGTTTCTGAGCCGACGCTGACCAGTTGGCGGGAACTCAACGTATGGCAAATACGTTCTAAGTCGGTAAAATGGTGGCTTATTTCATTACAGTGATTTTGCCAGTGGTGCTAAATTGAATATACTGCTTAGCTAACGGTCGCGCGTTCCCAACCGTTGACCATAGTATAGGCCGAAAACAGGATAAATTCAGACTCATCAGACTCAGTAGACAACTCGCGATTGAGTTGGGGTCTATTTTGTGCATGTTACAAAGATCTCCATCGGGATGTGGGTAACGTGAAATCCCGAGGGCGTCGCAAGGCGAAAAGGGAGTCACCGATAACACCCGTATAGCTGTTCTCGGCGGGAACGGGAGCCATGGGGTAGCGTGTTGTTGCTCGAAGGAAAAGAAATTATTATGAATAGTAGTCCGCAGGAACTAAGTACTACTCTTTTTGTGGTGGATACTACATTACTACATGCACGTGCTATTAATAGTATGGGTTGAGTACTATACATACCGTTACTTTAAACCACTACCACTACTACGCATATGTAGTACAGGTAGAATCAGCATACACTCTACAAAGTACTGCCTGGTACACGAATACAGTACTACTACTACGACTTTTAACTACACAACTACTAAGTGTTACAGCTGACCAAACCCTCATACAATATACAGACAACTTCTGAGAGTTCAATGTCCACGCAGTACCATGGATTGGGGCACGACTGCTATATGTAATACTGTTACTATTTGATATACACCACCACCAGTAATACGTAGATGCAGTACAGGTAGAAGCAGCATAATAATAAATTACACTAAAATACCTACTACAGTACTACTACAACTGTTGCTTATATGTACCAAAACTTCGATACAACGGCGACGTAGCATGCAAGCGGTGCCACGAGTTGGGGGCATGGCAACGATACTGTTACTGTTAACGTACACCACTACAAGTAGTACCTAAATAGATGTGCTGTTGTAAAGGTAGAAGCAGCAAGCACGTCACAAACTAACTGGGAATATACTACTACGGCTATATTGATACTTTGAAAAATTATGAATTACGTCAGCTGATGATTTTGTATAATGTACAGGCTACCTATTTTATACGGTTGAGGGCGTCTATCTGCTACTGCTTCTATTGGCCAGGTAGGAGCAGTATGCAGAGGTGGACGGACCGAGGGAGCCACTTTCGTGTTCACGTTCGTGCTCGGTGTGCGGTGTGTGGTGTACGTCAAAGGGCTCAAGTGAAACATGCATGACGCTCGACAGCTCGACAGACGTGTATTGCTGCTGCTGCACCCCCTGCTGTATCTGCCGCTGTATCTGCTTCTGTATCTGCCGCTGTATCTGCTGCTGAATCTGTTGCTGCTCAGTGAGGTTGATACTAAAAACGGGCGATTTCAAATGATTGATATTTCAACCTAGAGAGAAAATTCGTCAGAGGAATTTCTCGTGCTCGTGCGGCATTGATTTATGTTGCCTGCTCGCCACGACCGGGAAAGTTTTCCAGAGTATAGCCCCGAAAATAAAGAACACGATACCACGATCACTCGGTTGCTCGACCTGGTGAACACTGCACGCACATACTATACGAACACTGCTGTTGCACTCCTGCTGCTGTTGTTGTGCGCACGACGGCTGGGCGTTTTGCTTTTGAAATTCGGCAGAAGTTCGTACGAATTTCGCACATACTATACGAACACTGCTGTTGCACTCCTGCTGCTGTTGTTGTGCGCACGGTGGCTGGGCGTTTTGCTTTTGAAATACGGCAGAAGTTCGTACGAATCGTCGTCCTGCGCAGCATCCAATGAGTTGCACCTTTCTCGAGATTATTCATGTTTGTTCCTACTTCATAGGTCGACAGGAATCGCGGCCCACACACACAAAAAAAATGCGCTATCCGTGTCCGCCCCAAAAGGGAGAGCTTGATGAACGACTGTTGCTGTGCCGTAGTTGCCTCTGTAGAGAGCTCAAGGGACGGTGTGATCAAACATGATGCAGCAGCAGCAGACACCAGCAGACAATAATGATGAGACTTGAGGGGTCTCCATTGTCCTGCTTGGCTCTAGCAGGTCGGAAGGACTCCCCGTAGTTATTTGCAAGGATTCTTTACTCTGGAGGCCCAGAGCACGCGCCACGGACCTCGGCGGGGGCTCGCGCTTGCGCCGTGGTGTACACTCGGGTACCCTGTGTGCCACGCAGCGTAGAGTGCAAGAGAAGACTCGCGGCCGGACATGAAAAAAATACAAGAATGTTTTCCCCGAAATACAGTCAATTTGGTACAACGTAATATTTAGGAGAATACCCGTCGGGCAAATGAATTCCTTTATGTCCCTTTGTCGCTAGCTTCGGGCAACGAATTCTATTTTGGGGCGGAGTTAGGGGGGGGGGGAGGTGTACTCATCATCATGCATGGCCGTAGTCGTGTGATCATAGACCCTCGCATCCCTATGATGCCGGGACGGAGCGCGTCGGGTTTTCACCGACCAGGCAGACATTGCTTGCACCAAGCGCGAAGCGCCACGTGGTGCTGGGCGGATCGCATAAAGGTTGCACTGCCTTTTTGTAAAAACGATTTTAGAGGCGGATCTTGTTGCATGTGGACGACAGCATCAATTAAGTGATGAATTTTCTGGTGTGGCTATTTCCAGACACAGCAAGGGGTTTACTATGCAACTTCCTCGTGGGTACCGCATCATAAGTACACTGCGTTTTCTCCCCGCAGAAAAATGATTGAATATGACCGCCAGCCGTGGTAACCGCCAAGATAAGAAAGTATAAAATACACGGTACCCTGGCTGTCTAGCTCACAAAGTGAGACGCGTGTTTTACAGCGTCGTCGCCAACCGACATCAACCTAACCTATTTATATACGAGGCAGTGATGGGGGCGGGGTGGAGTGACGTAAAGTGATACAAATTGCTAGTATATACCAAAGAGCCCAGCAGAGGCGAGGGTGGAGCTCACCGTTTCCGTCAAGCTGCGTAGTGAACACGCGCACGTTGATTCTTCCGATTACCTATTAATAGTAATTTCGACGGGCCAGAACTTGTACGTCTGTATTTCCAACCCTCAAATGTCCGTGCCGACTTGTTTTGTTTGTGTGAGACAAGGCCTGCTTGGTTGACTCTGGGACCTGGAATGGCCGTGCCGTCCCGGAGTGGCTGCAAGAGTATTTGACCTTTAGGAGTACTTCGAGTCTGTGCTCTGGTAAAATTATATATTTCGTCGATTTCGAAAATAAGCGCCGGTCTTGAGTACTCCGTGTACCGTCCTGCCGCAGTTCGACATGGATGCCGATTGGCCTCAGCCCACTCGCCCCGACCCTTTGCAATGGTCTGGTTGCCACTTCCTCATAATCGATTCCCCCTTTTCCCTGTCTCTAAAAACAAAAATACCCTCACAGGTGGCAGTTCAGATATGAAATAAAAACATTCTCGCTCAAAGTCAGTGCAATCCTTCTCTTCTTCTCTCGTCGTTGCTCAGTATCCCTCTTTCGTATTTGTTGAATCTGGTCTGTTGCCGTTGCATTAAGATCGTGCCCTCATTTGGCTCCTGGTCCCGCCTGCTTCCGCTCGCGGACATTCGGATTGGTGGCAAACATGCGGTTGAGTATTCAAAACATTGTGCTGGCCTTTATTTTACGTTACCTTTTCGCGAAGTATACATTTTTCTTTGAGTACACATGGAAGGCACGCGTGTTGTTCAATATTGCGACTGCTACCTTATTACGCCTCCCAAATACCGGGTTATCTACACCATTAGTCTGGCCGGATATCAAAGGGTGTGGAACCTCATGTAGTAAAAGCGAGACACACTGAAATACCACTTCAGCACGGAGGCGGATGGACATGCGAACGCCTCGACCCCCGGCCCTGTGTTTGACGAAGCTTTGCCCTCAGAACATATGGGTCGCTCCGTTCCAGGCAGGTTGATTCATAATAACTCCAAAGCGCGGGATATGACAAGATAGATTCGAAACCACACTACATCGTTCAAGACCGGAGTGCTAATGGTACAACGTTTGCGATGTGTGCTGCGTCGCTCGACCTTGACATGAGGGGCAGGAGCAGCAAAAATACTATACGAAATATCAACTTATGTTGGACATGCCGAAATTAATGCCGACGTACGTGCGATGTATGGCGCCTTCCATCGCCTTACCGGAACCTTTGCAGGTCGTTCACGAATATCGTACTATCTGGAAGGGCATCACTACCTCCGCGATCAGCGAAGATAGAATGCAGGTATAAGATCATACCAACCAGGCGACCACACTACATAACACGTTTGCACGACTCTGAGCAACCACTATGTCTCACAGCCTCCCCAGTTGCGGTACATTCTCAAGACAATAAGGTGAAGGCCGGCTAGATCTACAACCATCCAACACATTAGGTACTATCGTTGTAGTCCGACACGTAGTAGCGCTATCAATTCAAACACGGGTATTCTTGACCCATCATGAGACCAAGCAGCTGCCCCCCTGCCGAGAGACCCCCAAACTCGTCGCAACACCAGACACACGAATTACATGCAAATTTCTCAATCACACTGCACTGGCGTAAACTGTTATAATCCCCCCGAACACTCATCTGCCGTAACCGAGGACCTCTGTCCGCGATAAAAAAACGTTTTTAACAGGCCTACCGGAGTAGTTTCAATTTCTACAGTAGGATCACACGCACAACCCCCTCCCAGCTGTGTACACATTGCCTTTCAAATTCCAAAAGCTGAAATCTTCAATATCATACCTCTCCTAGTCGGTACAACACCACCGGGACTCATCGGCGTTTGTTCGTTGAAGTGTGCAGCTTACCACAGCTCCATATTGCTGATAAACCAGCTACTACAAATACCCATTGCACACCATTCAATGTCAAAGCAGTATTTAAACATAAATAAGTACGCGCACAGACAGTAACATGAAAAGATCCTCCCTACGCGCGTGACCGTGCATTATGCAGTAACGTTCAAAACAGTATTTACCAAACCCCTTCATGGCGGTCTGGGGGCAAAGGCGGTTGTGAAAACAACTCCAAATCAATCCATAAGTCCAACTAGAACGTCCAACTATATCAACCAACTTCCAACGGAAACATGTTAGCCGCCAACAAACCAAAAACACTACCAGGTATAATTAAACCAACATTCATTCCTCCACGGCGGGGAGGGAGGGGGTGATCCAAAAATCACCCAGTGAAAGGAAAAAAAGCACATATTCAACTCACCAAACACATGAAAAGGCCCGGCAAACAAAATAATTCTTGATTATCGTACATAAATATACACGCACGCTCGTGAGGGTGGGGGGGTATAGAATCCATTTACTACACTCTGTACTCCGTAGTAAACTCAAACAAATTCAATAGTTTATAATCCAAACACGTACGTACACGTGCATCACCCCCCTGCTGCGGATCTGTAACTGCCGTCTTTTCAGCGACCTTGGTTGTCCATGCCGATCTCCGGCCGCTGCAAAAGTCATCTTGACCACCTAGGTGTGATAGGAATGTCGCCTCCGAAGGATTGAGCTCGACAACAAGCATGACACAGTTAGAACCGTAGAAACGGCGGACGTGAAGGCACCATACACTCGTTTTCTGGTACAGTGTAACAGTCGCAAGACCTATGTTCCTGTTCGAGTACATCAAAGCGTAATGAGTATATGAACTACTACCATCCTATGCTGCTGGCCCTTCCTCCCTACTCAATACAGCGGACACGCCCTTGCTCGTAGTTTGTGCCCACTCCCTAAGCCGTGTTATAGCCATGAAAAATATACGTGTGACTTGTCCGGAATTGCCACAGATGTCATCCAGAGATGGCGCGTATTACCTCTGATGTGATATAGTAAAACAAATTAAATAATCTCGGCTTTACCGAACGTCGCACGCACGTGTATCATTACACGAAACGAGTGGGAAAAATGTTAACAACTCACCATCAACTTGCCTGTATAGGTGTTCTACGATAGAGGTATCACATTTGGCCATAAACTTTTCTGAGCCACCACGGCGTCTTTACCGGGCGCCAGTTGAAGGATCAATAAGTAGATTGTGCTCTACATTTTGGGCATAATGCGTACATACACGAACGTGATGCGTGCACGTATTATTTTCGCTTTGTACCGTTCCGTGCATAGGAGCTTCAGAAAGGTTCGAGTGAACCTCGATCGCAGAACGCCTCTTTGAACAAAATCAACTCGAGCAAACCCCGAACAAATCGGAACAATCAAGGTCTACGTACGCGAGGTATGCTGCAGCACCCAGCCTGCCGGACGAACTGTCTATGAGTACTGTTTGTACGTGGTACGACGCAATAGTCAAGTGAATTTACATTATAATTAAGTTCTAAGGTGCATACAGCAATACTGCGATCCTAAACAAGAATACCAGGAATTTAGATGTTGTTTGTGTACCATTCAGGCATCACCACCAAAAATACTGACGACCGAACGTAGAAATCAGATGAGAGAAAAATAAATATTACGTGCTCTTCTTGAGCACATGCTTTATCCTGTCGATAGTGATATGGTCGAAGCCGTGTCTTCTATAGCCGAGCAAGGTGTCGACATGCCTGCTCCATTTGCCAGGACATCAAGCTGCTATGCAGCAAACAATAAACGATGCCTGCTCTCCCTTACGAGCTCTCATCCTGCTCGACGTCGTCGAGCGCTGTACCGACCGTTAGCCCACAATACCCCGAACGATCGTCTTCCCCACTGCTACCATCCAGTCGATTATTCCTACGAACATCCGGGCAACCCCATCCGCTCGCACCTTGCTTGTTTTCGCGCTCAGCTAACGGCGGAGTGGCCACGGTGCGAAGGAAGCGGACGCTGGTGCTCCCTGCTGATGTTGATGCTTCTGCTCTAGGTGTCGCTCCACCACCTCCAGTTGATGCTCCTCGTGATTCACAACGTCACATTTTCCTCCCCCTCATACCCCGCCAGGTGCCAATAGCTATTCTGCCGAATTAATTCCTCTGTTGATTCCTCGTCCACGTTCATGACCTGCTTCTCTCCCTCACGCCCAAAACATCTCGTCCTTAGCTCCCTCAAAACCCCCATCGCTCAAGCTGAAACGTCCCTCCTCTGACCTTATCTCCATAACGATAGTATCCTTGAGCGATAGATGCCCAACGTCTATGCTCTCTGGTGTCGAGTCTTCCAGGCTTTACGAAAAATTGACATAGTTGTCTGGTGGGCGCTAATCACAAAAAAAAGTGTAATCGTATTTACTTCAGGCGGCCGTTCCATAGCCGTCTTTACTTACATGGCGGGTATTCGGTTACATCGGAAAAGCGTGCCAGCAGTTCGTACGGTCTGACAGCTTTAATCCTCTCCACAGCCTCGTTCGCGAAATTACCGCACACTCTGTTTCATCCTCTCTCTTCCAGTGGCGTATGACAATGTAGATCTCGCTCGCGTTTGTCCTTGCTGGACGGCACGTGTCCCTGATGCCCATGTGTTGCTTTTACACAATCCTGCACTGAGTCGGCTTGGGGTTGGTTTCCGATATCACCTTTTCTAAAAGTCGAACTCACAGCTGACGTATTTCAAAATATATAAAATACCTGATGAGCCCGAAGGCCTCAAATACCATCTCCCATGATGCTGTGAGACCATTGAGACCATCACACATTATTAGAATATTGGTAGCTTCAGGCAACGGTAGCCCAGACTGCATGGCAGTGTATCGATACATGTTTCAGGTCATGTATTACTGGTCTACCACATAGTAGGGGCAGAGAGGAAGTGAGCCTCGTGCGTCACCACTTACAACTTCAGGTGTCACAATAAGCAATGGTACCAACCGGTACATAACTTTCATTTCAAAAGACCAAACGAACAAGCTCCTTTTTTTTTTCGCCGGGATGAAATCGACCTGATCTCTAAAAATGGTCTGGCAAATCTCGTATTTGTGTTGATACCGATATATGATGTACGCCGGGCCTGGCCACTGGCCTTTCCCAATTTAGACACGACGTTGTCGTCGACTCTAGCAAGCTCGTTCCAGACAATGGGTGTCGTTTCACCTTCGGGCAAACAAAATACTAGGTACAGCAGGAACTTACAAAAAAAACAAAATCATCGTGGCTCTATCAAAGCGGAAAACACATCGTAGAAACTGGTTCTGGCGTGCAAGCTGCAAATATTGAGACATATCACTTGTTGGAAATACTTGTGGAGGCGTTGTTATTCAGTGATTATGAAGCGGTCAAAGAGGAAATTTCGAAATGTTGGGGCCTGAAAATTCGTTACGTATGCCAATCACGCACACGAAAACCCAACCAAATTGTGACAAAATTCGTACACTGATTGGATGATGGCTTGATTCTAGCTTGTCAATTCCGCCGCCAATCGCAGCACGGCACAGCGCCTGCAGCAGAAGCACCTTAAGGCAGATACGAAGCTCTCGATTGAGGAAGCACATGCGACGACCGCGTAGCAAGCACGCCGCACAATCGTTCGTGTGATGCCACCGGACAACCAGACACAGATCACAGCAGCAGCAGCAGTAGAGGAACAAGCCTGCGGTGGCAAATTACATACGTGGTTGAGAGCGAGAACCAAAACCTTCGAAACGTGTATCCAGAGGCAGAGCCCCCTCGACAACCCGACAGCGAGGGTATGCACCTGTTTCAACTTGTACGATCACGGGAACTAGCTAATAGCTGTGTCGTTGATGCTGTTATTGCAGCGTGTGTGCGGTTATTGTCGAAAAGAGAGTGCCTACGCCAATAATCCGAACGTCGATTGGCGAGAAGAGACGGGGGGGGGGCTTTGGGAAGACCGGGGCGGAAAAGTAAAGACCGTTGGGGCATAAATTGGAATACTAAACGATCGTTATATTACTGTATCAGAATTGCATCTGCGTATCATTCGGCATCGTGGATGGCTGGGGCAATTTATAGAAATCCCACTTGCTCCGACGAGTTGAGGTGATTTAATGCCTGTGATGTAGCTCTACACAAGATCGTTGAAATGTGGCCATTTTCACGGCAAGGTTCCAACTACAGCGCTCGTGGTATCGTCGCAGCAGAGAGCACATACACGGTACCGTCAACAACACAAAACTCGATAACTTTAGCGACCCGTATCGCAAATGCCTGCGCAAGCCTTGAAAATCTTTGCCTCGCCTCTTGTTTCGCCTCCCCCCACTACTAAAAAAATGTCTTCAAACTGATATGATTATTATTCAGGCAATCAATTGGCTATTACGTCGAATAACGCGACGATATACGTGTTGACATGATCGCACCACTCAAAGAGTGACGTCCGTGACACCTGTTCTGTTATTAAGGCTGTACAAGTATGATATGAGAAACGCCTGCCAAAGTATTAGCACATTGTATCGAGTTCTTTGGAAACCGCAACGGAACTATTTGCTTTAACGATAAGACGGTTTGGAAAACGAAAATTAGCAGTTGTATTTCAAATGTCAATACTAGAAAGATGCCGGTTTGTTCATTGTTAATCTTCGTCGTCCTCGAATTGCGGTAAAGTTATCCAAACATTATTTGAAAAGCCGTTAAAACGTGCACTTGTGCAAAACAAATCCCAATACGACATTTCCGTGTGGGCATGAAAAACAAGCAAAAATCATTTCGCTCCCCAACCCGTTTTCTACGGGGGTGGAAAACGTTTAGCCCGCAACGTCACGGCTTTCGCTGGAATGAGCTCGTAGTAACAAGGCTCGCTAGCGACACTCCAAAAAGTCACGGCACAGGAGTGCGTGAGAGTCACCGTCGTACTGGCTGGGAATATGCTACCCCACGAATGCGTCTGTCGAATGATGCCCTATCGTACGGTAGCTGAACCCCACACAAAACTCGGGTTCAACCTATGAGCTCCTCCAGGGGGGCTGACGAGTCAGACATGGTCAAGGCTCTAGATTGTGATAAGTCTATGGATATCGTCGAAACGGACCAACCGATAATGGATCAACTGTGTGGTAGCCTATCTCAATCCCCGCTGCTAAGGGCAGGCATATATTTCACAGAAAACCTGTTTTCAGAACCTTCTCCGACGCTGCAGATCGTGGACACAGCCTAACGCCAGTCGACACTCGTTGAGGGTAATGGGGGGACAATATAATGGTCGTTCGCGCATGGATGAGGAAAGTGTAAGAAAATTCGGCGTGAGGTGTAAAAGGGAGTCGAACATCTTCAACTCCGATGTTCCGTAGCGTGTAGAGGGTGGTAAGGTGTCCACTGGTTACCACACAGGTGCCGTCGCTCCCGCTGATACAACGTCTGGGATGCCGATGAGCGTAAACTGCCCAGTTCACTCGCCACCCTCCGTGGTGGACACGAGTGTGCGACAAAAGAACAAGGGGGAAACAAAACGGCAGACGGACCATGACATTATTTGGAGAAACTCGGAGCGCAGTCAAAATTCTAAAACCACACACCGACGGCGAGAGGAGGACCTATGTACAACGGCGACTTGCTCGGAAAGCCTCTTGTTTAGATATGAATTCCGGTTCAATATGCCGGATGCTTCGGATGTTCGCGTGTTTATGGTTTAGTAAATTCAGGGTATGTGGTATGTACCTCGTAAATTGTTTTGCATTCATCGCAAGCAGTCGTCGCATTGAGACGGCGCTGGCCAGCAGAACTGCAAAAATGAGGATAGGTGTTGGATAAGGAGGATACACAAATAGATATAAT
This sequence comes from Macrocystis pyrifera, assembly GCA_031763025.1. NCBI lineage: Eukaryota > Phaeophyceae > Laminariales > Laminariaceae > Macrocystis > Macrocystis pyrifera. The sequence continues at coordinate 2,299,185 of JASSKH010000020.1, read as the reverse complement.
GCAGTGGGAACAGAAGCCGTCTTTTGTCGGACTCTCGTTGAAGACAAACCTGGAATCTACAATGCAAGTCTGGGACAAATTCGCGCATTTGTCCGATATCGGATTGGAGTATTTGACGTTTTAAATATTACAAGACGGCATTTTCGTAGCTCCATCAGAGAAATTATATGTATGGCCCAGGACGACAGGGTACTAAATTGTTACTCATCCAAAGACCCGCATATACCCAAACGAGTCTGTTGTCGTCAAGTCATAATTGTCCCTTCGTCATGTGCATACCCTGCTTTCGCCAGTAACCAATTGCGTTAGCGCCAGCTTGAGCGTACATCAAGAGCACCAAACGTTAGATGGTGCTTTTACGGCAGTTCGGGGTGCCGTTGCAATTTATTCATCCTCACATCTTGATCAATTTCAGCCTTGCAACATCCAAGAAGGTGATCATGCGAGAAATACTTATGCTGTAGAGACAACATATTCCGTTGTCACGTTCGAGCCACCTCACGAACAAGCAAATCAAAGCGAAACAAAATCGCCGGGATCCCTAACGTCGTTTAGGCGACGGCAAATCTTATCCCCTTCCAATCCCCAAGTTTCCAGGTGACTCTTAAGAACACAAATTGCCGGCTATATTGTAACACGCTGTGATTGCACGTTCGTCTGTTTTGTGCCTGCTAAAGATCGGCTGGACACCAAGAGGTATCATAACAGCTTTTGACCCTCGTCAGAGTGGCTCGCCGAGCAACAAAGGCGAACACATCGACTTAGATGGGCTGCAGGGACGGTTGAAATATGGAGTGCACACACAACAGAATACAACGTTGATCCAATCGTTTGCACATCACTTCGAGATAGCTACTGGTCCGAGCAGGCAACTACACATCGCGAACCTGAGGGACACTCCAGACGTGGGTGTAAGGGCGTCGGGTGGCCGATGGTACAACCCTTCGCGAGGCATACCGAAAGGACTGCGGGTCACTATGTGTCATCCCCGCTAGGGGTACAAAGCTACTCGGCCCAGAAGAAAGAAGAAATATAGGTCGGTTCCTATTTTGTTTTCATCGATCATTCTAAAACTGCGGAACCTGATATTTGCGGCAGGTGCCTCTCTTTATCATTGCAAGACATGTTGCCGGAACGTCTGTGCGCGCCTACTCGACACATTCCTGAGTGATCCTTCGTCCCATCGAAGCGACGAACAACAGCGCATCCGACCACTGCCGTACAATATCGAAATTTAGCAAAAATCAATAAAGGACACGATCATCTGTCTATATATGTATATCTGAAAAGCGTAAGGGTACCAATCAGTGATCGTTGAGCTCACAAATAGATTTTAGAAAGCAACGTAATAGTACTTTACAATATGGGATGCATCCAACATGCAGTGCCAGGGTCATTCTCGTTCATGCCATTGCAGCACAGTAAAAGCGTGTTATACTGCCCGCAAGTCCTTGCTACGTTCGAATGCAACCGTGCATATCACTTACCATGCTTAGCGTACACATCTCTAGAGCTATACCTGCGAGAAGTTGCAGCTCTGGGTCATTCTGTTGAGACTTGAAAAACATATACCAGGTACTTATTAGTAATAGATGCATATTGTATATTATTCCACACGATTGTTTTTCAGTGGACGCTGTCTGCTAAACCTCCTAAAACTTTGTGGTAGCACCGAAGGCCCCGCTACTTGCACTAAAACACGTGACGTACACTATCCTCAATTATCCATCTCAAAGTAGGACCCCTCAGCTATTAATAGCATCAATCACTTGAACTTCTCAACCGCAGGCAGGTTTGTATTCGTATAATTCCTCTTCAACATGTCAAGTATTGTGCCCCCGGTAAAAGCTGTTTTTCCAACACAAGAGGGTACGCACAATATACCATATGAAGAATAATATTGTCTTGTCACCATCTACAATACAGTCAATGTAAAATACAGCGTAGGCATAAAAAGCAGCTTACAATGCTTAGCGTACACATCTCTAGAGCTATACCTGCGAGAAGTTGCAGCTCTGGGTCATTCTGTTGAGACTTGAAAAACATATACCAGGTACTTATTAGTAATAGATGCATATTGTATATTATTCCACACGATTGTTTTTCAGTGGACGCTGTCTGTTAAACCCCCTAAAACTTTGTGGTAGCACCGAAGGCCCCGCTACTTGCACTAAAACACGTGACGTACACTATCCTCAAGTATCCATCTCAAAGAAAGACCCCTCAGCTATTAATAGCATCAATCACTTGAAATACTCAACCGCAGGCAGGTTTGTATTCGTATACTTCCTCTTCCAACATGTCAAGTATTGTGCCCCCGGCAAAAGCTGTTTTTCCAACACAAGAGGGTACGCACAAGATACCATACGAAGAATAATATTGTCTGTCACCATCTACAATTCAGTCAGAATGTAAAATACAGCGTAGGCATAAAAAGCAACGTATGATGTAGCTTGCACTATATGTCTCATTAGTGGCGACGCCCGCGCAGCTTGGCTTTTCCGACCACGCAAGTCTTGGGCGTTACTTGCAGACAGATACATTGTGACAATTCTTGGAGACTAATAGGAAACCATTCCGTCAGTACAGGACGGGGGGTATAAATTCCCGAAAGACTTGGTTGCTTCCGACGGCCTTGATTTTCCACCAGCTGCCACCTGGTGTTTCGCAATTGTCACCGTGCCGTTGACGTGTCGAGTATGAGAACGCGCTCCTGTACCTGCAACGAAAAGACAGCAATACTGAGTTTTCATTCGGGAGAGCGGCTTGATCTAATGGCATCATGTACCTTGAAAAGAGGTCGGGAATGCACGGCAATTCTACCACGAATGACGTCGATCGCGCGCTTGTATATATGTATGTATGTGACATCGTGAACGTTTCCTCGCACAATTGGTTAGTAATGGGGCAAGTTCTGACATGTACATGTTCACGATGGTGTCTTGAGGTTGCAACATCAACGGACGGAGCACTCTAGAAAGGACCCGCGTCAACAGATGCCTTCTAAGGTAGAGGCGCGAAAAGTTTCCCGGAACTCTCTCTCACACGAAGAGCTCTTAACTCCAAGCCAACATCTGGTGTTGGAGAAAGGTGAAAGTTTTCCCGCCGAGCAATACAATAGCCTAACCTTTAAACGAAGAGTACTGCCATCACAAATCGAATTCCGAGACAAGTTTTGAATTAGGGATAATCCCCGTCATTCCGAGTTTTTCTTCCCCTCCAAAAGGACCACATCTATTGTAGCACGCGTCGACGCTGTTTAGATGTCACATTTTAAACTCATCGACGTTCCGGCACAAAATGTTGTGATGCACTTGGTTCCAGCCCAAGAGCACCCATTTGGGCTACAATGTTTCGCGCAGCAAAATACTTCCACTGAAGTCGGTAATGACATGGCGACAGATACAATTTAGCCCCTGGCGGAGGCGGGGTATATCCCGACGCTTGTGTGCTGAATCAGTTCGACAGCTGGTGTAGGGTTACGTGAGTGTGTGATATGTGCTATGGAAAGAGTCGCACTGTTGCGCCACTAACAGTGTCACGAATAGGTCCCTCAAATGAACCAGTCATACATTCTGGAATACGGTGTGCGGAACACATTGCTTGTCGTTGGTCTATCTCGTGGTACCTGTACATATTGTATGGACAACGTAAATAATGTTGATTGAAGTTCTAAACCGAAATGATTTGTTGGTTTAAGTGCGGAGCTCTTCAAGTGAGTGGAGTCACAATGGTTTCATGCTGCCTATACAGTTGCATGCGTCGTCACTTACCTACACCTGCATTAGAAACTTGTAATAAGCTGCTCGAACTCTTTGCCGAGAGGACCGTGGACCTTGTAGTTATCCTCCTGCCCGCGAATGGCTTCCAGACCCGACATGATTTTGGTCCCATGTTCATCTGTCGTCGGTACGGCGGTTTCGCCAATAATACCTTGCAATGTGTCATCCCGTTTAATGCCGATAAACCCGAGGTTCATCTGGAACGTGGTGTGGTCTGGGATATCGAAGGTGTCCGTGGGGTCCCTCTCCGGCAGCTGGTGCAGCTTGCCGTGGTTGAGGCGCAGAGTGAGGTTCGGAGTAACGATCTTGAACGAGACGTGGTCAGACTGATGAGTGTATAAGCCGTGGTGTTCCATGGCGTTGGACACATACTCCTTGCATTCAGCCGGGTTTGTCGCGGAACCATCGTCTGCAATCCAACGGTCCATGGTCGGAGACGCTGAAAGACGGCGACCTGATTGGGCTGCGACGAGCTCGGCTTCGCGGACCTTCTGCTGCCAGTACTTCTCGAAGCCGAACGGTCGGCACTCGCCTGGTATGTTGGCCGCCGCGAAGGAAATTCCGGGTCCCACATCCTTCTCTCCAGGCGATGTCACGCTTACACCGTCCAGGAGCACCGTCAAGGCACCGTCACCGAGGCATGGTTGGCCATCCTGAGGGCAGCTGGTGTCTAATACGCTGGGGTCGCCGACGTATATGACGATGCTGTGGCCGACACCGTCTTCATCGTCGGTTTGAACGCTGATGCCCGTAATGTACGTCACCACGGGTAGGTCGGCAATGGGTGCTGTGACCCTCATGTTCACGTGGTCAGTGCCCCACGCCGAAAGCAATGCGTACCAGCTGTTAGACCTCCCGGTGAAGTCAAACTTCTGGCCCGCTAGTCCAACGAGATGAGGGTCTCCATGGACGAGAACGGCCGGGCCTAAAATTGGCACGAAGGGGGAATACAAGCCAACGACATATATATTCGGCTTTTGGCGTGCATTCCAGAAGGACGTATGGTATGCATTCAGTTCTTCGTGCTCTTCGTCCTTTGCTGGGTTTAACTTGACGTCCCACTAGTAGTGAACTCTCTATCTCAACTTGAGTATATTGGATCAACTATTACAATACCACGGTTCATGTTTGTAGGGACGCAGTGGTACGGTGCTTCCCACCGATCGTATCGCGTGGTTTGCTGCAGTCGGAACCACCAAACATACTGTGTAGGGGCGCTGAAACAAGTACCAAGAGACCCTGGTTTGTTTGACACGGGGAGACTAGAGGGGTAGACGCCGTGCAAGCGTTAAGGCACTGCTTTTAATGTCTGCTGCAATTTCGCGTGAAACTACAGAGCTAGATACGCGCAAGGGGGGAGCAGAAAATATGTTCAACGACGCCATGGATTTGCACCGCTTGAACTGGAGGAAGCTGGCAACACGTTTAACGACGCCATTAACACGAACCGCTTGTCCGTAGATCGGTAACACATGCCTATGAAAGGGAACAAACTCACCAGGGCACATGTCCGCACAGTTATCAGCAACCCATCGACACATCTGCTGTGCCGATATGATACCGAACCCCGCGTCTGATCCGAATGTCTCCGGCGCTCCGCCGGCATCTGACGTAGCATCGATCGTGTACTCGTAGTCGGTCAACATCTCCATCATGTCGGCGAGGGTTACGACCTTGAGTAAGATATTCGACGAGAATAGTAGTGTGTAGTAAGTATGAGATTGCCGGTAAATTCGCCCCTACAATGCCCAATGTGATCGACAGTGACGATTTTGTGTCTTAATCGACGGACACCAACAACACGTATCAGGAGTAGCATTGGTATTTGGTCGTTGTCCCCAAGACCAACAAATAACGCTTAACGAGATCACCCAAGCCCGCCATACCTGGCGCAGTGGATGCCGTATCTGTATGCTGTTAAAATATTCCTGTAAACGTTTCGAGGCATTCGATGTACCTACCCTCGGAAAGCACGCAGCCCTGATGATCGTCGCGATGGCTGCAGCCACTGGCGCCGCGGCAGATGTTCCGGGGAAGGATTCGAAACCTGTTTTCCAAGGTTTCCGAGGACACCGTCAACAAAAAAGGCACGCCACGAAATCAAAATAAACCGTTAAACACGTGGACGCATGGTTTGTTCACTGGTATACATACATCTACTGTAGTGTGCACAGGTTAAACTCAACGCCGAGAACACACACACAGAAATCATGACAGACAGCTCGAACACGGCAACGGTATAGCGCAATCACTACGAAGTTACACACATCAAATATGCGGGAATAGACCGACCGTGCACTTTTCATCGTATTCAAACGTTTTAGGAACCTACGAACGGCTACGTTCTTCGTGACGCAGGTCATCGAGCTCCTAGTTAGAGGCTTTTGATGCGTTGTTGGGTGTTTCAAGCTACATCACACGCGTTGTCTGAATATGTACGTGCAGGAACGCGAATTCAAATGTATACGTATGACATTTGGTTTTCTCCTTTTCGTTAACTGTGGCAGCAAAAAGGAATGCCAAAACGTGGAATGTAGAGGCACCTGGTGTCGAGGTTTGAAGAGCATCAGCGGCAGTCGTCACAGGATGGTTTCGCGAGATCAGACCCTGGCTGTCGCCAACCAAACACGGTCCGCGGGAGGAGAACCCTTCGACTGACGCAGGTTCAGGGTCGGCGAACGCGCCACCGTCGCCAGTTGCGCTTTCCTGTCGACGTGTAAATCAGGTGTACACCAATTCGATATATTCATATCAGAGACTGGTCATCTCTTCGATGGATATTTCGTGGAACAATAAATAGTCGACAAAATACATAGCTACGTCAGCACTTGTAATTGTAAACATAGGTCGTTCTGGACGACACAAATGTTGTACGCTGGTTGGAAGCATTGCTACCTGAACCTATTCGTTATTTCCGGCCTCATCATGCTCACAGAGACCTGGAGGGAATAAAATCACGACACAATTTATATATTCGTTCATCGATTTTGTACGACCTTCTTTCTTTCATCCCCCCTGGTGCTACCTCTTCTCCGGGAGTACACAGCAGCCAATCCTCTCGCTTCTCCACCGCCGTGCGTTGGTGCCTACCTATATTTCGCGAGATACTCGACCCACTCTCCCCTTTTTGACGTTCGTCGGATTCCACCTACGTACGCTATGCGATTTTATCCGTTCATCCCATATACGTTTGGAAATATCTTCGAACTTCCACTGCGATCCGTGGAATTCGAACTCAAGGATTAAATTTTTGTAGTATTCGGGGGTAACCACCAGCCACTGGGGCGACCGGCTACGTATACATAGGTGTGGAGGCAAAGACCAGCCATATCATACAGTGTGCGAGCATGGCATCAAAAACGTTGCGGCTGCGATATATCGTGAGTGCACTCACATGATCTATGGCAGCCACGCTGATTGCATTCGTGGCGCACGCGTGTCCGAACATGGAACCAGAAGAAATACCAGTCGTGAAGGCGAATTGGTTGCCCCAAGATAGCAAATGCATGTTGACGTTCTCAAGCGATGAGCCGCTCGTCTGGTGAATAGAAACAAAGTGGGCCTGCACGTGACAACGGATGAAATATCGACAAGAGGAGGGGGGCGAAGCCCGAGGTAACCATTGATGTCACTCGTGCCAAAACGCATCGGAATATTCTTCGGCAAAGAAGTGTCCAGCAGCATGGGACAGGACGGCAAATTAAAGCGTAGGTATCACAAGAGCATTTGTAGAGAACGTTTACGACGGCAGTTCAAGAACCCACTGTGGAGTGCGTATGGTCACAGGAGACGCGGCGAACACTCCACACACACGTCGTTTTACGCCAGGGTAATCGGTCTTAGAACCCAATTTCCCTGCAGAGACAACTCACCTGGAGTGTAAAAAACAATCCTATCGTGTCGAAGGCAAAACCTACGTAGTGCTGACGGCGGTGCTATTTCCCCTTCGTAAGCGGCAATGTCTAACACTTCGCAAATATCATATCCGGCCTTTGCTTTCGATTTCTGAACAAGGATGACTCGCACTTGCCAGAACTACCGCAGGCCTTTGGTCAGTACTGGTCGCATGGCGACAGTGAATCTTCCACAAGGAAGGTACTTTCGCACTGTGGTTGGCCCAGAGGTATATGTTCAGCGACCCAATCAACCCGTAATCACTGCATCAAAGACAGCCCATGCAAGCTAGTGATATAGTATTTCTCACCAAGCAACCCATCCAGGCACTGGTCACTGGCCTAAGAATACGTTTGTGACTTGGGCCCGAGTTCGAGGCTCGACCTTAGGAGCAACGAAGCGCAGACTGTCCGAACCGTTTCGCGACCACTGTTTTCCCCCGCACGATGCCAGCTCAGCAATAAATACTCGTGCCGTCTGAGCGGTTCCCACGGGCATGCACACTACAACGGGGACGCAAGAACTAGAAGCAAACACCGAGCACGGGACGCAATGCCACGATCTGGTAGAATCGTTTAATCAGACCGTCACTGGGACTGACTGGGACAATATCCGAGGAATTACTCAATATCATTTTTGAATTCATTACGGTAGGCCGAGGTTAATTCTCATGAGGATTCAGAGTGGACTCTTGACTAGAAAACGGGACGATTACGGCACCAGTCGCTGCAATAAGGAGGGTTGATACAGGTAGGCGTCGGAGTGTTTGCTTGTACCAGGACTCGTGCGGCCCGGAGATTAACAACATCCCATCCGTCGTGCTGCGCGTTCACGCTTCTCGTAGACGGTTGATACTGCCAAATTATTTAATATTTGGGTCGCTTTGTCGAGATCCCAAGAGGCACAAGCGTCAGAATTTCTTGCCGAAACAAGTTTATAGGAGAGAGATATAGGGGTTTTGTAAGTTACCAGCTTCAGACATCTTAATTTGCCACACTTACCGTAGCACGCGAAATAGGTTACACCCGCTGTGTCTCTGTCTCATCGAACAACTTGTCTGGGACTTCGCACAACCTGTAAGACCTCGATACAACTTCAGCCAGAACACATCTATAGACGTCAGACGATGCGAAATATTGAGCATACAAATCACGTACAAAAAACAGAGTGAACACTTTCGTGACTGCTCGCCTATCGTCGACCCATACCTGGAAATCGCCTAGTGGAGCTACGGCTACCGTCGCGCTGCCGGGATTCTGTTGGCATGGGGGAAACGAATAGAGACGACGGGCAACAGGGACAGTGGCTGTTTAGACGTGGTTTCGACGTACAATGGTACGTTCATGGGAGCGCGACTCGTGCGCCGGCATCGTGCACAAGTTTTAGGTGTATTGGTGATGTAAGGGCCTGTTTGAACGAACTCGAACGTTCACGCTATTCAACTTTCGAGACTGGGATTGAATCCAACCTTCTTTTGGTTCGGGAAATAAATTATCGTCAAGGTGAAATTTTCATTTTGGGGCAAGGGAAATTCGATGCGATCGAATTGACAAGTGTGTCCAAACGTTCCAAGTTTGGTGACCAAACGATTCAGATAGTATAACTTTATTTTTGATTGGAGGAGTCTGGCCGACTTGACATGCTATTTTTCGCTTTGGGCCAAGCCCCCGAGGCAATCCATCAGGTGTTTGAGATTTGTCGACCACGACCGAGGTGCTTAATCGGGAACCTTGACCAATGCCGACCGGTTCAACAACTGCCCCAACCACTACACACCACAGCACAGCGTGCGCCTGTGGTGGAGCCTCAAAACACATTTTAGCACCCGAAACACCAACAACTGTTCGTCACCTCAACGGCCCAAACACCACGAAAATCGAGGGATCGATCCCAAACCCGGAAGATCCGCTGTGAAGTCTTCGGCATCTACACTGCCTTCCCTGTCCCGCGCATGGCGGTGCAGGGTCCCTTGTTCTCGCCAACCAAACTCGAGAGTGATAGCTGCCTACCCTACGACGCTGAAAAACGACATATCTGGCCGCGGCGAACACTCTCCCCCCCATGACGTCGATCCTGTCTACACTCATCGACCTTCGCCAGCGACTGGGTATGTGTGGTTCCTTGATGTTCTGCGTTGTTCTGAGCTCTCCCCGGTTTAAGCAACCTTACGTGATTTGTCGATATGAGCCAAAACTACGAATCGAGTAGGACGAAATCGAATCAAATCCGGAAATTATAATGTGAGTCAATGCATTAGTTTCGTGAAAACAGCACTTAAATTTCACTCGAGGGAAAACGCAACCCGCCAACAATCGTTACTTGTGCATTTCGTTCCAACACCATGGGAAATCGCATCGGACACTGACCGACACTTGTATGCCGACGAGTTGAAGGCCGAGCAAAGGGTCGAGCCGATATAAGGCCATGGTCATCTCGGTTGCTGAGCCCTCGTCATTGTCCCACTTGAGGAACACTAACTTCATGCTTGTCGAAATAAACGGGAAGAAGTACCTGACAAGCAAATAGGAAGGAAATAGATTATTTATACCAAACAACAAACGTATTTTGTTTCAAGGACCTGGGCAAGCCGCAACGTGCGATGCCAGCTTATTTCGAGTTTCGTAGCTGCCCAGCAACGGTTCGAGGTACCTACCAGACGGCGGCAAAGTCATAGGCATTCAGCGCACTCGTCATTAACCACACCTACACCTACCGTCCCTGTTCCAACTGCTATCTGCACAACAAACGGTTGCGGGTACACAGAAAAATGCTGTCAGAGGGTCGTATTTGGGTGCTTTGGTGTCACTTGCCGAGAGCTACTCTGCGGAGTGACAACTCAATCGATTTGAAGCCTTTGGGTATCGCGATATGCACCGTCATGGGAGGTTTTGTGCCACTGCGCCAACCAAATAGTTCCCAGTATAATTCTGAGTGAGGTTCGGAGACACTCGACCGAGAGGGATAAGCCTGGTAGTGAAACTCAGGGTAGTACCACCTTCGCAGCACCAGCCGCATCGTCCAGGATGGTTGAAACGGGTAGAATCCAGATTGCACGACGGATTCTGAGGGCTGCAGACGATTGGCAGGCTGCCTGCAGCAAATGACTCAATCGAAAAGGAGAGAGAAACACATATACTCCCACGCTATGTAGTGCCATGATGCAAATAGAATTTCGTCATAGGACATCGACAAACGGAGGTCTTACCTGCCAAACGACGAGTCGGATGGGGTGAAAACGTGCGCACTGACCCCTTCAGTGCAAGGAGCCTCAGTGGCGGTACCGAAGAGAGAAGTCTGACACTCCCAGTCCTGGTTAACGAAATTATGAGATGACGAATCGCGAAACAGAGTCAATCGCAGAGTTGGAAATCGCCCATTTGGGTCAACGAACAATTACATTTTCGCGTGTACTGTGCCGACGTTGGGCGACCCAACCATCGTTGGCGAAGGCGATGAATACCGTTGATCTGGTAGCATCACAAATCACTCGATCATGTGAGTGCTCGATAAAGTGTTAATGTTCTATATTACAACCCCAACCAAATTAGGGCGCTAACAACATCACATCGAAAGCTCACCGGTAGGAACCGGTGCCCAAGCCCGCTATTCCCTGCGCTGGAGAAGTACAAGACGTCATGCTCTTCGGTTGCGTCGTCGACAGCGCTGGCGATAACGCCATCGCGAAAACTTGGCCTAACATAACGGCACGGATCGAAACCACCGGCGGGCACCCCGACGTTGCTCATCTACACGCAAGCATGACACAACATAAGAGGAAGCACCTTATAAATATTATGGTGCCCTTGACTGCTACGCGCTACGGCAGGTCTTTATCGCCGTTTTTCAGGGGGCTCTTTCTTCCAAGAGGATTCGTGATTTTTATCCCACCAAGACGTCTCACGTTGAAAACAAGCGACGTGCAACCCAATGACGTTGGTGTAGGATACAAGACACTTCAAACGCAACGTGTACTCTAGTTCCGACGGTATCGGAGAAGGCACTCGGTCGGGGAGCACCGGCAGTCGTCACGTTAGTTCTGCAAGGAAACGTTCCATGACTATCGTAGAACGCACGACTATCTGAGAGGAGACCCCGAAAACAGGCTATATATGACACAAACCAAAGCTTAACCCGACGAGAAATACGTGTCCCAAGTCCATAGACGACGAAGAAGCTTCGAAGAAGGTGCGATGTTGGGTACGAGAACCCCCACCGGTCAGAAGTACAACTTGCGTCTGAGTCAGGTCCATAAGTGTTCAACATGTACGTAACGCCCCGTCCTATTGAGCGCATTGAAGATAATACGTTTAAAAATTTTAGTCTGTACAGCAAATATGAGTCAAGTAGATCACAACCAATGGATAGTACATCTGCCACAATTCGACCACTTATGTCTCGGCCAAGCCGTGCACTTACTCCGTATAATATCCGATGTCGTCGACGATAACGTCGCATTGCTCCGTATCAGCCAAGACTCCGATATCGTCCGCAAATGTCTGAGGATCAACAAAACAAACACGAGTATAAAATGATATTTTGGATAAATTGATCGGAGTAATGTACCCGAACAAGCTGTGATGCCAAATTCTTCACTACCGCGTTTGCTCCTCTCGTGCAAGTGGATCCGTACCTCATTTAAATCTAGACGTTAACACATTGAGTTGGGAAATATTTGAGGCTGCAAGCATAAGAATCATTGTTGTCACTCGGGCGAGTGGTTGGGACAGGGTGAAAACATAGGACCCAAACGACATCCTGCGACCGTTGCAGCGCTTTCCTGGATATGAGACTTGAGATATACCGGTTGGGTCCCATGGACCAAAGTACGAACATAGTAAAAGAGGGAAGGAGGGATGCCGGTCTACTATTTCTGCCGTGGGATTGTCAATTCAACATGACAGCGGACAGGGCTAGAGGCGTGGAAACGTCTATTGTAATATTGGATGCTAAACAACAGACGGCCGCGCCATACTGCAACCACTTGCCTGCTCGCCGAGGGCGGCCGAGTTAAATTTGTAGTTCGCGCCGCGTGCGATGTCAAACGCCAGCTCAATCATAGCAGATCCTTCAAAAACGATGCACACATGCAACCACACGTGCAAGGGGTGCGGGCAATCCTGCTGTGTTGATGATGAGATCAGACGTCTACAATAAAAGCGAGGTATACCCGTAGGCATCGTGTGTTGGGCTTCCTGGTCGTCCTAAACAAATCGGTGCTTCGGTCGCGTTACCACTATATTATTATGAGCCTCCTGGCTTGAGCTACAGCATAGAAGCTATAAGCTCCAATACCTGCGGTAACCCTGAACTGACTGTGGGGAACATTGTAAAGTGGAACCTGAGGAGCAATCCCAAAGGCTAAGTATAGCACAAATACCATTGTAGATACCCTGGTACCTAACTTGGTTATGACGATAGCTGGTTGTGGAGTGCGGTCAGTCAGAAATAGTTTTAGGCCAGTAGTATAAATGCGTCAATTATATTTCGTTCCAGATTTAGGCGTCAGAGGTTAGTTGTTACGGTAGTTTAGCAGCCCCTTCAGTTAAGAAATAGTGTGTCCTACACGTGCTGCCCCTAATATAGTTTGCGTAGGCGGCCTCTGCAAGGATTTTGTGAACCGCTTTCGTGGCATGCATCATAGTGATCTGGAGATCATTAATTTGGTCTTACCTTCGTCAATACCTTCGACACCGGGCAAGTCCTGTAGCAGGCGGGATAAACGCGAAACGAAGCACAGAAAGGAGTTTCTGAACAGATGGGGCACGTGTATGCAGGTCATAACGCTTATGTTTCATGTTATGGGCGTTGTCATTCACAGATGAGTGGGTTCTAGAATTCCCACCCCGTCGTCAGTTCAATATATTGAGACAATATCTTCCACCAAGAAGGCATGGTGACCAATACGGTTTTGTGCCACCACGTTAAACGTCATTTGTGGCCCCTACAAAAAAACAAAAATGGGCGTTTACGATTCACGCAACAGTGAGGGTGTTAAAACAATATCTGCGGTTCCCAGCGTGGAGGTTTCCACATTTCCACCAAATTCCCGACGGTAAGTTAAACACTGAAGGCGAATACTTGACGAACAACCGAATTGGCAAGGGATACTTGCGTACATGGAATGCAACCATGAGAAGCAAAGTAGGTTCCAAAGGTGTCAAGTAGTACACCTGTGACGGTCATGAACGTCTGTCGGCCAGACGCCGCACCATCACACCCCATGAATGGCCCCGCGACGGTGGCGAGGTCACCGCATGGCGTGTTGTGCGAGCGGTTCCTGAGCTACGAGCCGGCTGAGCGGATCCAAGGGAAATCTTCAGCTCTAAAGGGCGTGTACGAAAAGAGCACTTTACCCAGTTGGGTTGTTCGGCATCGGTCGGGTCCAACTGAACCGCATGAAGCGGAAGAACAAATGGGAATGAGACAAGGCACAAATCGTTTGAAGGAGGAAGCTTGTGCATGCTTCATATATATGAAATAACAAATACCGAACCTGTTCGAACAATACAACGTAAAAGCAAACTCGAAGAGCAAGGACGTTTGTTCGTCAGTTTGACGGTAGTCCGACGTTAATCTGATACGCAATCCCCATTCGGCACGTATAATACGTTTGGTACGTTTATGTTCCATCGATATTGGAAGTAGACAATGATATATAATATCCAAACCTGTTGAGCTGATGTGGCCTAGTCGCTATGAGGCGACCATATTGCCGTGTTTCGAACGTGGTCTACGGTCGAAGGTGCTGCTGGATAGCAAGGTCCAAAGTACAACGCTTAAGTATTCATGTGTCTTGTGTGCTGGTCGACATGTACGTGCGTCAAGCCACGAAACAACAGTATATCGGTCACAAAAAATGTTTTTCAAGGGGGTTTTTCGGCACGATCCCGAGTGGCGGCACCAACTTCACAATGTTGTATATACACGTGCGCAACCACTAATGTTGATTGCGACAAAACAAAAAGCATTTAATTGGCCGTCGGCGAAGGGGGGCTATGGACTAGAAGAAACTGTCGCAATGCGATATGTAGCGCGAAGGGCTGCGCTGCCCCCGAATCTTACGATGGATTTAGCCGTCATCTATCCGTTAGGCGAACGAAGGTACCTCACCTGTATTTCTGCCTGAAAACTGGTTAGGTCTCGTTCGGATATAGAGGCAGATGGTGATATACTTTTATATTAAGCAATTGTCAATCAGGTGTACACTCCCCGCACGTTGAGACAAACGGGGGAGTCATGGCGGGCACAAGCCCGCGGTTGCTCCGACCAGCCCTAGATTCAACTGTAACGCGCAGGATCAGACTCCGACAGCCCGTGATGAGCGCGCATGTCGCTTTCGGAATATTCGGCCACGTAACAGAGCCTGACAGCAGCGTAGCGTAGTGGGTTCCTCCCTTGTTATTATACACTCTGGCTGTTTGATCTTTGTACGGTTGCCGTTGATATACATACGATCACTGGTTTATCTTTACTAGTCCCCCCCCTCGCTGTGACGGAAACAAATCACTCTCAATTTCCTCAATGGATGGCCTCTATGTGTCACCCTGAGTGTATAATATAAATGAAATGACCCACGACTGAACATGCCATATATCCAACGTAATCAATATGGGGACCGTATACGCTCAACAGTACGGGGGGGGGGGGGGGTGTACTCGATAGGAGAGATGTACTCGATCTCATGCATGGCCGTAGTCGTATCGCCATAGACCCTCGCATCCCTTCAATGCCGGGACGGGGCATGTCGGGTTTTCACCGACCAGGAAGACATTGCTTGCACCAAGCGCGAAGCGCCGTGAGGTGTCCGACGAGTCGCATGAAGGGGTGAGCTGCATCCTACTAAGAACCGCTCCTGAGGCGGAAATCATCCCCCTCCCTCCCCCCCCCCAACCCTTACCGTCGTACCAGTCTCGAGCGGTACAAAACAACATTAGAGCAGAGGCGTATTCAACGATATAGGTAGCGCATTTCCAATTAATGTTTTTTGTAATGACTGGGCTCCTTCACTCAAAGTTGACGCAATGAAAATCTTGTTTCGAAATATGACTTTTTTTGTATAGTTGGGCCATGAGACGTTTCATCGAGATGCACTTTGGGTTTTGCTGATGTCCGTTTTCGTGCGGTGAGGTATGGATGAGGGGCCTCAGAAAAAATAGTGTGGACCTCTATCGTAATACCGGCCCCGGTGTAGATAAAGTAAGGGACCATTCCTGACCCTCCTAGGCCACAGAGCAATAAGTTTTCAGAGCGTGCTCGCAACAAAACAGGGTTGTGTGTGCCGTTCCAGCGCGCCCTAAATAACTACCACATGTAGGAGAATGCCCCGCCACCGCTCGCGGGCGTGTGTTCTGTAATCTCCTCAGTGGCTGAGAGAACAAATGAATATCCCGCCGATTGACAAACCCATTTGCACAATAACTGAGTCCTACATTGGGCAAGGTGTAGACCGTTGGCGTTGGGGGGGACCACATCACACGATGAACCAAACGAAGGAAGACGCCCCCGGACGCAACCTATGCCACTGGCACGGTGCAGTGGTTCGATGGATGACAGTTGACTAGGAGAGAAATTGTACTGTTGCAACAACGCGCACGGACAGGCACGGTGTCGGTGGCTTGCGTCTAGGCCCAACACGTTCATTGGTCTTACTGTACCTTGACGACATCAACAGCAGGAAGGTCACCAGAAGCTTGCAAGTCAGCCGCGAGCCCCAGGTTGTTGAAACTGTCACTCATAACGCAGATGGTCTGATCTTCTCCTGTCGTGCGAAGACATAAGAGATCCTCCAATCCCTGAATCAACTCGTCCACCTGGCACAACGTTTGCGCATGTGAACGGGACGTTTGTTGCTGTGGCACACGTGGCAGTACTAATGACGCACTGTACTCTGATTCACACGCGTAGTGCAGCTCTTGATTGTCGGGGAATACTCCAGCACATTGCTTGCGCCGTCGTGCCAATCGTCTAGAAAACAAAAACCACCAGACACCAACTTTATCGGTATGTTTTGACCAATCGACGAACAATGACCGGCGATTTACACACTTTCCGTAAGATCACTTGCCTGGTGAGCTGCACCAGCTTCGCTCGTAGTAGTCTGTAGGCGCCTACGACCCCTCGGTGTTCCGGGATACGAAGCAACATTGGGTAGAACGTGCACTGCCTTCGAGATGTCTTCATCGTTGCATATGGCTGAGAAGGCGGAATCGTGAATAGTGAGGGCGAGGCAACGGAAAACGTTTCTGTATTACAATACGAACTGTGGGGGGGGGTGTACGCACATTTGGCGACATTGGTATTTCGTAACGAGCGGCACGAAGGGCTGCACGTGAGGCTGAAACTCAACTCACTGCGGTACACGGTGAATGTCTATCGTTGTGTTATTGCTTATTATCGGTATCCATCGCCATATACCATTTTATTACGACGTTTACATATTTACGTCCGATCTGCCAGCCCCGACTGCTAGCTGAGAGGTTACAATCATATACCGCAAAACAAAACAGGGTATGATGCGGCTGGCTGTACCTAAGTGGTCTGGAGGTTCGAGCTCGACATCTAAATAAAACCCAACTTTGTGAAAAATTGCACGTGAAACCGGTTTAATATGCTATGGCCCACAGCTCTAGATCACGAAACATATGGTATAACACGTAAAGTATGGATATTTATGTCAGAGTGAGATACACGGCAATTACTTGGGTATAGGAGACGGCGATGACGGCTGACACAGTGGCTACGGTAGACCACTCGCTGACGACGAATGGGCATTCATAGTCGCACCTATTTATTTCTGCAACTAGACGTCGTTGCTCCCCCCAGAAAATGACTCTACAAAAATAGGTAAAAGCCTCACCGGGTGTGTTCGGCCTGCTTTTGGTCTGTTTGTCACCCAAACTATTGTACAAGCCGAATGCAACTACAACGACACAATGATTGGAAAGTTCGTCACTTGAAACAAATGGTGGGTAATAGTGTAGTTTCCGGCCAAATCGGCATCCCTCTTTCGTAGAGGGCATCGTCTGCACACAGGTGAACGATACCCCCCCTCTGCGCGACATGGGCGAAACACAATCTGTCGTCGACACATTGCAAAACGGAGCACACCGTTACCCATAACGAGTTCAGAGGTCGCCGAGAACTTGAAGCGTGTTCTGCGTTGTCTAATGCCTCCACAGGGATGTTATTACGACCACCTTGATCAAAGGGGGGCTCCCGTCCACATATGTGATCGACCCAAGGTGATGGTCACTCTCGACCAAAAGCACAGTCTGGGATGTCAGGCGGATCGATACGTGATATGGAAGGGGTAGCGCCCTAAATGTGCCTGTACCTAAGCTCTTCGCTGGAATATATCTCTGCCCCATCCAAAAACTGATTTCAAGAAGGACAAAAGTGCAACCCATGAACAATTCCATGGTATACGCGAAACATCCAAACATAGCAAACAAAAAAAATAAATCCGACGTTTTTGGGTTGCGAACCGCCCCATCTTTCCGAAAGCTTAAATGTCAAAACACGCTCGCCCTATCGTAGCAAACCTCGACTCACAGTTGTGGCGCTTGCTAAGATTTAGGCGGCACGTTTCGCCGAAGCGATGTAGGACTGACAGGGCTCCAACCTTTGCGACTACCCAAAGTCGGTGGAATCTCGCTCATGATTCGCACTAGTTTTTGTTCTACACTTATTATGGTGGTTGGAATTGCTCGTCGTAGTAATTGGTTTAGGTCGGCTTTTCTTGGGCGAGGTGAGGGGAGAACGTCGTCTAAAACAAACCCTAAAAAGTCATGCAAGCTATTTCCACCCTAGCACTTGTGCTGTGCTGTTCCTATGGATACATCACATACACGCGTTTTGTTCAAGTGTTTTGACATATATCACAATCACAGCGCTAGCAGAAAGTATTTCCTGTCAGCTCAGAAGTCATGACGTCCCTGATATGCCTTAGCAGTGTCCCTTACCTTCGAAGTCCTCGACACCCGTGCACAAAAACGTCGCCGCGTGTTCGCTACGGCTCACAATTTCCCCGGGGGCTGCATCGAGCATGTCCGAGTCCCAGTCCTTTCGGCGATGGCGACACAAAGAATACGAAGAAGAAAGACTCTTTTGTATGGTACAGACGCTATTGACGTTGTAGATGGGTTAGATTTGGTTATTGATAAACAAATGGTTGATGTATCAAGTCTTCGCTTCCACTTCTTACAATATGATTTGTACGGCCCTTACCCACCCCGATCCCGTCGTAGCCTAAACTGCCTCCAAGTAGCGATTCAAACGAAAAAGACCATCAAGAAATTATTCTGAATATCACATATTTTGACGTCAAATATTTCACTGCAACTTGCAGAAATAAACATGAGATTTATCCGTCCGAAACACTTCGTTGCCAACACAACGTAACGCGTACGTACCGCCTTACTTTAGGGCCGAATTGTTCGTCAGTTGAATAAATATATAAACGGTAGTCTTGTGTACTCACGTAGCGCGCCTGCGTGTAATCTACGCGCATCTAGATGTTGTAGTTTCGTATCTGGTATATCAGATGCTCAGATTTCCATGAGGGGTATATGTTTCTTGCGCCGGAGTAAGACATACATTGTGAACATGAAATTGGTACTGAGTAATCACGGTGGTCCTTCACACGAGAAAAAGCAAATTTCTTACATTCATGTCCAGAGTATTGCATCACAGCATGTATCGATATCATATACCAATGATAAAATATGAGCAATGCAGGGCAAGGGCCACGAGCGGAGTCGTGGCCTGTGCTATGAACACTCTATCCACTCCTGTTAACACTATTTTTTATGTGAGTTGAGGAATTTGAGGAAATACGTCTGTAGATTTGAACGTGGTTTTTGCGCCGACGCGCCAGACATAATGATATCTACCCTATCGATTAGAGCACAACACACATGTGCTACGTGTGTTGGTTCGAGAAGCCCGGCGATGTCTCTGATTGGCAGGTAAATACCTAAACCGTTGATGTAGTCAGAAATATGTGTGTGTTGAGCGGTTGCTTGTTTTGTGCAGAACATCGTTGACTGCACGATTGTGCAGGTGAAGCACGCGATGTTTGTACCGCGGCCATGGTACTGCCGTGCTCACTATTTCGTGCTTGCCCGTTTTCTCCCGTCGAGATGCTTATCTATTTCGGCCGATGTTGTAGTCACAGGCAGGAATTCAGCGAGAGGAGCTAATGTGAAAACAACAACGTTCACCTTGGGAGTGATGATCTCCATTAGCCCAATTTCCGACTGGCGCATGCACTCGTCATATACATGTTGGGCATCAGCGTCCTTGGCTGATCCTTGAGCCCTCATGAAGGCCCACATGTCCAGAGGCAGCTTTTGGTGACAAGGCTCCTCTTCTGCAGCCCAGGCAGACCTGTTGGCATATGTTGCGTTATTCGCGTGTTCTTGTGTTTAAACATGGGAGTAGACCTAAGACAACTCAAAGTGCGCCAACTACGAATGCGGGTGGACAGCAACGGGTGATTGGAACTACATTAAATGTGACGAAGCGCACATGGCGCAATGTGAGCCCAGTACACGTTGTTACCCTCAGGTCTCACTATCTCAAGTTCTACGAGTTTCCAAAGAGTAACTTATCGCATTTGCTACATTTCCGACTTCCCTAGCGGGGCGCTTTGCGGCGATATCTCAGCGAAGTATGCCGAAAACGGAAAGTGGCAACCCCAACACCTCGTGAGGTACCGCTACCTGTAGTGTGTCTATCGGCTGAAGACTATCAGGCAACTGTCACGCCCAAACACATAGCCTCTGTTCTAAACTGCCTCGTCAGCAACAAAGAAAGTGTTCTGAACTGGAGACACCAGCATGGCACACAAATATACCGATGATGACGGTCTAGCTCACAGAGCTCACGTTCAATCGCAGGTTAGCTATCTAACGCTAGTCATTGTGATGTGCAAACAGTTTATCGTTAGGGGTTTTCCGGGAAAACTAATGAGCATACATACCAGGTGTGGCATATCTTGCTCATGGATATTAGTCGTGAGCTTGCTTGGTCAGGTCGCTAAAAAATCAGTACAGGTTATGCCTCGCCCGTGACATAAGCGTTGCCGGGGGCTTGTACTGCATCCGGGAACCGTTGCACTAGGGGACCGAACGTAAGGTTTGCGCGTACGGGACCCGTGCACTAGAGGACCAAACTTAAAATTTGGGCGTACGGGGCCGTTACGACTGGGACCGCATCGATCC
Source organism: Macrocystis pyrifera (assembly GCA_031763025.1). Lineage (NCBI taxonomy): Eukaryota > Phaeophyceae > Laminariales > Laminariaceae > Macrocystis > Macrocystis pyrifera. The sequence goes on along the minus strand of JASSKH010000020.1, from coordinate 2,278,286 downwards.
TCATGTGTCCTGTAGAAAACAAGCTGGAAATACGGGAATACTTGTATCGGGAGAGTGCTAGTGGTAAGTTGATTGGTACAAAGTCGGCGGAAACCAGTTGACGGCCGAGTTCGATTTTGTACTTACGAAGCCGGGGAACGACTAGTCGAACAATAAAAATGCTAGATTTTGTTAACGCGGTCTGACGATTTTGTACCGATTTCAAGAACTTGAAAAAGAAGACTAATCTCTGAGAGGATGGTACGCCTAAAATCAACAAGGCCAACCGTTCGTACGAAAGTAGTTGTATCGTTTCGTATTTTTTCTATCGAATTCGGCCATCATCTGGTTTCCGCGGCTTTCGTACTAACCATCTTGCCACTAACACTCTCCCTATGGAAGTATCTCAGCATTTCCTGCCTTGCATCGATGCGGTCCTTGTGGGTACCGACCCCGTACGCTCAAACCTTACTTTTGGTCCGCTAGTACACCGGTCTCGTACGCCCCAACGTTACGTTCGGTCCCCTAGTGCACCGGTCCCCAAATACATTACAGGGTAACGGCTGAAGTGGAAGTCCCCAACCCCGAGCAAGAAAAAATAATCGTGTTTAGGTGGTGGAACACCGCACAGGCGGTACGACGGTGCCTGTACCGTCACACAAGCAGCCTGGGGTGCAACACGACCGTCCGTCACAGGATAAGGTGGCGGGGCGCGCCACCTCCTTCAACCAGTCCGTATTGCTGGGTGTTGTGGTTGCCTGTTCTACTTCATGTCAGCAGCGCATACAAGACAGGTGCGAATAGTGTCATATACGCAGCGGGTACAGTACGTACGTTTACCAGGTACAGGATGTCACGCTGGAGATCGAGATTTTGTGGGTCGCACACCACTTGGTATCACTATGCAATATTGGCTTTTGAGGGGGAAATTGACGTTCGAACGCGCCGGCTACAGAAACACCACTGCGTGACTGAAAAAGGTACATACTAGTTTCCGTGCAATTCACAACGAGGTACGTACTTCTGGACGGTCACGATGGTCGTTTTTTCTCGGGTTCTCAAAGGGGATAGCACACGCCGTGCCGAACATTATTGGAATATTGTAGTGTTGGATAGCGAACGTACCTGACGGAAAAGAATGTTGTGCTGTTACACGGTGACTCTCCCATCTCAAGATGTCCAAGCGCACTGCCTAGGTCTACTTGCCCCGACGCATTTCCCATTCCATAGAGAAGGACCAGGAAGGCTGCCGCTGACACAGCGCATATTAAATTCATCCTTTCTCCAGGTTGTTGAAAACAGCAGGCTCAAGTCGCACCCTCTGACAATGGACATTGAATGTCGCACGGCAGAGAGAAGAAATAAGTTTTATTAGACGAACCATGAAGCAGGGAGGGCGCACGGGGGGGGGGGGGGGGGGGGGGGATGAGAAACGTCCGGTCATGCATTTGTATATATCGTCGTTCCTTTTACACCAGAAGGTACTGTACTTTGTTTGTTATCCGTTTGGTGGGGTACCACGAGCTCTCCAACATCGCACTCTATCTGTTCAACACCTACAAGTTGAATGTGCCGCCTAGTTGACAGTACGCTGGCAGAGAATGTCACCATGATAACCCCTGGGTGCGTCAAGGCATGATGCATACCTGATTTACCACACATAAGACAGGCAGTACCCTCACAAACATTGAACGGTTCCATTCCAATATAATGTAGATACCTACTGCTATGTACATAAGTGACTTTTTTGCAGACTACTTCTACTTTTCTCATATGACCGCGCGTCTTTTCACGCCCTCTCGGCTGCTGGACGCGTAGGGGGCTCGCGTGTACGTCATGGTCCAAGAGAGGGTCCCCAGCGGGCTCCGTGACGGGTGTTCTGTGCAATAAAAATTGGCATTTCTGACAAAATAAAGCGGGGGACGCATTCCGACCTGCTAGAGCCAAACACGCCCATGGAAACCTCACAGCAAGTTTCTACAAGCCATCAAAGTTTTACTCCTCGCACCAGTCACGCAGCACAACTAGCACTGCACACGTAGCCTGGGCATAGCCATATCGTACTGGGCAAGCGTGCAGCCTGGTCGAGATCATATTGCTTGACTTCGTTCGTCGCACTGCCGTCCCGGCTCTGTGCGACTGGCGGTATCCCCTATCGCCCTCGAGTCTGCATCATCCGCAGCAGTGCGACCAGTGCATGAGCCATGCCGCCCCTTGTCTTACCATAATACTCCTCGCATACGCCACGGCTCGGACTGCCTGTTTCCGTCTGTCTGCTGGCTGTACAACATAGAACCAATTCTCCTTGCGGTGGATAGTCCGTGTTAAACACTATATCTTGGAATCCTCTGGAGGACACACACTCGTGCAGCTGTGCAACTACAGCAGCAGTATGGTGCTCGTACACAGCAGCAGTGCAATGTACAGAATGTCATGGGCTTCCACTGCGTACAAACATTGTTGTGATATGTGTACAAGGGCTCGGCATGGGTACCCATGCCCCGGATAGAAAAACATACTAGGTCCCAATTCGTAATTACTTTTTTCAAGAAACATAGATGAATGAATGGTTCGACTTACAGTTGTACGAACAGTATCAGGTCAATGCCAAGTGGTGCAGGAAAAAGACCGTGCCGAGTTTCAGTTCATAGTTTTTGTATATATCTCACTGGCATAGACCTACTTTTATGGTAATTTTTTGTGACGTTGTTGCGGTCTTTTGCAGCGATCTCTGAAGCCCAAAAGTCAGAATCGTCTATTATTATTGGACAGGAAATCATCGCTACTTTTGATCTCAGTTCTTGGAGCGGGAAGAAATCACGTCAGTTCTGAGAGGTTTCTCGCATTTCTCAGAACTGAGATTACTCGGATTTTGTGCACTATAACATTGCTGCCCTTTATCTGCCCAGCTGCCGAGTACCCCATACACGCGCTGACGTATCCAACCTATCTACACGGTCAGCGGTACCTACTGCCGACGGCGCTTGTGCTTGCTTTTTCGACCGTTTTCCTCGAGGGGCTACGGCGGGTGTCCTCCCGTGCGCGCATGTCGGAGCCTTGCGCCACCGAGGAGTGTAGCGGATCTTTGGCGAGGCGAAGAGACAAGGGGGTTTATTTTCTTCGGTCCTGGAGATCTGTTTCGCTGTTCTTGCTCCGCAAATAGCTTTTTGTCACAGGCTCGATGGTAGCTCTTTTCTCTCCGATGTTCGATCTCTCGGCCTCGCTGATGCTACCACTTTCTCCCGACTCCCTTGCTTTGCGGGCCGTCATCGGCCAGTTCGACCCCCTCGGTCTTGCCGTACTCGGTCGCTGCCTTCTCGGGGTATCGCGCCGTTCTTAGTACCAGATCGTTAGATATCCCGATGATTTGGTGTTTATATAATTCAAAACACGTCATTTATTTGTTTTCGCCGGTAGAATGGAATGAAGGTTGTTGGGGAGTATGAATTCGGCCGAGTGTTGTCAGTTCGATAAGCAAAACCGATCGATCAAACCGGAGGATATCATACGTGGTCCTACATGCTTGGACTGCCTACCTGTACCGCTGCAAGGTCTGATCCCTCGAGGCGCATTGAGATACGAGAACTACTACAGCATTACTATGGAGGTGTTCTACTTCGAATATGAACATAGCTAAACCAAATGTCCGTAACAAGCCCAGATTCCAAAGACAGTTGTAACCACTCAATCGGTTGCACTCACAGCAGACGTAGTCACTTAAAAGAATATCATATCGAGAGGCCAGGGGTATTTACTATTGATAAAGAATTTGCGATATACGGTCCCGCTATAAGATACGATTCTTTGTACCGGGTACCGGTAAACTGTAAGACAACATGTTCGCCTTTTCATTTTGTGGTGAAAAACACGTGAAGTTATTTTGGCGAGAACTACTGGAAGTAATAGGGGTGGGTTTCGAGACTGCTTGCTCCCACTCCGAGTACTCCCAGTATGTCGGGGGTCTGTGCTGCTGTGGATATTGTGCTGCGTGTGCTTCACGTATATCCAACCTGAATATTCCGGAGTCCACACCGAGAATTCTGCTCATGTTAGCAGTGCCCTTTGCGGTTGTCAGGTTGTTCTGTATTATTGAATATCAGGCACCAGGTATCAGATATACGGTGTTCGATACTGCTTATGCTCGCAGCATCTCGGCGTTAAATGTTTACTGCGATTATTGTCTGTAGCCATGCTTGAGAATCATACAAATAATGCGCGTATACCAGAACTGTGCACGAAACGAGTCCTGTGCTCGAGGTAATTTTTTATGCGGATACTGCAAGCTGACATGTTGTCTGCTGCGATGCTGCTACTGCTGCTGCTGGTGTTGCGGTGCGGTCGCACCAGTAACAGCAGCAGCAGCAGCAGTGGTGACGTTGTGGTTCTGCTGCTGCTATCGCTTTCATGTGAAACGAAGAGGCCATCTCTCGCCGTCGGCAGTAGGTACCGCTCGCCGTGTAGATATATGTGATATGTCAGTATGGGGTACTCGACAGCTGGGCAAATAAAGGGCAGCAGTACTACAGTGCACAAAATCCTAGTAATCTCAGTTCTGAGAAATGCGAAACTTCTTCAGAACTGACGTGATTTCTGCCCCCTCTAGGAACTGAGATCAAAAGTAGCAAAGATTTCCTGTCCAATAATAATAGACGGTTCTGACTTTCGGCTTCAGATAACGCTGAAAAAAGACCGAAATAACGTCACAGAGAATTACCCTAGAAGCAGGTCTATGCCAGTGAGACAGATACAAAAGCTGAGAACTGGAACTCGGCATGGTCTTTTTCCTGCGCCACTTGGCATTGACCTGATACTGTTCGTACTACTGGAAGATCGAAGCATTCATTTATGTTGCTCGAAAAAAAGTAATGCCAGGATAACTGGCAGAGTTGAAGAGGGTGTGACACAGCTCATGCAAGTACTCACACTATCTTTGATCTCTGCGCACTGGCGGTACTACGTGAAGTTTCGACTATTTTAGGGTTCGACACTGCAGGTGCTGCACGTACTCGCAGTACATTGGGGGGATACTGAGCTCAATGGCAGTACATTCTGCAACACAGTGAGCTGAAGCTGAGTGGGGTGGAGTGGAGTGGACTGCGGTTCGCGTATGCACGCATGCAGACATTGCTGTTTATGCGTGTAGACGCCCCAGATATTAGAGAAGATATTGGGAGTATTGGCGATATTCTAGATGCGTGTCGTCGAGATACAATGGCATTGTTGGCAGTACCTTACCGGTTGTTACTCCCAGATCTGGTACGTGTTCTGTGAGCACTCTCAGCAATAATTTACCCCAATTACACTCTAATATACAGTGGGCGACGGCAGTTAAGAGACCTTCAACTTGTGAACAAAGATTCAGATAAGGCACGAACACGTGAAGTTATTTTGGCGAGAACTACTGGAAGTAATAGGGGTGGGTTTCGAGACTGCTTGCTCCCACTCCGAGTACTCCCAGTATGTCGGGGGTCTGTGCTGCTGTGGATATTGTGCTGCGTGTGCTTCACGTATATCCAACCTGAATATTCCGGAGTCCACACCGAGAATTCTGCTCATGTTAGCAGTGCCCTTTGCGGTTGTCAGGTTGTTCTGTATTATTGAATATCAGGCACCAGGTATCAGATATACGGTGTTCGATACTGCTTATGCTCGCAGCATCTCGGCGTTAAATGTTTACTGCGATTATTGTCTGTAGCCATGCTTGAGAATCATACAAATATTGCGCGTATACCAGCACTGTGCACGAAACGAGTCCTGTGCTCGAGGTAATTTTTTATGCGGATACTGCAAGCTGACATGTTGTCTGCTGCGATGCTGCTACTGCTGCTGCTGGTGTTGCGGTGCGGTCGCACCAGTAACAGCAGCAGCAGCAGCAGTGGTGACGTTGTGGTTCTGCTGCTGCTATCGCTTTCATGTGAAACGAAGAGGCCATCTCTCCTGCACAATCGCCGTCGGCAGTAGGTACCGCTCGCCGTGTAGATAGGTGTGATGTGTCAGCGCGGGTATGGGGTACTCGACAGCTGGGCAAATAAAGGGCAGCAGTACTACAGTGCACAAAATCCTAGTAATTTCAGTTCTGAGAAATGCGAAACTTCTTCAGAACTGACGTGATTTCTGCCCCCTTTAGGAACTGAGATCAAAAGTAGCTGTCCAATAATAATAGACGGTTCTGACTTTCGGCTTCAGATAACGCTGAAAAAAGACCGAAATAACGTCACAGAGAATTACCCTAGAAGTAGGTCTATGCCAGTGAGACAGATACAAAAGCTGAGAACTGGAACTCGGCATGGTCTTTTTCCTGCGCCACTTGGCATTGACCTGATACTGTTCGTACTACTGGAAGATCGAAGCATTCATTTATGTTGCTCGAAAAAAGTAATGCCAGGATAACTGGCAGAGTTGAAGAGGGTGTGACACAGCTCATGCAAGTACTCACACTATCCTTGATCTCTGCGCACTGGCGATACTACGTGAAGTTTCGACTATTTTAGGGTTCGACACTGCAGGTGCTGCACGTACTCGCAGTACATTGGGGGGATACTGAGCTCAATGGCAGTACATTCTGCAACACAGTGAGCTGAAGCTGAGTGGGGTGGAGTGGAGTGGACTGCGGTTCGCGTATGCACGCATGCAGACATTGCTGTTTATGCGTATAGACGCCCCAGATATTAGAGAAGATATTGGGAGTATTGGCGATATTCTGGATGCGTGTCGTCGAGATACAATGGTATTGTTGGCAGTACCTTACCGGTTGTTACTCCCAGATCTGGTACGTGTTCTGTGAGCACTCTCAGCAATAATTTACCCCAATTACACTCTAATATACAGTGGGCAACGGCAGTTAAGAGACCTTCAACTTGTGAACAAAGATTCAGATAGGCACGAACAATAGGAATGTCATTGCACCGCCAAGGGACGGGGCTGACGGGTTAACTACACAAGCATGGGTACTATTTACCATTTGTTGTAGTTGGTCCTGTTTTTATGATGAGCGATTATTATGCCGAATTCCCTGTGGTCTCTGTTCTGCACCCCCTCGAGGTGCTTACTGCTGTGGTGGTAAAAATAACACGAAGCATATGGAAGAAGAAGAGGCACCTGTCAGGACGCTATTGGAGCGGTAGGTTGTTGGTGTTGTTGTTTCGGGCGGGGGGGGGGGGGAGTGTGCGGCCGTTATAACCACCAAGTGCCCAGCACGTGACTGCCGGTCCATCATAATCCATGCCGCCGGCGCATGAACTGAAGAAACAGCTCTTCACGAATGGACAAAAGAAGCAAAAATCGGGATACATCAAGCACGAACAAATCATAACGTTTTCTTTGCCTACCCTATAGCTGTTCTTGTTCTCATATTAACTCATAGCCACAATACAGTGCAGTCTGTGCCTATCCAAAAACTCTGTTGGAGTGGGAGAATAATACACATTACGACTGAAGCGTATCTACGCATACAAAAATAGTAACTGAGGTCCGCGCACGTACGTATCAGGTACATGCGGTATTCAAAGGTGTTGGTAAACGTTGTTTTAGATACTCGAATTTTACAAATTTTGAAATACGTCAGCTGTGAGTTCGACTGATTAAGTAGTGGACACTCAACTTTGCAAGCTGAGTGATACGTCCTCGTGTATATTCCATTTTTACCGAATTTACAAGTATTGTGATAAATTGAACGGGCGTATTCTATGTAGTTCCTTGTCAAAGATATAGGCAAGCGGCTCCCCTGGATGCTGCCCGGGTCAACAGGACAATTAAAATATATATATATATATGCTCACTGATACTATGTATAACCCGAACAAGAGATAATGATAAAATGTTGCAACATGTTGAAACCTTTTCATTTCACAAATATTTGTGTATTGAGTGATACTGATTTTTTAGCATGGTATGGCACTAAATGTGAATAATTCTTCCGGGGGTGAGCTGCTGCTGTTCTTGCGGCTTCTGTTTTTGCTTACGAATAAATTACAAGCGTTTCAACTACATATAGGCCAGCTTTCGTAGGAGGTACAGTTTCAACGGCAGGCCAGCGTGCGTAAGAGGATACTTTCCACTTGAAAATAGACTTGAAAAAAAGAGTCTCACCGCTGGCCTCGGGCGAACCATACCGTGCGGCAGACGCACTTAAGTGGGATGGATTTTTGTGTAAGGATTTTCACCGCACGTTTTCCCCTGGACTGTGCTGCTCGACCCGTCACCCCGATTGTGATGCTGTGATAACTTACTTGTACAGAGGACCGCATGCATCTGATACAGACGTGCGCGGACCTCATTTTTTACTGTTGTCTGACGTGTAGATATGCTTCAGTTATCATGCGTATATATTATTTGCTTTTTTTTTTAACCGAGGAGTTTTTCCACTCCAGAGGTTTTTGAGCTTGGAACCAGTCAATTTCTAAATGATCCGTCCCCAAAACGGGACTGCGGTGCTAAAAGGTTAACACGGAAATACACATAGTATGCGCGTGAGCGGCTTATCATACAACTTGGGTATAGACGAGGCGCAATATGCAGCTTGCACAATTGACTATCAACAATTTTCACGGCGCGTGCGTCGACCTCTTTTTGCATAGCGGCTGTAACAGCGTGTGAGCATTTACAACTATTTACATGGCTTGCGTCGACTTCCGCTTGTACTGCAGCAATAGCAGCGTGCGCTTTTAACTTCGCTTGTGCCTGCGCAATCAAATCAAAATAGCATGCGCTCCTCACGCAGAAGTAGCCGCGTTAGCCTCGGCCTCCGGCGATTTGCTCTCGTCTAACATCCTGTAAACTCAAAACTAGTCGGTATTTCCACTTGAAAAAAGACTGGACGAAACGGTTTTCCGCTGGCCTCGGGCCAGTAATTCAGTGCGGCAGCCGCACTTAAGTAGGATAAATATGTGTCTAGA